>CAWUFW010007014.1:0-600000 GCA_963921515.1 Calotriton arnoldi | reverse complement strand
AAGCAAGCCAAAACAACCTGCCAATGTGTACGCATTCCTTTTTGGGTAAAAAGTGACTTTAGTAACTGTTTCAGCCTATCAGATGTGGCAGGTCGTCTTTGCCATAGCCACAGAAGTGGCAACCACTCTGTGCAGAGTTTTGCTGCCAAGGAGGTAGATGTAACAGAGAAGGGAGAAAGCCTAAACAGTATTTTATAAACTTCTCCTTCACAATTTTTACGTATCAAGTATGAAATTATTGCTGAGGTGCCGCTGTTCTGTAGTTGTTTAGAGTCAGCCAAGCATGGGCTCTGTGTGCTAGAGCGGCCTTATCCTTGATCATTGAGAGGTATTTTTTGTTTTGCCGGACAGTTTTTGAAACACAGGTGGCTGGTTGGAGTTTCCCAGAGATGGATTAACCCAGTTACAGATGGTGATTCGTTAAGATTTTCTCTGGCAGCCGAAGTGTCCCTATTTTGCAACTTGTGTCATAGATGGAAATTCAAGATATTGGGGGCCCCTTTGTTATTTTATTCCAGCAGTTTATATAGGCCCCCCTATGGCTAAGGTCCGTTCTTCAGCCCAAATTCCAGCCTAATCTGCGCCGCTGATGTATAATTAGGAAAATGAAGATTATTCTGTATGTTCTCGTCATGATGCTGTCCAAAATGATATCATCCCTTCCTCTCGAAAGTTCGTTCCCATATGGTATTGTAGGTAGCAGCTTGGCTTGCACTATCCGGAGAAATGGTGTGTGTCAGTGCTGATAGTTTTCTCTTTAGATTTTTAAATGTAATGGCCAGTGTTTTCTCTACAGTGCCTATTTCTGAGGAGTGAATGACCCATTTTTATCAATGATGACTCCCTGTTATTTCTATTTGTCCATTGTGTCAATCCACTTCCTGGCCCAATACCAGGTGAAGGGTTTTCTCCTTACATTGTGGATCAACATAGCTTTTTCTAAATTGATAGTCAGGCCATACTCAGTTGAATATTCCTGTGTGATGTTAAGCAGGTGCTGCAGCCCCACCTGAGTGTGACTTACTAGGACCAAATCATCAGCATATAGGAGGTTGGAGAGGGTCATCTCACTTTGTTTTGGAGTGTGGTTCTTGCAGGTGATTACCTTTGATGTTAGACTATCCAAAAAAGGATAAACAGGGTGGAAGTGATCGCACACCCCTGTTTCAAACCTTTAGTTGTTGCGATTTGCCTTGAGAGGTGTGTTCCAGAGCCCAGCTTAACCTGCACCCATGTCTCTATGTGTAGCAAAATGAGCATAATCAGTAGGGCCTGATTGATGTTCCAACATGCCAGTTTGTGCCAAGGTTTGCCCCGATCGACATGAACAAAAGCTGCCATATAGACAATAAAGAAAAAAGTGCAAAGGCATCCTAGAGCCTTTTGAGGCATCAATCAGGAGGGATAGAGCCAAGATGTTTGTTGTGGTACCAGTCAGTTTGGAGAATCCTATCTGATTTGCCAGGATGATGGCATTACCAGAGTTCCTCAAGAGGTGCCCGGGTAAAATACTTAGCCTCATTATCAATAAGTGCTTTGAGTCAGTAATTTTTTGAAGAAGATGTATCTACACTCTTGAAGATAGGGGAGATTATAGATCCCTTCAATGTGGCTGGTATTACTCTCTCAAACCTAATTTGAGAAAAGACTGTTTCGAGTGTCTCTTCCCAGTATCCTTCATCATGCTTGAATACGTTCAGAAGGAATGCAGTTTGGACTAAGGGCCCCCTTGCATCTGCCCTTTGCTATTCATCATCTAATTACCTCATTATGTGTCAGTTTTGAGATGTTTAATTGGGCTGCTGTTGGCTGAGATGAAGCAGATAAATGACAGGGTGTCTTCAAGTCGCTGCTGTTAGAGTTTTCTTAAAGAGATCCTGCAAGTGCCTGGCTGATAACTCCTCCAGCCAGCTGCTGATTGAACTGGTCATAAAGGAACTTTGCCCAAGTGTCCTCAGATAGGAGTGAAGGGATTCCTCCTTGGATGTATTGCAGTAGCTTGTTGGCCATTTCCCCGAATTGTGTGCTGTGTGAAGATTTTATGTCCAAGCCAAACAGTAATTCCTTATTTGGGTCAAAGGGTATATCAGAGGTCTTTACTAGGGGCAGCGGAACCAAACATCAAATCTAGAGAGTAGCTGTAAAACCAACCAAATGCCTAAAACAGTGGGACTTCCCAGGGTCAGTCTGGTTGGTTGCTTAGTTTCTAGAACCTTATGTGGTTAGGTAGTAAACAGAAATACGGTACTTTCTAATGTTTGGCTACTAAAAAGTCTGCATCATTTCTAGTGTTCCAATTTTATACCTTAGCCTTCTCAACCAACACCTCACCCAGTAAATCTCACCCCGTAAATCGTTTATGGAATTTGACAAAATAATTAGATAATTTTGAGTGCCCACCAGATATCAAAGGCATTTCTGTCTGCAGGCACTTCGTCATTGCACAGTGCTGGCACCACTTTTATTTGCAGCTTTATAATTAGTTAAATGTTGATGTGTAGTGCATCCAATGCCTGTATTTCCTCTCATGTTAGGTTTTGAAAGCATCTTGTTTTTGTATATCAATAGACTTAAGTTCTTTGATAACAGTCTGTTCAAAGGCTATTGCGATCTGCTCGAAGGCAATTACCTCTTGTGGAATATTATGTGGAGGTGATTGGAAAAACTATTTGTTGCACCACCCAGTATTGGTGTTATAAAGCAGGTCAGATTCAGTCCCTGCAAAATAAACTATAAATCTGAATTTTTCTGAAAAACTCAGATAACTCACAGCGTAAACCAAACGTATATGCTTTTGGGATGGGAAAAAACGCCTAGCCCCTTATTCAAGAGAACCAGATCATGTTCTGTAATGGGTATGACTGTCAGAATAATAGCTAAGGGCCTAATTCACAAAGGGAAAACTTACACTTTTATGTAAGTTTACTATTTTTTTGCAATTCACAAAGGAATTTCACGACTAGCATGTTTACAACTGCCTATCTTTTTATGTGCAGAGTCTCTGTCACAGGTGCAGAGACTCCACAGTCGTAAAGATACTACTCATAAAATTCCTTTGTGAATTGAAAAAAATAGCACACTTACATAAAGTGTAAGTTTACATTTTGGTTGTTCCTGATTGGGTGTAGTTGGTCCTTCTATAAGTTATCCACTGATAGATGTCCTCCCATTGTTCCCTTTCTTTTTTTTCCTTTTCCCCAAACCCACCCTAAAAAAGTGGGTTGTTATACCAGAAAGGCATTCTTGGTGGTGGGAGACCATACATATTAGGCCAAGAAAAGTATGGACCAGGTACAGGGGAAAGAAACAATAGTGGAGGAGATTGTCCCTGGTATTGGCTACATCCTTTTGGTCTGAATTCATCCCCACTATTTCAGACATCCAACCCAGAAGACTAGCTATTTTGGGTCCTATTTTGGTGTCTAATACAGGAAATGCCTTGAAGATAGCCATCACATATGGGTAAGTATTGTCATGTGTACATTTGCACATTTGTATTGTCTTTTTGTAATCTGGGGATTTTAGATTGTGCAAGAAATTCCTTCAATTCTTCCAATCTTTTTCTAAAAACCTTGTACATCCTCAGATTCTATGTCAGCCTCTATGTCCATGAATGAATGACAGGGAAACTCCATAACTTTCAAAGTAACTTACAAAGTAAATTTGGGGACTTGCACCTATAAATTTTTATTTGAAAACAGGACATTTTGAAACAGATTCGTTATCAACTGGATTGATAAAATAAAACATCAATATGATGTAGTTGTAAAGTTGAATGTGATACTTTAACCATCACAATATTTATCATAACAATATCTCAAAATAGTCAAATTTGCTGGCTAGGATATTTAAGTGCTCATAATGTCCACTTTCATCATATCATGAATATACAAAGACAATTTGTTCATATATTTGACCTTATCAATTAACCAAATTAGAGCAGAGTGGAAAGAACAGGGAATGTGGTCTGCCAGCATAGCGAGACTGTATTTAAATCCTGCCTTCCCCATTAGATCAAGTTAATGGCTGTGTAACACAAAGAATTCCTCACAGTACCCAGAATGACTCGTACAGATCAAGATATTGTCAAGCACTCAAGTACAATGGATGGACTCTTCAACCTCATATTCACCTACACCATCCCTTTAAGTGAATACAAGTAATAGCTGTCAATTGGCTTGTCTGACTGCTATATCAATCATATCAGCTCTGTCTACTGATTATCAACTCTCAGCTTGGTGAGTTGCAAATTAAATGCCAATGAGGCATTGACACCCCGATTTTCTAAACTCCTATCTAATTTCAAATATTTTATCGTAAATCTAGCTTACCCTGCTTGGACAGATTGCATACCTCACCAAGCAGAAACCCCAGTTCTAACACTGACTAATTGACGTACATCAGACTGTTGTACCAGGAGAAGCATTATCGTATACGATTTTTCTTTAGTATCACCACTTAGATATTTGCTATAATGATTGTTAAATTTTGTGACTACAATCATTTAATAATTTTTTGACATGTTTTTATTCAGTTTGTGCAACATGGACCCTGTGTTTTGTGTTTGGCTTGCAGCATTTGCACATTCATGTAGGTCAAATATATCGGACTTCAAAACCTATTTAACCTTTTGACAGGGACCAAGGGAACTAGTTTTGTCCCTTTTAATTTGTCACTGCATTTCTGAATTCAAGATTCTTTCGATCTGTATCTTCACACTCTGGGGCCGATTCCGATTTCGGCCGGAAGGGCACCGAACGATGGTCGGAGCCCTTCCGACCGAATCGGAACATGCCGCTCGGATTCCTTTCCGACCGAGCCATTCCGATGGGCTCGGTCGGAAAAGAATCCGACTCGGATTTCTGGATGGCTCACGACGGGTTCGGAGAGCCCGTCAGCCATCCGGAAATCCCTCTGTACTCCCCCGGCTGCCTCTTTGCGACCGAGGGAGTACGATGGCAGTTTTCACTGCCTTTTCGTGCTGGTCTTTCTGGCACGAAAAGGCAGTCGGTCACTGTCTTTGGGGCCCCCAGTGGGACCCCCATGGGTGCAAGGTCGCCGAATGGCGGCCTGGAGGCACCTATGGTGCCCCTCTGTTGAACCCTGCACCCGGTGGCAGGCACCTTGGGGTGCCGGCCACAGGGTGCAGGGTTGAACTGCACCCTGCTTTCTCCAATGCCAGCATGCATTCTGTCCGGAATGCATGCTCCCATTGTGGGAGATACGAGTGCGACCGAACAGGCTTCGGTCGCATCGTACTGCCTGGGCCGTAACCGACGACAGCAGGTCGGTCGGTTACGGCTCCGGATCGATGTCGGACGGACCTGATTCCGTCCGACATCGGAATCGGCCCCTAAATATGGCCACAGCTTCAGGCTCACTTCTGTGTGCAGGTTGTCACTGAACTCTCTGTTCACATGCCTACTTAGCCCTCACAGTTTGTTTAGTTTCAGGCATTTCATGCTTGGAGCCCGGTGTGCCTGCCATGGTTTAATTTGAGAGCTGATTGATTCAGTGATTTTAATGAGGTTTTCTGCCCCCCATGTAATAGTTTAGATATACTACAAATCACAAAATAGAACTTGTTATAATTTCTTGTTTTTGGGCAGCAAAATCAGAAAAGAAATGGGCAGCATCCCCAATAGCATTAAGGACATTTCTGGCTCACCCCCAGAATTGAGAGTTTTTATATACAATTCATGCATTGAAAATAAGAACTTTTGCACAATCACTGTGGTATGAGCAAATGTATAATTTCTTCAGCAAATCAGAGCACATCGAAAATAAACGTTAATATTTTAACACCGCAGCATTATCCTATTATTTTGAGGAATATTTCGGCACCCTCTGTGCTAATGACATCCAGCAATGTAAGAATAAACAAGTTAGATTTACTGTATCAGACTATTTGAAAGAACACATTTTGTTGAAGCAGCGTAGGTTGTGATTACTTGTTGACAGTTACATCCGAATTACAGAAAGTTCACAATAAGCAGCAGAACAGTACCAATAATGAATAATAAACTAATATGACTTCAGCTAGGCTATGTTCTGCTGAGCTTGTGGGTAGAGGATATGCGCAGTGGGGAACCACAGAGTTAGTGAAAGAGATGACTTCCATCTTAGTTAAAAAGACATTTTGTAGCGAAATGTGGCCTTTATAAAAATAATTTGATTTATTCAGTCTACAGATATGAAATCGTATGTGAAAATGCATATTGCACATTGTTAATGATGCACAAAACTATAAGTCCATCAAATTATTTTAGATGGGTCTAAAACATAAGTACCAAAAATTAGGAGCATTGGCTCAGTTGATGCAACTGCAGTCACTATTTTGTTAGCATTAGTGATGTGTTTTTCAGGGAATATGTATTTTTTATTTTCATTTTAGAAATTGGGGTCGCCCATTTTGCCTAAAATCATTTATGGCCTAAATTTGGATCTTATAATAGAATGGTTCAAGTACTCCAATTTAGTCACCAAAAGTAGTAACTTTAATCAATCTGTATTGATTTTAGGGCGTGCAGCAGGATATCGATTTCTGATCCATAAGCTTGTCTGACGTATAAAAAATGAAGCATTCCCCTCCTGGGGAAACGTCCCCTGAATGCATTGCGAAGGTTCCCAAAGGGAAATATTCTGATTAAATCCCAATTCCCCAAGCAAGTCGATTTTCAATTGTTCAGGTTGCCTTTTATTAATTCATAAATCTCCTTGTTGAATTTCCCTGATCAATCATGACATTACATCATTCCATATTGAATGTAATTGATGGCTCTATTCATTGAGCAACTCATTCATGTAGTATGGATAATCCCAATGCCTTTCGGGCTGGGGTTGCCCTTCATCAGGGGGAAACAATTCTAAAAGGAAACATAACAAAGTGAGGACAAATTCTCCTAAGCAGAAATCAATAGAACAGTCACCCTGTGATTCTCGAATAGAATCTAAATCGTGTAACTGGATGAAAATGACCCATCTCAATATCACGGTTCGTGCCACATCACGTGTCTATAACCAATAGTGTTGATTCCCGTAAACAATATAAACCAGTGTGGCAGAAAAGTAAACAACTCTATTTAGAAATGTGTGCATCATGCATTCATAATGTGCCGTGAAAATCAATGTCTATCAACGTGAACAATCCCAACATATGTAGTGGAGCAGTCTTAAACAACAGTGGGGCGTATTCTCAAGGACTCATTGCCGATTTATCGGCACTTTAGCGCCGCAAACGTTGCGATAGATTTGTTTCCCGATTCTCAACCTGGTGCAAACTGCCGAAATCGCCAGTTTTCCAGCGATAGCTGCCGCAAAAAACATCGCCACGGATGAGAGCGACAACTAACGCTAATGATATGCAGAGTAGGCGTTCCCGTGCAAAAACACATGAAAACACCACTTCGTGATATTCTCAACGACCAGCCAGATCTGCGATCCAAAAACAGGCGATAAGGCGCGTTAGCAGGAGGGATTTAACACCTGCCCTTGACTGGTGTTAAGCAGGACGACAACCTGCAGTATGAAAGGGAGCCCAGCCCAGAGCCACAGCTGAAGACCAACACATGTCATGGAGCTACTGATCATGCAGCTCAGAGACCCAAGAGGTCCACAACACCCACCGCCACCACCCCCAGTCCCCCCCCCGGACTACCACTCAAGCAGTGCAGAACAAGACAGCTGACCTTCCGAAAACGGCATGGCCCCTCAGCCACACAATTGCAGAATGTGGGGAGAGGCGGGAACCAAGTATGTGTGAAGGAGGCAAGTCACCCATGAATAAGAATGTACACAATGACAAGTATGGCGATGATGTGCTGGACAGACATCAGTATGCAGAGCACAGACATGTCCATGTGGACATATACTGCTGGTGTTTGTAGTGTTGTGGACAGTGGACGCAACCATGTTACCTCAGGCAGTGGGGAAGACCTCGGTCATGTAGCTGTGTCGTCCCCCCCTGGAAGCGTAAGCGGAGTGGGCTGGTCCGGCGTACGCCAGTCCATTGTAGGCGTGTGAATAAATAGGCCGGGGCTCTGGGCGTGGTTCACTTCCGGGAAGGCCAACGCGTCTGCCAGGGCGGCGCCCCTCACCCTGCCACGAGTCTGCCGCTGTGACCGCCAGCCTCCTCAGCCGAACGCTTTCTTCCGCGACACAGGCCCCCAGCGCACCCAGCGGCACAGCACCGCGGAGTTATGTGTGTGCTGACTACTGCCTTCGGCCTACACTGGGGTCAGCAGGTCCCCCAATTCAAATTGAGTCTTCATTTATTTATGGCGCAGTTCAGTAGGCAACAGACATTGCATCCAGTGCGGGCCGCCCGGACGACGCATCATCGCTGGCTGCACACCCGCTGAGCGCTTCAGGTGCCACTAACTCTGTGCAGCTCAAGTCAACGCCACGTGGCTGTTGGCCATTGCTGACCGCTGCCTCCGGCCTACACTGCAGTCAGCAGGTCCCCCAATTCAAATTGAGTCTTGATTTATTTATGGCGCAGTTTAGTAGGCAACGGACATTGCTTCCAGTGCGGGCCGCCCGGACGACGCATCATCGCTGGCTGCACACCTACTGAGCACTTCAGGTGCCACTAACTCTGTGCAGCTCAAGTCAACGCCACGTGGCTGTGGGCCCTTGATGACCGCTGCCTCCGGCCTACACTGCGGTCAGCAGGTCCCCCAATTCAAATTGAGTCTTGATTTATTTATGGCGCAGGTCAGTAGGCAACAGACATTGCTTCCAGTGCGGGCCGCCCGGACGACGCATCATCGCTGGCTGCACACCCGCTGAGCGCTTCAGGTGCCACCAACTCAGTGCACCACAAGTCATGGACCCTTCATGATTGAATCTTCTGTGTGTGATGTCAGAGCTGGTGCTCCTACCTCAGTGCACCACAAGTCATGGACCCTTTATGATTGAGTCTTGTGTGTGTGATGTCAGAGCAGGTGCCCCTACCTCAGTGCACCACAAGTCATGGACCCTTTATGATTGAGTCTTGTGTGTGTGATGTCAGAGCTGGTGCCCCGACCTCAGTGCACCACAAGTCATGAACCCTTCATGATTGAGTCTTGTGAGTGTGAAACGTTGATCACTGTTCTAGTTGTTGCCAGCACCAACCACTCCCTGAGGGCTGGCTTGCACTCACCCCACACCCATCCAGCACAGGCGTCACTGGACATGTGACCCTGGTAATAAAAAGGGGCCGGGCGCACGTGCCCGTAGCCAGTTCCACTATCTATCTAAGTGTGTCCGTGTGGTCATTATGTATGCATGATGGCCCCGGGCACACCACATCACATTGTGCTGTGGACAGCGGCCGCAACCATGTCACCTCAGGCAGTGGGTAAGACCTTGGATACGTAGCTTTGTCCCCCCCCCCTGTAAGCGCAAGCGGAGTGGGGAGGGCCGGCGTACGCCAGTCCAGCGTAGGGGTGTGAAGAATTTGCCCGGGGCTCTGGGCGTAATTCAGTCCTGGCCTGGACAAGGAAGTAACTAATGCGTGTGTCTCTGTTGTAGTGTCTGCGCCACCCGGCCCGCAATAGACAATGTTGCAATGTAGCATGCACCCGGAGGGCGGGCTCGCACGAACAGAGCAATGAAGGAGCGCAAGACCGCTCGGGGTCTTGGCTCATACATGCCAAGTGTTATGTGTATCTGTATTGCCGCAGCATGTGCCAAATGCCTAGCCTTGATCGCAGTGCGAGTTCAGCCAGGCATGAACTCTACATCTGTGTCCGCCCTATCCTTACCATAGGCCTACACTCACGTGGCCGCCCACCTTCAACGGCCAACATCATAGTGTCGTTGTCAGGCTTGTGGACATGCCCAGACAGGCATGACAATGGTGTGCCATAGAAGTGCAAGTGATGCAACCGCGCAGCGCACACAAGTAAATAGGCTCGGGGGGAGGGAGGAGCAGCTGTGAGGCAACGTAACACACTGTGATGCTGCTCATTTGCCACATGCAAGTCATGTCAAACATGAATCCCAAAGTCGCACGCATCCCACCCCACCCCCAACAAGCCACATCACATTTCCTGAATGCAAGCAGATGACGAACTAACATGAGGGATGAAAGCTCCATTGTCTGAACTATCAGGCGGAAGCACATCTGCACCTCCGACCTCGGAATTGCATGTGCCCGGCACCCCCTGACAGATACTATAGCAGCTGATGACGACTCCCACACTACGCACAGCCCGACGAAAGACCAACGTATACACACCCCACACACAGAAGTCCTTGCTCGAAGTTATCTTGCATGGAATGGCCTTCACACTTACTCCCACACCATCCCAGGCGTGCAACCGTTGCACACTGAAACAACTCATTGATCTGAGCTGTGGCATCTCATCCACAGAACTGGCGCATGTCAGAACAGTGCCGCTTCAACCAGAGCCACTGACGCTATGGCAGAACATCCCGGACACATGCACAACCCCTGTCACATGGAACTGTACCATGCACGTATGCTGCATTTACTGGGGGCACTGCCATTGGCAGTGCTGCGGATCAGTTACCGGCTAAGCTTCCGCCTTGCCAACGTCACCTGCGTCCAGCCTGTGTTGCATTGTCGACCGTGCATATTCGAGTGGCCCATGGATGTCTGCCTATCCAACAGGACGGTGGCTGAATTGGATTTTGACATGTGTGTGCGCCCCCTGTTGGCCCACGACCAGGGGTGTCACCGTGATACCCATTTATGGGATGCCGTCTTACTTGGCATACATGCTGGCAGCTGGACCTGGGAGATTGCACAACTCCTCGTGTACAGTGACCACATTGAACCGCTCCCCTATTGGGCTGAAGTGCTAATTGGTGAAAGGGGGTGGGCGCAGCACATCTGTCCGGACCTGCTAATGGATTGCCTCGCCATCCTGTTTGATGAAGTCGACAACGACCTCATGTTGGAAATGATAGCCTACGAAGCTGCAATCGCTTTCATGGACGAGTGACTACGTACCTGCAGCCACGACAGATTGGAACCCATTGCACATGTCCCGACACCTTGTTGCATCTTGGAGATCTGGTCACTTATCCCACAACAACAGTGGACATGGCTGCATTCGCCTGGACTCCGAATACATGAGCGGACATCAACGCGGGTTAACACACACCTGTGAATGGTGGGGCACTCCCCCGGAGTGGACAGCGGCGCTTGGCAATGTTCCTCATTCTTACATACTGCTGCATTGGTCTGCATGTTGTGGCACTTATCTTGCCCGTACTGACACGCATATGCTAATAAAGTTGACGCACCTTCACTTGTATTCAACTGTGATGAGTGTTGATTTGAATGACAATGTGTGTCTCACTGCCTATCTGGGTCTCGGCCATACATGCGCATTGATAGCATTACCCAGGGAGTACCTTTTTGTGGAATCACTGTCCCTACATTCATCCATACTTTCATACTTGATTGATCATAGCCATGACACATCTGTGTGAATTAGAATGTTTTATTCGCATTCAGTGGAGTGTTGAAGCTGGACCAGTACAGGGCCATGCAAAACCCACTTTACATTGTTGCCCCGTGGAGGGCCAGCCAGAGTACTTTAGGGATTGACAAGTTCATCGGAAGAGGAAGACTTCAGTCCGCAGTGTGATTGCTGTGTCATCGGTAACCAAACCAAATATGGCAGTCCATGTCATGGTCCAAGGTGAGTGTCGCTGAGTGTATCGGTGGACAGTGGAAGGTGTTATTCCAGGGCATGATGCAGAGGGCAGAACCAAGCTGATACAGGCCATATGGTGGAGATGAATGCTACCACTTCATTCTTACCACGAAGCCAGATTCATCATCATCTTTGTCCTCTGATGTGTCAGGTGCCTCACATGTGGGTGGTGATGTTTAGTCTGCATCACTGTGTGGCACTGACACATCAGGGGCCAGAGTTGGAATGTCTGCTGCACTGTGTGGCACTGACACTTCAGGGGGCGGAGATGTGGATGGAGTAGTAGCAGCAGCATTCATCCGCACCAGGCCTTGAGGCGGCAATGCCATGATGAGGATCTGCAGGGTATGGAAGATCCCAGCTACATCTCGCTGGTGTGCAGCTGTGGCAAACATTCTTTCCACCTGCATCCGCTCCAAGCTCTCCATCATTCTCCTTATATGTTCCATCTTCCGGCTGACATCACTGGAGCCACTCTGACTAGACAGTTGTTCTTGGCTCAGAGTCATGACTCCAGCGATGTCAGCCATTGATTGTTGGAGAGCATGGAGCGGACAGTGGGTGTCCGTTAGGGACTGTAAGTCGTCCCTGATGGGACTTAGACACCCACGTATGGCATCTAGTTTGGCTGCCATGAGGTCGAACCCCACCCGCAGCTGACCATCCATCTTCTTCTGGCACCCTAACACACGGTGTTGGAATGCCATGTGTTGGTCATGGGGGTCCTGGGAGCCAGCCATGGGGGTGGGTGCTTCCTGCTGTGTGGTCTGTGCAGGGGGTGGGGTCTCCTCGATTCAGCTGGGCTGCCCTGCTCCTGAAGGTGGGGTGCCGAAGCTGTCCATGAGCTGTTGGAGGGCGTCGATGTCGATGTTGGGGAGGTCCTCTTCATCATCAGTGCTGAGTTGTTCGGTCTGCTCTGCAGGAGGTGTTGATTCTCCCTCTGCAATGTGAAGGGGAGATGCAGATTGACATTGTGTTCACATGTATGTTCACGCATTGTACAAGTTTACTAACAGACTGCATGACAATGTCCATTGTGACTGTTTGTGAGGAGATGCCTATTTGATGTGGGACAGTTGACATTTCTACTCCATCAGGGATGTGAGGTTGTACTTGTGCATTATCATCTCACAGTTTCCTGCTATGCCAAATGCGAATGGCCATTTTCCACACACAAGCGGCAGCAGTTGTGTCCTCTGTTCTGTTGTGTAAGTGTTGCAGTTTGTACCACATTGTTGTCAATGTTGAGGTGCTCTGATTCTTATGTGTGTGTGCTGCACTGTGGGTGTGTTGCCCCTTCAGCTCTGATTTGGCTGGCCCTTATCCCTTTCAGGCGGTGTACCTTTCACTTCTGTGCTTATACAGTGCTGAGATATTGCAGACTTGGGTAAATTGGGCTCTTGGTCGGAGTTGTGACTCTTGGGCATGGTTTGTCTGCAGATGTACTATACTTAATTGTGCATGTGTGCCATTGTGCCCATCTCCCCCGTCCCCCCAGTCCCTGGTCGTTACTCACCCTGTTGCTGTTGGCTCAGGTCATGCTGTGAAGTGTCCGGTCCCCCAACTCCTGCCACCGTCTCCCCAATGATGACTCGGGTCACCATTTCCTGCATCTCATCCAGCTCCTGGTGTGTCGCTGGACTCCCACCTCCAGTCTGCATTGCTGCTTTCAGGTTGGCTGCGAGTTTCAGCTAGGTTTTGCGCTTCACATCAGTCCAGCGCTTCTTGCAGTCATCCACTTCCCTTCTCTTCACTCCGACTGCATTCACCTTGGCCAAGATGGACTGCCATAATGTATTTTTATTTGCCAATGACACAGTGGAGGTGATGAACAGTTGGTGGTGGTGTTCTATCACCTCCGTAATGAGGATCTGGTTTTCCTGCGTACTGAAACGCGGGTTCCTCTTATTCTTCTCCTTGCCCTTCCCTGTCCCCGAGGTCCCAGGCTGGTCCTCTGTGGGGCTTGGGGGGTTCTGGTTATCCTCTGTACTTGCTCCGGCTACCTCCATGGTGCTTCGCAGTTGTTTGTGTTTTTTGTTGCCGCTTTTATAGTGGTTTTTCCCGCCTGACTTGTGGGACTTGCACGCCTGGAGCTGCTTATCGCTGGATTTTTTATCGCAGTTGGGCCCATCACAACTTTTTTCACGTTCGGGTTTAGATTTTATCGCCGTCCCGGGAATTTTATCGCGGACATTTGACGCGTTGTCGGGAAACTATCGCATGTTACCGCCGTGTTGAGAATACGACGTTAACACAGAGTTATTTTCCCGTAATAGACGGCGAAGTGAAAAATTGCGTTAACCTATTTTGGCGATGATTATCGCACGTTCTTGAGAATATCCCCCACTGTGTCATAGTGCAACCGTTGACTCAAAAACATATTACATATGTTTAAAAAGTGACTCCGAAAGGAGCGGACGCCTTGCTAACAACTGCCGACAAGTCTGATAGGAGAGTGAACAGTCTTGGAAAGAAAACGTGTGAAACCAGCATGAAGCGTATTTTAAATGTGCCTTAAAAATAGCTGGCAATGAAGTTAAAAAAACCAAGAGTGCAATGGTTCTTACTATCGAAACCAACGGTGTCTCCTCGCGTTCTGTTCGTCCACCATAGCAAAGCTGGAATGCGAGTGGAAGGAAATTTGTTGGAAGTAACCAAATTGGGAAACAGAAAACAGACTGTTCCCAAGATGGTTATGGGGGCCATCTTGCACAAGCTTACTGTTACCGAGTGTGATAAACAAAAAGAATGATCCTCTAGAGGAGTATGTGAGAAAATGGGTGAATAAATCATTACCTAAACTAAAAGTCTCGCCGCATCCCAGTCATCCGCAAAGGCGAAGATAGGATATGGACAGAGGTTAACAAATCATGAAGTGACCGAAAGTAATCAAATACGGGCCATTTCTATGGTGATTACTGGGGCCATGTTTAAAGTGGGATGGGTTACCAACTAATAGAGCATATGAAGTAAAATGCAAAAATACAACCATTATGTTATCTTCATGAAAAATTCAGTGAGTAAACATTAGTGTAAACAAAAAGAGTCTTTGAAAAATTAGAAGAGTGAAATCAAACAAGAATCTTCAGCATCATCAAGGGCGAGATCTTATAAATGTGAAGAATTATAAATAGCAACTAAATTCCATACGATTGGTCAGTCTATTCGGCATGATCATATCAAGTCTTCTAATCCAATTTATCTCTCTTGGTAGGAGATGTTTGTGATTGTCTCTGCCTTCCCTGATATCAACAGTTTCAAGCACCATAAATCCTAGTTGGCAGAGGTTATGATTAAAAGTTAAAAAGTGAGATGCAATAACAGATCAGGAACTTTTTGTCCTTATATTGCTCTTGTGTTCATTTAGTTCTGTTTGATTTTTTTTTTAACCGCTTAACCGCGGCGGCAATTCCGCCGCGGTGCGGCGGTTTAGCGGAGTGGGCGGGGCCACGTCGGCCAACGGACGTTCGCAGCACTACAGAGGTAGTGTTCGCGACGGCCGTTGGTCGACAGACGCACGCAACGGGTTAATCTTCCCAATATATACCAAGCCACATGGGCCCTTCAAAAGGTAAATTACATTTTCCAAGTCGCAAATAGCTCTGGTCTTAAGTTTGATTTTATTCCCCTTACGTGGACGAGTGTTAAAATTGCCTTTAATGATACTATTGCAATTGTTGCGATTCAACCATGGAATACTTCCTTTGTGGTCAGATCTCTCTTCCTAAATTTGTTTAGTTATTAATAATTCCTTGACATTCTTGCCTCGCTCATATGCAAAAAGGGGTGGTTCCAAGAAAATATATTTAAAGTCTGGTTTAGTTTGTACCATTTGCCAATGTTTCAAGATGATCTTCTTCAATTGAAGACTCTTTGTAGAGTATTTGGATACCATAACCATTCTTTTTGTTTTATTTTCTTTGTGTGTAGAGGTGAACAGTTGTTCTCGTGTTTTGGTTGATGAGCGTTCCACAGCTTTTTCTAATAATTCCAACGGGTACCCTCTATCTCTGAATTTTTCAATCATATTTGTTGTGTGCATTTCCAGTATGTCGGGTTTAGGTACAATTCTTTTAACTCTCAAGAGTTGTGAGTAAGGTAAGTGGTTTTTTATTGAATTTTGGTGAAAGCTGTTGTAATGCAGTAAATTGTTGTGATCTGTTTCCTTTCTGTATATATCTGTTTCCAATCTGTTGTCAACCATAGAAATTTGAACATCCAAAAACGTTATATTGTCTTCACTGATGTTGTAGGTGAATTGTACTCTGTTGTTAATGGAGTTCAATTCATCAATGGCTGTCAGTAATTCTTGCTTTGGTCCTTTCCATAGAGTCAAAATGTTGTCAATGTATCTGACAAAAATACCTAAATAGTTTCTCCAAGACTCATTAGTGAGGCTGTGGTCAATTTCCAACTTGTGCATAAAGAGGTTCACGTAGTCGGGGCAGCACAATTGCCCGTAGAAATGCCTATGAGTTGTAAATAGAAATCATCCTCCCAACAGAAGTAACTGTGATATAGCGTGAATTGTAATATTTCAGTTAGAGATACTTTCAAATTATCATCCAAGTGTGAATTTATCAAGAAGTATTCAACCGCTTCAATCCCTAAATAATGAAGAATTGATGTGTATAGTGCTTTAATATCTATGGTGTAAAAGAGAATGTTGTCATCCAAATCTTGGTCAATGGCTGAAATGTTTTTTTTAAATTCAGTACTCTCTTTTATGTAAGAAGTCATATTCTGTGTTAACTGTTATAGATGTCGGTCCAAATATTTACCCACTTTTTAATGGATAGACCCACGTGTGGACACAATGGGCCTAAATTGAGGTGTGATGGGATTTTTATGAATTTTGGGGGACATGTAAACTTTGGGACTTTTTGGATGATCTTGAATAAGGTAGCGCCTGTCTTCTTCAATGATAGTACCGTTGTTCACTGCTGTATCCAGGATGTTCTTCAGTACTTTAAAAAACTCTGTGGTAGGATTATAATTGAGTTTTAAATAGGTACAGTGAACAAAACGTGTTCATTAACGTTTTGTTTGTAAAAAAAGACGTATCCACGATTACCAGGGCTCCTCCTTTGTCAGCCTTATGACAAGTAATATCAGGATTCTTGGCTATAACCCCTCGCTCTTTATTTGTGAGGTTCGAATGTTTGGTCCTCTGGTTTTTTGTTTAACAATAACCTCAAAGGAATCTAATATTTTGTGGCTAACAGGAGCCATGAACGTACTCTCAGGTTTCAAATCTTTTACAGTTCCTTCTTTCCTGGGTGGTTGGTCTCCTATGACATTAACAAAGAAATTCCTGAGACGAAGGGTTTGCATGAACTTAAAGAAACTCACTTGGAGTTCCATGGGATTAGGTAAATCGATTTTTAATTGTTCAGGTTTTCTTTTATTAATTCATGAATCTCCATGTTGAATTTCCATGAATTTTCATGAAGTTTAAAATAATGCGTGTATTTTTGCATTTTACTTCATAGGCCCTATTAGTTGGTAACCCATCCCACTTTAAAAATGCCCCCCTTAATCACCATAGGAATGGCCGGTATTTGATTACTTTAGTTGACTTCATGATTTGTTTACCTCTGTCCGCATCCTATCTTCGCCTTTGTGGATGACTGTGATGCGGCGAGACGTTTGGTTTAGTTAACGATGGATTCACCCATTTTCTCACATACTCCTCTAGAGGATCATTCTTTTTGTTTATCACACTCTGTAACAGTAAGTTCGTGCAAGATGGCCCCCGTGACTACCTTGGGAACAGTCTGTTTTCTGTTTCCCAATTTGGTTACTTCCGACAAACTTCCTTCCACTCGCATTCCAGCTTTGCTACGGCGAACAAACAGAATGTGAGGAGTTACAGTTGCTTTTGATAGTAAGAACCATTGCACTCTTGGTTGTTTTAATTTCATTGCCAGCTATTTTTACGGCACATTTAAAATATGCGTCTTACATGTTTCACATGTTTTCCGTCCAGGATCGTTCACTCTCCTATCAGTCTTGTCGGCAGTTGTCAGCAAGGCGTGCACTCCTTTGGAGTCGCTTTTTAAACATATGTAATATGTTTTTGAGTCAACGGTTGCACTTTGACACGTTGTTGTTTAACACTGCTCCACTACATGTGTTGAGATTCTTCACGAGGATTGACATTAACGTTCACAGCACATTCTGAATGCATAATGCACACATTTCTATATAGAGTTGTTTACTTGCTGCCACAATGGTTTAAATTGTTTACGGAGATCAAAGCTATTGGTCATAGAAACGTGATGTGGCACAAACAGTGACATTGAGCTGGGTTGTTTTCATCCTGTTACACGATTTCTATTCTATTCAGGAATAACAGGGTGACTGTTATGTTGATTTCTGGTTAGGAGAATTTGTCCTCACTTTGTTACGTTTCGTTTTAGAATTGTTATCCCCCGATGAAGGGCAACCCCAGCACGAAATGCATTGGGATTATCCATATTACTTGAATGATCTGCTCAATTAATAGAGCCATCAATTACATTAAGTATGGAATGATGTAATGTCATGATTGAGCAGGGAAATTCAACTAGAGATTCATGAATTAATAAAAGACAACCTGAACAACTGAAAATCGACTAACTTGTTGAATTGGGATTTAATTAGAATATTTCCCTTTGGGAATCTTCGCAGTGCATTCAGGGGACGTTTCCCGAGGAGGGGAACGCTACTAATTTAGATCTTGGCAGATCTGGTCCCGCCATCACTTTTACGTTGGTTTATCCGTCCACCTACTAAGCGGTCCACCTGCTTAGTTTAGATGTTAGAGGGTCTATGGACGAAAGTCCACCCAAGTCCCTCCATGTCTGCCAGAATTTTCCTCCTCCATCGATGGCATCATAGGTAAAAGCAGCTGTCAGAGGAAGTTCAACCAACACTTCTGACAGGCCAATCACGATGTGCTTTCCCCTCGACTAACTGTGGCGGGTAAACCTCCACACCTGAGCTGGTGGTTTCGAAAGAATTTAAGGTAGAAAATTACCTTTATTTCATTTTTCACTTCCCTTTCCCTCATGAACCCGATTGTCCAAGTCCTTCCTGTGCTGCTGCTTCTTGACCACAAAGCAAATCAACCCTGTCATTGCTGGAATCGAAGGCAAGCTCCTTTTTCACTTGTTTTCTTAAGAATTGTCTGTTTACATTTGCTCTGGACCTGTGAAATTTATAAATTTCTCTTGTAAGAATTTTTTTTCTAATGTGTAATGCATATGTGTGTAATGTTGTCATTTAAGAGATTTAAAGAAACACACATATATTTACTTTTTTTTTAAATTTGGTGCAAGCTTACATCATGATAATGGACAATTCAGAATGTGTTCATACAGGTGTGTTTAATTATTTTTAGTAAACTATCAAATTATAAACATGCATTACACATTCTTTGAATAATTTAAATTTAACATAATTCAGTAATTGCACTAGACAAGGTACAACGTATAAAAAAAAACAATGTAAAATCAATGTTAGTTCTAAACTGAAATCAATTTTTATTTATTTATGTGACCTTTCCCCTTGTCTTATGCCTTTTTTGTATTTTATTACAGTTTATTTCTTTTTTAAAGTGTAACGCATGTATTTATTTTTTCACATATTAAGTTAAAATAAACACACCTGTATTAACACTTAAAAATAAAAATGGCAATTTATTTTGGTGTAAGTGTCCATTATCATGATGAATGCTTGCACCAAAATTTGAATGTTTAAAAAAAAAAATTGTTTCTAATATCTGGACTTTACAAATATGTCATTAAAAAATATTTTGTATTTTCTGTTAAAAATGTAAGTGAGAATATGTATTTCACATTTTCATTATTTATAAAGAAATCAGTATGCGCACTGCCTGTGGTTCAAACTGTAGTTCTAAAGGTGTACCCTGCTCCAGGGTATCACTCTCTGAACTGGAGTGTAGTAATATCAAACTGGTTGCATCCCCATACAAGTGGGGTATGTCCCCCGGGCACTGGCTGGAGGGTCCTTACAAAGGTTTCAATTTTTCGTTTCCTTGTTCTAAGAAACACTCAACATCCGTTGAATTCAATTTTTAATGATTATTGTTACATCACAATATTATATCTTCATCTTCGGGATGAATCGAGTAGGAATGGCGACCACTCTTAAGCCTATTTTCACCTTGAGACACCGATTATCCCCAGATGAAGGCTTAACAGCCGAAATGCATTGGGATTAACGAAGTGTACACATCAGCTATATTGCATTCTGGGAATCGTAGTTTGAATTTCCCGAAGAGGAAGATATAATATTGTGATGTAACAATAATCATTAAAAATTGAATTCAACGGATGTTGAGTGTTTCTTAGAACAAGGAAACGAAAATTGAAACCTTTGTAGGACCCTCTAGCCAGTGCCCGGAGGACATACCCACTTGTATGGGGATGCAACCAGTTTGATATTTTCATTATTAACATTTTTAATTATTTATGAATTGTAAATAAATAATAATATTAGGACAAACTTTGTAAAAAAACATTTGTTTTATTTATAATCGAGGTATAATCGAGGTTCATGAACAAGAAACAGAGAAAGCAAAATAAAACCTGAATTCACTGAAGAAATTGTCATTAAAAATGTTGTGCTGCAGTGGAATGGCAAATGATCATGGTCTGAAATGGAGTGGGTTTTATAGTGTGGTATGCAGGAGAAAACATTTAGTTAAACATATCAGGTGTGTGATGCTAGTATCCATCCAAAAGCCACAGGAATAGTACAATGTTGAACATGTCCTGTAACTGGATCCCTTCATCAGGAGTCTGACGTTAGGACAATGCCAACACAACTGAGAAATCTAAATAGGCTCGGCGCAATCCCGCCAACCTGCTGGGGATGGATTAATGTTAGCCAGCAGAGGGTTCCGCCGCATCGATGGAGGTGAGCCTCTTACATGACGGAAAACACTCTGTCAGTGTGGACGGAGGATCAGCCAGCCCACATCTCAATAGGGCGGCCGGGAATCAGTCAGCTTCATTGAGTATTTGGAAACGCTGCCAAGGAGGTATGATGGGAGTCCTGTCAAGATCTAAATCAGACTCTTAGGGGCCGATTCCGATCTCGGTCGGAGGCACACCCAATACCATTCGGTCGGGAAAAAAGCCATGCGAAAGCCTGTTTCCCGACCGATCCGTACAGTACACCGAACGAGCAAGTACGATGCGAAATCGCCGACCGACTCGTCCGGGCGTCCCGACCGCTCTGACCGACTCGCTCCCGGCTTGAACCGCACCGACCGACTCGCTCGGACTCGACTCGCACCGCGCAATGGAGACGTTCCCCGGCCGGGTAAGTACGATGCGCGCCGCGAGCAGTCCGACCGAGCCGCGCACTCCGGCTCAAAAGAGCAGTCGGAGCCGTACTTTGGGGGTCCGTGTCGGACCCCCTGTACGCGTGGCCGCGCGAGTCGCACACAGGGGGACCCATGGGTCCCCCTACCTGTGCGTGTAAGGCGCGAATCGCTTCGCCGCGCACCCGCTGTAGGGGGCGCACTTGTCCGCCTCGCACCCATTGGAGTCAATGGGAGCCCGCGTACGCGTTGTACGACAGGCTCCCATTGACTTCAATGGGAGTCCGACCGACTCGTGACCGATGGCATACGTGCGCATCGTACTCGTTCGGTCGGACTGCACGGGTCCGATTCGGTCGGAAATCTCTCCGGGTCCGGCTCGGTCGGAGAGATTTCCGGCCAGAATCGGAATTGACCCCTTAGTCCCAAGAATGGTCTCACTTATTTATTAGCTTTAAGACCAAAACATTGACAATACTGCCACTTCTTGCCTGGTAAAAATTATTAGCTAACCCATCAGTAACGCAAGTAAAACTACTTTGAACATTTCATCATACATGAGTGGATTAGAACACACGTACTTCAATGACGGACATTAAAATAATGCTTTTCTATTGTGCATATATGTGCATGAGCTACAATTGAACCCTTTACATTTTGAAGAGTCAAATTAACAGTCAAAAGCTAATTAAATATCTTTGTATTTATTCATGCATTGCTCTATTTTTAATTGATGTGTGATCAAGTCCACATTGGTGCAATATCAGAAGAAGGCGAGTCCATGAAAGCTTGAGCCTGGCTCGAGCCAGATGCCCAGCTTTGGCTCAGTTTGGGGTCCTCATGGACCTTCAAACCCAACACGATCAGAGCCCGACCCATTCCTTTAAAGCATAAACTGAGTCCATGAAAACCAACACTGTGATAGTGAAACGCAAACAAAGACTATGTTATATTGACATCTATGACCAATAGACAATATGCCCATATTAGTATTTTAACATAATATTGGCTTTTACAGGCTGGAAAAAAACATACCACTGAGTTGACACAGGACTCCAACTTACTCAGTATCAGCCTGAAAGAAGTCTGACAAGGATGCATGTTTGTGCATGTCCCTTAAATTGATGTTCATCGCACCGAGGAAAATTATTTTTATTTTTATTGTAGCATCTGACACAAAAAGTAGGATTGCAGCATACATTATTTGAGGTATGTATGTGTACAGTAGGGGAAAGGTGGCCAACAGCAACAACTTGAAATGCAACTGAACTAATTAAAGAATTATTAATTATGAAATGTCTTAAACAGTACATCTCAGTCTACAGCAGACTGTGAAGCTGCCACTACAGTCAAAGTTTCTTTTAAATCATCATTATAAAACATAGCATTTGGGCAGCAAAGGCTGTAGCTCATCAGCAGCCTCTTGCATGACTCCCACTTTCTCGTTAAACAATTCAGCACTGAGTTAAAACTCTACATAACGTCAAAACGAATGCATAGCCTCTTGGCACAATAAACAATGCGTCTGTGTTTTTGGGGCATATGTACAAGCCCCTAGCGCCACCGGAGCATCACATTTTTTGACGCTTCATTGGCGCTATGCCCTGCACCATATTTGCAAAGTGGCGCTAACCCACATTTTGTGGCTTAATGCCACTTTGTAAATATGCTACCCTTTCATGCATGTATCTGGGTGAAAGGGGTGTGAAATGGGTGTTGCTCTGAGTGTTCCCCTGCAACACCCATTGCTTTTTGACGCTGCACTAGATTTACAAGAAGGTGTAAATCTGAGATAGCGCCAAGCAGGAGCAGGCGTTAGAATGGTGCAACTAGGAGAAATACTTTTATTTCTCCTTGTTCTTTTCTTTTTCTATGTGTGCTGCAGAGCAAAATGGCATTAATAATTGTTTATGTGCAGGAAAGTGACTCTTCCTGCACACAAACAATCATTAAATGATGACGATTTGCTACTTCTATATGTGCTGCAGAATGCAGCACACATAGAAGTAACAAGTTGCCATTATGGATTGTTTATGTGCAGGAAGGGACACCTTACTGCATATAAACAATCATTCCCTGCAAGTCAGGCACCCTTGCCCTGTTGGGCAAGGGTGCTGCGTTGGTGCTAGGCAGCTAATTTTAGCGCCAGTGCTAGGAAAAGCACAATCTTGCTTTTCATAGGTTGGTATTTTTCCTCTTTATCAGTACATACTTTGAACAGAAAATGTAAGAAGAGAGCATTTTTATCCTGCTCTACAGCTGACATAACAATCCCTGACTGATATGTGAACAAAACCAGAAAGGAGATGTTACAAATAAATACAGATGACTTTATGAAGTTCTTCTTGAATATAGCTCTGGGCCTTTGAAGACTTTCAAAACATGGACACATGCCCAGTATTTTGTTTTTTTTTCGAAAGGTTGCAAACCGAGCAAGCCAATGTCAATGCAGGGGTCATTTGAGTTTTAAATGACTCCCCTGGATCCCCACTCTTTCAGGTCTGCAGGGACTCCCACACAAAAGAAATGCTGGCTTTTGCAGAGCACTTGGCTCAGCAGGAAACTTAAATTGGGTTAACATGCCAGCCCCTTCCGTGGGTGCCCCACTCTCCCCAGCACATTTACAGTAACTGGAATTGTGGATTTGACAATCCTTTTTTGCGCACCTGAAAAGGAAGGGAGGAGATGGAGGTTGAGGGTTGGTGGGGAGACAAGGACTGGGATAAAGATGCACTGAACTCGGTAGCACTGTCCGTTCATACATATCCAGAGAGAGGAGAACATTGCAGTATCACACAAAAGCAAGCTAAGTGAAATCCCGCCCTCCTCCACCTTTTTCCTAGTTGCTCTTCACACAATGTCATGTGGGGGCGCCTGCTGATTTCTTTTTAATGCTGCCTAAGCTCGTAGTTGGGCTCTTAGAGCCAAGCCGGATCCTGGCTCTGCTCTGGCTTGGATCCTCCTATGAATTTTCGGGTTCACCCCCCCATATAATATTTATTTAACTTTCTGTAAAGGATTAATTCTAATATTATATATAATTAAGTTTACAAACAATTCCTTTGGGAACAATTCTTTTATGTATATACCCAAGATCTCACGGGGTTCCTGGGTTGCCTTTTGTATACATATATGATAATACTTGGGGCATTTAAAAACCCATTTAGAGAAAATAAGTTCAATGAGATGTTATTTGATTTCTAATGAAGAAACTCAGAGGGTTCTAAAAGAGATATTTTAGTAGATATTTTTCACCTGTTAAGACAATTAGCAAAATTATTGTGAGGGGCCTGTTCAACCCCAGATGCTATTGCTTTCTAGGTGCCTAAATGTGACCTTGCCTTAAGTCATCGGCTTGAAATGGTAAACAAAGATCACTCACTTTTGGTACTATTGATTTGAGTTTTAAGGATAAGTTTATTAAGATAAAAGTAATAATACAACACAACTAAATGAATAATGGGGAGGGAGATAGGGAGGGGGACCTACATATATAATTGATGTACAACCATGTCTGGTCAAAAGAAAAATATAAATCCAAAAATAAATAACAAAGGATGCTTAGTAATAAAGTAATGTACGCAATATGGAGTCAAGGAAGTTGTAGAACTTCTTGAATGTCAGGTGAAGGAGCAAAGACTCTTTTGGAGAGTTGTAGAGAAAGTGTGTAATGGGTGCCCATAGGTCATTCTGCTTTAAAAAAGAGATAAAGTTTGCATATATGCAGTATTTAATCAGTGGTTGTACATACTGCATACCACCACTCTTTGGCTGATAGCTTTGTAGAATCTTTCCAATTTAGGGTGATTTGCTGAAAAGCAATTGCCAATAACAGGTCCAATATTCCTATATTAAAAGAAGCATTTATCTATACATGAGATGCACTTCCTAGAAACACATTAAAAATAGAATACGGGACATTGGAGTGAAAAATAAAATTAATTTGTTGCCAGACTTGTGACCAAAAAAAAGTATTTTGTGTATGAAGAAAAGTGACTGCGTTGTGTTGGCTGCACAAGAGGAATTCCTGATTTTGATTCTAATCTGCTTCCAAGTAGATATAGGCCGAGTGATCCCAAGATCGTTTTCCCATGCTAATTCAGTATCAAACTTGGGTGTAACACTGAAGACACTCAATAAGTGTTTGTATATAGTGGAAGCCTTAGGGTGTGCATGTAAAAGATCAGCCAGAGGGTTAGGTGGTAAACCAACAGGAGAGGAAAGTGATTTGAAGTCAGTATACGCTTGAGAAACTAAACCCTGTAAAAGTGCAAATCTGTACCGAAAGCTGGATGGCAAACCAAAAAGTATCTGAGCTTGAGGAAAAGTAATAGTAGAGTCCTATTGAAATAATTGGTTGACCCAAATTAGGGGCATATTAGCAAGGGCTGGCGATATAATTATCGCCGCTTTAGCGTCCGTTTTTGGGGGAAAAGCGGCGATAATTATATCGCAATATCATCAAGGACACGCTAACGCGTGTTTCCTTGATGTAGAGCCCGTTTTTCACAGCCTCGCCTCGCATCGCTAATGAGATGCAAAGAAGGCGTGGCTGTGAAAACAACACATGTTAATATCGTGAAGGCAGCTTCGCGATATTAACAAGGAGGTGCAGCGATAAAAAAATCGCGCTACCTCAGCCTTAACTCAGGAATTTAACGTCTGTTAAATTCCTGACTAAGGCATACTTTTAATGGGAGATGGATTATGCTGATACGACCACAGGGTCGTATCAGCAATGTTATCGCTAGTTTTCAATGGAACATCGCTGGAAAACCAGTGATGTTCCATTGAAAACTACCCTTATCGCTGAAATATTATCGCCATAGCGCTATGCGTTGTAAATATAGCGTTATCATGGCGATAATATTCAGCGATAGCCAGCGATAATATTTCTATCGCTATGTACGGCCAGCGATAATTATCGCTGGCCGTTGATAATATGCCCCTTAGTCCTTTAATCCCCCAAGCGTGCCAGTAGATGGGTCTACTCTTTACTTGAATAAAGGAGTTGTACCAAATAGTAGAATTAAGGAACCAGTGTAAATCTGTGAACAAGTATGAAATGGCAGAGGCTATTAAGTTGCACGTGTTCTTGAATGTTGGAGTGGAGAATATTTGAGGCTTACGTGTGAAGGATAAGAACTCCTGAAAAGAAAAAAAGAGATAAAAAAGCATGCTCCAAAACAGCCCATAGTGGAGTATGTGATGATAAGGACTTATTCCAATGAGCAGATTGTTTTAATAGAAAAAGGATTTGTGATATTAGCAAAATCGGGAAAGTTTACTCTGCCCTTGGTCTTGGGACATTTTAAGTTAAGTAAAGACATGTGATTTTTTTTTTATTCCAAAGAAAAGAAGATAGTATAGAGCAAATCTTCACATAATATTTAAGGGGAATCTTTAGTGGAATATAAGAGAGAGTGAAAAGAATAGTGGGAACCAACATCATATTGATAGTGTTGAGCCGGCCCCACCAAGACAAGTAAGGAGGATGCCAGCTAGTAGTCAAGGAAGTTAGTCTATGAATACACGCATCCATATTAATAGTTATGAAAGAGGAAAGGGACTGGGTGAATTGAAGACCAAGATATTTAAGTTGTTTAGGTTGCCATGTAAAATTAGACAAATAAAAATTCTGCTTGAAAGTGAATTTATTAAGAGGTAAAACTTCAAATTTTTCAGTATTTAATTTAAATCCAGAAACAGAAGCAAAAGAAAAACTTCTGAAATGAAGGCGAAAAGGGAGGAATGAGGTTTGGACATAAATATTAAAGTACCATCCGCATATGCAGCTAATTTAACTTGTTGAGAATTACAGTGAAACAATGGATATTTGTGTTTTGTTGAATCTTAGCTAAAAAAGGCTCTAGCCTTAGGTTAAAAAAGAAAGGGAGACAAAGGACATCCTTGACAAACCTCTCTGTGAAGGGTGAAATAGAAAGACGTCATCCCATTAGCACTTATGGCTGCCTGGGCGTAGGTATATAAAAGAGAGATGAAGAATATGATTTTTGGGCCAAAAACAAACTGGGCAAGAGTATGAAACAGGAAAGACCAATTTACAGTGTCAAAGGCTTTTTCTGCATCTAAGGCAATAGCTGCCATAGATTCAGACATATTTGATGACTTGGAAATAACATCAAAAAATAAAAGAGTGTTATCTGAGAGACACCTCCTTTTGACAAATCCCTATTGCTCTTTTCCAAAAAGGTAGGGAAGAAATGGTTCTAGCCTGAAGGCCAAAGCTTTAGAAAAAATCTTGTAGTCCAAGTTAACTAAAGAGATGGGCCTATCATTTTTACAGTATTGGAGATCCTTCCCTTCCTTTGGAATTAGGTATATGAGAGCATCTAAAAATTAGCCTGGCGAGATGGTCGATTGAACAAAGGATTGGTTGAGAGTCTCCTATTTGGGAAGAAGTAACTTGGAGAGGTGAATGTAAAATTCAGCTGTAAAGCCATCTGGGCCTGGAGCTTTATACTTCTTGAGGGATAGCAATACAAGATGAATTTCAGGTTTTGTAACATCTGCTTCTAGAAACAAAAAATCAATTTGAGAAAAATACGTTTTTTGAACAGAAGATAAATATCTTAAAATGTCCTGATCTGAGGGAATATAGTTTGATGTACGTAGGGTATTATAGAATTTCCTAAATTGAGCCAGAATATAAGAGTCCTTATAATGGGTGAGGCCATTATCATCAGTATTTGAATCAATGAGTGGTTTGTTTTGTTTAATTTTAAGATAATTTGCCAGTAGTTTACCAGATTTTGTTTGGCCCCATAATATTTAGCACTGGACTTTAGTAAATAAGATGCAGCATTTTCGGTAGAAACCTTGTTAAACTTAAGCTTAGCATTAATTAATTGCTGTAATGATTGTTGTGAATGGGAAGTATAATAGCAATGTTCCAGGCTTTTAATTTCATCTAGAATTCGTTTAGATTGGTTTTGAGAGAATCGCCTTTTCTTAGAAACAAAATTGATTATAAAATCTCTGGCTTCGAAAAGGGATACCCTCCGTCTGATTTATATTAAAGTATTCATTGGAAAAGGTAGTGAAAGAAGAAGTAAAAGTGTTATCCAATAGTAAGGAGTTATTATATCTTCATCTTTAAGATGAGGCGGACTTGGGCAGAATATCTAAATGTATGGAAACTCTTGAGTGATCATAGATTAAAATGAAGCCAATTTTAGCTGAATTTAAAGATTGAGTAAGGTGATGAGATATGAAAAAATAATCTATTTGGGACTGCGTACAATGTGCTGGTGAGAAATATGTATACTCTCATAGAGTTGGGTTCCATAATTGCGGTTTATTCAGGATGTGCGGGGACAATGAGTGTCTATCAAGGAATGGGTCAGCGGGTAAATTACAGTCCCTTGCAAGAACCAAATTATCATCAGGATACTGCAAGAGCTTCTGGGAAATCATGGACCAAATTTGACTATCAGGAGCATTAGGGCCATAAACATAAAAAAACAATAGGAGTTTTATCAATGCACAGTTTGGGCTACAGCCATATTCTACCATCATCCTTATCCTGACATATCAACTGAACATTTAGAGATTTATGGCATAAAATGATAACTCCATGCTTTTTCCTAGTCCCAGGTGAAAAGAAAACCTTATCAACCACCCCTTTCATAACTTCATAGATTCATTTTCAGACAGGTGAGATTCTTGCAAAAATCTATCTGAGCATTAAACTTAGACAAATGAGTTAATACCCACTGTCTTTTGATTGGAAAATTCAAACCTCTGACATTTCATGAAACCATTATCAGACCAGTTGAATAAAAAATAAAAAAGTATATTCAGACATGAATCCAAACCAGAAAAAAGGAAACCATATGCAAGAAAGAGAACCTCTGCGCATGAGAAAGAAAAAGCAAAATAAGATATCGAAAACAAGAAGAGGAAATGAAAAAAGAAAGGAAGAAAGGAGAGAGGAGAAGAAACAGAAAAAACAAGGAATGAAACTGGTGCTGAAACATAGGGTAAAAACTAGATAAATGACAAAAAAGGGGAACATACCTAACAATACTATGATGAGGGTGGAAGGGGGAGAACACATGGAGAAGACAGCATGTCAAATACGGAGGGGGGAGACATGGTGCAGGAACAGTGGTAAACTATGTAGCAGAACACAAAAATTATTGACCACAACAAGGATACAACGCTTGCAATAAAATAAAAACAATTAAGAGAGTGAACTTGGAATAAGAACCTTACATGATGATGACAATAACGCACCAACTAGACACGAATAAAAGAGGAAATATTAAGAACAAAGAGAAGAGATAACATCACAACAGTATCCAAAACAGAGCATGTAAAATTATGAAAAACATATTAACGCATCAAATTGGCTGACGCATTAACTTCCATAGTCTCTGCTTTACAGACTTCAAGAAAGGCCCTCAAATGAGATGGATCCTCGAATGATGTTGTCTTATTTTTATACGTGACCTTAAATAGGCATGGATGATAAAGTCCAAAATGAGCTCCATCAGAACGTAGTTCAGATCTCATACTCAAAAATGCTCTTCGATGGTCAGCCGTAGTTTTTGGCATAGTCTTTGGAAAAGTATATATTATGACCTGACCTAGAAATACACTTGAGTTGTTTAGCAGCAGAGATGACCTGCATAAATTCCATGAATTCTAAAATACACAATGACACCTCTTGGCTTTTTAGAAGCTGCAGAGGCTGAAGGAAGGTGACATAGCGTATGCGCTTGCTGAATGTTGAGTGAAGACCCCTCATGCAAATACAGAAGCTGAGGTAAAAAGTTTTGAAAACAGAAATAGGATTCGATCCCTCTGACCCCCTCAGGGAGTCCATATATTCTTAGAATATGTCTTCTGTTGCGGTTTGGGAGCTCTTAAACCTGTTTCTGTAAGGAAACAAGCTGCATTTGAAGGGTATTCACTGTGTTGAAAGTTGCAATAAAGTTGGAGATTGGCTGTTCTGCATTAGATACGCGTTCTTCCATAAGTGACCGTCTGTCACTAAGAGTCTGCAGCCTGGTGTAAGTCTCGTCTATAATCAGGCGCAAAGCCCTAATTTCATCCAACAAAAGATCCAGTGGGACCGTAGGGGGCATCTTTATGGGTTATGGTGGATCTTTTTTAAGCCTCTTGGCTGTCGATTTATCAGCGCTAGGAGGTGTAGACATGCCCGTCACATTAGAAGAAAGAGCATACGCAGAAGCTTTCTGTGAAAGGTTTTCGTCTATTGCAGTGATTGATAGGAGCGCCGGAGCACCATTGATTTGAATAGCATTTTCTTGCACATGTCAAAAAACGTGACTTTGTAAGCTACTTTTGTGGTGTAACAGTGTCACTTGGCGTATTAGAGGTGTTTTGAATTTTGTGTCAGTATTCAGCATTTGTAACCAATATTTCTCATACATTTTAAGTTGTTAGTAAAAATGATAATCTACATCTATGAACTGCTAAAATATCAATCTAACAAGCTGGCCAAATCCTCCCTCCTAACAAATAAATCAGAATTGAGCTGTGAAGATTGTTCATCATTCTTTACAGCCAAAGCCAGCTCACTGGAGAGTGTACTCACAAATACCGCTGACAAAGTTTTGAATCTAAGGAGTACAATAGAGGAGCATCCAGCACTACCTGCACATACCCTGCCTAAAAGAATGCGCATTGGTCACATTAAAACTATACGATCAGAATGACAACGCTAAAACTGTACTAACTTTGAAACAGAACAACAACTACAATGATCCACTTCCAGCAAAATGTTGGCCTTCAATCAACCACAAGGTCATCCCACTTTGGACTAAGATAATCAATGCTTCGCCAGTCCAGGGATCTATTCCGAAATGTCTAGACACTGGCCAGGTCATCCCTCTATTGAAAAAACCTAGTGAGAACCCTTCGGATCCTAACAACTTTCAGCCTGTAACAAACATTCCCTTACTAGCCAAAGTTCTAGAAAAATGTGCTCAACAACAATTGGGCAAACACGTTACTGATTTTAAGTTACTAAACGATTGCCAATCGGGGTTCAGACCAGATCATAGTACGGAAACAGCTATTCTGCACATAGTAGTTGACGCTCTTCTTGCTCTTGACGGTAACGTAACTTGTCTCCTTGTCCTTCTAGACCTATCGTCCGCATTTGACACTGTAAATCATGCCAAACTTTTAGATCATCTGGAAAACAGGATGGGCTTATCGAGAACAGTCTTAAAATGGTTCTATGCCTTCTTAGAGAACAGATCACAGAGAATCCTGGTAAACCACAAGCTATTTCTGCCATCCCCGATTCAAATTGGAGTTCCACAAGAATCAACTTTATCACCATCCCTTTTCAATCTATACATCCAACCATTATCAGAAGTACTACAACAGGCTAACATTTCCTATCACATGTATGCAGATGACACTCAGCTGTATATGAAGATTACATCATTGGAAGAGATCATCATAATGAACCAAGCACTACAGAAGACAGTTCAATGGCTATTGGGCAATCATCTCAAGCTTAACCAGCAGAAAACAGAATTCCTTCTGATCTCCTTTCCTAAAAGTGACACCAGGATTAAGGAATGGACAAAGATGATCACTGCGCTAAATGGCTCCCCAATTCTAGTAGAATCAACTAAGTCTCTAGGAATCACGATGGATAAGGAGTTAAACATGTGTACCCACATCAACACAATGGCAAAAAAGGCCCACTTCCATCTGAGCTACCTTAGAATGCTGAAGCTGTTTATTGACACAGAGGACTTGAAAACAGCAGTCCAGGCACTAATCATTTCTAGAAATGAGTATGGTTGCTCAACGTTATGTGGTCTTTCTAAGATTTCAACCGCTCCCCTAAAAGCTTGTCTCAATACTGCAGCTAGACTTTTAATGGGCTCCCAAAAATTTGACCATATCACCCCTCACCTAAACGCCCTCAATTGGCAACTGTTCGAGGCAAGAATACAGCTAAAGACTGCATGTATAACACACAAGGCACTACACCACACAACTCCACGTTACCTTGCCCAGAAAATCAAGTTGTCTGGAGGTAGTAGATCCTCCAGGGGGGCCGGAGATTTTTTACTGAAACCAGCTTTCTTCCGGAAGAATAGAACATATGATAGAGGGTTCGCTGGAGCTGCACCTAGAATTTGGAATTCACTCCCGCCGAATATTAGAAGGATTACCTAAGCTCCTCAATTCAAGAAGGAGACTAATTCCTTCCTGATGAGTAAATTCCTCCCATAACAATTCAGCGGCCTAATGTCAATACTGAGGACTAATGTCGGGTCTTTGACCAATCCACTGTCTTTCTGGTCTTGTCAAGCAATACTTCAACCATTGTGGACTCCTAGTTATTTTCAGTAGTTGTTTTGTTGTGAAATTAGGTGTGAAGTGAATTGTATCACAGATGTCTAGCATGATTAATGGTGTGCTATTGTAACTTTTAGAACACACCACTGGGATAGGTTGCCTATCCCCTGTAGTAGGTGTTAAAGAATGGGATATCATCTGAACTTGAATGCGGTTGAATTGTAAAGCGCTCTAACACCCAGGTTTTTGGGTCATGTTTGCGCTATAGAAAACACTAATTAAATTTAAAAAAAATAATAATACATTAAATACATTTTTTGTATATTTTAATCCAGCTAATATAATTTTGTGGTACTATGCTGAGAGCATTCTATTGGGACGGGGTATCCTATGCATGGTGAAAAGGAGTGCTACACTGCCGAGAGTTCCCAACTGTGTATAGTTTGTTTTCTATATATATGAACAACAAGGGGGAGGCAGAGGAGTAAGACAAAGGGACTCGTCCTCTTATCAATCTTATCAAAAAACAAAGAGAGCCCGTCCATCATTCATGGACTTGACTTCCACTTCTGGCTTCAGAAAGCAGACTGTTTTCTTTAGATAACCCTCACCCACCAGGGTTTTCCCTTGGTGGCATGCTTCATCATTGGACTCTTCCCATTCCACTGTGGAACGGGGTGTGCTGCAACCTACGAGTTATGTGGGAGCACTTTTGGGTGGTTTTAATAGATGAATAAAGATGTAAAGAATAGTAGTGGAGGTTTGTTTATGTGGAAATTAGAAATACCTCTCTAGTAGGAAAATACTTTTATTCACACCACTAGTCGGTATAGTTAAAAAATGAGAAAAGAAATGAAACTCAATGGAATTATGTTCCTGAGTTTCAGAGGTCTACATGTTTCAAGCCCCACCCCAAGGCTTTTCGTCAGGACCAAGGATTACTACTCCCTGATTCCTTTCCTGCCAACACTCTAGTTGTGAAGCAACTGCATACTAAAGAAAGAAAATATACATACAACACCGTTTTGGTGTTATATCTGGATGATATGTAAGATGCCTAAATCTGGCATCATGAGTCCAAACGGGGGGAAGGGATGCCTGTATTTACACTTAATTAAAGGCTACTCCCTTGCCGAATCACATAGGGTAGCTCATCCGTGGCTCGAAAGTCATATTCCGACATTAGATTTTTGGCACTGTCATATGTGTAAGAGTCTAGGCCTGCCAAACATAGGCTTAGGCCTGTCCCTAACCATGTACAGGTCCTGGACCTGGAGGGCCATTTGAGGCAGTGGACTGCTGTCAAGTCATGTGTTTAGTATGTAGAACAATGGTGGCAGCATACTGTGTTTTGTGAAACTAATTGTATGACCACATCATTTTGTCTGAGTCAGCTGGAGGGGAGGACTACACCATCTCAGAACTTCTGCTTTAAGGACTTGTTAAGAACAGTTTGAGCAGGAACGCCACCAGACGTCACCCAGCACCCATTGTGTAGATGTCAAGAACTGCTTGCCTCTGCACCACTGCTCTTCAAAGTTTGTGGGTATACCCTAGAGTACTGGGTAGCCTGAACCAGTCTGTGAGAGGAGTGATTCACCTGTATAGGGGTAAGAGATTCGAAACTGGGCACACCTACTCTATGGAGGTGATTGCACTGCACCTGTGCTAGGTTCATGCTACTCCAATTTACCGGTACATATAAAAAAACATCCTGAAATAGCATCAGTGCCTGGGGACATTGGAGACAGAGAGGGAGCCAGGTGAGCACAGCAGATGCGGAAGTAGCGTGTAGGCATACTGACTTGCTTTTGTAATCAGAGGCCCTAAATATGGCATCGTTCATAATAGTTACAAGGGTGCATGTTTTTTTCTAGCACAGCAAATATTAATAAATCAAGATGAATATAAAATTAAACATGCTTTTCGACATGGAGATATAAGCAGAAGAGGGATTGTTGAGTATGAGAGTTTAATGCAAATTCTTCAGTTTCAAAAGTTTCTCAATGAGGTTTTTCTAATTTACTTAAAAGGCGGAGTAAAAGGTGACTCCCCAGATCTAAGAGGGAGAACATACCAAATCCTTGCTGCCTGGGTGATTTCGCATCTCAGGACCTGGACAATGTCATTGCTGAGGAGTTCTGACCACAAAAGTCATACATTTAAACACATGTAAAAATTCATTATGGATCCAAAACATATTCAAAATATGTATGGTCATTCAATTTTCAAACCTCCATTGTTTTACCTGGAGACATCAATGGAAATTTCTTGACACAATACAGAAATATTGGCCCAAATATTGTGCAACAATTACAGTCTATCACCATTTCCTTCCTGTTTAAAAACATTTGAGCTTTTTTTCAATTATATGCCATGGGTCAACTCCTTTGACACAGAACACTTATTTCTTGATTCAAATTGCTTTGTTACTGTGCTTATTATTACTACAGTTAAATAAAAACATTTTCTGTTTACATGGCATACTGATGTATTTTAATACAGACTCATTGCTGATTGTTTTCTTATTCATTACACCACAAACTTTACAAATGTGTTTAAATGATGCCTCATTTAAAATACGTGTGACCCTAGTTTCAGCCTGGTTTCACAAGGGGTTTAAAGGTCTACCCCTATTCTCTCAATACCATGTAATGTCAACGTGGGCATGCAGAAATAACTGCATTTCTGTGCAGCATTACATGACCGTATAAACAGCATCACTTGCTGTGCAGTCTAAGCTACTTTTAAACTTCATGACTGGAGTTTCTCTCTCAATACTTAATGACAAGCAGAGGGAGATGGTGGGAGCACTTCTCTGTCTAAAAATGTATCTAGTGGCTGAGTTTTTTTTGATGCACACAGACTTATTGCTTCCACAGTTGATTGAAGTGTACAGTGCAGTCCAACAATTTTGTCAACGCTCCCAAATAATGTGATAGAAGTGATGCTAATACAGACCATGATGAACATAATAATTATTAGACCTCTCATTCTTAGTGTGGTTTTGCCTGACTTTTAGCTGCCTGACCTCCTTTTGTGCTGACTTCATTTTTGCTGCCTTTAGTATTCTGGCCACTTTGCCACTGCTAACCAGTGCTAAAGTGCATATGTTGTGCACTCAAAACATGGTAACATTGGATTATCAACAATTGGCATATTTAATTTACTTATAAGTCCCTAGTAAAGTGCACTATATGTGCCCAGGGCCTGTAAATTAAATGCTACTAGTGGGCCTGCAGCACTGATTGTGCCACCCACCCAGTAGCCCTTTAAACATGGCTCAGGCCTGCCACTGCAGAGCATGTGTGTGCAGTTTAAAGTGCAATTTCGACCTGGAAAGTTAACCTACTTCCCAAGCCCAAACCTTACATTTTATTACAAATAAGTCACCCCTAAGGTAGGCCCTAGGTAGCCCTATGGGAAGTGGGCAGTGTATTTAAAAGATAGTTCATGTACTTTTGAGTTTTCATGTCCTGTTAGTGAAAAACTGCAAAATTTGTCTTTCAGTACTGCAAGGCCTATCTCTCCCAAAGGTTAACATTGGGGTTGTTTTGTTTTTTAAATACTTTTTATTAGGGTTTTGTTTCCCCCACTCCAATCCCCGGGGGGGGGGGTTCAGGGCAATCATTACAATAAGTCTGCAGTTCTGCCATACACTTAAAAAAAATATTGTCATGCAAATAGTACATACAGGAATCAAAAACATAAAGTAATCCTAAATTATAGGAAAAAGAGGTATACAATATGTAGCCTTACATTTGTTTATAACAAGCCTGGGTTAAATCTTATAAGTTTCCTGTTTAAAGCTGTTCCAGGTCGTTGTAAACCCGCTAAGACCAATGTAAGTGGGACCAAATTTCTTCCACTCTTTTTACTGATTGATATCCTCTAGCCTTAGCAACTGCCATTCCACCTTCATAAATTTGCTGAAACAAGGCCCAGAATTCTGTTATTCTAGATGGTAATGGATTAATCCAAGCCAGAGCAATACATAATCGTGCACACACTATTATCATTGAAAACAGAGAGCTGAGACTAATTTCCGACCCTATCTTATGACCCAAAAGAATTTCCTTCCTATTAAGGCAGATTTCGAACCCTAGCTTCACCAATACCAGTTGGAACATATGGAACATACTATCCCAAAATTCTGTAAGCAGAGGGCAGTCAGGGAACATATGAACAATATCTGCAGCCTATAGGTGGCATTTAGGGCAGTTATCGGGGTAGGTGGACTAAAATTGAGAATTATCTGAGTTTTCATTAAGTTCAATTTATAGCCAGAAAATTCACCAAATCACTCAGCCTCCTTGGTTATAAAATTAACAGAATCACTTGGATTAGAAACGAAGACTGCTATATTGTCATGGTACGCTGTTTTAATTTAAGCTCGATGCTGTTCAATATTACTGGTTGTATTCCCTTATTCAGTGCTAAATGCCTTAGGTAAGGTTCGATAGAAAGAGCAAACAGCAGAGGGGAGATGGGGCACCCCTGTTGTGTACCCCTCTGTATTGAGAATGATTCAGAGGACTTACCCCCTTAGCACTTTCACCGTTGCATTTTTATATAGCGCCTGCATCATTGCTATAAATCTGCCCTCTATCCCAAATGTATCCATAGTCAGCCATAGTGATTCCCTTGTAACCCTATCAAAAGCTTTCTCTGCGTCCAGCATTATCATTCCGATCTGGATGTTATTTTTCTTAGCTACATCAAATGCTGCAATTGCGGTGTTAGTGTGATCTGTAGTGTCTGCCCAAAACAAAGTCATGCAGCTGCTCTGAGACTAGTTTGTGCATGAGGGGGACAAGACGCATAGCTAATATTTTGGAGAAAACCTTAGCGTCTGCGTTAATCAAAGATATAGGTCAGTAAGAGCTCCTTTCCTCCTGTGGTTTATCTTTTCTGGGGGAAAACCACTATATTAGTAACCCTCAACGAGGCAGGAACATCCCCCTCGTTACTGATATATGTTAGCAAGTCTCTAAATTCTGGCACTAAAATTCCCTTAAACACTTTATAAAATTCCAGAGGAATTGTATCGTCACCTGTGGCTTACCCGGAGGGTAGAACACTAATAGCTTCTTCGATCTACCCCAACTCGATATTACCCTGTAAGTCCAGACTCTGTTGGGGGTCTAGTTTATGCATCCCACTCTCCCGAAGATAGACGGCAAAAAGCTGTCTATCAATATTATCCGGCCCATTATATACCCCTTGATAAAAGTAGGTGCATTTTCCTGCTACATCATGTGGGTGAGTGTACTCCTCCCATCATCCCTCAAAATACACCCTATAGTACATCTGGCTTTTTTGTCAGATATCTGATGTGCCAAGAGGCGGCCAACTCTGACCATACTCATACTGAAATGCTGTATGTTTCTGGTAGCTGGCCGCCACTTTCTCAGTTACCCCTCTGTTAAGTGTTTGCCATATCCCAAGGTCTGTACCCAATTATCTCCAAGTAGGATTGCCTGTGCATGCTGTAGCTCTAAGTTCATGCACTTCTGCCGGCATTGGACCATTTCAAGATGCCTATGTTTATTTTGTTTGACAATAAACTGAAGTGTCACTCCCCTTATGTATGCCTTCATACAATCTCACACAATAGCAACGGTAGCAGTACCCTTATTCAATCGTATATATTCTGTCAATAAATGTTCTAAGTAACGCCAGTGTTCCAAATCCACAAGCAAATGGGGTGGGAATGTAAAAGATGTTCCAACATTGAGGTTGCCTTAAAACATCTTTTAAGTGTAATTTCCAATTAGGAAAAGATAGAGATTTGGAGTTTGGTATCTCTGGACTCATAATTGAAAATCACAACCAATGGTGGGGTTGGATTTTAAATTGTAAGTCTGCAAATGCCACTTTTAGAAAGCTGGCATTTTTTTACTTTAACCATTCTGTGCTTATGCCTCTGCTTCTCTCTGAATGCACATCTGTTGTAGGGTGACAGCTGGGCTTTGTGAATTCCCTCTGGACAGTCACAGAAAGGGAACTGGAGTATGACATTTGCATCCTGATGGCCCATTCATAGGCTGATGGGCCTTCCTGAGGTAGATTGGGAGGGAGGAGATGACACTTGCACCTGAATAGGGCTATGTCTGCACCACACAAAGAGCTGCATACCCCCTGTATTGAGTCTGGAGCCAGGGCAGGAAAGTCAGGGGCCTTGTGATCTTTAAAGGCCTCTTTGAAGTCTCCCCCACTTCAAAGGCACATGTATGTGGGTATAAGAACTGGACCCCTGACACCACAATCAGAACTTTGCTGGAATCAGGGACATTGTGCCAGGAAGAAGAGCTGCTGTTCTGTAGCACGGACTGCCACTTTGCTAACTGCAATGCTGTGTTGGCGTGCTGCCTGTTGATTGCTGTGGTACAGTAGGGACTGCCACTTTGCTATTTGCATTGCTGTGTTGGCCTGCTGCCTGCTGCTTCTTGCCTGGGAGTTAGAAGGACTGCTCTCTACATCCTTGCACCCAGGATCTCCAAGGGCTTGCTGACTCGCCTCTTGTGCTTAAAGTCTCGGGGTCATCAAAGACAACTTCAACCCTGCTGAAGCTGCTGTGCCATGTAGTTCCTAAAACTACATAAGATCTGCATGTTTGTTGGACAACATAAGCTGAGGGATTGGTGTCAAGACTGACGCAGGATATGTCGGCCAATAGACCAGCTAGCTCCCAATGCCACCATAATCCCCCTAACCTTACCAAGGAGCGAATAGTTTCTGGCAACCATTGGTCATGACAAACCTTGACCGTTCAGGGATCGTGGATACAGTACAGTACTTTTTGTTCAGTCAATCGTGCTCACTTAGTCTCAGAGAGATACACAGAATAAACGTTGGGAAGTTTTCAATAAGCAATTATTGAACCAGCGTCATTCTAGTATAAAACATATTTTCTGACACAATCAATAGACAGAAGCAAATGTAGGAGATTACAAGCACCAATAGAGTAAAAAGGAGGTAGAATTCTACCATGGTGCTAAAACAGTGAATATATGCAGGCATATAAACATGACAGTAATCAAGCATACTCCTACGTTGCAGACCTACTTAAGTGTACCTAAGTATACCTAACAGGCATGTGGGTGTAATGCCAAGAATCCTCTAGGAAAGAGCCAACCCCAATACCTGATGGGATAGAATGAAGAGCACCGTATTGGTCACGAGTTGGGCACCCCACAAGGATGTCAGACGACTGTGTGTTGAAGCTTCAGAAGGCCAGGACCACGGTGTCTGTGTCAGCATGGAAGCGTCCCCTCTCACTAACTGGTGAAGGTGAGGTTCTTTTATACCAAAAAGGTAGCCTCAGCGGTTCTACTACAATCGTTATGTTGTGAGTACAATTATGCAGATGAGCCTCAATTAATAATTGTAATTATGCAAAGTAGCCTGGTCGCCCTAGGATGAAAGATAGTGATGACTTTTGTACAGAGTATGTTCATCCTGTTATGTACGTCATGTGCATGGGATTTTACTAAGAATCCTCATGCATAATAAATGAGGCTAGTTTCAAGGAAACCTATCAACATTTATTCAGCACATAATGGGTAAAAGGTCAGTGCTAGAACCGTTATGCAGTGTAAGGTAGGACAAATGTAGGTAAATGGTCACTCTGCTACTTAGGCATAGGTTAGGGAACATAACACCCACTCCTTATCTGAAGGTCAACTAATGCTAAAAAAGCATAAAACATTGTCATAAAACCAGTGTCTATAAACATCTAAAAACATGTTATATGTAAGAAACAATGCTATTAAATCTCAAAACCTCTATAAATCCACTAAAAAGTCCATATATGATTAGATTGACTAAGCACATTGAAAGCTATGGTGCTCAGTGAGAGCAGAGAAAAATAAAATAAAACACAATGATGTTTCACAATTTGGCTTATTTTGGAAAAAGGCCGAATCGTTCCCATCACACAGAGATCAAAATGTTTATGTGTCCTGTGTGGGAGACGCAACATCACTGTCACTCGCATTCGCTGATGACGGTCCCTGTAACACCTCTTGTATCAGGTCAATGGAGCAAAGGTGATCTTCTCCAGTTCCCACAGAAGCCGCTAAGGAAGCACTCGACACATGTGAGCCTGTTGTAAAGCCGTTGTCCGTTCTTCCAGAAGCTGAAGCATCCCGTGGAGGTTCTAAGAATGCCGTCATCATCATGGGAATATGCTGAGGACATGGAAACACATGGGCCTTTAAGGGGTCAAGTAGTACGTCTATGTTTGAAGGCACTACTGATGGAAGCGTCAGACACAAGTCCAACACACATCCGCAAACAGGCAGCAGAACACAGGCAAGATGCAATCAAGCCAGACTGGTCTGAATGATAGGAACCAATGCTCGCTTAGATTCCGAAGCCGAGGTGTGCCCAGATGAAGCACCATGGGTTCACAACAACATCGCACCAGCAGTGCTTTTTCCATCTCTCGATGAACTGGGATGTCCATTGCGAAGCAGGAAAAATTAAAACCAGGATGGCCACTACAAGTAGTAGGACCAGTGGAAGTCCTCCAAAACCCCTTTCCAATACGGAGTGTATGAATGCTGGAATAACTCTGAAGATTGTAAGAAAGGTGCTATAATCCCAGAACCTATATGTTTAAATAGGTGCATGATCTCCCTCATATCAGACATGTTAAAGATACGATGAACCATTTCTCTGAAATGGAGTGGGAAGTTCGTACGAACTAGTGCCTGTATCTCAGATGTCTTGATCACCTTGCAACGAGATCAAACGTCTCTCGGGCTGAGGTTAAGGCCACATTTTTCTGAAAAAGCATGGCTTTCAGTCTGCTCAGAGAATAAAACTGTATAACGGAAACATTCAATGAAGGCCATAGCATTGCCTCCCAAACTGTGTGGGTCGGTGGAAACAATACTTGCATACTACAAGTAACCCTGGAACTGACTGTGACCAGATATGCGATGCCTGGTACCATCCCACAACAGCCTTGATAATTCAGCATCAAATATCTCCCATTTGAGAGTGGTTCAAACACTGGATGAATCACAGCAGCCGGGGAACCCTTCAAGTAACAGGACAAGTTAGCAACCGAAGCGTTACATGACCCATGCAGAGAAATATCCTTACAAACTAAGGACCCGCTTAAATACTTTCACAGTTTGAAGCACTGAGAAAAACTTCAGTGTCCCCATTCCTGCATCTAAATATGTACGGTAATTCCCAGTACTCCTGTATGTATCCTTCTCCTAGCACTTCATATCTGCCTACCCGGTGATACAGGAGACAGTATTGAAATTGGAAAGTCGTGACTGGCTGTGTATTATAGCCATGGATTAACCATTCTGTGGAAGGTGACTCAGTCACAGTGAAATTTAATTGGTCCAATTTTTCAATGTGCAACATGGTATATTTTGCAGCTCTTCATGCCATCATCATCTGACATTCCGTTATACTGCATGCAGAAAACATAGTCGTACTGTTGATGCAACACCAGGCCACGTGGCTAGAACGCAATGATTGCAGCGTCCATCTTAGCAGTATAATGTACCGCAACTGCGATTGTCCATGTTGTAGAATAGGCAAATCCTGTTCCCTTATATCTATTGCAGAAGACACAATGTTGCCCAGTGAATAAATTCTTGATGATAGTGTGGTCATACCGCTGTCAAACACAGCCAAGGCCTTTTCAAGGTTAACCCTCTCTATTTCACGTAGTCTCTCAGCAGCCTCCTTGTGAGGGATTATCCATAGCTCTTTGTAAATAGCATACAAGAAGCACTTTTGACGTGGCTTCTGGAGACCTAACAAAAGATCCCTAAGATCCATGTAATCCGAGAGAAGGGACAAGTGTTATTTCACTTGGGACAGTGTTGAGGTCGTTAGCCACTCTATGCATAACTTCCCAACACTGTAAGATGTCACCACCCGAGTGTTTGATTGCACATAGTGCTGATCAGGCCTATGGATACTAAACCCATCGGTGGCACCCCTGAGTCTTGACTGACACCTATTTGTGTTGATAGGCCAAACCAACCATCCCTTCCAATTGGGGTATGATTAATTGTAAGAATCATTGCGTAGTATGGCATCTTATGTATCCTCACTGTGTAGTGCATATGTTTGCCAACCCTCCAAGTGTGTAAGTGAGGGAATCCGGGGTTTGTTCAAATACTTCATCTTGGCTAGCCCAAGACAGGAAGTCTGTTTCACTGTGTCGTTAAGGAAAATCATTTGATGTGGCATGAGGCATGCTCTAAATAGGGCCTCAGTTCCCTGAACTTGCCAATCTTTAGTCCCGCAAACAGATGTTGTGACTATAGTGTCCCTCCAAAAGTCGAAACCCTGTAAAGACAGCTGGGCCATAAAGGAAGCAGAGTATATCAGCTTAGTTTTAGTGAGCATATTTCTGTGCAAATGTTGTTTAACTACCTTTCGGCGGTGCTGGTCAATGTTCCCATTGATGTTAAATGAAAACATTGCGTGGGATACTTGCTTTATGCAAAAAATGGTGACCACAGTGGTGGTAACAAAACATGGTGTCAAAATTAGATGTACAGCATAAAATTCATCATTTCAAAATGCAGCAGATTGTTCTAAATCAAACAGCATAGGATGCACAGTTTCAATCTCCCAATCATCAATGAGAGTGCTAGAGGTGATGATATCACTAAGAGAAATTTTAAACAAATTAGGTATTCTTAAAAGTTCAGTAAGACCATACACATCATAGGAAACTCTGTCCAAAACTATTCCTTCAGGAACTGGAACTACTGTAATGTTCTCTAAGGACAGGTCCCACTGTTCACTGTGTGATGATGCATGCAGTTTCAGGACCAAGTTCACATGTTGTACTGCAGAGCATTCTGGGAGGTAATGTCCATTCAGGAGCAAGAAAAAGACAGTCACTACACCAATCCAAATGACTAGGAACAGTAGACCAATTGCAATCCAGAGCTGTAGCCAGGGAAAAACAAAGTAAGTATTTTTCAGCCAAAGGTAGAAATCACAAATTCGTTGTTTGTGGGAAACAGGCGGTGGTTACTCGGTTTCACTTGGATCCAATGAGAAATTGTCAAAATTGATGAAGTAGCCAGACGCAGTCCGATCTATCTTTGGTAGCTCAGCCGGTTTTGTGGAACTGGCAGATACCTCTTGTAGAGACAAATTCACATAGACATCGGTATTAGGCTGAATTGAGATCTGTGTGTCATTTGTAGTTTATGTTGTTCAGTTTCAACACGTACAAGTTGCATTCCATTGTTGGTAACTCTTTCACTTCGCAAAGTGGAGTCTTCAAAAGTTATTAATCTGTCCATCTGAACTTCTTTTATGGTAGCAATAGGAGACCGGTGGCTACCCAGGAGCCCACGCGGCCTACTGTTGATTATCGGCCACATAGTGTGGCTTGATTAGATCAATTGATATGAATCTCTTGTCTTTGCAGGCGGCAAGAGGAGGAAGAAGTACTGTTCTTGTTCCTTTGATAGCCAGGGCAGGTGCAGTCGCTCTGTAAGATGGCCCAAATTCTTTTTTGTCCACTATCTTTTCTCTGACCAGGTCCCCAATCTTCAGGACCCAGGCAGGTCTTGCCGGAACAGCTTTCACTTCTCCAGGGGTGGTGCGTTTTACTTGGACCTTGCTTTGTAATGCCCTGTATTAATTGAGTTCCTGTAAAACAGCCAAATGATAATTGATGTCAAATTGTTTTTCATCTGCCTCTGTGCTGCCGCAATCAAGGTCGGGTATCCACATTCTTATCCCGAGCAGGACTTCATATGGAGTACGGCCCCCCAGGGATTTTCTTGGCATGTTGTTCAGTGCCCTCTGGACCGCATATAGGTGACTGGCACATCTGCCACCCAAGCATAGTACCCTAGCTGTTAATGATTGCTTTATGTCCTTGTTCTTTCTCTCCAGAATTAAATTTCTCTCAATGCTGCACCCAAACTTCCCATGGCTTCTTTGTAAGCCGTGAGCTAAACGCAGGGCTACGGTCGGAATGTAATGTGCCAACTGCGTATGTCCCTATGACTCACAAATCCTTTATAACAGTTCGAGCGTCAGCCGAGAACTGGGGCCAAACCCACAGGAATATAGAGTATGAATCTACTGCCACCAAGATCTACTTGTAAGCCCCGTCAGAGAGTAAGGGGCCGCAGTGATCCAAATAGACACATAGGGGCCGATTCCGAATCGGGCAGGAAATCTCTCCGACCGAGCCGGACCCGGAGAGATTTCCGACCGAATCGGACTCTAGCAGCCCGACCGACCGAGTACGATGCGTACGTATGCTATCGGACTCGATTCGGTCGGACTCCCATTGAAGTCAATGGGAGCCGGTCGTCACTACGCGTACACGGGCTCCCATTGACTCAATGGGTATGGCGCTGAACAAGGGCGCCCCTACAGCGGGTTCGCGTCGATGCGAGTCGCACCGTACATGCACGTGTAGGGGCGACCCATGGGTCCCCCTGTGTGCGACTCGCGTGGCTACGCATGCAGGGGGTCCGACACGGACCCCGAAGTCCGGCTCCGACTGCTCTTTGGAGCCGGACGGCGCAAGTCGGTCGGACTGCTCGAGGCGCGCATCGTACTGGCTCGGTCGGGAACGTCTCCATTGCGCGGTGCGAGTCATGTCCGTGCGAGTCGGTCGGAGCGGTTCGGACCCGCGAACGAGTAGGTCGGGCGATTTCACGCACGCTCGCATCGTACTCGCTCGCCCGGACGCATGCACGAATCGGTCGGAAAAGAGGCCTCCGACTCGGATCCGGTAAAGCCGAATCCGATTCGAGGCCTTCCGACCGAGATCGGAATCGACCCCATAGTCTGTCTGATATTATTAGTGGTGTTTGAGGTGGATGTGCTACGGCGGAACATTTCATCTGCTGACAGATGTTGCACTTAAGGACAAAACCCTTGGTCTGTTTTGAAAAATGTGGCCACCAATAATGCTGCTTGAGTAGTGAAACAGTTAAAGCGATACCTGCGTATACTGAACCCAGACCCGCATGTGCAGCTAGAATTAATCCTAATCTGCGATCCATGTTTGGTATTAGTCTATCCCCCACTCCTGGAATTTGAGCATACAGAATGTTTTCGCATCTAACTTGTAGGAGTTGTTGAGTGGAAAACCTTTTGACAAGGCTGAGCTGTTGCATGTAGCGTTTACTGCTATCATTATTTGTCTGTCTATGTACAGCTATCATTATTTGTCTGTCTATTCTTGCGTTGGAACGAGTGATTACAGCAAGAGCAGCAGTACGCACTGTCACCTTGGTGGCTTCATCAGCCAATGAATTCCCTTCAATGTGCACGCCAACACGCTGATGACTGAATGTGTGAATTACATGAGCCTGTAGAAGAATTTTGTCAGCTTTGCCACCTGTTCCCAAAGCAACTTGTGCTTTATTGTGCAACCTTTGAAATCTCTAAACCAATTCTTGCCCCAATAGTGGAGGTATTCATTGTATAACTGGACACAATAAAATGAATGCACACTATAAGTGTAGGAAATTCCCGATCCGAATTTTGTAGTGCCAATATCAGGGCTTTTAGTTCTGCCAGCTGTGCTGTGCAATCTCCTAGAGACTGCATAAGTGTATTGCTAGGATGGAACTTGCTGTCCCGCATACGTCCCTTCACAATTGCACATGCTGTGCTGTATTGCTGTTTACTTCCTACGGCGGTCTGGGTAGATCTGTCAGTATAAATTATGTATTACTACTGGTCTAGAGGCATTATTTCATTCGGGAGAGGATATTCTTGTTTGTTCTGCAGGAATGCTTGTGTTTTTAATGTAGAATCACATTTGTAGTCTACATCTGTTGCAGTGAGAGAATTAGCCCATTGTATCCATTGCGATGCAGTGCTTTTGCGTTTGGAAAGCTTGCTTTGGTAACAGCCTCGAAGGTTGGTACTGGAGTAATGACAATTGTGCATTTCCCCTGTGCTAGTGCTCCTTCTCTCATTACAGCAGTTTGTACTGCTGTCAGTATCTTTTCTGTGGATGCAAAACACAATTCAGCGTTTGTGTAAAAATGAGATTTGTATGCTATGGGTACTGTTTCACCTTCATTGAACGTGAGGTATGTGTACTCTGATCGCAGATACACAGATCACCAAATTAGTGGTATTTACACCCATATGTAAGTGTTTGGAAGCTATCATGTCAGCTTGTACGGAACTGATAATTTTTGTGTGTTCCTGTGTCCAATGTTGGACTGAAAAATCAGGTCTGATTAGGTCATAGAGAGGTTTAACCCTTTCTGCGTAATCCAAAATGTATGTTCTGCCAAAATATAGGAATCCTAAAATGGATTGTAACACTTTCAGAGTCTTTGGAGGTTGGAGCAGTGCACATTTTTCCCAAAAATTATCTGCCAGGCTTTTCCCTTCACTTGATAGCTTAAATTCCAAAAATAAGACATTGTGGTGGGCAATTCTTGATTTTTTTAAGTTACATTTCTAGCCCACATTGGCGAATCCCAGAATTATGTTGTTCACCCTGTTCAAATGATCCAATAATTCATCGTTCATCAGATAAATATCATCTATGTAGGACAATGCCTCCTCATCACAATTTTGAAGTAACTCTGTTACTCTAGCTGAGAACAGCCCAGGGCAATTCTTATACCCTTGGAGCATTCTACAGAATTGGCGTTGAGAGCTAAGGGCCAAAAATTCTGTCAAATATCTGCTTACAGGCATTATATTCTGGCAGAAGAACCCATTTAAGATATCTAGTCTTGTTTTGTATTTTTTCCGCACAATGTTATTCATTAATGCAGCACTGTGTGCATTTTGTACTGCAAATGTTCATGTGCATGTGTTTAAATGCCTGTAGTCTATAACTAGACAGTATGAATTGTCAGGTTTCATTTTTGAGAAACAAAGGATTATTCATGGAAGAGGTGCAATTTTCAATCATACCTTGGTACTCAAGTTGATCTAAGATCTACCTGACTTGTTTCTTCACCTGTGCCTCTAAGGCCTGGAATGAGCTCCCGTTCCACTTGAGGAACTCAGCAGATCTCCTCTCCTTTTCAAAGGGGCTGAAAACTTGGCTTTTCTCACAGTAACTACCACTACTGATAACCAGAAGGTATGCTCAGCGCTAGGACACCCCAGGGTAACCATGCGCTTTAAAAGTTCAAATAACATAACATGTTTTATTGGGTACTGCCTCTGTGGAGTAGGAGTAGTTTTTAATGGAATTTCATGGTGAGGTGACTCAACATCCCACCCTACATGATTGCGGTAAAGCGTGGGAGCTAGGTCTAATGCCCACTCCTGCTCATATGAATATTTAAGTGACTCTGGAAGGAGGTCGGAGAAAACCGGTAAAATTACATCTTCACCCTTAGGGCAGTCCATACCAAACTCAGGCGGCCAATCTAACTCAGCCAAAAGGATGTCGTATCCATATGTCAGGTTTTCCCAAAAGAGACCTTTCATTTTCCTGGGTATGTCCCCCTCCATTTGGAGCATAATTGTGTATGAACGATGTGGAACACTTACCCTTGTATCTGGTATCTCCACCATGATATGTTCATTTAATGCTCCTGTCACCAGAAATTCCATCAGGTTCTGGTGACCTATTGTTACTTCTGCTGCACTGTCTAGCATCGTCAGAGCCCATTCTCCCATTCAGAAGCAGATTTCTCAGTAGCCTGGGCATTTTTTATTTTAAGGCCAGCTACCTTCTTCTTTTTAAATTGAGGTTTCGTTTTGGGTTTATGGTCTTGTTTGATAATGCAGTCTGAAGTGGGATGTGTCTCCCTTTGTGGCTTGACTCGCTCTTCTGATCTGGTTTCTGATCGTCCTTCCCTCTCCGAGTAATTTGATGAACTCTGAAAGGAACGAGAGGAACGTGTATCAGTATCCTGATACCTATCAGGTTTTTTAATATTATCACGGTTTCTAAGAGTATATCTTTTTTCAGAGGGCTCCTGTTGAGGAGACACACTCCATGATGTATTCTGCTAATTTTTGTTTTGATTGTTTGTTATCTCATTTTTTTTTAGAAGAATCAGGTGCTTGCTTTGAGTTATCCTTTTCAGGATTAGCCGTCAGTTCTGGTTTCCCAGGTCTAGCTCCCAAGTTATCTCTACCCAGCGAAGCATAGGTTTCTTCGATAATCTTAGGGAGTTCTCGCTCTTGTTGTGGAGGAGTGACTTCCCTCAGGCATTGATGTATAGCTACCGCTGCTGCTTCCCCTTTTATGTTACCTAACATAATTGCTGATTTGCCCTTCAGTTTCATCCCCAAGTCCAGGGCAGGTTCTGCCCCGTACTCATTCTGTATTTGTTTCAATACATCTGGCATAACTGATATTGAGGGGATACCATGAGCAGCGAAACTGTACACCCAAGTGGTACGATCCTCTATCAGGGGAGCTATCCCCATTGGCAAGCAAATTGTTAGTATTCAGTTTTTTTCCTGCGGACGGTATGGGGAAATACTGATTCAAGCTGTGCTATTTTCTGTGCTATCCAGAATGGCATTTGCTCACATTTGGTGGGCATTCTTCCCATAATCGTGTTCAGCATTTGTGGGCTGATATTTATCGTAGTCATTTGAGGTCGACCAGCTTGAGTAATCTGCGCAGATTGAATTGTAAGTATTTGCATTACGTACTGTGTAAGGTTTCTGTATAGTTTTACTACATCTCTGTAAGTGTATGTAATTATGCTGCTGGCAATGTATCAATCTCTGGATGCGGTGTGTAAACAACTAGGACCAGCTAGGTCACTCCTTCTCTGCTGAGCGGACCGAGTCTCATATTTGTTGTGGTGTGGGGGAGGGCACCTTTAAACCAATGAATATGCTCTTGGTATGTTAACGGGACCTCTACGTCCACGTAAGAAAGATATTCGTCAGGTGTGTCATCTTCAATGTAAGTATGAAACAACTGTGTACGTGCATCTGCAGGCAGGAACCTAACCCAAGAATAGAATACCTCTGTTCTGAGGCCTTGTGTGCCGCAATCACGAAGGTAACACTACCACCCGTTGCCGGAAGGCCGTATTGCAATAATTTCATAGTAATTGCATGTCTGCAATTTTCTCTAATGTTAAGAGCAACATCCTGATCATCTTCCACTGCATTCGTAACGCCGTTCTCCTGGACAAACATTATGGAAAGAATTAGTAAGGAAAATAGATGAGGTTTTGCACAGTGTGAGAAATTTAAATCCTTCAAGCTTGTTTAACCTACAGCCAATACACAGGGTTTCCCTACTCAGCTGAGGTGAATTTCCCTTTTCACTACAGACATCTCTGGTTAAATGTGAGTATGGGTCTCTGAGAAAGCATGACTGAACTGCTCAGATTTGACTGTTAAATAGGAACCAAACCAACGTTGGGAGCTGTCATGTAGTTCCCAAACATACATAGGACCTGTGCATTTGTTGGACAACATAAACTAAGAGATTGGTGTCAAGACTCATTCCAGACACCCCCACAGGACATGTCGGCCTATAGACGAGCTAGCTCACAATGCCACCATAAGCCCCCTAACCTTACCATGGAGCGAATAGTTTCTGGCAACCATTGAACATGACAATCCTTGACCCTTCAAGGACCGTGGTAACCGTACAGCGCTTTTCGTTCAGTCAATCGTGCTCACTTAATCTCAGAGAGATACACAGAATAAACGTTGGGGACGTTTTCAATAAGCATTTATTGAACCAGCGTCATTGTAGTATAAAACATGTTTGCTGCGACAATCAATAGACAGAAGCAAATGTAAGAGATTACGAGCACCAATAGAGTAAATAGGAGGTAGAACTCTACCATGGTGCTAAAACAGTGAATATATGCAGGCATATAAACATGAAAGTAATCAAGCATACTCCTACGATGCGGACCCTTTCTATGTGTACCTAAGTGTACGTGGGTGTAAAGCCAAGAATCCCCTAGGAAAGAGCCAACCCCATTACCTGATGGGAGAGAATGAAGGACCCCGTCGTGGTCACGAGTTGGACACCCTGCAAGGGATGTCAGACCGTTGAGTGTTGAAGCTTCAGCAGGCCGGGACCTCAGTGTCTCTGTCTGTGTCAGCGTGGTAGCGTCTCCTCTCACTAACTAGTGAAGGTGCGGTTCTTTTATAACAAAAAGTTAGCCTCAGAGATCTACTGCAATCGATATGTTGTGAGTACGATTATGTAGATGAGCCTAAATAAATAATTGTAACTATTCAAAGTAGCCTGGTCGCCCTAGGATGAAGATAGCGATGACTTTTGTACAAAGTATGCTATTCCTGTATGTACGTCATGTGCAGGGGATTTTACTAAGAATCCTCATGCATAATAAATGAGACTAGTTTCAAGGAAACCAATCGACATTTATTCAGCACATAACTGGGTAAAAGGTCAGTGCTAGAACTGTTATGCAGAGCAAGGTAGGACAAATGTAGGTAAAAGGTCACTTTGCTACTTAGTCCTTGGTTAGGGAACATAACAGTTGGACTCTGCCAACTATGAGTCCTCCCTTGCCTGGGGTGCCAACTCCAGTCCTAGGGCCTCAGAAGCGGGTTTTGGGCAGCTTTTCTACATCAATGTCGATGCATCTGCTACTTTGTGCCAATTAGCGCTGACGCATTGCCTTTGAACGACAACGCAGCTGCTTGAAGACAGTGTTTCTACCACTGGCGCAGCTCAGTGATGACAGCGATCCTACCACTGATGCCGCTCGACGTTGATGAGCCACGTGGCTCCACAATGACAGCAACCCTACCGCCGACGCCGCTTGAAGATGACGCAGTGCCTACAGTTCAACTGAGCTCAACGACATTGCAAGATCCACTTTGTGCGGCTCAACAACGATGCATCAGGCTCTCGACGTCAACACTTGCTCCAGTCCAGGTATTTCTTCAGTGGAACCTGTCTGAGTACTGTAGCCAGCCAGCCCTCCATCGCGGTTGGCGTGAACTTTGGATTTACCTCGGTCTAGTGTGACCTCAATTAACCTTTTAGCGCTAATGACTTCTAAGTACTGTTTTTGGTTTTAATCTTTAAAAATAAATATCTAAACTTTTACTTATTGGATTTTTGTCGTCTTGGTCTTGTTTACTCAAATAACTTTTCTATATTTTTCTAAACTGGTGTGGAGTCTGTTTGTGGTGTTTTCACTGTGTTACTGTAATTTAAGTGTTGCACAAATACTATACACTTCACCTCCTAAGTTAAGCCTGACAGCTCTGTGCCAAGCTATCAGAGGATGAGCACAGGTTAATTTAGGTTGTGTATCTGACTTACCCTGACTAGGATTGAGGTCCCTACTTGGACAGGGTGCGAACCTCTGCCAACTAGAGACCCAATTCCTAACAACAATACTTCGTATTACCCATTCTCAGTATTAAATCTTTAGTCCAAAATATCATGAACGGTACTGGTGATGAGAATCTTACTATTTTCCTCTACTCTAGTCCATGCAGGTCAAAATAGGTTCATCACAGGAAAAAGCACATCCACAAATTTGAGGTGGTTAATGTAGATAATTATGTCAGTGACTAAATCTGATGTAATCTCATTTCTGACTTTTCTAGATGTCTCAATACTCTAGGATTGGAATATTTTTCAAGGGACTTAAAATGCATAAACCTTGGTCCTGAACTATGGAAGTGGATTAAACTCTTGAATTCTGAACCACCAGCAAGGGTTTGGAACAAAGAATTATTTCCTTGTCAATGGCTGGTCGGAAGTCGCACTAGAAAAGGGTGCCCACTGTTCCTGAATTTATTTTCACTGGCAAATGGACTCTTCAGCCTGCCACATTGGAGAATGTCACACTGAAGTAAACAAAAATTTGATGGGAGGAATGCTTGAATTAATCTCATCCCCTGGTAATTAATTGGGCCACATCCCACTTCATTGTTTTTTTGCCCATCATGGCACCTCAGATTAGAATCAATCATTTTTTAATGTGTGGTCAAGCATCTGAATACACGGCTCAGCTGCCTACATCCAATGGCCGGCAGAGCGTAACCTCTTGATGATTTACTCAGCGTCAGGTCAACAACCCGGAGGGCGACCCCGCGATAGAGATGTCCGGGCTATAACCAGCCATCTGGCAGGTGCGTATGTACCACTTTTATAGAAGAAAGAAACAGACAAAAGGAACAAACACCCCCCCTTCCACCCCACAGTTCCCCCCACCCCCCGCCCTGCTCCGCATCAGTCTATAACCTCTCCTTACACCCATCGCATCCTCTCGATGTGTCCCCCCGCCCCTTAGCTATCCTTAGTGGCCCCCAGAGGCTCCAAAGGAATGAGCTGCAGAATCTGTAGGTACTTCGGGCGGCACCTCAGATTAGAAGCAGCCATATGCAAATCAGTCTTCGTCCTGCTCCAGCAAGAACAGTCCAGCTCAAACTACCAAGACAGGTCCTCTCTAAACCAGAACACAAGCAATCTAAGACCGGTTTTGCTCTAGGTGGGTCTCTTCAGTTGGGTGCAGCTCTGTTCCAGGTGTACAGTGAGCACAGGACCCAACTCTGTGCATACCCAACACACACAGGGCATAGCATTGAGGTGAACAAAAATGTGCAAATCAGTCTTGGTCCTGCTCCAATAGGAACAGTTGTATCCAATTACAATGGGAGCCTGTTATATTTAAATAGCTGGTGGCTCAGATATATCACTCTTGCCAAGACATGAAAGATGCTCATGGCATTAAAGAGCATAGTCTTATTTTATAGGAAAGGTTGTTCTTTTGAATATGGGGATGCAACCTTGACTACTGTATTATCTTTCTTTAAACACAAGTTATAGTAAAACAGAATTAGTGCAGATAACTTCCATTGTTGCTGATTGGACTAAGATCAGGTGCAGGCAGATACAGATCAACTTTGGAGAAAGTTCATATCGCAGTGCCTGAAGGTGGTCTTCGAGCACCAGATTTTGAACCGTATTATATTGCAGCTCAGCTCCAATGGCAAGTTATATGGCTGTCAAAAGAGGAGACAGAGCGAATATGATTGGTACAAAAGAATATGAGGGTACTCTAAATGACCCAGGCCACACGGGGAGGAAACAGGACTGATCATCTATTCCCATCATTGGGATTAACAAAGAGACATGACTTGAGATTTAGTCTAAAATAAACCATGGCACAATCAACATATGCACTGGGAATTACCAACTGGTGCCTCTCCATCTTTCAAAATGTGACTTGTTAGACAACTAGAGGCTTGTGGTCTGGTGCTGGGCTGACACATGTGGGGAATCTTCATGAGTCCACAAAATTACTTGTTAGAAAGGATTTAGGGATTCCACCTGATCAGTTTCTCATGGAGCTCAACACTGTTAGAGTGGCTGAAGAATCACGGAATCATGAAATGGATGAACCAGAAGTGAAAGTATGCAATAGGCTGTCGTAAGTCTGGGAATAGTATGAGGTTGCTATCAAACCAATATCAGGCACTACTCAGATCATCTGCAAATGATGATAATGATACTAGATCTAAGTGGGAGGTGGATATTGGATCAGAGGTAATGGATGCGAAGTGGCTCAGGATTCCGTAAATCATGGTAGAACCTCCCATAATATGAGTTCTAAACTGATTCAAATTATTTTGAGCCAACAACCCCTACCTACGACTGACACAACTCAGTATAACGTATGCGGGGAAGGCTGATGGCTGCCCAAAGTGTGCTCAAGTCGATGCTGGCTTTTACAATATGGTGTGGAATTGCCCAAATCCAGTACCCTATTAGGAAGCAATTGATAAAACTGTGACAATATTGGTTTGAAAGAATATAAATTGTGTCCCACAGGTTTGTATACTGGGTGTGATGATAAGACCTAGGGACTTGAAGCATGAATGCAGTTTTGCTGACCTGGCACTACTAATGACAAAACCCCATATTGACATGGCTTGGAAGTCACTGAAAGCTCTGAACATGGCTGTCAAGATTTAAGCAGTTGGGCACAAGTGAAATGATCTATTTTGAAAAAAGGAGCCCGGACTAGGTAGACCTGAGATGGTGGCAGCTTGACACTCCATTCTGCTTGAGATTAAAATAAAGTCTGACCACAGACCACCTTCGATATTAAGTAATGATAGAAGTAGAAAGAAATGGCGTAGGACAGTTTTTGGAATGGATTGAATGTAAGTGAAGAAGAACTGCTATGATTATGGCAGGTTAAGCATTGACATTGTAGAGTATTTGAGACCCCGTCTATGTAACTGGTAGACAGATATGGCTTCCAACCTGTGAAACAAACGTGCATGGTAAAGTGCCTAAATGACTGAAGCAAGCTAGAAACCTGGGTCTCATAGATTCCCTCAAACGTATTTTGTTTCCTATTGTGTGCATCTTTTTCGTGCACCTTCATTGGGTCCTTGTATAAAATGGGAACGAATTACAGCACATGCAACGTGTTGTATTATTACAAAGACAATACCATTGTTAAAAAAAACAATAGAGAAGCATGAACGCTACAAACTCTACAAAATGGAGGTCATGAAATACAGAGCTGATTCCTGCATCAGACAGGGTCCGTCAGGTCACCTGGGGCCTCGTGTACAAAGTGATTTAACAGTTGTAAATCCTCAGATTCCGTAAATATGAGGGTTTGTGACAGCTTAAACACTTTTTAAAATGTATTAATCCCATTTAATGATTCTGAAAAAGGGTTTCAGATTCGTTAAATGAGTTCAGGAAACATCAGGAATCGTCATTTGGAAAGGAAATTTTAAGAATGTTCCTTTCAATTACTGATTCTTTCAGGCATGAATTAACGTTTTGCGACTGAAATCCAGTTGCAAAACATTATAACGTTACCACCAACTGAACGGAGATGGTAAACCATTTGCAAACAGTAAAGGGTCCCTATGGGAACCCTTCCTCTTTGCGAATGGTGAAAAAACATCCCACTGACTACTGCCTAATCTTAAAAAAAGGTTTGCAAATATTTTCATTTAATTTTTTTAATGCAGCCCAATTCCTAAAAGGAAAATAGGCAGCATTAAAAAAATGACAGCTTTATTTAAGAGCAGTCACAGACATAGTGGTCTTCTGACCCCAGCAGGCCACCTTGCCTGCAATTGTAGCCAATCGTAGTGGTCACAACTGCCAATCTACGTCATTAAGAAATGAGAGGTAGGTCAAATTGCGACCCACTACGAATCTCTATTTTCAAAACTGACCTATTAATATGTAGTTTGGTTTGCAAAATAAGAATGCATTTGGTAAAAGTCGCTGTGCAAATTGTGACTCCTTTTACCTGATGCAATCTTTGGGGCAGATTTACAAGCCCCCTGCGCCACCAGTACGTCACTTTTCGTGACGTACTGGTGGCGCAGGGGGCTGCTCCATATTTACAAGGAGAGGAAAAGCCACCCTGCGTGACTTTTCCTCTCCTTGTAAATACGGCCCATTCACACGCAGCACTTTGCAGTGAAGGGGCGTTTCATGGGTGTTGCTGTGGGTGTTCCCACGCAACACCCATGGAACAAGACACATCTCCAGAATTACGAGAAATCGTAACTCTGGAGATGCGTCTGAAAGCTACGCCACCCTAGAGGTGGCGTAGCGAGGCGCACAGAGGAGAAATGTTTTCATTTCTCCTCGTTTTTTCCTCTTTCAATGCGTGCTGGATTCTGCAGCACGCATTGAAAGAGGAAAATGGTTGTAGTGATTGTTTTTGTGCAGGAAGGTGCCCCTTCCTGCACAACAACAATCTCCCCACGACGCAGGCATCCTTGCACCATGGTGCAAGGGTGCCTGCGCCGGCGCATGGCTGCAGTTTGTGCGCCAGCGCAGGGGGAAGCACAAGGATGCGACATATTCTTGTAAATATGTTGCATCCCTGTGCTTTCCAAACTAACGCAGCACGGCGCAGCAAAATGACTTGCTGCGCCGTGCTGCGTTAGTTAATTGTAAATCTGCCCCTTTGTACTTGAAGCCCCTACTGCCATGTCACCAGGTTTGGGCTTTTCTCTCACATATCACTGCTATGAGCAGTGCTTAATTTGTAAAACAATAAGTGCCAGGGCCCTTGTCAGGAGGCCGCTGAAGCTCGCACCACCCATAGTAGAGGAGAGGTGTGGTGCAGCGGCCAGGGCAGCTGACTTCGGAGCACAGGGCTCACGGTTCGATCCCCGGCTCCGGCGGCAGCTCAGCTCAGCACCTTGTGACTCTGGGCAATAGCTCACTTAATTTCCACGACGGCCCCCAGCGCCTTGAGACCCGTAAGGGTGAGTAGTTCGCGCTTTACAAATACCGATTTACATTTACATAGTACCTGCCACTCTGCCAATGATGGTACCTACACAACTACTAACCATCACACTGCTACAACTCAGGCAATTCAGACTGTTAGAGGCCCCCAAACCTCAAACAATGGTATGGGCAACATGCATTATTTCTTTTCAATTATTAAACAACTGCTGTCCTACTCACCTCTAAATTACACAAACGGCTGGCAACTCGATAAAGTGCCTGTGTTGACAATTAAATGCTGGTGCGAGCACCGGAAACCACCGGCTCATATGAAGCACTGGCTATGAGCTGTGCAAAGTCTTATTGGTTCAAATTAATCAAACAAACATAACTTCCAGAACACATTAGAATGTCAAATGAAAGCCCAGGAAACAAGGTGTACTCAAAGGAACAATCCAGTTTTGATAAGCAACACTTGTCGCTTTGCCTACTCCTGCGTCGCTGCCTACCACCAACAACAGGGATTCTAAAATGCTGCTTTATTTGATGATGCCTGCTTGGGTTTTTAAGAAGCACTGTGACATAACTGACTAGATGGCCTCTTTAGGACATGGAGAAAGGTGGCAAGCCGTTTCAGGGCCATCAGAAGTAATTGATCCCAACAGAGTCTACCGAAACGTAAAGGCTGTGAGGGACGTTTGTCACCCAGATATGCTTCTATGAATTTTAAATCTATTTGATAGTGTTCGAAATGATACTGTGTGCTAATTTTAAGCAGTAGACTTTTACCGAAAATGTATACAAGATTTCCATTTTACCCTGATTGCAAAAGTCTGGTGCATCGATTAAGAGTCTACCATGCAGTCAAAACTCGGGTTCTCAAAACACATTCCAACTATGATGGAGACAGTAAAAATAACATTAAAAATAGAGCGTCAATTGATCAAAAGCAGGCAATCATTCATCATGATTATTTCCTTCTGGTATTCATTGCTTGAACATTAATCTTGATGGGTTCATTTTGTTTTAATGTGGCTGGTGCAAGGTTTAATGTCTATTCATATCTCAAGGACATTTGGAGAACAACTAAAACAGCTTTCACAAAATTCCCTTTTGCAGAGCTTGCACAATTCTCTCAGTGATTTACTACGAGCCAGGTTTTAAAAAGCATATCAAGAGCCTCTTTTTTCAAGCCATCATTGGTTCCTGTACCATTTTGAAAACATGTATATGTTTTCCACCGTGGATTGTGCATGCCTTGAATTAGTGGAAGATGACTCTGAATACTGAGCCAGCCTTTCATCTTCTGAAGTTCAACAGTAAATGAACAGCAGAATTTAGCAGCACTTGGTCACCCAAGTGGGATTTAAGCACCATAAAATAGCTAATATCAATATGTTAATGACCTTTTATTTTGTAACGTTTAACGTTATTTTCTCACAAAATACGGTCATGTATGTTCAAAAGCGTACTGAAATCGAATATAAAACAAAAAGTGGAGGATTAGTTTTCCAAAAATCCAAAATCATTGCGCTTTAAAAAATGGATTCAAACTACTAAGTGCAGTTCACGAATCAGGCCTTGTGTTTCTGAAATGTTTCCAAATAAGCCAAATGCTAAAAAAATGTTCTGTACGACGAAACCTGTACTGTACTGCAAGGAACACTCATTTGAAGAAAATTATCTCTCATCTGTGAAATATAAAAACATACAGCATAATGTTATTGGAAAAGATGTTACAAGTATCAATCACATTAATCATGAAAATAAGCATTCGTGCCGTTGCGCGACCGTTTACAAAGCGCATTTAAAACAATCGGGTAGCCCGGTACTGTCCCAAACCAAGTTTTGGCTCCTCCACAGAGTATTCTGGACGCCCTCCCGCCTACACAAGCATAGACTTCGAGATGATGATGTCTGTTGGAACTGTAAGAATGCAGTAGGTGACCTAGAGCACCTGCTACTGCTCTGCCCCTGCGTAACATCCTACTGGGACAGGATCTTCAAATTCATATCTAACCTCTTTCCCTTCGATGCTTGTAACGACCTGCCGTCACTTCTGTTCGCTCCCACAAGAACAGGCTTATTGAGTGAAAATGACAAAGCACTCCTTGACATCCTTATAATAACGGCTGTCAAAATAATCCTTACCAACTGGAAGGATACTAGTAAGGCGTCCTTTGACTGTTGGCGAAACTGGATCACCAATCTTCGAGGGGCGGACAATATTGTGCTTCATAACTCCCCATGGAAAAACCCAGTTAGACATCTTTGGCTTTCTCTTGATATTTTCTTCGAATCATATAAACCACCGTGAGCCCCCGACTACTACTATCATTAAACAACCACTCACTGCGATTACCGGGGATGCAACCCTAACCCTATCTCCTTTAAGACCCCCTTACCAACACATGAGCCCAGTAATGTAATAATGTAAAAAGGTACACAAGGGGAAAATAGAAATGCGAAACCGACCTTGGGATATTTATACTGGATTTAGACGGCACCTTTCTCACTACACTTTGGTTATGAAAAATTGTTTGCTGTGTATTGTATTGCGCTGAATAAGTATCTTTTTTGTACATTATCTTTTTGCTTTGTATTATCTTATTCTTTTGTACATTATATATATGTTCTCTTATATTTTCGCTTTTGTCAATGTATATTGGACAACCAATAAAAACTTATTGAACTGAAAAAACAATCGGGCTGCAGCCGAAAAAGCAACTTCCGAGATGTTTCCAGTGCTCGCAATATACAGGCTTAGTTAAAATCTGTCCACCCGCTACGGTAACAGCCTGACCACCAGGGCTGGCTTTAGGGCAGTGCGACTGGTGCAGCTGCACCTGGCGCTGACATTGGAGGTGAGGGGCACTGTTTAAAAATAACTCATGGCTTAAAAGTACATCCTGCAGAGATCCGACAGTTTTCAGGCAACGATAAAAAAATGTCAAGATAACTCTAGCGATTAATGTTCCTGCTGGAGAGAGATCAGAGTATTGTCTAGTGGCAGTTTTGACTCATCCTACCATAGCGCAGTGCCGTAACGAAACTTGAGGGGGCCCCCCTGCAAGGTACATGGAGGGGTCCCCTCCGGACTCGATCAGGAGCTCTCCAGCCAAAGGGCTGTGCTGAGGGGCCCCCCTGGAGCTTGGGGGTCCCCCCCCCGCACCGTGGGGGCTGCAGGGGCCTGTGTTACGCCCCTGCCATAGCGCAGAGGGTTAATGTGCCTGCTGCAAAGAATGTGTACCATGCATATCACAGAACTGAGTGTGAGTGCACTACGTAGCACTATTAAAAAAAAAAAAGAAATGCATGTCAGAGAGGAGGCTACTGACAGAGGAGGGGGGGGCTGTTGGAGGGTGGCAGTAAGGTAATCTGTGGAGAAGGAGGTCATTGGGGGAGGTGCCAAAAAAGACTGTTGCACCGTGCACCACCAGTGCTAAAGTCAGCTCTGCTGTCCACACAGAGCACACCAGTTAATAGAGTTCAGAGGGGGCATTGACAACTATCATCAATCAATCTTTATTCGGTTTAAAAAGCCATAAAAGAGTACAAACTTTCATTTAATTTACATATATAACAGCACCAATCACATTAAATTGTTTAAAAATAGGAACAGAAATAGACAGAGCATTAAAAACATACTAAGAGCCAATACCAAGAAAATATAGCAACAGTCAATGCTTTGAGAATCGGGTCGCAAAGTTTCTAGTGCATGAGATTAAGAAAAAAAGAAAAACATAGCAGCAAGCTTACAGGAGTAAAGATTTGTAAATGTAGACCCTACATCATTTTATCAGCTCATTTATCTCCTGTATACCAATAATGCAGAACAAAATTTGAAGTAATAAACACAGATAATAAATCACTTCACACGAATCATACTTGCCCACCATGTTAGTAACCTGACTGAAGCTGTGATAAACTCATACACCGAAAAACAGATACATTCAGACTTTAAAAGTTGTAAATAGAGTAAGGCTGGCCTTCCTCTTCAGATGTTCAGTCGTCTGATTAGCAGGGTTAAGAAGAATTTTATTGGAACTTCATAAAGTTTGCAAAACAAGAAAATATGTAGTGTAGACAGTAAGGACTCTGAATCACATGGGCATGGTTGGTGCAAGACCTATTTCACCATATGCATCTCTAGGATGTGAAACCAGGAAGTGGGCGATAGTAAAATGGAACCTAATCAAATAGTGCCTAGGATGCTGACTTGGCATAAGGTTTAAATAAGGCTCCATGCCATGCCTTGTGGTCAGTAGTTGGCAAGCCACCATCCGTCTATTGCTACACACCTGAGCTTTTCTTCTCATAAGCAATGCATAGAATTCATCTTTGGCATATTACTTGGATGATGAATTAATGTTCTGTGGGTTATTAAAAAAATCCCAACACCCAATCGAGCAAAGTTGGACCCTGATGTATGTCGGCCACGGAATGTTGTTAACTTTGTCAAGCCTTCACGGCTTCATTGAGCAATATTTCTGTTTTAGTCCAAATCGAAAGCCATAGAATCAAAGGTGCAACTTTGATCTGATATGCCACATATGGTAACCCCAGCTCTGCATGACAGGCATAGGTGGGTACACCAGACGAGATAGATAGCAGCCTTCTTAAAAAGGCACTTTTGCTAACCTGCCTTTGTGTTGCGTTAGACATTCCACAGATAACCGACCCATATGTGAAATGCATCTAGCCTTACACACATTTACCATTGTGTGCAGAGATTTGAAGGCTAATTTCGCAGCAAACCAAACATTTTCAGTAGTGGGCCGTCGAATTGGCTCTTCCTAGCGTTTCCCAAGTGCCCTCAGGTGCCTTTATTATCAAAAGGAACCCCCAAGTATGTAAAGATCGGGACATTGACAAATCTCTTCAAGAACCTAGATGAGCTTTTAGAACCAAAATTGATGACCTGCGTTGAGATGTCGACTGAGTAGGTGCTAGAGCACTAGATGCAGAAAAGAGGACAGACTATCTGAAAGCATTTAGTACAACAACGGACCATCAGTGGCAGTAAGCTGAGATGTGACTATAGGGAGTCCTGATCAAAAGAGAGAAGTCAGACCACAGGTCATGCAGTCAGAACCTATGCATCAGAGGTCTGGTGAAGAGGCTAAATACAAAGACATGGTGACTTTTTGTGCTAGGTTTGTTTGTGTCAGTGCTTGAGGATGGATACACCAAAATTCGCCTAGATAGACTTCAACTACAAGCCCAATAAAATCATAAACTACAGAATATACTGGCCTAAAGTCATTATTACACAGAGAAACAGGAGATGTTGCAAGCAACGTGCAAAATGAGTAAAGTTTACTTTACGAACTCCACCTTTGCTGTTTGTTAACATATCTCACAAGCTACCCTGCAGAGTTGTTCTACTTTCAGGCGAATCTCGGCAAAACATATATCTGAAATAAATACAGTACAAATGGACAAACCTCCTTCAGGATCATCTTTAATGTGGGGTAAGATTTGCCACTCACAAACGAAGTTGTAACTGCGTAAATGGGACTTGAGCTAGTGAATGTTGAGGCTGAAACAGAAGGCTCTATGAATTTCGATAGTCTGGGATCTTCATGCATGGGGCTGAGGAAGGACTTGCTCAAACCATAACCCCATAGAGGGCGAAACGGAATAAACATTATTGGAGAATGATGCAGAGTTGACTTTTATTTGTCAATAGCAAACAGGTTACTATACTGCTTTATACTTTTCCCACTCTCTAGAGTGAGCAACCTGCCTAATAAGTGACCATCTTGGTGTGGTGTTTGATAGTGCGGAGGGATGAGATGTGGCAGGTTCAAAACCCCTAAGTAGTTTTGCAGCAGTTCCCCATTCATATATCTCATCTGAGTATACTGGGAGGGAGGACTCATCTTGTAGGGTCCTCTCTTCATAGTGCAGCCTAATATAGGCTGAGGATACATTGTTTTTAAAAATAGTTTTCTCTCAGTAAGATACAGACAATGATGGAACATTCCAAATACATGACAATGTTTGCTTGGGTTGTTTGTTTTCAAAGTCAGTTGGGATATTAGGGTAAGTGAATGCGGGGTTGAAACAATACTCCAGGTCAACTGTATATATAGCTTCATAACAAGATGATAATTAAAATCCTCACTCACAAATTCTCCATTCTGTCCAGGACAAATCTCACACAAGATATTAAACTATCTCCAACAACAATGGTGAAAATAATTGCATATAGCGTCAAGTGCCATTTGCTCCACTGAAAAGAGGGGTGATTTGGAGGGCAAGCAGTTATTATTGACCCAATATTGGTGTCTGTAGGAGACTCAATTGTGCAGCAGTGATCAACGAAGGTATAACACATATGGTTCCCTTTGAGCTACTATTTATCCACTACCATAAAACTCAAAAGGGTCGCCATCGTTTTGAGACAGGGTCCCTTTGTTGGCAACAGACACCAAAGCTGGTAAGGAGGGTAGGTTTGGATAATGTGCGGTGTCATTGCTGCCCCACCACCTTCCCCTAGCTAATTTATATACCCCAATCACAGCAGGTGAGACATTTCTTTCTTGTCTCTTAACAAGTCTTGCTGCATTTGCCATAGGGGACCTATTCTTACATAATATTTTAATTTGGTGTGGGACAGTGGACTGACACATCCAATATGGGGAGGGAGTTAGGTGCTTTCTCTAAGAAAATTTAGAAAACACTGCCCGACATTTGATTGTGAGAACTACACATATCTATTCCACATAGAAAGCAATTGGTGCACCAATACATTAATACTTTAACAATTATACAATCTGTATTCCGAATTTGTTCTTCAAGTTGTCTTTTATTGATCAGGAGTATCAAACAACATATAAGGTAGACCAGCCAACGCGTTTCGTCCAAAGAGATGGACTTCTTCAGGGCAAACGTGATAACGTACAAGGCGATGAGCCAATATATCTGTCGCCAGAATCTCGAGATCGAACGGGGATCGGACTGCTCTAGATGTCGGCGCTTAATATGGTGCTGAACTATTGGATATTATCTGATATGAACACTTCTTGCTGATTCCCCAAGTGGTGTTCTATTTGTTGCTGGTTCACCCACTATCTTGAGCTCCTATATTTCGGAAGGCTATAGACCATACCTTATACTCAGCATTGGTGTCTCTTATGGTGCTGAGCAGTGTTATCATAGGGTCTGATTGATTCATCTACCTTTAAGAATTGTGTATCTACAAAGTGGATTTAGGAGGTAGTATCTCCTCAGGATACATTATATCCACCCAGCAACTGGCCTTTGGATATAGCTGTTACAACTTTTTAAACTATTTTCGAATTGATTGAGCTGTTCGGGTTCCAGTCATCCATTCTGGCCACAGATATATTGGCCCATCGCCTTGTGCGTTATCGCTTTTGCCCTGAAGAAGTCCATCTCTTTGGACGAAACGCGTTGGCTGGTCTACCGTATATGTTGTTTGATACTCCTGATCAATAAAAGACGACTTGAAGAACAAATTCAGGATACAGATTGTATAATTGTTAAAGTATTAATGTGTTGGTGCACCAATTGCTTTCTATGTGGAATATGTTGGGTCCAGTAGGACCGCACCTTGACAGTGGGTGCTTGGTTTGAGTGCACACACATTGGGGAACATTCCCCCTTGTTCTAAAAGTGATATATTAGGGACATTAGGTTAGGTGCGAGCCAGTATAGGGTTTCACTGTCAGCATCTGTATGAAACTACACATATATACTATAGATTACACATACTTCTCAGATGTTCATCAATCTTATTATCAGATGGTTTATATCCTAATGAGCAATGCCCTTGTAAACCAGTTAAAAACAAAACTGACTTTTAAAGCGCTTTACAAAACAAGGAGGAGTAACCCAACAATGCGGGGAGTAGTAATCTTGGTAATTCAAAAACTGAGACAGAATTCTGAACCTTTTTCCTTATATAGACTGATAGCCCTTCTTAATTTGAATGCCACACTTCACTACAAAGTTCTTGTCCTCAGACTTAAGGAGATTCTACTGAGCATGATATATACTGATCAGGCTATACTGCCACTAGACAGGTACATAACAATAAAAGACGTTCAGTTCACCTGGTTACAAATGCCCATAAAAAAGACAAAACAGCGATTCTGGTTTCCCTCGATGCTGAAAAAGCTTTTACTGGTGGCTCGATCTTTCCATCTTTGGTCATGAGTTCAATGAGCTTAAGTCCATGGTACATTTCAATGGGTATGGCAATTTATTACTTTGCACTGCAAAAATACCATTTAGCGGTTGCTTCCCCTGATCTTTTGCATCAATGATTTACACTTTCTCCTTTATTATTCCAAATTAATATAGAGGCATTCACTTCATATACATGACACTCCAGGTTGATATCTGGTATATCCTCTGGTTAAGAAGAATCCTCTATGGAGATTACGTTCTCCTTGACCTTGGAGACCCTGAAACATCACTACTGGAGGTCACTCAGGAACTACAGGCATTTGAGGCAATAACATTATTAATAAAATTAATATGGGAATGTCTGAGGTTTTGAACCTCATTCTTCACTCAACTGTGGTGCAAAATTTGGAAAACAAGTTCACATATAGGTGGTCTAGTTCACCTATTAAATACCAGTACATCAAATCTATCATACTGATAACGAACGTATAGACAGGCAAATTCCCTCCAGTGCTAGAGAATAGAGAACAATCTGCATAGGTGAGTCCTCCTTCATATTTTAAGGATAGATTGAACTAACATAGTTAAACTGAATATCTTGCTGAGGGCTCTCTACATTTTCCAAATTCACCCGATTAAGAAACTTGAAGTATTATTTATGCTGGTACTAAAATAGTAGTTTTCCAGGAAGGCTTTTGCAGCAGGCAAAGTGGAGATGGGGCTTGACCCATCCTGAATTTGTGTACTGTACAACGGCTCAATTAAGGGTTATAGGAGAATGGTCAAAAACCATAAGCAATAAATAGGCCATTGGACACATACCATTGGACAGAACATAAAAATACCTGATTTTGTTGAATAAGAAAGAGACACCAAAATGAATAATTGAGCATGCCAGTAAACACAAAGGGCCTCTTTGAGATGTCAGTGGGACCGACACCGACGTGCCGTCGGTCACAATGAAATCTATGTCTGCGGTCAGACCGCCACATTATGATGCGGTCGGTCGGACCACATTGCTCCAAGGACCGACCAACAGCTTCCGACTGGTTCAAAGAGTTCGTCGGGTGGTCGGTCGGATCGAATTCCCCACAATGGAGGTGGTGCCTTCTCAGGCACCGCCATGGGGATTCCGTCACAACTTTCCACCAGCCTTTTCATGTCGGTTCTTCTGACATGAGAAGGCTGGTGGAAAGGTTTTTTGGGGCCCGTAGCAGGGCCCCTTTCCCTGTGGCCCACCGCTATGAGTCCTGGGGGGTACTTTTGGTGCCCCCCTAAACATCCCCGCATCTTGTGGCAGGCACCTAATGGTGCCTGCCACAGGGTGCAGGGATGTTTAAAAGCATGCTTTGTGGCATTCGGACTTGTGCTGCAGCCTTTTTCCGGGCCGCAGCACAAGCCTCAATGCAAAGAGGCAGGTTTCCAACCGCCTCCATGGCGGTCGGATCCTAATTTGGGGGTCAGGACCACCAAATACCTGTCGGCCGGTCCCTTTACAGCAACGATGCCAGTCAGACACTCATCCGACCGGCATCATAATCGGGCCCAAAGTTTCTAATGTACGACTCAATGGCTGACAAGAAGAGCATTACAACCTTTCTTGACCCATATATGGTTTGGCAATGCAAAGATAGCTTCACCCCGGCGCTCTACCCCGCCTGTTTAATAAGAGGAAATAAGAAGGTTACAGTATAAGTTTGGATATTTTTCAAGATAGCTAAAAAAAATCCTTTATGTTTTGTTACACGGAGCACTATCTAGTAGAAATTGAGAGACTCTCATATGTGTGAAGTGGTACTGGGTTCTGAACCCTCTAGTGAAAGACGCAGCTCCAAGAGATAAGACAACATTTGCACAAGCGATTCAATGGTTGATGAATTCCAAAGGGTGGTGTCTAAGCTGACCAACAGCTCATGGATTGCATTCCTGCACACTCCTGTGGACATATAAATAATTTGAAAAAGTATTTACATACACAAATTTGCAGATAAGAGTGGGAGTTCTTGTAGAGAGCTAGACATAAAGTGCTATGTACATCAGGAACTCTGAAATATTTTACCTACGATTAGCACTACATCCCCACCAGAATTCTACATCAGTCATTGTCAGCACCACTTTTCAAGATTAAACCCCTCTGAAAAGATTTAATGAAAGCAAAATGCCATAATGTTCGGGATTACCTAAGTGAAAATTGATGTGTGCTAACTGCTTAAGTGTAAGGAGATGACTTCACTGAAATTGTATCAGAATTAGCTGTTATAATCATTCTTGAAAAGCTGAGGCAAAATGTTACAATGCTATTTCCCCGCTGAAGGCACAATGCTATGGTAAGTTCTGTGCACTGCATTGCATGCAGAATGGTCGAACATGTTCAGATATGTGCCTTGTTGCATCTCCATTATCATCAGCCTTGTCATATGGGGTATCCACTGTAACATGCGTGGGAGTCGGAGAAATGACTGGTTAAACTATTATACATACATGTAATGTACTTTATGAGTGTATGTGGCCTACAAAGATAGAAGAATGCAGTTGCATTATCTGTGGATTTGCATTTTTCACAGACTCTACAAAGACACTGCTGCCATCTGGGTTGAGTACAATATGCCAGGATCTTCATATGCATTAAGGTTATGTGGTGAAGAATACATTGAGATCTGCAAGGGTCTACACACCAGTCAGGGCTTGATCTCATTCACAGCCGTCATTAAAAGGGTTATTAGGCAGATCCAAAACCAGTGGTCCTCAATGTGTATCTTGTGACAACATGCTGCTTACCACACCCTAAAATGTTGCTAGCACGATGAATCAATGACAATGGTACTTCATGTAAGTGCTACGCTGGTCAAGCATTTACTTGCTTTTGAAGGGAAGGATTAGGAACTATTTCTGTGTTTGTTTGTGTCCTGCATGGTTGCTCCCCTGGCACCTTGTCCCCAGGAAACTGTCTAGCAGAAATAAAAGTTTTCCATGATTTTAGGATCTGAGGCACTGAGGCTGGATCCCCTTTAATTGTGGGTTGTCTTCTCCTAAATGGTTCTGCAAGCTTTGTTCTGAAGTCCTCATAAGCACACAAAGCATGAGTCATGAAGTGGCTGCAGATAATGACTGAGGCAGATTTTATCTTCTCATCCAGTCTTCCTGCTCTTGTATCTCCAACATTGTCATTGTCCTGCCAGCCTTAACTCCTTCTCTTTTCAAGGACTTTCAGGCAATGGCATTCAAGGTTCCTAATAAGAATCCATGAACAACACTGAGAGTCTGTTCCCCATTAAAGTCCCTTCACCCAGCATGGAATTGATGAATAATGTGCACTTATCGTGGTGGAAGCTTGTAATATAAACTAAATGGATAATTATGAAAAAACCCAAAGTGATGCCATTTGAGAACATTGCAAAATGTGTTACCTAGAGAGCTATGGAAATTACAAAACTTTCCTGTTGCATATAGGTTAGTTATGAAATTGCGGAGTTGGATAACTAGTTCCACAATTCAAAGTAAATGCCATGCAGTATAGAAAATTACAATGACTCCAAACAGCTGTGATCCAGGACCCAAGTCTAAAGGATAAAAATACCCATACTCTTAAAACTGAGAAATAGTGGAGCCTGCAAATCGACTTCCCTGCAGGGCTATTCTGGAATCTGCAAAATCCGCAAAGTTCCAACTCTGCAGAAGGCTGCAGAACTGTATGTCAACTGATGCATTAAGTAAACCTGCAAGGAGTGATACCAGTGGCATTAATGAAAATGTCTAAGTACACTTAGGCTACTATGCAATGTGCTCTTAGACTCTGACAAATTTCACTGTGTGACTGGTCTAATTTCGTATGAAATGCAATGTTTTTCAAATAAACTCCTAAAAACGTCTGAAAAGAACCTTGGCGCCTGTTAGACCTGTCATCCTTAGGGTGTTCTTCGTCCATTATTTTTGCCTGCTTACCTCCATTTTGTGCTGTATCAGTTTGGTGAGCTTAGGACTCTGAGCACTTTACTACTGCTAACCAGTGCTAAAGTGCACATGCTTCTCCCCTAAACATGTGACATTGGTGTATACCTGATTGGCATATTTAGTTTACGTGTAAGTTCACTGTAAAGTGGTATACCTTATTTATTTTTAGGTTTAAGCTGATGTTTAGAAGTAGTTTGATTTTAATTATTTTTTGTATGCCTTTCTCCGGGTGTTCGATTGTTAAATTAGATTGGAGGTTCTGTAGGTTTTAGATTGTGCTGTTCTTTTTCATAGAAGCTAAAGTTTGGTAGATATACAAAAAATAGAGAGCTTGGTAAGTTATTTGCACTTTAACATTTTTAAAATAAATCAATTTCCACTACATTCATTTAAACGCTTCACTTACTTTTAAAGTAGGGGCCTATTTTCCTCCAGTTTAATTTTTTGGTTTTCTGTTGGCAATCTGGTAGACTGTTGCTATGCAGCAGCTTTAGTGGTTTTGGTGTGGTAAATTTTGAAATTTTCAGCTCTTTTTATATCGTATTCTTAATTGATTACATTTTTTTATTGTTAATTTGTTTTACAGTTTTTTTTGTTGGTTAGTGTTTGTTTAGTTTCAATTTGGTGGAAACTAATTAATGTTTCAATGTTTCAGTTTTAATGTTTAAAATATATTTCTGTTTTTGTTTGTTATTTTGGGCACTTTTGATATATATTTTAAGTTTAATTTTATTTATTAAGTTATTATTTTTTAATAATCGTATTAAGTATTTATTATTTTTAATTATGTCATGTTTTGTAATATATTTTAATTTTCTTTTATGTGTTTCAAGTTTTTTTTAATGGTATAGTATTTAAATACTATTGTTTTTTTTTAAAGTTAGAGTTACTCACGAATTTTGTACTTTTTGGCTTTATTTTCTGTGACATTGGTGTAGTTGATATTGTGTATTGTGTATTTTTTACATTTTATATAATTATTTAAAGGTAACAAAAATTTTGTATCTGATATTTGTGGTTTTGATATTAGGAGAAATACATATTTTTAACTGCAATATTTTGGTCATCAGTATTAGTGTCTGTGTTAGTTAAGTATAGGATTGTGATATTTTTGTAAAGAATATGTTTTTTGCAATTTTTTTTAATCAAAATTGATTTCAATGATATTATGGGCCCTCTTACGAGTACTGACGGTGGCGGTCCATACTATGGGCCTAAAAAGGGTGGTGGAGAGGCAAAAAAGGAGTCCCTATCAGGGCCCCCTGCCACTCCTGGGACTAGGGGTGCATGTGGGCGGCACAACATGTGCCCCACTGTATTTGCACCCCCAGTTACTGCATGGTGTGTCATGTATGCCACACCGTGCAGGATCGTGCAGTAGGCGCTCTCAAGGCGGCGGACTGCATGTTAGGCTCTCCCATGAGCCTAACAGACCACCGCCATCAGACCTCTGCTGCAACACACACCTGCCATGGATTACCCTCGTAATCCGGAAGGCGGGTGCTCAACAGTCTTGGAGGTCCTCTGGTCGGCAAGGTGGTGGCGGGCTGACAAGAAGACCTCGTAATAAGGCCCCGTGGCATTGATCCATGGCCTGGGGATCTGATGTGCTCACTATGCCCCAAAGTTCTCCTTTTTTCCTAGAGCCCTGTAGTAGTGCAGTAAAATTTTTCTCATGTTACTTTTAACCAGTCAGTACCGTGGTTCCTCACTGAATCTGCAATACCAAAATTACCTATGGGGAAAAAGCTCCTGCTGCCAAATGGAATTGAGTAGCTTTTACATTTTTGTTACAGAAGTACCCTATGAACCATCTATCCAATGTAATTTTTTGTTTTGTTAATACCTTTGGCGCTGTTTGAGGGATCCGCACAAAATATTCAAAAGAGAAAAGTTGATATACTTTGATCTGTCTTGGAAAGTTTCACATGAATCCGGCAAGCAGGGGACAAGAAACAAGGGGGGGGATGGTCAAAAGCAAGACCACTGACCTCCTGGTCAGAGAAACTGCTCTCCCCTCGCGCAGCTCCACCGTTAAGGCACTGCCCCTAGCACTTTATTGTGACCCAGGTAGGTGTTCGAGGCCCTTCTCCTCCCGCAGACTGCTGCCTGTGCCTCTTCCCTGGTGGTCCAGTGGAAGAGCCTGCTCTTCTGCTGGTCCGCACTGTGGGTGTCAGCCTTTTCTGTTTTTGCCTTTTCTCTTGTGCCGTTTCTCTTTTGCCTTTTTTCCCCTTTACCTTTTTCTCATTTTGCTTTTTTTCTTGCCTTTTTTCACGCCGCTGCAGCTCCCGCGGCCCCTCCCCCTAGCCTGTTCCCGCTCCCACCTCCCGCCTCCCGCCTCCCAGCTGCTCACCCTCCTCCGACCCCTAGTTAATGGCGGCTGCTGCACACCAAGGAGAGCAAGACGTCTGACCTCCTGGTCAGAGTAACAGCTCTCTCCTTGCACAGCTCTGCCATTAAGGCATTGCCCCTAGCTCCTTCTTGTGACCCAGGTAGGTGTTTGAGACCCTCCTCCACCCGCAGGGTCCAGCCTGCGCCTCATTCCTGGTGGTCCACTGGAAGAGCCTGCTCTTCTGCTGGTCACCTCTGTGGGTGTCAGCCTTTTCTGTCTTTTCTGTTTTTGCCTTTTCTCTTGTGCCTTTTTCCCCTTTGCCTTTTTCTCTTTTTGCCTCTTTTTCTTGCCTTTTTTCCAGGAGCTGCTGCCCCTGCGGCCCCTCCTAACCGTGTGTTCTGGCTCCCGCTTCCTGCCTCCCTGCTGCTTACCCTCCCTTGACCCCTAATTTTTGGCAGCCACAGAGCGGATGCGCAGAGCGGGCGCACTGCTGGTGCACTGAAGGCGCACCAAAGGCAAGCCCGTCTGCACCCATCTGTGACCCGACCGCAACCAGTGCCAGGGAACCTGGTCCTCCGACCCCCCGCCACAACAACCCCAGCACTCTCCTCACACTCAACCCTGGATGCAACAACAACTGCCAACCATTGACGCTGAGAACACCCACAGCTTGATCTCCTGCCGACACTGCTGCCGCACCTTCACCCACCTCCAGACCCAGACATCTATCCCCAACCCACCGAACGCCACTGCACACAAGCCCCTGAGCTGCATCCTCCTCAATGTATGCTCCCTGCACAGACACGCCGTAGAAATCTGGGACCTCTTCAACAATCACTCGCCCAACATCGCTTTCCTCACCAAGACCTGGACCAACGCCAGTTCTGCTCCAGACATCGCAACCGCCATCCCAGATGGATACAAGATCCAGAGGAAAGACCGCCCCAACCGCCCAGAAGGAGGCCTCGCCATCATCCACAAAAGCTCCCTCTGTCTAACAACCACCAACTCAGATGACGCCTCGCCCCTCATGGAACACATCCACTTCCAGATCCAGCCCAACCCTAGAACGACGCTCCGCAGAAGACTCGCCTAAAGACCTCCCGGACCCCCCTCTCCTTTAACCAATGTCATTGCAGACTGCATCGCTCCCCACACCCTCGCCTCCATGGACCACATACTGCTCGGAGACCTGAACTTCCACCTTAACAACCTCAGTGATCCCAACACCACCACCCTCCTGGATAACCTCACCAACATAGGACTAAAGAAACTCAACTCTACCCCCACACACACAGCAGGACACACACTTGACCCCATCTTTGCCGGAGGAAACAACACTCGCTTCAGCCACACCGTGGAACCGCTCTAGACAGACCACCACTGCATCCATTTCTCCTTCTCGAAACCCACCGCACGCAAGCGCACGCCACGCCTCCCATGCAGAAACTGGAACAAAGTCTCCGAAGAACACCTCACCTCCACCCTCAGCTGCACTCCTCTCTCTACTATGACAGACACAAACACAGCAGCAAGCAACCTCCTCCACTGGATCGCCAACTGTGCCAACACTCTCGCCTCCCTCCAGAACACCACCAGACGACACAACACAAAAGCCACCTGGTTCACCACGGAGCTCCGAGAATCCAAGTGCTCTTGTCGATGACTGGAGAAAACCTGGAGAAACAGCAAAACCCTGGAAGCATGCTCCGTCTACAAGGCCGCCACCATGGCACACCACCAACTCATCAAATCAACAAAGAGAGACTTCATCCAAGACAGAATCCTCTCTAACTCCCACAACTCGAAGGAACTCTTCGCAAAATTAGAAGAATTCACCAGACCCAACAGCGAAACTACCGACGTTCTGCCCTCCCAAGATCTCTGCAACAAACTCAGCTCCTTCTTTCACCATAAGATCAAGACGCTCTACAACAACTACGATGACCAAGTCCATGGCACCCCTCCTACACCCCCCCAGTGACGCCATCCAACAGACCCTCCTCACCTAGACCCCTCTCATGACAGAAAATACTGCAAAGACAATGAAAAGCATCCACTCCGGAGCACCTACTGTCCCCTGCCTGCCGCACATCTTCCACACGTCCGCCACTACCATTGCACCCGAACTACGCCAAACTACCAACTACTCCCTCGAGACCGCCACATTCCCCGACGACTGGCAATGTACCGAAGTTAAACCCCTCCTCAAGAAGCCGTCCGCAGACCCGACAGATCTCAAGAACTTTGGGCCCATCTCACTACTCCCTTCCGTCGTCAAAGTCATTGAGAAAGCCGTCAACATCCAGCTAGCACACTTCATAGAAACTAACAACATCCTAGACACCTCTTAATCCGGATTCCGCAGCAACCACAGCACCGAGACAGCCCTGTTAGCCGCCACAGATGACATCCGCTCCCTCCTCGACCAAGGCCAAACAGCAGCCCTCATCCTCCTGGACCTTTCAGCAGCCTTCGACACCGTCTCCCACCGCACACTAGCCGCCTGACTCCACGATGCAGGAATCCAGGGAACAGCCTTAGTCTGGATTCGATCTTTCCTCTCAGGCAGAACACAAAGAATAAGACTCCCACCCTTCCTCTCTGACCCTACAGAGATCAGATGTGGAGTACCCCACGGATCCTCCCTCAGCCCCATGCTCTTCAAAGTCAACATGGCCCCCCTTGCATCCATCGTCAGAAAACACAAACTCAATATAATCTCATACGCCGATGACACCCAGCTCATCCTCTCCCGCATCAAGGAACCCAACATCACCAGGCGCAGTTTCCAAGAAGGGATGAAAGATGGCACAACCTGGATGAGCAGCAGCTGCCTGAAGCTCAACTCAGAGAAAACAGAAGTCCTCATCCTCGGCTCCACCCCCTCCACATGGGAAAACACCTGGTGGCCCGCCGACCTCAGAAACCCACCCACCCCAATGGACCACGCTCGCAACCTCACCATCATACTCGACTCTTCACTCACCATGAACCGCCAGATCAACGCCATGTCCTCCACTTGCTTCAACACGCCTCTGCATACTTCACAAGACCTTCAAATGGATCCCCCCAATGACAGGAACACCGTCACCCACGCACTCATCACTAGCAGACTGGACTACGGTAACTCCCTCTATGCCGGAATAAACAAAAAAACTCCTCCGCAAACTCCAGACCACCCAGAACGCCACAGCCAGACTTATCCTTGACATCCCACGACATGAATACATCACCCAACACCTCTGCAGCCTCCACTGGCTCTCCGTCGAAAGAAGAATAACCTCCAAACTGCTCATACATGCCTACAAAGACCTCCATAACTCCGGACCCCAATACCTCAACGAACGAATTTCCTTCCACGCCCCCAAGAGAAACCTCTGCTCTGCTGACCTAGCACTCACCACAGTCCCCCGCATCCACAGGGCCAGAGCGGATGGCAGATCCTTCTCCTACCTCACGGCTAAGACCTGGAACGAACTACCCCACCGCATCCCGACGCTGCACCAATTTAGAAAGGACCTCAAGACCTGGCTCCTTGAATGACCTACTGAGCTGTGCGCAACCCCCCCAACACCTTGAGACCCTCACAAGTGAGTAGCATGCTTTAAAACCCCTGATTGATTGATTTAAAAGTACGATTTCCTCTTTTCATTCCCAAAGCAAAACTTGCTTTCCAATACAGAAAACATAGCAAAACGAATTCACACTAAATTCTTCAGAAAGTTCAAAAGAGAATGTGATTGATCATGAATGGGTTTACCCTCAGAAAACAATAGAGATATCTGGGTGGTTATTCCCACAGTAGTCCCATGGAGCAGTCCCATGGTACTCACACAGTACAGTAGAACAGTAGTCCCACATTATCAAAATCCTAAAAATAGTCAAACCTAGTTGGTCATGGGAATGTTTTCTTCTGTCAGTCATTTTGTTATTGTGGTACCAAAATGATCCTATTTTGCTGGCCGCAAAACTGAAGACACTGTTGTGGTCACCATTACATGACTCAGGGATTCAGTTCCCGTGTCTTGAAATAAAAATGAAAGACCATGTAATGAGGCAGGATGTCACATGCTGATCCCCAGGGCCTCAATGGTACCATAGCACTAGCACCTGATGCCATGGTAGACAGCAAAGCCTCTCTTATGGTACCATGGTAACACTATGCAGTACCAAAAAAAGATTTTTTTTAAAATACAATGCAAATGTCATAGACCACACCTAGCAGCCAACCACCATTCTACGGGCCATAGGTCTAGTGCAGTGGGGGTAGGCCATCTGCAGTGATTTGGGTACCTGGCCAAACCAGTAGTGCTCAATGGCTGAAGGACATGTTCAGTGAGGGGTTGGGCGTTTGTGGAGGTTGGTGATAAAAAATTGGATAAAGGAGCACTTTGTTGAATTACTTCACCTGCCTATTTCACATTGTCACAATAATTGGCTTATGTTCATCAGTGATGTCATCAATTAAATCATTTGTGATGTCATTAATGATGTAATTTAAAATATCATGAGTGGTGTGCTATGTAACTTCATTAGAAAGTGCATTTTATAGTTAGTTCATTAAGCTAAAACTGGTGAATTTCAATGTTTTTTTTGTTTTTAAGCATTAGTTCTTTTCTGTTAGACTTGGCGCTCTCTGCAGGGTCATCTCCAAACATTTTGCATTAACCCTGCTCGTTTCTGAACCCGTTTCTGTTGCCTTTAGGACTTTGTGCACTTTACAATTGCTAACAAGTGCTAAAGTGCTTGTGGACTCTCCTTTGAACATAGTAAAATTGACTTAAATCCAATTGCCACATTGAATTTACTTATAAGTCCCTACTAAAGTGGTACTACATGTGCCCAGGCCCTGTAAATTAAATGCTACTAGTGGGCCTGCAACACTAATTATGCCACCCACTTCAGTAGCCTTTGAAAACATGTCTCAAGTCTCCCATTGCAGTCAGTGCATGCAGTTTTAAACTTTCGACCTGGCAAAATACACTTTTTGCCAGGCTTAAACAAATCACCACTAGTGTAGGACCTAAACATCCCATAGGGCTGGGTGGATTGTATTTAAAAACTTGGGCATTTACTTTTTAGTTTTACATGTCTTAGTAGTGCCCCATTGCCCATTGGATAACATTGGGCTACCTTATTGCATTTAATAAGAGATATGTTTGGATTGGGAACAGGTAGGAAAGTCATGTTTGGTATCCGAGGAATTGTTATTTAAAACCCTCTTTAATGGTAAAGTTAAAGTTTAAGTCACAATTCTGAAAATGCCACTTTTAGAAAGTTGGCATTTTCTAGCCTTACTCATTTTGTGTCTGCAGCCTGATCCTGCATCACAGAACTTGGAGGTCGATTCCGATCTCGGCCGGAAGCGCACCTAACACCATTCGTCCGGAAAAAAAACAAGCCGAACGCGTGTTTCCTGACCGATTCGAACATTCGTCCGAACGAGCAAGTACGATGCCTATAACTGCTCAGATTCCGACCCAGCCGTACGTACCCATTCCAGGTCCTGTTCCCCGCCGGAGCCGGATCCGTAAACGCCGAATCGAGTCGCACGGAAGTACATACACAGCACCTTCTGGCCGGACTAGTACGATGAGCCTTCCATACGCGCCGAACCCGTCGCTACGTCCGGCACGTCAGAGCATCCGGGAGAGCTGCACATAAGCTCCGATTCGCACCACAAGACGATCCACGGCTTAAGAGACGAACAAGCCAGCGACGAGTACGAGTCAAAGCCACGAGAAACACGAACGAGATGACCCAACCATGAATTCCATCGCGCAGGTCCTACCAATACTCTACATCTATTACCGGAACCGGTACGGACGCGTACGGCGCAGACGGTAAGTCAAACACCCACAACACAAACAAACGACACGTACCCGACATATGTCACACACACATAGGGATGCAGAAATGACGTACACTAGCAACAGCAGAACCATAGGGGCGGGTTGGCTATCACCAATGCCATACACACCCATAGGGGCCAGATGGCTACCACTACCACCACCCCTACTCAAGGGGGGCTGGATGCCTACCAATACCACCACCCTACTCATGGGGGCCTGGATGCCTACCACTACCACCACCCCTACTCAGGGGGGCCTGGATGCCTACCACTACCACCACCCCGACTCATGTGGGCCTGGATGCCTGTCACTACTACCATCCCCACTCATAGGGGGATGGATGCCTACCACTAACACCACCCCTACTCATGGGGGCCTGGATGCCTAACAATACCACCACCCTACTCATGTGGGCCTGGATGCCTACCACTACCACCACCCCTACTCATGTGGGCCTGGGTGCCTGTCACTAATACCATCCGCACTCATAGGGGGATGGATGCCTACCACTACCACCACCCCTACTCATGTGGGCCTGGATGCCTACCACTACCACCACCCCTACTCATGTGGGCCTGGATGCCTGTCACTACTACCATCCCCACTCATAGGGGGATGGATGCCTACCACTACCACCAGCCCTACTCGTGGGGGCCTGGATGCCTACCAATACCACCACCCCTACTCATGGGGGCCTGGATGCCTGTCACTACTACCATCCCCACTCATAGGGGGATGGATGCCTACCACTACCACCACCCCTACTCATGGGGGCCTGGATGCCTACCAATACCACCACCCTACTCATGTGGGCCTGGATGCCTACCACTACCACCACCCCTACTCATGTGGGCCTGGATGCCTGTCACTGGTACCATCCCCACTCATAGGGGGATGGATGCCTACCACTACCACCACCCCTACTCATGTGGGCCTGGATGCCTACCAATACCACCACCCCTACTCATGTGGGCCTGGATGCCTGTCACTACTACCATCCCCACTCATAGGGGGATGGATGCCTACCACTACCACCACCCCTACTCATGGGGGCCTGGATGCCTACCAATACCACCATCCTACTCATGTGGGCCTGGATGCCTACCACTGCCACCACCCCTACTCATGTGGGCCGGGATGCCTGTCACTAGTACCATCCCCACTCATAGGGGGATGGATGCCTACCACTACCACCACCCCTACTCATGTGGGCCTGGATGCCTACCAATACCACCAGCCCTACTCATGTGGGCCTGGATGCCTGTCACTACTACCATCCCCACTCATAGGGGGATGGATGCCTACCACTACCACCTCCCCTATTCATGGGGGCCTGGATGCCTGTCACTACTACCATCCCCACTCATAGGGGGATGGATGCCTACCACTACCACCTCCCCTATTCATGGGGGCCTGGATGCCTGTCACTACTACCATCCCCACTCATAGGGGGATGGATGCCTACCACTACCACCACCCCTACTCATGGGGGCCTGGATGCCTACCAATACCACCACCCGAATCATGTGGGCCTGGATGCCTACCACTACCACCACCCCTACTCATGTGGGCCTGGATGCCTGTCACTACTACCATCCCCACTCATAGGGGGATGGATGCCTACCACTACCACCACCCCTACTCATGTGGGCCTGGATGCCTACCACTACCACCACCTCTACTCATGTGGGCCTGGATGCCTGTCACTACTACCATCCCCACTCATAGGGGGATGGATGCCTACCACTACCACCATCCCTACTCATGGGGGCCTGGATGCCTGTCACTACTACCATCCCCACTCATAGGGGGATGGATGCCTACCACTAACACCACCCCTACTCATGTGGGCCTGGATGCCTACCACTACCACCACCCCTACTCAGGGGGGCCTGGATGCCTGTCACTACTACCATCCCCACTCATAGGATGGGTAGTGCATGACACAACCAGCATACTCCAACATAAGGAATGTCAGAAAAAGACATCCCCCAACATCATGACAAGCGTGTGTAGTCTATGTCATATGCCTACAACACTGAACATGACATTGAACATACAATGTGACCCCCTATCACATGTGTCACACATAAATGTGTGTGGCCTCCACAATGCAAGCAGACCATGACCATCATCACAGTGACCAAAATGTAAGTGTGGGGTCCATAGCTGAAGCCCAATAGAACATTGTGGCAATGGGGTCTAAACCCCCATCATCACAGTGACCGAAAGGTAAGTTTGGGGTCCATAGCTGAAGCCCAATAGAACATTGTGGCAATGGGGTCTAAACCCCCATCATCACAGTGACCAAAATATAAGTGTGGGGTCCATAGCTGAAGCCCAATAGAACATTGTGGCAATGGGGTCTAAACCCCCATCATCACAGTGACCAAAAGGTAAGTGTGGGGTCCATAGCTGAAGCCCAATTGAACATTGTGGCAATGGGGTCTAAACCCCCATCATCACAGTGACCAAAATGTAAGTGTGGGGTCCAGAGCTGAAGCCCAATTGAACATTGTGGCAATGGGGTCTAAACCCCCATCATCACAGTGACCAAAATGTAAGTGTGGGGTCCATAGCTGAAGCACAATTGCACATTGTAGCAATGGGGTCTAAACCACCATCATCACAGTGACCAAAATGTAAGTGTGGGGTCCATAGCTGAAGCACAATTGAACATTTTGGCAATGGGGTCTAAACCCCCATCATCACAGTGACCAAAAGGTAAGTGTGGGAACCATAGCTGAAGCACAATTGAACATTGTGGCAATGGGGTCTAAACCCCCATCATCACAGTGACCAAAATGTAAGTGTGGGGTCCATAGCTGAAGCACATTTTGAACATTGTGGCAATGGGGTCTAAACCCACATCATCACAGTGACCAAAAGGTAAGTGTTGTCATGGAAAAAGCTGCAACTGCCAAACAGCATGGATGATTCCTGGTCACACAACAACAAACACATCAGAGGCAAAGTAGTGCTTGTGTCCCATAGCAACATAGATTGGGTGAGGCAAACAGTGCAGTGCAAATAAGACATACCTTTGGCCATGTGCAGACAAACATCACCCATGGGGGCTGACATTGTCAACATTCATCAATTACACAATGACAGAAGTGACCATCCTAATGCAGACCCACATATCTGCACCAATGGACACACAAATGTAGATATTCTGTGGAGACTGTAGATGTGAGGTGAACAAATACCATACCATGGCAGCAATGGGACATACAAACCATGATTATTGTGCTGACTGATGACCTAGGAGTCCCAGGGACAGCAGGGGAAATCCACCAAACAACATACAGCCAATGGCACACTAAAGATATGCCAATGCAGTGGTGCAGATGCACAAACACAAACAGGCAGCCTCACACTGCATATCAAACACAACAGGTGATGGGGGTGTGTGCCAGTGTCCCCAGGCAACCACACAACACATGAGGAGGCCTGAATCCCAATTACACAGATGTGTATACAGTGCCACACAAAAGTAACTCATGGATCGGATTTCCCTATGTGGGAAATCAGGCATTGTTAGATGAGAGGGAGCCCAAATTACACATGTCACACAAGCTTTTAGGAACAGCAACTAACATAGCAAGAGACAGACCCACCACAGCACTACCCCCAGGGACCCCACATTGTGGTGACACTGGCCTGCATGATAATCCCACTGTGATGACAAAGCTAGATGTCATTCACACTGTGAACCACATTCATGTGTCCTGAGCAACAAACTACCATCACACCTACACAAGCACAAATCAATTAGCACGGCCTGTCAGCCAAGGCCAATATGGAGGTAGGGGTCTAGCCGTGCAACAACTCTCATTTGCACACACTCAACACCACACACCTTGATCTCCACCAATGTGCAGCAGTGAAGCTCACATGGACTTGTGACATTGCACATGCACCCATGACAATACCAGGGGTGGTGGTGGGAACTAAGGTGCAGAAACCCATCACACATGGCCAGTTAACAAGACTCGTGAATGTCTGACACACTGCACAGTATGCCGTACATGGGCATGACGTGAAATCCACCCCAATCAATGGGATCCCGGCCACAGTCACACACCAATGAAGAAGCCAAGGTGACCCACAAAGAACACACATAGACAACTTCCAACATTGCAGCTCTGACCCTGAGGAGTGGCAGCAGTCACACACACAACGTGTCACAATCACTGAAAGCTACCACAAACTGTAAATTACATGACTTGTGTAACCAACAAGTGCCAAGGGGAATCCTGACTGTGTCCCATCTGCGTTTGCCCACATCCCCAGCCCTGACAACAAAGACAACTAGGGATGACAACCTGATGAACATTAGTTTGCCATGCACCCACATCCCGGAGAAACCAGGTCCAAGATGCTGGATGAACACAGGACAACTCAGCAAGCATCACAAACAGTAACATCCCTAGGGACACAGCTTTGTAGGAAAAGGGAAGGGAACACACACAGACATGATGACACAACACACAACACGGGCCCAGGCAATGTCACGGGATTACACACTGCCATGAGGGCACTCCACTCCTGTGGAAGGTCCACTGTGCCAAACCTTGTCTGTGCACCACTCAAACATGTCAGCAGAACACTCGGTCAGTGAGTCAACAACTACAACACACTGAAGGCTCTGCTCACATCAGCCCGGGTATGGGAGTGTCACGTCAGTCATCTGCATACACCCAAAACACGTGTCAAGCAAGTTGCACTGTATACACAGATGAGTCCTTCAACATTGATGTGCCAAACTGCATGTCCAGTGGAGATGGGACACAGTCAGGGAAATAGAAACATTAAACAGTGGTAAGCCCACCAGATGTGCATCAGTGTAAGCCAATGATGTCAATTTACAAATGCAAAACGTACATCCCTGTGTCAAATGCTGAACATTACACCCTCAGACTGCAGCAAAGGATGCTATAGATCCAGACTACATTAGGACACATATCTCATGGACCACATGGAGTCCATCACAGCAACACTTCATTTTCATGATCTGAACACTATTACAACTGCAAATGCATGATGATACTCATCTACAGCATGTACATCCAACGAAAAACCATAAGTAAACAAAAAGAGGCTTTATTCAGCAAATGTCAAACTAAAAATTTAAGTCCAAAAGAAACTAAGGCCAATGGCCAGTCCAAATACACAGTCCCAACAGGGTGATATGTGACAACTTGTCACCCATTGCTTGCCTGCACTGGTACGGACAGGGGACATCCCCCTCGGAGGGGCATACAAGGGGCAGGCCAGGCACTGCAGGGACAGGATCAGGGGATGCCAGAAGGAGGCAGTGAAGGGGTGGTGGGTGCAGGAGTGTCACCGGCAACTGCAGTGGAGGTGCCTGACTCAGTGGGGGCCGGCACCACTGTAGGGCACAAGTCAGATGGTGTGGGTGCTGCAACCACTGCAGTGGGCCGGTCAGATGGAGTGGACTGGGTCCCCACTGCAGTGCCCGAGTCAGACGGGGTGGTTGTGAACTCCACTGCAGTGCATGACTCCAAGGGAGTGGAAGGGGGGGCAGATGAGGTGGGCAGGACAGAGGGGGGGGACCCGGTCTCCACACCAGTGGCACCATCAGGCAGAGCGTCTGGTTTGGGGTGGAAGAGCAAGTGGTAGGGGGGAGGGCCTAAGCAGTTTGGGGATGCGGTATCGGTGTGTGGGGGAACCTGGGGCAGGGTGTGGCGGTGGAACCTGTGGAGTGGTGGCCTGGGGATGGAGGAGAGAGACTGTGTGGTGGACCTACGTGGTGGTGGTGGTGGGGTCTTGCCCTTCCTGGTCCGGGGGGACTTTTGAATGGGGTCCTCAGTCTGCCTGTGCCTCGGGGAGGGTGTCCGGGTGTGAGGGGCACTCCCCTCTGTGTGTGGTGGTCGCCTCTTCTGCCTGGACTTCGAGTCAGATGTATCTGTGGGGAAGAGGCCAAGCTCACAGAGGAAGAGCTTCTGGGAGGGGGGGTTGCAGGTGATGCAAGGGAAGGGGTTTTGGAGGGAGAGGCATCCGAGGACTGCGGAGTGCTCGTGGATGCATGCATGTGTGTTTGGGCCCCATCCCCTGTGAGTGAGATATCAGTCCCCTGACTGTGCGTGCGTCTGGAGTTTGGCTTTTGTGTCTGTGTGCTGCTTGTGTCTGTGCTGGTGTGTGCCGGTGCCGGTGTGTGTGTGCTTGGGACAGGTAGGGTGCTGGGGATTGTGGATGGGGCAGAGGTAGGAGGGGTGAGAGACTGTTGCAGGAGGGACACTGCTGCCGTCAGTGAGGAGGCCATGGACTGATTGGTCCGATGTAGGGCAGACATGCCAGATGACATGCCCTCCATGAATGACACCAGTTGTGTCAAAAGACCCGTGTGTGCATGGAGGACACTCAGCATTGATGTCTGCCCTACATGGATCTGTTTCAGCAAGTCCACAGACTCCACACTCAGGGCAGCAGGGGGGACAGAGGCAGGGGGTGCGGTGCCTGGCATGAAGGAGACATGTTCCCCTACACGGGAGCCTCCACGGACATGTGGGATGGGAGCAGATGGGAGGGTGGAGATGGCGGTGGTGGCGGGGACAGACTTGCTTGACGTTGCTGCTGGTCTGACGACACCCGCCTCCACAAGGGAGTCCTCACTGGAAGTGCTGTTATCCCCAGCCGAGGTGGTCGTAGCTGAGGTCTCCTCAGTGTGGCTCCCCTCACCCTCCGTGCCACTGGGTCCCTCGGTCTCCCCTGCAGTGGACCCAGTCTGGCTCTGCCGCTCCTCTTGGTCCATGGAGCTGTCTCGTCCTGTGGCCGTGGATGTATCTGCAAACAATCAGGATAAACAGAGCAACATTAGTCACCTGTATACTGACCACACACACCACAGCAAGTACAGCACATCACAGAGCAAGCCCTGCCATCATTTGCTAGACATTGCAATAAGTGCTGACACTGATTTGAAGAAGCCCATTGTCTGCCTGACAGTCAGTCATGCCACACATATCCTACCTGTCCATGCACCCATCTGTCTGCTGCCTGTTGTATGCGACTAATCATATGTGCACACATGCACCACATACACAGTTGTTGGACATCCAAGAGAACATATGGAAATGTGTCACTCCAAACACATGCCATCTCCTGCCACTGACTCAGTACATGTGTCAGGAAAAGTGATGGGCAAAGTCTCTGTTGATATGCGGGTTTTGGTTCCATCACCAGATACAATGATGTCCTCATGTCCTGATAGACAATGCAACAATGGTGTGCATGCATGACATGTCACACCACTGCTGGATCACCCTTTGCGATTGGAATGTCATGGCACAGGCCTGTCTGGCAAGTCAGTCATAACTGTCTCCTGTCACAGGGGCAGTGCATACACACAACACCAGTCTGCACTGTGTCACAATCATGGAAGTTTTTGAAAAGTAAGCCCTGTAGCTGACAGGTGCACATGTGCACCCCTGGCCACCCACATCATGAGGACTGAGATGATCCCACATCAATCAAATGAGACATTTGAGTGACTGCAAATACAAATCCATACATATGAGCACTTCAACGTTTGATGAGAATGAACCAAAGCTGCCTGCACCCCAATGTTTCATACAACATTGTGCACAGTCAAGGGATCAGAGACCTATGCATTGACCTATGTGCAGATCCCATAGTCACAACTCAGATGGCTGGCCACCCCAAATTGTTAAACACTCCAGGAGTCCAAATAGCAAGGCCACACCATGGTGACACAGAGGCATACACCTGAGTGCCCTCTTCACAATGCCCAATATGTATGCTGACACACGGGAGTGAGAGAACAGAGTGCCTTCGATGTCCGGAGTAGGCATTACAGTCCTGGTCCATGTGCAACATGGTATTACCCTGAACACTAGGCAGGTGGCTATGCATGTGTCACACACATGATTTACATACTACTGAGGCTCCTACCTTGGTCTCTGCAGCAGCATGGGTGTGTGGCACATACCCCAGACATGTGGTGAGTCAGAGCAGCAATTGGAACACATGTTAAAGCCATACCCAGAGTAAATGTCAGATCACAGGCATTGTGAGCAATTGTACCACCCATGCAGCCCACCACAAAGTTCCTGTAACTGATGCTGTCCCCAACTTGAACCACAGGTAACTGCAAGTACACAGTACCCAAGTGACCTAAGTCACAGACTGTAAGGGCCACACCTGTGTATCAGATGAGGAGGGGGCATGCACAAGTGAGGGACATGAGTCCAGGACGACATGACAGTTGTACTGTGGAAGTGGAACCAGGCTAAAAGTGTGCATAGAGCATGTCAGTCATAGTACACAGTTGAGGCTAGCACTTACCCCCTCCTTGCTGCTGTCTGGTCTTCAGCTGCCCATCCAGGTCAGGGAAGACCACTGCCAGGATCCGGAGCATGTGGGGGGTCAGGGTCCGGTTTCGGCCCCTCCTGCGAGGAGGCGACAGCTTCAGCTGGACCCTTGCGATCCTCCGGGTCCAGCCCCGAAGTTCCTGCCACCTCTTCTGACAGTTGTGGATCCTGCGCCTGTAGACCCCCACCGATCGTACTGCCCGGACGATGGTCAGCCAGATGTCCTGCTTCTGGTGGGCATCAACCTGTGAGGATGACAAAGTGAAAAGGCCATTACTACACATGCAACATTTCCGTGCATCACACAGTTGGATATACATGTCTCAATCACAGGGGCATATGATGTACACAGGCAGTGCAACTATGGCTATGAACAGTTTGCCAGCAGTTACCACATGGTATCATTGCCTGGGAAGTCAAACCTTGTTGGAATGCACTGTTACTGCACTATACCTGTTCAGTGCATGTAACTACACACTTTGGGGGTGCCAAGTACTCAGTGAGCATGCTAGCCAGTGGTGTGCACACTGTAAGTCTTGCTAGTCAGACAACATGCACAATTAGTAAGGCAGTGGACAGCACACTCACCTGCTCCCCTGGTTTCCCATACAGCTTGCTGTACTGTGGAAGGAGGCTGTCCAGCAGGGCCTGGTTCTCCTCAGTGCTGAAGGCTGGGGCTCTCTCCACAGTACGTGCCATTGCAGTAGCCAGAGGATGCAGAGACAGCAGCAGTGGTGGTGGCAGATGTCGTCCTGGAGCATGTAGTGCAGGCAAGTGAGCTCTCAGGGGAACAGCCAGCATTATATGTGTGCTGCAGAGACAGATACTGTCCCATGTGTCCAAAGTGATAGGTCCAAGTTGTTTGCATCTTCTGAATATGGCCAATCCATGGAATTGCACCACTTATACACGCCCACAGCATCCTTCAAAAGTTCAACTTCATGACACCCATGAATTTGCAACATTGTTGTGGGTGGCCAACTGAATTCACTGCATCAGACTCGTTAAAGCTTCAGACGCATCCGTTACCATGTCAGGCCATAGCCAATGCGTGCGCACCGATCGGACCATTGCTGTACAACGCGTATTTAGAAAAACAACACGCATCCGTCCACATCAAATGCAATGGCCAATGCGTGCGCACCGATCGGTCCATTGCTGTACAACGCGTATTTCCGTCCACATCAAATGCAATGGCCAATGCGTGCGCACCGATCGGTCCATTGTTGTACAACGCGTATTTCGAAAAACAACACGCATCCGTCCACATCATATGCAATGGCCAATGCGTGCGCACCGATCGGTCCATTGCTGTACAACGCGTATATCGGATGACAACACGCATCCGTCCACATCATATGCGATGGCCAATGCGTGCGCACCGATCGGTCCATTGCTGTACAACGAGTATTTCCGTCCACATCAAATGCAATGGCCAATGCGTGCGCACCGATTGGTCCATTGCTGTACAACGCTTATTTCGAAAAACAACACGCATCCGTCCACATCATATGCAATGGCCAATGCGTGCGCACCGATCGGTCCATTGCTGTACAACGCGTATATCGGATGACAACACGCATCCGTCCACATCATATGCAATGGCCAATGCGTGCGCACTTGGGGGCAGCCACTCCCAGGCTGTGCACGTGTTCATGGGGACAGAATCCTTTGTGTGTTGTGCACATGACCACTGTGATGTGCAACTGTTCAGTTCAGGGCATGTGGCATGGTCACATTTCCAGGTTGTGTATGTCATGTCACATACACCCTGAGTCCCATGTGGGAAGGTATGTACGTCACAGGGTGACCCATTGCCACAATAGTGATGGCCCTCCACAGTCTGTGTGCATGTTGTGTTTCAGATGTCTCTGATTCCATGTGCACAATGGGAGACAGTCTCCACATCCACGTTGTTTGTGCATCGACTTTGATGTTGTGCGTGTGTGTGTCACAGACGTCCATGTCTGTCCTGCAGAGGCAACAGGGGCCACTACCTGTGGGAGTCATGGTTGTTTTGCTGATGTGTACATGATACGCCATGTCATGCCAGTGTCCATGTGGCAATACAGGGTCCCTGGGAATCTACCTGTCAATGAGCTGTGATGCCTGTGGCACATATGTCCTCACTTGTCACTGTGATGTGTGTTTGGAACGTGACAGCAGTACATGGGTACTGTGACACAGCCTAATGATTTCCCATAGCACAACCTGGAACTTGTTGTCAACACATGTTGAACTGTGATGTTAGATGTTGGCCATGTAGGTGCCATATATGTCCATATAGAACGGCACACACATCAAGTACTTGTGTCTCGTAATGATGTATCATGTGATATTGAGTATGGTCAATGCCACATATGTGGGGTGACTGACAATCTTTCTTTGTTCACCTATGCACTGCAGGGCACCAGCTGTCCATAGACCATTCCCTGACCTTGCAACCATGGTTGAACGTGACTGCATCTGACGGTACTGCTTCAACAGGCCGCTGATTGAGGAATTGGCGGTGCGGTTGGCCCCACATTTGCAACCTGGACGGACATACCCTGCAGCGCTGACCCCCAAGGTGAAGGTGATGGCAGCCCTACACTTCTTTGCCACCGGTACCTTTCAACACACTGTGGCGTCTGCTGGTGGGATGTCACAGACCATGTTCAGCTGTGTGCTACGCGATGTTTTGGAGGCAATGTTGAGATACCTGAACCAGTACATCTATTTCCCTAAACGTCAACAACTCACTGACGTCAAGAGTGACTTCTATGCCCTGGGGAGGATGCCACATGTCATTGGCTCCATTGATGGGACACATGTGGCTTTGGTACCACCAGAGGCACATGAGCAGGCATACAGGAAGAGGAAACATTACCATTCTATCAATGCTCTGGTGGTATGTCTTGCAGATATGATTATCTCACATGTGTGCACGTTTCCCCGGTTCTGCACACGATGCCTACGTGATGAGGAGTAGTCGCATCCCGAGGATGATGTCACAGATGCAGAACCAGCGTGCCTGGCTTGTCGGTGTGTACTGACTTTGTACCATTGTGTGTGTTCTGCAATGTTGTATTCCACCCTCTTTACCCAACTCAGCTAATGTGCAATTGTCTGTATGTAGGTGACTCCGGATACCCCAACATGCCGTGGTTGCTGACACCCCTCAGGAACCCTGTGACACCAGCCCAGATGCGCTACAATGAGGCACATGGTCGGACCAGGAGAGTGATCGAGCGGACATTTGGTCTCCTGAAGAGCCGCTTTCGCTGCCTGGACAAGACAGGAGGGGCCCTCCCATATGCCCCAGCAAAGGTGTGCAAGATTGTCATCGTCTGCTGCATGCTACACAACCTGGCAGTGCGGAAGGAGTTGCCTCTCATCCTGGATGACGATGACCAACATCCGCCACCTGTGGAGGATCCTGGCCTGGGCCGCGATGCCAGTGATGATGATGATGATGAGGGTGATGTCCGCACACAGCTCATCACCAACTTCTTCAGCTGAATGTGAGTATCCAGAGATGTCATGTCAATGATTTGATTTTGCATGATATGTGTTGGTGGTGCTCTGTTGCTGTTTGAGTGTGGCCATGTGCTACTTGACTGGATGCATGCAGCGATGATTCAACTTCCAGGGTGGAAGCAGTCGTTTCCCTACAGGTGATGTGCCCCACACCCCTGGACTTTATTTCTTCTACACTTGTTGACTGTGTCGCCACTGCCACGTGGGATTGCCTTGCATCTGTAGTGGAAACAACATGTTGCAAATGTGTAATAAACCTGTGCTTCACTTTGGGATGTGCGTTGTCTGTGGTCACACATCTGACTGACATTTGCTTACTGCACCTGTGGGCTAGTTAACACAGACTGTGAATAGGTGTGGTGTCTGTGCATTCCACTGTATTTCCTGGCAACATCAGTGTAGGCGATGAGTCAGATGGCCCTGGTGTGTATGTGTTGTGTTGCCCTAGTGGTGTGTCTCCCTCATATGTGTCACGTCTCCATGACTCACATGACGGTGTTGAACTTGCTGTAGCAGTTAGCATGCACAGTGTCATTTAGCAGATCATCATCTCCATGACAAAAACAACGTTGGAATCACAACAGAGGCAAGTATGGTGTATTAGTGAGTTTATTTACATACATGTGTGAGGATAGTGCACAGGATGGTGGGTGCTGTACATTGGGATTGGAATCCAAAGTTCCCAGATGAGTTGGAGGTGTTGGTAGCAGAAATGTCCTGAGTAAAGTCCACAGTCATCTGATGCATTAGTCCAACTTAAACTCCCCATGTCATGTGGTAGAGTTGTGTTGCATTCGACAGGGTGAACAGTTTGCACACAAAGGAGAATTTTCAGAACAGGTGTTGGGTTCCTGGGGGATGTACATGGCCATCGGCCTCTCAGTTGTCCTTCCTCGGACGGCCCCTCTTCTTTCTGGGGGGGACCCTCACGTGCAGGCCGCTGCGGTGCAGAGGACTCTCCACCAGAGTCATCCTCCCTCCCTGTGGCAGTTGCAGTTGTTGCGGCACCAGATGTTGTGGGCACACAGGGAGGTGTGGCCATGTTGGTGCTAATCTGGCGGAGGCATGTCAATATGTCCCTCTGCACCGCTGTCAGTTCTTCCAATGTGTCCCACTTGGACTCCATGCCAGACATGTGTGTCTCCACACAGGACATGTGTGTCTCCACACGGGACATGTGCGAGTCCAAGCGGGCATGATGGGCAGCCTGCTGCTGTTGAATGTCCTTGAGGATCCCCACTACCTGGCTGACCTCTCCGGTGCTATTCTGGTACGCATCAGCAATGCGTACCAGTTGTGGGTCATCATGCAGTCCAGACCCCTCTGCAAACAGTGACCTCTGCCTACCACCCCTCCCACCACCCCTGGCCACACGTGTGGGACCTGCGGTGGCACACACAGGTGACCCTAGGCCCCCTTGGGGGTTGGTACTGGGGTTGTTGTCCGTTGCTTCACGGTGGGCTGGCGTCCTTGTGCTGTTGTCATTGAGTGTCCTTGGTCTGTCCGTGTCGGCGGGGGTGGTCTGTGTGTCAGCAGATGTTGGAGGAATGGGTGCAGGGGGTGCAGATGGTGGTCCTGCTGGTGCTGCATGATGACTCACACCGGAGGTGCCAGGTTGGTCTTCGCCATCCGATGAGGGCAGAGGCTGTTCCACACCAGAGAGCTCATGGGCCACCGGAGCCTGGGACAGGGACTCCTCCTCATCTGCTGCTGTGTCCCCATCATCACCTGTTTTTGGAAGAGACACACAATGTATGTTATGTTTCTGCAGGCATCAATGGTTCAAACACATGACAGTTGTGACTGTACCCCTGGATGCGGCCCTGTACATTGCATTGTCCTAAGTTGTCACAGTCAGAGGTTGATATTGGTGTGGCTCATTGTCCTGCCAACCTGATGCTTTGCAATGTGGATGTTGAGGTGTGTGCATGACCAGCATTGGTGGTATTTGGTTGATATCCGGACCTCCTTCTCCCCCAGCCCAGTTATCCCACCATGAAGCATGCCACCCTTGCAGTGGGTGCAGGTTAACTCTCAGGATGTCAGTCAGTGGTGTCCTGCTGTTGGTTGGTGCCCAGTTCCCAGCAGGGCCTGGTACTCCCCACAACAGAGGACCATTGTCAGACATCTTAGAAGTGGCTTTTCACTCCCTGTGAGGTGTGCATGCTTCAGTGTGAGCTTGCTGGGCCATGTGGGTGGGGGATGTTGAGCTGTGACTACCACTCCCATCATGCTATTGCCTACACCCCCTTCCCAGCATGCCCATACTTCCTTCCTTTTGACTCTGCTTCCCTGTGGGGTAGTGTGCCTGTGCTGACAGGATGGCTGACAGTGTTGTCCTGGCGTTTGTTTGGCTACAAGTCCCAAGAGTGTCCCTGTGCTTCACACAGCATAACCCAGGGTGGTGGTTCTTTGTGGGATATTTAATTAGAGTGTGAGGCATTGCATTCTCCCAGGTGAGTTGTGTGGAGTTTGTGTTAAGGGGGGGTATGAGAAAAGCTGCTTGTGACTATGGTCAGAGCTGTCAGTCCTCCTTCCCACCCAGCCAGATATCCCACCATGGAACGTGCTTCCATTGCAGGGAGTGCAAGTTGTCTTTCAGGATGTCAGTCAGTGGTGTCCTGCTGTTGGTTGGTGCACAGTTCTCAGCAGGGCCTTGTGCTCCCCACAGCAGTACCCAGTGTCAGCCATCTTGTCAGTTCTTTTCAACTCCCTGTGATGTGAGCATGGTTCAGAGTGGTGTTGATGGGCCAATTGTGAGGGTGACCAATATCTGTGACTACAACTCCCATCATGCTATTGCCTACACCCCCCTTCCCACCATGCCCATACTTCCTTCCTTTTGAGTCGACTTCACTGTGTGTGAGTGTGACAGCAATGGCAAGATGGCTGACAGTGGTGTCCTGCTGTTGGTTGGTGCACAGTTCCCAGCAGGGCCTTGTGCTCCCCACAGCAGTACCCAGTGTCAGCCATCTTGTCAGTTCTTTTCCACTCCCTGTGATGTGAGCATGGTTCAGAGTGGTGTTGATGGGCCAATTGTGAGGGTGACCAATATCTGTGACTACAACTCCCATCATGCCATTGCCTACACCCCCCCTTCCCAGCATGCCCATACTTCCTTCCTTTTGACTCTGCTTCCCTGTGGGGTAGTGTGCCTGTGCTGACAGGATGGCTGACAGTGTTGTCCTGGCGTTTGTTTGGCTACAAGTCCCAAGAGTGTCCCTGTGCTTCACACAACATAACCCATGGTGGTGGTTCTTTGTGGGATATTTAATTAGAGTGTGAGGCATTGCATTCTCCCAGGTGAGTTGTGTGGAGTTTGTGTTAAGGGGGTGTGTGAGAAAAGCTGCTTGTAACTATGGTCAGAGCTGTCAGTCCTCCTTCCCACCCAGCCAGATATCCCACCATGGAACGTGCTTCCATTGCAGGAAGTGCAAGTTGTCTTTCAGGATGTCAGTCAGTGGTGTCCTGCTGTTGGTTGGTGCACAGTTCCCAGCAGGGCCTTGTGCTCCCCACAACAGTACCCAGTGCCAGCCATCTTGTCAGTTCTTTTCCACTCCCTGTGATGTGAGCATGGTTCAGAGTGGTGTTGATGGGCCAATTGTGAGGGTGACCGATATCTGTGACTACAACTCCCATCATGCTATTGGCTACACTCACTTCACCAGCATACACAGCATTCGTTCCTTTCAGTGAGCTTCCCTGTGAGGTGGTGTTCTAGTGGTGGCAAAATATCTGACAGTGTTTGTTGGTTAGATTTGTGCCACTGCCTTGCTCTATTTGTTGTTAGGTTTGTACATGTCATGACACAGTTACATATCACTATGAGATGGCATGTATTGTGTTTATCTAACTAACATACACATCTTGGGATGATTATCTTTTGGTTGCTGTGGATTTGCTAAGGGTGCATGGTTTGACTATTCCCTTGACAGTGATGTGTGTGTATTGTCACACAATATTGGGTATATTGGTTGTGTACTCACCAGGCTCTGGGATGTTTGATAGTCCATATATGCTCACTGGTGGTAGGATGGCCTGCACCTTCTCCTCCCAGGGCCTGAGGTATAGTGGTTTGGCAGGAGGGCCACTGCCGGTGCGATGACTCAAGGCGTAATCCTTCTTTATAGGTCCTTGACCCTCCTGCGCACATCATACCACCTGTTCTGGATGTCTTCCTTTGTGCGCAAACATGGTGATTGTGCGTTCACCCTGTCGACGATCCTTTCCCACATCTTGGTTTTCTGCGACATGGGGGTCTGTTGGACCAATGTACCAAACAACTGTGGCTCTACCATGAGGATATCATCTACCAAGACTTCCAATTCACTGTCTAGGAACTTTGGATTCTTCTTTGGGGGCATGGGGATGGGTGGTGGTGGGATTGATGTGTGTGTGAGTGTGCAAGTGAGGGTGGGTGAGTGTAGGTTTTGCTGGGTGTATGTGAGGGTGCTATTTGGGAGGTGCTAATGGTGTGTGGCTTGTGTGATGGATGAGTTGTGGGTGTGTCTGTGTTTGCTGTCTGATGGTGTTCTGTGCTGGCAGGTCAGTTGAATTTGCAAAGGATCATGGTAGTGATTTGTGGCGTTTATATGGGTGGGGTTGTGGGTGTGTCTTTGTTCCATGTTTTTTCACCCCTGTATTTATTGACTTTGTCATTGCTTGTTTGGCCCTTTTTTTTGTATTTTTCCTTTGTGGGTTTTGGGCATGTAGGAGACGTTCTTCTGACCGAGTAGGACGCTGAAGTTGCCTCGTGCAGTCTTCTCCGAGTCTTTCAAGCTGTGTTTCTGCTGGGTTTCATGTGCGGCGTACGCGTCGGTCGTGGAGTATTGGGTTGCTTCGGCTCGGTTTTGTATGCATGTCGGTCGTGCGGCTTGGGCTCCATGCGACTCGGTCTGGTTTTCCACGCATTGCATCGTACTGCGCGGGTCGGAGTTCGCGGGTACGTTTCTGTCAGGTTAATTCCTTGTGCGTGTCGGTCGGTTCTATTCGTGTAGTTTCCCGGCCGGATAGCTGGTTTCCGTGCGGTTCGGTCGTTCGGCTTGTGTTCCGTACGAGTCGGTCGTAATTCACATGAATTGCATCGTACTACGCGGATCGGGCAGCGCCGGTACGTGTCGGTCGGACTATATTCCCGTACCGAGTCGGTCGGTACGTTTTCCGGCCCGAATCGGAATCGGCCCCCGAGGTGTGGTTGGCAGTTGGGTTTTGTGTATTCCTCTCAGACAGCATCACAATTGAGGGTCTAGGTGTAGACAGGATGGGCCATTTCTGTCCTAATAGGGGGGTCGAGCTGTCACCTACCACACTTGCTCTTCAAAGGCACTGGCTCAACTCACACACAAAGGACTTCACACTAGTCTATTGTGCCTGCAGACAAACTAGGACCAGGACAGGGAGGCAGGAAATTCCTAACACCTCTGCAGAGAGAAACTGCAAAGTTTCTCCCACTTTAAAGCTGACACCAGGTATAAATATTGGACCCTAAGACCCAACTTTTCAGACACTTCTGGACCAATGGAAGACTCAGAAGGACTGCTCAGTTGCCCTGCTGCTCTGCTGTAAGAAGGACTCCCCAGCTGCTCTACTGCCCGGCTACTCTGCTACAAGAGGGACTGTTATGCTGCCCTGTTGCCTAAGTAAGAAGGACTAGATCTGTACAAACTCAGGACCACCAGAGTGACTCTAAGAGCTAGTTGGGTGGCCTCTTGATCAGAGCCTCAGGGACAGAAAAACCTCCAATTATCTTGAAACCTTCACCTAGACTCTGCCTGCTGTGAGTCCTGACCTCCCCCCCTCCCCAAGTGGGGCCTCACCAGTCCTGGACCCTTGGAAGTGGGACTAAAGGTGCTCTGCCAGCCCAGCTGTGGTCCCCATCAGAATCATCACAGCTCAACATAACCAACCACAGCACCTCACATCATGGCCATCATGATGTGAGGTGCTGTGTTGGGTTATGTTTCTCATCAGAACCCACACAGTGCAACAAAACACAGTGCAGACCTCACCTCATAGCCCTCATTGGAACCAATGCAGCCCAAGACAATGGACTCAGCACCTCTCATCACACCTCCAACTACCACAGCACTGCACAATGGCCCGCATTAAGGGCTTACCTTAGTCCCTCTATATGGCCTTTGCTCCATTGTGGTTGGCCTGAACTTGTGACTTTCACGTGGTCCGGCATGACCAGATAACGACAATTAGCACTTTGTGCTTTTAAGCCCTATTTTTACCTAGACCTTTCAAATTGAATATTTCCGGTTCAACTAATTGGATTTTTGTTCTTTCAGTGTCAAATATTTCATACATTAATACACTATTTTTCTAAATTGGTGTGGGATTTTTCTTGTGTTACTTTAATACTGTTTGTGTGCTGCGATAATTCTTTACACATTGCCTCTATGTTAAGCCTGACTGCCAAGCTACCAGAGAGTTAGGCACAGGTTAATTTAGTGACTTTAGTTGTACACCCTGATGGGGATTGTGACTGTTGCCTGAGAAGGGCTCAGACCCTCCTCAACCAACAACCCAATTTCTCATGTTACCTTACTGCTACACCTAAGGATAATGTCACTTTAACCTTTGATTTTGTGAATTTCTGTTTTTTTTACACTAGGCTTAGATCTTAGGGCCTGATTAAGAGTTTGGAGGTCGACAAACCCATGGTGGAGGTGCATTGGCAGTCGGGGATCGCTACACCAGTGGTATAACCGCTGTATCACAAGTACGGCGGTCAGACCATTTTGCGACCACCGCAAGTGCTAGGGAACCACGTTCCCTGGTGGTGGCAGAGTGGTCTGGGGCAGCAATATGATTGGTGGTGCCGCAGCGGCACCGCCTTGCATATTCTGAGTTTCCCCACTGCCAGCCTTTTCATGACGGTGAGCCTGCCATTTAAAGGCTGGCAGTGGGGAAACAAAAGGGGCCCTACAGGCCCCCCTGTACACCGGGATGCACGCATGTCCAGTTCCTGAATTGGACACTTTACCCCACATGCTTTTACAACAGTAGCCATTACCCCACATTTTTTACTCCACAAAATCTTTTACAACGCATGGATTTACAACGCAATCCATTACAATGCACTCCTCATTGCAACGCAATTTACTATTCTAACTCCACTGGGGTGTTACTTTGGGGAATGCGTTGTAATGGTTTGTGGTGTAAAGCCCTGCATTGTAAAAGATTTTGCCGAGTAAAAAATGCGGGGTAATGCCATGCGTTGTAATGCATGCATTGTAAAGGATGTTTCCCCCAGTTCCTACATGGCATAGACTAAACAGTCCATGCCGTGCAGGAACTTTCTTTGGTATTTCCATTGCGGTGCCTTTTTGAAAGGCACAGCCGTGGGACGGCCGAAGGACTGCCCGCCAGACCAGGAGAAAACTTCCTATCTGGCAGGTGGCTGGCGGTCGACTTTGGTGGTGAGGGGCATTGGCGTGGCGGCATGCTTCTGCACCACCAAAGTCATAATCAGCCCTTTGGCACCATACCAAACTATAGCAATACTTTAACCTTTGTTTTTAACAGTGTTTCTTTTCAGTAGACCCAACCCCATTGTGAGTCATTTTTTAATGCCCAAGGCATTCAGTCACAATATCAAAGCCATAACATAAGACTACATTTATGCATCCAGTAATCTAAATTTTCCAAGCTCCGTAATTTAGGACCTTCACAGAGGCCACATTTTGTAAACTGGAGTGTTGCACAATTTGTGCTTGTCCCCGAGCTTGCTTTTATAAAAGAATACATATTGTCATAGCTTTTCCCCTTTGAGCAGTCTTGTGTGCCTGATAACAAAAAGCACATATTCTAAATCCTTTTGCACTGTAAATGTCCAACTCCTGTCGTTTTCCCAGGATGGGTTCTGTGATATGATAGTCTAGAAAACAAAGGATGATTATATGCAGGGGGGCTTAGAATGGGTTTGATACACTCAAGCTCTGGGTTCTCTTATGAGTAGCTCATAAACTACAGGTAGCTCTAAAGCTACCTGAAAGTAGCTCTCCTGTGTGCAGCTTAGCCTTCTAAATAAGAAACATTTCCTAGGGTAAATTATGTATACCCAGATTGAAAGTGTGTTTTCAAGATGAAAATATGTCTATTTTCAGAAGACGTAAGCTTATGTTTGGAGAAAAGAGTTGAATCTCCAGAATAAGATTTAAAGTTCACATATGGATGATAAATCAGGCAGTGTGGAGAGCCTTATTACTAAAATTATGTCCTTGGTAGCAGTGGCATTGCAGCTATGGCTGTTGTGTATTACACATGTAGAAGCATTGCACACTGATACATACTTTTTTACATTAGTGCTGGCAACCCTGGCTCATGCCATGAGGTGATCACTCGTGGTAGTCTTGCATATGGTGGCGACTAATGTACTATTGTTTGCTATGGTTACTATTATACAATTAATCCTTTTAGTAGCTTGAGATGATTTTCAATGAACATAAATAGCTCCTTTTAAAGTAAAGGTTGGCGGCCCCTGCTCTAGTTACCATCACATTTGTATCTGGATCACCTGAGTGATTTGATTTCCTTATTCAATTAGCGAAGAAGCAGACAACCAGATTTTTACCTTCAGACTCTTGGGTATGCAAACAAATCATACATTGGACCACATAGAGTGGTCTTCTAAGTCTTCATCTTCAATATAAAGCCTAGATTTAGATTTGTTTTCTTCTGTTTTCTGTATTTTTTATGGAATCCTTCAATTTATGATTCATTATTTCAAACTCTTCAATGATCTTCACAGCTTCTTCATACTTGGATTCCTGCATCTTGTTGAATTCTTTGGCAGCTGGGAGAATTTGACTCAGGAGAAGGAGAATATCAATTGAAGTTATTTTTTTTTAATGTGTGTATGATGTGTCAAAGAGATTACTAAACTGATTGAGGGTTGTCAAAGACTACTTGGAACGGTCTATAGCCCCCCTTTCCATAACTGTGTCTTCCTTCGTATAGAGTCTTCAATATCTATGGATCTAGTGGTTTCCTTTAAAGGAGTAGGCTGGTCTGGTTATGCTTCTTTGTCGATGTTTCAGTATCATCTTCAGAGGTGAACTCAATAAACAATGATGCGGCAGAAAGTTCAGACTCAGAAAGATTCATCTCTTTATAGTTCTTTATTTCAAACAACTTGCTTGGTTTGCTCAAAGCAGAGAAGCAATTAATCAGCATTGGGCTGGGGGAATGAAAAAGTCAAGCAGACTTTTAGTTTTCTTTAAGCACAAGGTTTACTTTCTTTCTTTCTTCTTGAACTGTAGGTCCTGGTGGCACAGGAGAATTCAGTCCTTCTGATGAACCCATTTGTCTGAAGAAGCTCCTTCTTCTTGAGAATTGAAGATTCACTGCATAACAATTCATAGGAGGATCCTTTCTTTTTTTTTCTACTTGCCGCAAAAAAAGACTACACTTAACAAATGCTCAGTATCCTGCCCAGGTATATTAACGTCAAGAGGTGATTGTGAGAATTCATAAATATTTGTTTGTCCCCATTTTTAAAGAGTTTACTAAACTTCCCCTGTTGAAATAGTCCCACCCGCTCCTAATCTAGTTTGTGGATCTCAAAGTGTGCTTGAGCCTGGTCTCTGTCAGGCCCTTTAATAAATTGCACCAAGGTCTTATTTTTCCTACTGATGAGGATATTTGGATAGTAGTTTTTGACAATTTATCAGTCTCATATATCTTTGTTCTTCAGCTAATCTTTTATTGTCTCCTTAGGGACAAAATGAAGTCATTATATTTTCTGATGGCTTGAGTACTTTGGGTTAAAATACGTAACATAAAAATTCTAGAACATTTTGAGTTTTTAAATTCGGTACTGGCTATGGTGCCTTCTAAGCTTGAAACCATTTGTTTTACCCAGGCTTCTTCAGTAGATCTGTGATTAATGTACCCCACTTAGCTAATGTCCTACCAAGAACTGTGCTACAGATTAAGTTTGTCTGCACTCTCCCCATCCCTCTCTGCTCAGAGGAGCCAACATCACCATTATTTCTTTCTGTCAGCGTTGTTTGTTCTTACAGCTCTTTTATCTTGTAAGCTTACCCCTACACAGCTATTAATGACCATTGAACAGGCACCCAACACATATTTTCTATTTGCTTATTGGGCCTAGTTTTTTTAAATCCAATATTTCTGAAGGAGATATTCTAGATAAGTACTACATTCCTAGGAGTGACAGTAGATAGCGTGTATGGGGAATAGGATCACAAAAGCATTAACTTGGCAGCATTCAGTTTTTATAATATGTACAAACTACCACACATTAATATTGCTCTTCCTCTCATTAAGTCTCCCAGTGTTAATCAGTATATGCACAGACACAGTTCTTACAAAAGCATATGCATTTTGACACAGAGATTGTCTCATTCTAAAACTAATTTCACATAAGCCAATCATTACCTGTGTGGTTCTCTTCATTGTCTGCCATATCTACCCCCCCCGTCATTAAGCAATGTCTGAATGCAAGGATCCATGCCATCCATGCCCCTACAGCTTGATGTCCCATGGTGGAGGAGCATGTCACTCCCTAGCCTTTCAAAGGGGCACTCATGAGTCATAGAGGTAGCGGTTCAATCCTGGCAGACACTTCAGTGTTCCTATGTTCTTTGTCTAAGTCAGAAAAGGAAAAAATCAGGGGCAAACACAGAAGGCCAGCACAGTTGTGGCATCTAGTATAGGTGGATCCGGCTGATATTTCCAGCACGCTTTCTGCAGTTACCTGTTTTGAGGTGTGGTAATTCACTTCGTGGGTAATGACTGTGAGGAGGAACAGTAGGCGTTGGAATAAAGAGGATAACTGCTACATTTTCAGGACACTCCAAATCATCTGTCAATGCCAGACATTAACTATAGTGGTCTCAATTCCATGAGGTTATCATTAGGAAAGCCATCCTTTTCACCCTGATCACCTCCATTTTCTAACTGATACTGGTGGCTACTGATTCTGTAAGTGTCCTGGGCTCTGCTAATTACATTCAGGGCCTGTTTTCTGTCCTTAAAAGGTATATAGTCAATGATGTAATTACAATTGGCTAAGACAACCTACCTGTAAGTCTCTAGTATATGGCAGGGCATGTAGGGTTAGGGACCCCAGTGGACCTAATGCAAATAAGTCTGCCCTGCTGTAGTGTCTGGTGTCATTTGTTGAAAAAAATAGGACAAAGGTGAAGGATATTTTCCTTGTGGAGGATAAAAAGTAGCATGTGTAAAAGCATTTTGTGCCACATTTACACATGCAGACTTGTCTACACAGTGAAATACTTGCCTGTGCAAACGTTCGACATTGGATTACTTCCAAAAATGCACTATTGCCCCAGATTTCCTGAAATCGCCCTACAATCATTTTCTAATCCTTACAACATTGAAAATTTGCTCCAAACGTATATCAACAAGGGGACAGAATCAAATCCAAGGGCGTAAAGCAGGCCTCTGCAGCCCCTGTGGCGCAAGGTGGCCCCTAACCTTTTAGGAGCCTCCAGCCATTTCAGTCTAAGAGCAATGCATATCTGTGAGATATGGGGCCTCTCCTCACATTCTGCAGGGGGGTGGGCGGGGCATCATTGTGTGTTATCCCACTGAGCAATTGTAAAAATATTTTTACATTGGGCTTTCTTGATCCGCCAAATTGTGAGCAGTTTCTGATCAAATAAGCACATTTTGATCCTTTTCCAAACCTTAAGGGGTTGTTTGGACAGAAGAGAAGCAGAACTAAAATGAGACTGCCACTTTGCCCTTCCTTTTTCGCATATTATTTAGTAAATGTTTGTTTTCTTCCCAATGTTTGCTTCGCTTTGAGAGATGAGGACTTGAGGTAAAGCCAGATATGCCCCAGAGTGTGTTGTCCTTCTAATTTATCACCTGTCAGCACTGATAGTACAGTGTAATTAAAAGTCAAAGCCAGCTTTCGGGACAGCAAAAATAATTAAAGAACGAACTGAAATTAGCGCCGAAATAAATGAACAGTTCAGGGATATGTAGCCTGCAATTTGTTATGCATTTTAATAGGGGAACTTTAAAGTTAATTGGTGGCTAACTAAATCCCTTGGACACATATCAAGCCACGTCAGAGTGTTGCCCCAAAGGAATCTGATAGGCTGTGAGGCTTAGTAGTGCCTTTTTCTATCTTAATTACCACATTGAATAGAGCTAATATGGATTTACTGAAGACTCGTGTTAGGATTCCTAGCGAAGCAAAATGTCTTCTCGAGGATGTGAATTGAACGCAAGCCTAACTAAAATAACAAAGGACAACTTTCTGTTTTTTACAGTGCCATCAAGTAAAGAAAACTTCATGTGGGCTGCTACACATAATGTGTATGATTTAAAACCTTTTATGCCCAGCGTGAGGCTTTAATGTTCTGCTAGTTTCACGGTAAAAATTAAAAAACAAGAAGCAGCCGCTGCAAACTGGAGATGTTAGAATGCCCTTCCCCTCGGCAAAATGTTCAGGGCGTCAAGAGAGAAACCTGCAACCCCTCTCACAGCATGAAGGGAAATAAAGGGAAGTGCATACATGAATGCACGATAAGTGAAACGGAGTTTCTCTCTCTTTGTCCATTAAAATACCTTTCTTTGAAGTTGCAGTAATTTCTATCGGATCTTACCACATTATCTTATGGCTAAGGAACACCGGAAGAAAAGATTTAAAAGGAAATATCCTTAGCAGCAACAATACATCAAAGTGGATGTTACTTGAACAGTATTTGCTAATGTCTAAAATGTAAATGAGTGTCTCTGGCGCAGGTTGGGGTGTCGGATTTATTCGTTTTTGGCTAAGCAAATTTGGGATGTTGTCATTTTTGATGGTTCTTAATGAGGTTAGACTTTCAATGTTTCAGAAATCAGTATATGGGAAAATCAGAAGGGGCAGTGAGACCTAGCAGTACAGTCAGTTCGGAATTCTGAGGGCCAATTTATAAAAACGCGTTTATATTGTGATATGAGTGGAAGAATCCAATATTATCTCTTGAAAATGGCCATGGCCATTCGGGAGCATGTCCCAGGCCATTCGGCAGATGTCTTTTTCTCTCTCAGTACACACCCCTTCCAGAAAATACCCTGTCCTAACGGATGAAGAGATTGTGGGAAATTCACTCCCCACTTCGAGGCTACCGTTTTTGGCTGTCTGAACCCCGCCTTGAGACAATTTTGGAATACTTTTTATGAGGTCACTATTTAGGTAAGGTTCTCCCATTGTTCAATCTAAGTGACTTCGGGCTAATGTGACATGTGTTCACTGTGTTGTTGAGATGAAGATACATCAGATACTAGCTTTTGCAAATGGTCAGCGAAGAAATCACACTCCATGGGTCTGGAGTCGAGAGCCAGTACATCACCCATGGTCCACCATGATCAAGTCCTTCACGCTGCAATCTAAGGCCAATAATTGCTAATGTGTATATATGTGGGTACTTACGTGGCAAGGCACACGTTCTCACTGCATCTGGTCGACACAATAACTTGTATCACTTTGCACTTTGTGCTCTCACGCAAAACATCAGTAAATGCCACTTTTGGCTTGTCTGGGCCAAGAGCCTGAAGGGGTCTCATTCTATCCCACGATAAGTGTTATTTTTAAGCACCCTAATGCATGGAGCTCGCCAAAAGTCATTGGGTGTTGTGGGAAAAGAGCCCATAGTTTTCTTCAACCAAAGCATTTTAGTTTACAGTGTCGCCTAAAAGAAGAGTGCTGCAGGTCCTATGATATCACTACATACATCAGAAACACATCACTCCACCAGGAGTCTGAATTTAAAGAAATGCCACTTTATATCCATAATACACTTTACCCATGCCTATAGGGCACACAAACCAAAACTTGCTGAGTGGTGTTTCATTCGGTGCGCCCTACAGCACAAATCATTTTAGTGCACCATAGTCCTCTTTTACCACCTGATCAGGACTTGTTAAGACTCTATTATCCCATTACGAGAAGACTTAAGGAGAGCAGGAAGAGGGGGAGAGCTTCTGGTGGCAGAGAGCCTGTGTAACACATCTATGGACGACTCTACTTTCCTTGTGAAAAAAAATTACAAAATGCTGAACTCTGTTTAACACACATAGCAGAATCATGTGGCCTCTTAGAAATTATTCTAAAACACAAAAAACACATGGACTAACTTAAAAGATGTCACCTTATCGGATCTGTATAGATTCATTGCTAGTACCAAACTTTCCTCTCATCTCTATGGAATAATTCCTACAACCATCCTCAAGGAAATCAGCGCCTCCATCGCCCCCTACTGGACTAACTCAACATCTCTCTGAAACAAAGAAAGTTCCCTATTGCTTAAAGATGGGCCACGTTTGACCCCTGTAAACAAAAACAAGATTTGGGTCCAGCAAACACAAATAAATACCGACCAGTCGCCACCCTTCTATTCATTGCCAACGTCCTTGCAACCTGCTTTATATATATTTGATGTGCTGCATTAGGCATTAGGCAAGGGTGTAGCAAGGGGACCATCATCTTGAAAATATTGGACAACACCGTCAATGTCTTCGACCAAATAACCCATTCCCCATGGCTCCATTCCTCTCTCCGACACACTTTAACATCTACTGGAGGGAATTGTATCCCTGACACTGAGACCGGCGTTCCTTCTTTATTTTGGCTCTGAAGGGTGGATATCTCTTGTGGTTGGTCCTACTGCTGCGTCATGTGGTCTGGAAACAGTAAAGAAACACATTGATATACGTTAGTGGTAATGAAGAATAAACATGCTTTATTAACTGTCTTTTTTTTGTTTATTTCAATAAAATATTTTTATTGGCATCAGGTTATACAGTCAGTCAAGCGATGAATAGACACTAGACAATGATGCATATAGTCTACCAAATCACAAATTACCTTTTTTACAATAACGCATTCAGAGAGTTTTGCAACGGATTCACACCACACAAATAGCAACAAACAATAGCAATGACCAAAACCAGGGCCACCGATTGGGCATCCCCACTAAATTGAAGGTAATAATCGTCTGACGTTACTCCTATACAGTACTGGAAATATACATCATCATGGGGGTCTGCGCATAAAGTGCAGGAGAGGGAAAGGAGGGGAGACACCATACAGGGGGGGAGACAAAAACAGAGGGGATAGGAAGTTACATGCAGGGGCTACTTTCAGTGCAGTCCCATGTGCCAGGATAAAAATATGCGAGCTAATTACCCCCTCTACATCCAGCTGAGAGCTCTTACCTGCTACAGTCATCTTCTGCTGCAACAGGGGGAGGTGCAGACACATCCCCAAGGTGTAAGTATCTCAGTCTCTGGCCAGGAGGATAAAACGGTGAATATGTGGGATGGTCTTGGCGTTTAGTTTGTGCCAGGCACTGATAGAGGTTTATTGTTGTTTTTAATGCGAGCTTGTCCCACCTGTGTGCAATGGGAAATTTGTGGAGCCCTCTCAGCTCTTCCGTTTACATTGCCTGCTGTTCCACAGTCAAACATCATTGCAGCGCTTTCTGTCATTTGGTTAAGGAGGGAGACATGGCACTCTTCTATGCCATGGTCAACGTGCATCAGGCTAACAAGAGAGCGAAGTCGATCAGTCTTTATTGACAATATTGTTGACAAACATTGAAATACTTGTGCTTATAAGGATTGACTTTGAATACGATTATTGTTCCCATTGATTTTAATGGTGAAATAATGGTAAAGCATATTATGCGGATGTTTTAGTAACATGGTGGCAGCCTGATAAAGCCAGTAGAACTACTTTTTTAGGTCTGGTGTTAACCAGGACCTTTTCAGTTTACTAAACTAATATGTATAATCTACTTTCTTAAAGGGGCTTTCAGTCAGATCTCTTCATCCATTGGTTTGTTGTTGTATCATTCACATTTTTATTCCTCCCACTACAGTATACAGCATGGGGCAATGGGTCAGCCTACTTAAGCCACTGGTTGACTTCACTTTGAGTGAACGCATTTTGCTCTTTCACAATGAGCCCATCGACAACGTAGTTCCCTTCAGTGCCAATGCTTTTGTTTTTGCTTTGTTACTTTAGTTTTGTCTTTGTGATAGCAGGTTGCTTTCTACTAGCTATTCATGTGACCACAGAAAACATTCATTTCCTTTTTTCCTGTCAATGCTGTTGTAAATTCCCTTGGAAATGGATTTTGCTCATTTAAATGACTGAGGCTATTTCACAACATAATATATTGTGTCAGTGGACTCGGCTTAACCAATGGCTCTTTAATAAACTTTGTCTAGGAAGAAAACCAAACTCCATCATGTTTACTTTTCAGCGCACTTCTAATGCTTTTATTTAAATGTAGGTGGGGTGTAATTTGGGTTTAAATATCTGATATTCTATATTGTGAACTTTTTTTTCCTTGCTTCTTTCCTTCTTCTTTTTCCCTTCTTTCCTTCTTTACTTCCTTGTTTTCTTCTTTCTTTCCATTCTTTTTTTGCCTTCTTTCATTTCTACTTTCCTTCTTTCTTTTTTGCATTCTTTCCTTTTTTGCTTCTTCATTCCTGCTTTCTTTCCCTTTTTGCCTTTGGTTTTCTTTTTTGCCTTCTTTCCTTTTATCTTCACTTCTTACCTTCTTTATTTCTTTTTTCCATCGCCCCTTCTTTCTTTATTTTTGCTTTTTTTCCTTTTTCTCCCTTCTTTTAGTCTTTCCTTCATTCTTACTTTTTTGCATTCTTTCCTTCTTTCCCTTTTGCCTTCTTTCAGTCCATCTTACATTATTTCCTTTTTTGCCTTCTTTTTTCTTCTTTCTTTCTTTCTTTCTTCTCTTCTCTTCTTTTTTATTTTCTGCCTACTTTGGCTTACGTTTTAGTTCAATATGACCTTTTAAATTTACTCAAAATATGTACAATATAGTTACTTTTAGGAGTTTTTAGCCAGACTTTATCCATTAATCTGTGATGGTTTCATTCACATCTTTCTTCCACCCACTCCAGCATGCATCAAGTGGTAATGCATCAGTCCACTTCGTGATGAGTCATGGCATGCTGCCCTCTCAAAAGGAGCACTTCCACACACAAAGTAGCTGCCTTCAGTGCCAGGGATTACTTTTTAATGTGTACTTTTATGAGCCCCAAAACATTTTTGTCTTTAGCCAATGTGTATTGTTTATTTTTCAGACTTCATGATGGCACAACAGCTTCCAGAACAATAATGTTTTGCAAAAATCATGACAAAACAAAACAAGTATTACTGAAAGGTTGGCAGCCAACACCCATCTATTGGCTTTGCCAATGCTTGTTTAAAATGGCACCCCCTTGTATTGAGATGTTATATCTGGTATAGGTGGGGGAGGGTTGCAATTATGGGGTTCAGGACCCGATAGGGATTATATGTAATATGAGGGTGTCATCAAAGGTATTTCCATCTCCCTGCTGCATATATTTGTAATTTTCTGTGCAGTATTTAATAGTGTGTTTGTAATTGAAGTACTTTTCCTTTTTCAAAGAAAAATAACTGACTGAACAGTTATTAACTGAGTGTTGTCGTTGCATGCCAGCAAATTGAGATTACTAGCCCACACCACCTCCCCTGAGTAGGCCTTGAGCTGCTCTGTTTCTCTACCCTGAAAGAGTCAAGTGTGACAATGGGTTACTTGGTTCCCAGTAAAAAGACAAATGTGGACCTATAACTTGTGAAAGACTGACATCCTTTGCAAATAACAATACAATTTCCTATGACCTATTCCATGCCTTTGGGGTGCAAAATACATTTCCAGTATGAAACAGGAAGAGGACAAAGTGGAAGGGAAAACTGAAAGCATTATGCAGGAATTTACAAAAGTTTTCTCAGACTTATATAAGTCCAATAATACTGTAACACTCATGATGCATATTTGTCCCTCAGTGAAGTTGCACCAGCATAGAAAGGGGATCTACGCATGCAGCTGCTTGCAGAACCCGTATTTGTCACAGAAATTATAAATAATATCTGTGCCATGCAGAGTGGCCGAGATACTGGGAGTGATGATCTCTCTTTCTATTTCTATAGGGAATATGAAAATATGGCTGGGGAGGAAGGTGGCCTGCCCTCCACTCTCTGCAAAACACTAAAAGTAACCCTTCTCAATCATGACAAAACTAGGCTAAGTGTGACTCCTACAGACCTCTATCACTTATTAGCACTAATATTAAAATCCACTATTTCACAGACTTTCCACTAGTAATAGACTGCTTCCATTACTGTCAAACCTTGAAGTGCCAGACCAATCAGTGTACAACCCAGAGTGATCTGCTTCACACAACGTTCACACTCCATTCTCAGTCATGGCCCAATGACTGCCAGAGCCGAGTGTGATGTCTGTCTTCCTAGACACCACTAAACCTTTGATCCCCTAGACTGGATATTCCTGTTCAAAGTGGTAAAAAAACTAGGAGGGATATCATAGTATGGATAACGCATCAATAGGTACAACCTAAAGCATGCATTAGAATGAATGGCATACTGTCCACACCAATCGGGGTCTGCACAAGGAGAAGACAAGTTTGTCTCCATCATCTGCTGTGTTTGCTATAGCGGTGAAATAATTGCGGTGCATACTCTGCAAATGTTACTATATGCGAGGACACCAATTTAAGGTGCAGGGACTATAACTAGACTTGTACACAGATGATATTCTGTTATTTGTTAGGGGTTCCACAAGCAAACTAGATAACATATTTAGGGAAATTGTTTGATTTGTGGGCATTCAAGAATCATAATTATTTGGGGTAATTCACAAATATTCCTACTAACCTAGGGCACAACAAAATGAACCATCAAACTCCCTTTAAGATGGTGTTCCTGTAAGAAATTGGGGGCATTGGTTGAGGTGGGTGGAAGCTTACAGGCAATGTGTAACGTATTTATGCAGCACACAAACAGTAATAAAGTAAAAACATAATCCAAGAAAAATTCCACACCAATTTAGAAAACTTTAATAATTTAATAAATAAAATGACACCAAATCAAATTAAATAGAATCAGTAGAACCGGAGTTATGAATTTAAAAAAACTTCAGTGAAAAAGAGCATCTAAAAGATCAAAGTACCTACTGCGGGAATCTGGTTGGGCAAAAGTAGGGTAAAGTCAAAAGTTAAGGACGACCACGATGGAGCGCCTGTAGGGTACATGAGGTGGATAGGAACTGGTCTCAGCTTACCGTCGGACTTACAGAAATTTTGAAAAAAGTTCCTGATAATGTAAAGTTTAGTGGGGCAAGGCAGCCATTAGGGCCCATGGAGGAGGCGTCCTCGTTTGGAAGCCTCTGGACAGATAGCAGAGAGAAAATCTCTAGGGGGCAAAGCTGCAGGCTGTAGCCGATGAGGGATTGACAAGGCCAGATGCCTTCACCCAGAACTCCTGCTGAACAGGATTTGTTGCTGTGGAGAAGATTGCAGTGGGAGCTATGATGGAGTCAGGTCAACCAGCAATGAACCTTGGGCATATTGGTGAGCAGATAGGGCCCAGTCTTCTGTCAGTTCTCAGCCCACTTTTTGGTCCCAACCTTTAGGGATAGGCAGGAGCAGTGCCTGTAGCACCACAACCAAGGGTCCAGGATATGGGGGGGGCCCCACTTGGGGAGTTAGAACTTACTCCAGCAGAAGCCAGGTGCAGGGAAAAAGATCTCTGGAGCTTGCAATGTCCATGTAACCCACACATGAAGCCAACCAACTAGCCCTTGGAGTCACTCTGGTAGTCCTGGGTTCAAACAGCAAGACAGGCCTCAAGCAGCAGGGCACTCCTCTAAGGGGCACGGCAAACCTCAAGCAGCAGGGCAGTCCTCCGGTAGCATCAGGGCAGTCCTATGAGGTACAAGGCAGGCCTCAAGCAGCAGGGAAGTTCTCTTGTGTTCTAAGGCAGTCCTACTGAAGTCTTCCACAGGCCCAAGTGTTTACTGAAGAGTTGTTCTGAGGGTCCAATACTTATACCTGGTGCCTGCCTTTGAAGTGGGGAAATCTTCTAGGCTACCCCCACATCTGGTTCTGGAAAGATCTTTTGCCAAGGATCCAAGACGTCAGGGATGACAAAAGACTAGCGTCAGGTTCCTTTGTGTGTGCTGGAAGCAGGCCCTTTAAAATGTAAGTTGGGCAGGAAACAACTCTGCACCCAATCATTCTGGCAGGATGGCCACATCTGCCAATATCTAATCTTTTTTGGCTCACTATCCGGGGGGGAATACACAAAGCCCAAAAGCTGAGCTATTCACAGTCATGTGACCCAGGACACTGGCAGCAGGCACCAAATGGTTAGGGCAAAACATGCTAAAGCTCTAAAAGTGCCATTGTCAGAAGTGTGTCTTAAAATCACCATTACAGAGGATGTTAAATTACAATTCATTTGAGTCCAAACATGACATTCCTACCTGCTCCCAAACAAAAGCTAGCACTTATTACATGTAATAGGATAACTCAATGTTATCCAATGGGAGAGATAGGCCATACCATTGTTAAAATTTAATATAGGATTTTGCACTACCAGGAGATTTAAAACTTAAACACATGTCAAATATTTTAAGTACAATGCACCCTGCCCTGTGGGTTTTGGGGCCTAAGTTAGGGGTGACTTATATGTATCAAAAAACAAAGTTTAGGCCTGGCAAAAGGTTTATTTTGGCAGGTCAAATTGGCAGTTGTAAAAGCTGCACTACAGAATTCACTAGCAGGCTTAATACATGTTTTAAAGTGCTACTCAAGTGGGTGTCAAAATGAATGCTGCAGGCCCACTAGTAGCAATTAATTTATAGGTCCTGTGTACATGTAGTACCATATACTAGTGAGGTATATGTAAATTAAGTGTGCCCATCAGGTGTAAGCCAGTTGCACTATATTTTAAAGAGAGACCACAAGCACTTTAGCACTGGTTAGCTGTATTAAAGTGCCCAGAGTTCCAATGCCAACAAAATTAAATCCCGAAAAAAGAGGGGTGAAGGCGAAACGTTTAGGGTAAGACCTCATCAAGGATGTCAGCTCTAACAGTTTCTCTAAGTCAAATACCTTGGCATTAATGTATATTCTGGGGTACAACATTATAAGCAACAACTATGGAGTAATGTACACAAAGATTACTGAGTTGCTTAACAGATATATGTGTCTCCCATTGAAGGTAGCAGGCTGAATAGCCTTGATGAAAATGGTAATACTTCCAAAGCTCCTGTATTAATTTATCAACACACCTTCCCCTTAACCAGCCAATTCTTCTTGTCATTTAAATCTCTCATGATTATGCTTGCTTGGGCAGTTAAACAACCATGCATCAAATGGGATACAACTGGAGGAATTTGCTATTTCCAGTTTTGAAATATGCTACCTGTGCATGCAAGAGCACTCTGCGTGTTACTGGTTTAATTCCCTGCAGTTTCTACCAAATCTAGTTGTTGAACAGGATACTGCATGTCCACACCATCTCAGCAGAGTATTAGCAGGCTATGGAGACCTCTTAGCAGATTTGTACATTGATCTGCAGCTGCTGTCTATGTCATGAAACAAATGACATGGTAATTGATGTGACAGTCTGCACACCATCCTTGCTCACCTAGATAATCAGCAATCTTACTTCCCATATGGAAAAAAGCAAAACCCCAGCTGTTAGAATTGGAAGTGTGCACCCTAAGAGATATATTCCCTAATTGCATAGTTCATTGAATACAAAGAAAAACACAGGCCTTCCATAGTACACCACTTGAAATCCTTCTACATATCTCTTTATGCGCTAAACAAAATTTACATTGTTCCCACAGGAACCTCCCACATCTCTCACTCTCAATCATGTGATACCATGCAATATAAGACCACTAGTGTCCAGACTTTACAACTTAAAGCAAAGTAAAATGAAACATGGCACTGTAGCTAGCAGAAGTATATGGGAGGGGGAGTTGGATATGCCGATCACACAGGAACAGTGATGATATTATAGCTCACACAGAGGAAGTATCCTTTAATAACAGACACCACTTCATTCACCATCAATTTTTGCACAGGGTCTTTTACACCCCTTAGGAAAGGTTAAGAAGTGGCTCGGTGCTAAGTCACGCTACCGCTGCTGCTCTGATGTAACGGTGGGTTTTCTGCATTTGGTTTGGGTATGTTAAGGAACAGCAAAACACACAAGATGATGGACGGAATGCTGCACATTGGCAAACATTCACCCCCAGTCACAGATCTGGGTTTAATCCATCGTTATTTTGCTTCACCACGCCACCCCAGTTCAGACATAGCCATATGCAAATCAGTCTTGACCCTGTGCCTCATGGGAACAGTCCAGACCGAACTGCCAAGCCATGTCTTCCCTGGACCGGAATCAAGCATCCTAGGACCGGTTTCAGGCTATCAGCCTTCATCAGCCAGGATAGCTTGACTCCAGTGGCGTAGTGAGCACGGGACCCACGTCTGGGCATACCCTTCCCACTTAGGGCAAAATGCAAAACACACAAGATGTGGACGGAATGCTGCACATTGGCAAACATTCACCCCCAGTCACAGATCTGGGTTTAATCCATCGTTATTTTCCTTCACCACGCCACCCCAGTTCAGACATAGCCATATGCAAATCAGTCTTGACCCTGTGCCTCATGGGAACAGTCCAGATGGCTGGGTTCAAACTGGAATGGCATGGTGAGCAAAAAAAACGATGGATTTAGGCCCAGATCTCTGTACTGGGGTGAATGTATGACATTGTTCTGCATTCTGTCCATCAACTGTTGTTTTTGCATTTGTCACCCTGAGTGGGACGGGTATGCCCAGATGTGGGTCCTGTGCTCTCCATGCCACTGGAATCAAGCTATCCTGGCTGAAGAGGGGTGAAACCCCGAAACCGGTCCTAGGATGCTTGTTTCCAGTCCAGGGAGGACCTGGCTTGGCAGTTCGGGCTGGACTGTTCCCATGAGGCACAGGGTCAAGACTGATTTTCATATGGCTGGGTTCAAACTGGAATGGCATGGTGAGCAAAAAAAACGATGGATTTAGGCCCAGATCTCTGTACTGGGGTGAATGTATGACATTGTTCTGCATTCTGTCCATCAACTGTTGTTTTTGCATATGTTAAGGAACAGACAAGTATAGATCACAGAAATTTGGGTCACTATCCCTCATGCTAATGTTGCGAGGTAAAGCACATCCACTTTTAGCTTTGCCGGGCTATGTGAAAGACATCCCTCCAAACATAAATACACAGCAATGGCTCTGCACTTGGCAAAAAGAGATGCAGCCATAGGATTGGGATGTGGTCCACTCTCTCAGCATGAAGACTGATTGAAAGTCTTAATCTACTACAACAACAACACAGATGATTATGCCAACATTCTGCTACAATTGTTAAGATCTTGAGACATTTAGGGGCTGTTACAATTGTTCCTGCTCAATTAGGAGACAACCAAAATATAACAATTAATTGTGTGTTGAACATGGAGTCTTCTAGTACAAATAGGGCTCTGCATGCATATCAAAAAAGATGGGCAACCTCTATATATTTGATACACTTATCACTACACCCTTGCTAGATAATGGTTATTGTTATACAAATTTGGTATGCATTATATATTTTGACCAAGCTTAAGAGCTTTGTATACACTGTTACTGATGACAGAATGTGCTATGTGAAACGATGCATTGGGATGATATTTGTATTCACAGTAAGCAATAAAATAAATAAATAGAAAAACAAATTAAAACCTCTACATGGAGCTGCTAGCCTCCATTGTGAGCACTTCCATCATTTTTTTTCTCTTCTATGCCTATGATTCCTAGCTGTATTTGAAAATCTCTAGATCTGAAGGCGTGGAAAAATAAGCTAGTGTCCTTATATATTTTTGAAGACATAAACTTCAAAACCACCTAAAGCTTAGTTCACACAATATTAAATTTCTTTTGATCCCCCTCCAACCTGCACTATCCTGATGCCCACACAACCAAACCATCTCCAAACAATGAACTGCAAATCTACAGTTTTTGGGTATGCAAAGTCTCTTGGCATATAACTAGTCAAAATCCTCAACCTTCAGACATGTATCCACACAATGGGCCCGATTCTGATGCGGGTTGGAAAAGCTTCCCGACCGAGGGCCTGATTCTGATGCGGTTAGGAAGGCCTCCTAACGGCATTTGCTCCTTCCAAATCGGATCGGGAACGTGTCTTCCCGACCGAGGGCCCAATTCTGATGCGGTTAGGAACAAATGTTCCCATTGAAGTCAATGGGAGTTCAACCAAATCGTATCTGGAAGCATCCGGATGCATCCTACTCCGCCGGTCGGACTTTCCCGATCCGAGTGGGTCGGACACCATTTCCCAACCGATTCGGTCGGGAAGCTTTTCCAACCCGCATCAGAATCGGCCCCAATGGCTAAGGGGCACATTTCAATGTAGGATCCTGCATAGAATTAACCTTTCCTCTCTAAATCAAATTTTAAGTCAGTAAATCAACCTCTTTTCCTGTGAAGATGCAACTGTGAGAACTACTTGCTAGTTGAGATCTTGAATCTAAATTTGTCCCCTCTCAAATAAAACCTTCATGCAGCTGCCAGTTTGGCCATGCCCACTAGACAATTTGATAACATCTTGATGATCTTGTTATCACTGAAATGGCTACCCACTGAAGCGAGAATCATCTTCAAGCTTAATCACAAATAAGTAATATTTTTTAGGGAACACCCTAATAACTTGCCCAAAAACAATCTCAGTCAGTTAAAGTCTTCTTAGAAGTAGGGATAATCTGTTTGTTGAAATACTGAAATGTAAGAAATCTAAAATACTTAATCATTCTCCAGCAACATTATAAGTGCCGTAACACCTTCCAACAGCCATAAGAAAATATCATTGTTTGTTGCCTTTAAAAGATAGCTGAAAGTACTTTTCTTTTAATGTGACCTTTAAATCTTTTGACTGTTTTCTACATTGGCATATTTTGGTAAAAGCCTGGGCATTCTTTTGAATTATGCTACATCCTGCTCTACTTCAAATCTAAAAAATGTAATAGCAAGGATTTTGTCAGAAATGTTGTCAGGGTGAATATTGAAATCTCCAAGGACTTTAAGCTGGTCGATATATAGGCTAATGGTGGAAATAACTTCAAGCAGTAAGGAGGTAAACCATTTGATAGGGCCAGGGGATCACTAGGCTAATAAAATCTATAACAAGAATTTATGATTGATATTTAGGGTCACAGATAAAGACTCAGAATTACAGGGTAGGGCATAAAATGTAACACCTAGAGATAAGCTTTAAAATTATTGCAACCTCTCCTCCAGCGCTGGGATATGCAAGAGCGATGTCAGGAGTCTTCTTTTATCTATATTTTAGTGGAATCACTGACAGAATATCGATGACCAGAATATCGACGACAAAAATATCGGACCCGAAATATCGATGTCCAGAATATCGAAGTCCTATCTACATAATGGTAAATACGAAATTATCGAAAAAAAATATTGTTGTTAAAAATATGGGGGCCTATTACCAACAGCGTGCGTTAATTAACGCAAACCACGGTTAGCGTGTTTTTTTTTATTGCTGGATTCGTTTGCGGAGATAACGCGTTATTAGCAACGTTTTTATCTCCAATGCGAAACAAATCCAGCGATAGCGGCGATTCCCAACATTAGCGCGAGAATTCCTTGCGATAAATTCCCATCGCTAAGGAAAAACTAGCTAATGGGCAGGTGGGGACTTAACCGTAGAATCCACCTCCCATAGACTATAATTGGCTAAGTCAGGTTTCTAGCAGGTGTTAAAATCCAGCGCTAATCGGGGTTAACGCACATTTTTTTATCGCTTCGCGGGCCTTGCTAATAGTGTGAAGTTGTGTTTGCGACTGTCTGCGTGTATTTTTAGTGAGGAACGCCCACTTTGCATGTCATTAGCGATAAATATCGCTGACATGCAAAGCGGTAAAAAAACGGGCTAATGCCCGAAAACTGTCGCTAACTGCTGTTAGAGACAGTTTGCTGATAGGGCGATAAAAATATCGCCGCTTTAGCGGCAAAAAGTGCCGCTAAAGCGGCGATAGTGCCCTTGCTAATATGCCCCATGGTTGTTAAAAATATCGTTTTTTTATGTTTAAAAATAATGTAAAATAAAGTAAATAATACATATAATTAAAAAAAATTAGAATTATTAGAAAATGTTTAAAATTATAAGTAATACATATAATGTAAAAACAAATTAACATACATATATATAAATTATAATATATATATTTACTTAATAATATCAAAAAATAATTATTTAAATAAATTATAAATTATTACAAACATATTAAAAATGATAAATACATATATATACACATACACCAATAACATACACATAAAAATTAAATATATATATAATAAATTAAAATATTAAACTATTTTTAATATTTTATAAATACATTTTACACTACATTAACTAAAACAGTAGAGAAAATATTGGATAGCGGTGGGAATAAAATTACTATTCCAACTCCAAAGAGTGCAACACTAGGGAAAGTATTGGATACCGTAGGAGTAAAAATTACTATTCCCACTCCAGTGAGTGCAACAGTAGGGAAAGTATTAGATAGCGGAGAGGTAAAAATTACTATTCCCACTCCAAAGAGTGCAACAGTAAGGAAAGCATTGGATAGCGGAGGGGTAAAAATTACGAATCCCACTCCAAAAAGTGCAACAGTAGGGAAAGTATTGGATAGCGGAGGGGTAAAATTTAATATTCCCACTCCAGAGAGTGCAACAGTAGGGAAAGTATTGGATAGCGGAGGGTAAAAATTACTATTCCCACTCCAATCAGTGCAACAGTAGGGAAAGTATTGGATAGCGGAGGGGTAAAAATTACTATTCCCACTCCAGAGAGCTCAACAGTAGAGAAACTGTTGGATAGCGGAGGGGTAAAAATTACTATTCCCACTCCAGTGAGTGCAACAGTAGGGAAAGTATTGGAGAGCGGAGGTGTCAAAATTACTATTCCCACTCCAGAAAGTGCAAGAGTAGGGAAAGTGTTGGATAGCGTAGGGGTAAAAATTACTATTCCCACTCCAGAGAGTGCAACAGTAGGGAAAGTGTTGGATAGCGTAGGGGTAAAAACTTACTATTCCCACTCCAGTGAGTGCAACAGTAGGGAAAATGTTGGATAGCAGAGGGGTAAAAATTACTATTCCCACTTCAGTGAGTGCAACAGTAGGGAAAGTGTTGGATAGCGGAGGGGTAAAAATTACTATTCCCACTCCACTGAGTGCAACAGTGGTGAAAGTGTTAGATAGCATAGGGTTAAAATTAATATTTCCCAAAAATGTTAATAAAAATAAAAAATAAAAAAAATAGCAACTACAATATAAAAATTATTGATAACACAAAAATAAAAACAATTATAAAAATATTACAAATTTCAAAAACATAGGAAAATTATTTAATATTAAAAATACTAAAAAAATAACTACAAACATTAATTTATAAAAGTTTAAAAACAACATTTTACTATCAAATAACTATTTTTTACATAAATTAATTATAATAAAAAAATATGTATTAATAATTTTCAAATAAATTAATTCACACCATATTCCCCTATAAACACACAAAAAACTCCTACATATTTGACACAATTAACATATTTAAAAATTAATGAATTATAATTTACAAAGAATTAATATAATTATCAATTAGTTAATAAAAATTAATAGCCAATTCATAATTCATTAATAATAAATTAATTATATATACTAATTAATAAAAAATATTAATTTCTTTATTATAATTATTATAATTAAATTACTTCCCACCCTATTCCCCTATAAACCCACAACCCCCTACATAACTAAAATACGCAAAATTATTTTACATAAAATAAATAGCTTCCCAAAATTTCACACACATTAAAAAACAGATATACTTATACAAAAAACATTAAATAACATACTATTAAAATACACACTAAAATACACAACACTAATATAAATATCGATATTATTAACAACGATATTTTAGCAAATTATATTACTAACTTCGATATTAAAAAAACCGATATTTCTTACCTTCTTGTCGATATTCTGTTCACCGATATTCTTGATGTTGATATTCTGTACCTCCGATATTAACAACTCGATATTTTTGTAGGTCGAAAATAAAAACTCAATATTATGTCTGTTTGCCGTTTTAGTGATAAAAGTGCTATCTAGGTAACGGTCAAGAAGGAGGTTCCTAAACTCTAAGGGGGCTATTAGGATGGTGCACCCTAGCGGTACTGGGACCGGCCGCCAGCGGTGCGGCGGTCCCGCACCATCAATTAGGATGCGACCGCCACCGTGGCGGTCGCATCCCACATCTCCAACATTGCGGCGGGTGCTGCTGTAAGCAGCACCCGCCGCAATGCCAAAGAGGCATGTTGTGCATTGCCATGCACAATGTGACAGGCACCGCACGGTGCTACCCTCCAAGTGCAGCCCCCCACCCTCCTGGGGCCCACAATGGGCCCCCACAGCAATTCCCGCCAGCCCTTTCATGGCGGCATCGCCACCATGAAAAGGCCGGAACCGGCAGGCATCATAATATGGATGGCGGTGCCTTCCAGGCACCGCCACCATATTGTGCCCGAGTTCCGCCCGGCCGGCAATCGTGACGATTGCCGTCCGGTGGGAAAGCGGCGGACGGACTTTCCGTCCGCCGCGGTACCCCCCGTTATAGTAATATGGCTTGGGGTGAATTATGTTGTGATGGCGGGCAGATCGCCACCACCAGCCGGGCGGTGGCGATCCGTCCACCATCATAATGACCCCCCTAAGTTGTGTTTTCCCCAGGAACGGGCATTAATTAGAACGCAGCTGATGTTGAGAGGACAATATCTCGATATAGCGGAATTGATTTTCAGATGAGGAGGGGAGCAAAGTACTGAAGGAAGAGGCCCAGTAGTGGGAGCTACGGAGGGACAGGTCTGAGGTATGGAAGAAGGAGTATTCATGCCTGCACAGCAGTGGTGTATGTAAGGAATTCAGAGGTGAAAGGATGAAAGGTATAGCAAACAGGAGTAGAATTACTTAGGGGTGTACGCATAATGACAGAATTGATGCATTGTTTACTTGTGAGGGAAGTTAGACAGCGTCCCTGGCCCTTGACACCCATCTGATGTGCAGACAGGCTTTGCTTAGACGTTCGTTCATCGTTCCAGTGGGCATCCATTGAGTGCCTCTGCTGTGCCTCCACTCCGCAAATGTCCCTCAATAGATGAAGGATGGTTTGCACATTGTAGAGGGCAGAACACACTAGAGTAAGCACCAGCAAAGATGGCAGCTGTAGTGTGGCAAAGTTGAAGAAGGGGAAAAAGTGCAGTGACACAAAGACAAGCAAAGGGTCTTTCCACAAAGACAAAGAGCAGACTAAAGAGCTGGGCAGCAGAAATGGAAGTACTGTTGGTGGAGATGAGAGAGACAAATGTAAAACTCCTTCCTAATTGTGTAAGAACAGCAAAAGCACAGCAAGTGTGAGGTGTGGCAGCCTAGTTAAAAAATGCTGTGCACAGCACAAACAGCCAATAAACACAACGAGAATATTTACTAAAAAATTGACTAAATAGAAATCAGTCAATTATGTGACAAAGATAAAAAAAATTGGCTGGAGGCCATTCCTATGATGCATATATATAAATGTATGTGTGCATACTTGGAAAAGGGTAAAGACTGTTTTGGGGATATGCGTAATGCAGGTTTGAAGAGTGCTTGATGATGTTATGAAGTGGTGATGGAGCATTTGGGTACAACTGTGTATAATGTGAGTACGAAAGCATTGGGATATATGGCACTCTCCTACTAGTTTACTGATTCTCTCCCCACCGCCATCTACAAGCATACTTGTTACATCTAGAATTCAGTCATGTGCTAACTCGCTCAGATAGTGCAATATTTAGATAAACTGGAAGAGGGATACAATAAACATGAGTTATAGGAAGGAACACGAGAATTCATAGGAATATATATACTGTTCAGGCACGCCATATGATTCAATAATAACGCCTATGGCTATTAGGCAATTAAAACTAGTTTTCTTTTATTGGTAGTCAACAATCTCACCTTTCTCCAATCAATATGCATGTCGTCAAAAAAAGGACAGCTGTTAGGACAACTGGCAATTCATTTGACAGTGGCATGCAACACGTAGTTCTATCATGGTTTAAAATTATTATTATTATTATTATCATTATTATTATTTACATTACTATTATTATACTTCCTATTCACATTCAGTTATAGCTTTTGCTTGCTAACCCAAGCCTCTTAGACATCTAATCAATATTCAAATTAACAAACAACTGTACAAAAATTAAATAAACACATTTTATCTAATTCTCTTACAGAGGATTTAATAGCAGCTTCACTATAACAGTTGTGGTTAACCCTTGGGTCATCAACTAATGTTTCAGAAATGTAGCAGCATATTAAGCCATGGCTTGTGAAACAGAGCTATTTCTATCCCAGTATCTGATTTAAAAACAAAATAGCAAAGTGTAAGCCAGAAATGTTTCCTTCACTTGGCACACAGGTGAAAAATATGTTAGTTATTAAAAATACCACTTATTCTTGCTACAGTTCTACAACGTAATTTTCATATGTTCCTTGCAAATTGTTATGATAGCTATGTCAAAAGATCTATACATTAAGCAATGTGAGGTTGCCGGTCAGACCCATTCATGGGACCATGAGGCAAGTGGAGGCTACTGGACTTCAACTGACAGGGCTGAGGGTTTTTATCTCCCATGTCCTGGTGTCTATCCTACTATGTCTCTGCAAACTGGGCAAAGTACAATCACTTCATTAGTTGACTCTCAGTGGTGTGATGGTGGTACAGTCACATGCGTCTCAGGGAGGTAGTGTGGGGGTGCTTGAGCTGAGCACTCAACAAACATACATCACAAAAAAAATTATTGTCCAGCCTAGTGGTTGATTTTTAAGAAGAAAAGAGCTTAAATCTACACTAGAACTAAATAGTATGAATAGGAAAATGAACACATTGTAATTTATTGTAAAATTGCTAGAGTTGGCCGGAGCCTCTTTGAACTATTCACCCCATTCCCTCTGTTATGGTCCAGGTGGTTCAATACTTGGATCTGGTTCAAGAGCGTGATTAGGCTCAAGTGCAAATTTCACTCCCCTACTCTTGCTGTTTTGCTGTTATGAGCAGCTTAAAAAAAAGACTCAGTTTACTAGTTGCTACTGAACTAGTCTTTTTAATTTCATGAATGGGCATGCCTCTTAGGCAGACACCCAGCTCCTCTTATGTTCACTCACTTCTTGGGCAGCTGCCCAATCCGCCCATGCTTGCTCGCTCACCCTTTTTCAGCTGAGCATGTGCCTACGGTTCCTCACGACCTCCTCAGTGGTCGCATCTGGGAGATGCGGCTGAAGTGGAAGGCAATTGTTGAGATGAATGTAAATTCTTATAATGGCTGGTCCGGTGGGTGCTCAGTGCAACGGTGTTCAGTCTGTTCAGATTCACATATGGCCAAGCCTGAGCAGCTGGTCAGGCCTTGCTGAGGCCTCACTGTATTGATGTATTGGAATGATAGGAGAAATAAATGTGTGATCTGGAAATGAACTTGTATTATAAGTTCTTCAAAGCAATGACATTCTTACTGGTCACCTAAAAACAAGTGTGTACTGTTGCGGTCCAAGATCTGAAACACTCTTGAGGGCTTGACATTTATTCAAAGGTGGTAACTCAAACAGGGTGAAAGGACATGCGAGATACTAACATCATGTGGAGAACCTAAATGCAAGAAAAGAAGAAAAAATATAAAATAGCGTGAAATATTGAATGTTTCAGCATCAGAGAACGAGTTCAATTTTTGAACAAAGAGTACGTTTAATGGAGGTAGCACGTAAAAAGGCATGAATGTTTGAGGCAGTAGAGCATAAAAACTTGTCACCGACCCCTTGAAGCACCACAAGGGTAAAAAATAAATAGAGTCTGAAAGGGTTGCGTGTGTGTCCATATTGTGAGGTTTGGCAAAAATAAACATCATTGTCATAGAAATTTTCTAGGAAAGAGAACACTCGCCAGTGTCTTGTATTCAGCACAGTGTGGGAACCCGGGGAGAGCAAGCAATGTGGCTCTTTTTCTTGATGACTCGGCCCCGTTTACATTTGCTGTAAAAATGAAAGCAATCATAGGAGCACTGTCTGCCACTCATGACTCACAGTTGGTGCTGTCTGTCATCATGTGCACTAGTGCGTGCAGCGTGATGCGTCATGGGCCGGCGCTTTCCCTACTTGCTCCCCTGGGCTAGGGTATTTGCCAGGCTGACAATCCACTCCCACAGCCTGGAGGCCTGTGAGGTCATCGCCTCGGCAAAGATTGAGCATCAAGGACCAATCTCCACCCCCTGATGACATGGAGGTAAAGATAGCCCTGGGTGTTTCGGACTAAGCCTCCACTTCAATCAGGGAGTGGCGAGCATTGTCACCCCACCCTTTCACAATTCGTCACAGGGCTGGGGTAGGGACCCACACCCTGTGATGAGTTGGGAAAGGGTGCAGGAAAGGTTTAAGTGTGAAGGTTTAAGTGTGAAGGTTTAAGAAATCAAGTCTGCACAGTTTGTCATCAGGACTTAAGACACACTGCGCAGATTCGACTTGCGGTGTCTGCTTCTTCCTGCCAAGTTAATGCTGGAGCTGCTGGACCCCATTTTAGCTCCAGACAGTCTCAGACAGAAAGGCATTTAGAAGCTATCCTGTCAGCAGCAGGCTTCTCTTTGCACTGCCGGCCTCAAACGACATAGACAGCGACTTATAGCTATTGCTTTTTTCCTGGCTGTGAGAAGTACAAACTGCCCAGGCAGCGGCCGTCTAATTCCCTGGCAATCACTGTCTATAACCCGGCTGGAACATCTGCATGGCATCTGATGTGAATGCATTGGAGTGCACAGGGACACACAAGCTCGAGCAATGCTTTCTGGCCCATACGGAGAATTGCACAGTGCACTGTCCTCAAATAAATGCACAGATAGCAGCAGGCATGCACAGCACTGCTCCAGATGTGCTGGAGTTCTTGTGCTGCTGCCTGACTCTTTCTTCAATCGGGCCAAAGGAAATATTAACATTCCCTCGCTCCATGGAGGGGATAAGTGTCCCTCTCATGTTTCAAAAAGGGTCTGGGAGCCGAGGGGAGCTAATGTGTTCCCTATTTAAGGGCAGAGCAGAGGAGTCCCGGTGGCTGTTTGCTCGGAGGGCCCAGTGCTGAAAGGGCAGGGAACTATTGATGGTGTTAATTTAAATCCCCCTTTTAATTTTTCCCCCTTTTGTTTGCACTTAGAGTCTCATTCTGTCTGTGGCATTTAACATATGTAATGCCATTTTTTTCTTTTTTCACATTGCCCTTGATAAACTCTTCATATTTGTTGCTTTCCTCTTGCTTAGAATTTATTTATTACTTTCGTTGGAAAAAAAAGTATTTTCTTATGTTTGTTTTCCAATCGATTTTGCAGAATTTGTAACCAGACACCTCACAAACGAATTGCAATCTTCAGAATGTCAATCCTTGGATATAAAAAAAAATTCGTCATTGAAAAGTTATTTTGATGTCAACAGTCTGCTGTTTGCTACTATCAGTTCAATTCCAGGACATCTTGCATATCTCTTTTTTAGCTCTACCAAATTGTTGTTGACAGCAACTGGAAATGTATTCATATGGTGAAGTAGATGAAGAATAATTTATTCCACTTCATTTCAAAATCGCACACACATACGCCCCTTCAAAACCGAAACCTGACAGGTATAGTTTCATCTCTGTCCAATGAACTACAGAACCATTTCCCCATTGCTTACAATACACACACATGTTCCTAAAGCATGCTTTTTGCCGCAATTAGTTTTCTCTATCCAATATGCATCCGTCGTTGTCATTGTTTTTGCAAAGTTAGCTGTGAGATGCAAATTTGCTTGTAATCCCTTGAAACATCTAAAGGTTCACATATGAATTTTAAACATTAGATCTACTAGCAATTGATAATAGAGAATATAATAATTAATCTCTCGTGTCATGTGCTGAATCCTCACAGTACTGTTTATTTTTTTTGTGGTTGTAGTTTTTGGAAGAGTCTAGTAATAGGAAATTGGGTCCTTCAAAGCACTAGTAGATTAGAGCAAGGAACAAGAGGGTTAGGACTCAAACAACATCAAGATAAACAGTCAAAGATAGGGATCTCCAAAGAGTGGAGCATTCAGAGTACAGAGACCTTCCTCCATACTGTTGTGCCCTTACACACAAGTTGACACAGGTAGCCATGTCGAGTTTGAAGACTTCTTTATTAGTTCCATGTAGATAATACAACAGTCCATATTCTTGTTGTCAGCCATCTCTCCAGCCCAGTTACCAGCTCTTACACCAGCCCCACCAGGAGCAGCCTCCCTGCTGCTCAGCCCATCTCCGACTGTCACCACTCATCCACACAGGCACCCAGGCATTCCATTCATCACAGTCACACCAACATTCCGTTACCATCTCTCACTCTGGCTGAGCAGCAGGAGACAGCTAGGCTGGATAACATTCAAAGACACTTAAGAGGATATAACATTATCCCCTTCCTTTTAAAAAAAAAAATGAAAGTGTGCTGAAAGCATGGGAATAACTATAAACATGAAAAATATACAAAAGAGGAAAGAGTTCTAACTCGGAGAGACAAAGCTAAAAACGACTCCACAAAAGAAACAACTCTGAATACTAGAAGGAAAAGAAAATAATGGCAAGCAAGAAAATACATTGTCAAACCATATACCCATCCTTCCTATTAAACACATTTAAAATGTAGAGAGGGGTGGACCACACCCCAGGACAAACACCCAAGGCCAAAGCATGCAACAAGGGTGAAACCAACATGACAAATACACATGTACCACAAAGTGAACAACACAGAGGATACACACAGTGATGCGCAGGGCGACTTACACACAACAACACCGGAAGCGCAGGGCGACTTACACAGAACAACACGAGAAGCGCAGGGCGACTTACACACAAAACAGAAAACGTGAGGCGCAGGACGACTTACACACAAGACACAAAACGTGAGGCGCAGGGCGTCTTACACACATGACAATGCGTGCAGAGCATGGCAAGAACCACAGAAAATAAAAATGGGGCTAACACCCGAAAGACACACACTCTGGGGTCGATTCCGATCCCGGTCGGAGGCGCACCTAATACCATTCGGCCGGGAAAAAAGCCAGGCGAATGCCTGTTTCCCGACCGATTCGCACATACGTCCGAACGAGCAAGTACGATGCGCACAACTGCCCAAATCCCGACCCAGTCATACTCACCCAATACAGGTCGTGTTCTACGACCGAGGCGGATCCGGAAACGCAAAATCGAGTCGCACGGAAGCCAAAATGCAGCCCCGTCCGGCCGGACAAGTACGATGCACTTTCCGTACGCGCCGAACCCGTCGCTACGCACGGCACGTCAAAGCATCCGGGAGAGGCGCACATAAGCTCCGATTCTCGCCACAAGACGATCCACGGCTATGAGACGAACACGCCAGCGACGAGGATGAGGTGAAGCAAAGAGAAAGACGAACAAGACGAACCAACCATGAATCCCATCGTGCCGATCCTACCAATATTCTACATCTATTACCGAAAATAGGCACGGACGCGTACGGCGCAGAAGGTAAGTCAGACACCAACAACAAAAACAAACTACACGTACCCGACATATCACACACACACAGAGGGATGCAGAAATTACTTACACCAGCAACAGCAGCACCATAGGGGCGGGATGGCCATCACCAATGCCACATATACACATAGGGGCCTGGATGCCCACCACCACTACCACCCCTACTCAGGGGGTGCCAGATGCCTACCACTACTACCACCTCTACCCATGGGGGCTGGATGCCTACCACCACTACCACCCCTACTCAGGGGTGCCAGATGCCTACCACTACTACCACCTCTACCCATGGGGGGCTGGATGCCTGTCACTACTACCACCTCTACCCATGGGGGCTGGATGCCTGTCACTACTACCACCCCTACCCATGGGGGCTGGATGCCTACCACAACTACCACCCCTACTCAGGGGTGCCAGATGCCTACCACCTCTACCCATGGGGGGCTGGATGCCTGTCACTACTACCACCTCTACCCATGGGGGCCTGGATGCCCACCACCACTACCACCCCTACTCAGGGGTGCCAGATGCCTACCACTACTACCACCTCTACCCATGGGGGCTGGATGCCTGTCACTACTACCATCCCTACCCATGGGGGCTGGATGCCTACCACCACTACCACCCCTACTCAGGGGGTGCCAGATGCCTACCACTACTACCACCTCTACCCATGGGGGCTGGATGCCTGTCACTACTACCACCCCTACCCATGGGGGGCTGGATGCCTACCACCACTACCACCCCTACTCAGGGGGTGCCAGATGCCTACATCTACTACCATCTCTACCCATGGGGGCTGGATGCCAACCACCACTACCACCCCTACTCAGGGGTGCCAGATGCCTACCACTACTACCACCTCTACCCATGGGGGCTGGATGCCTGTCACTACTACCACCTCTACCCATGGGGGGCTGGATGCCTACCACCACTACCACCTCTACCCATGGGGGCTGGATGCCTGTCACTACTACCACCTCTACCCATGGGGGCTGGATGCCTGTCACTACTACCACCTCTACCCATGGGGGATTGGATGCCCACCACCACTACCACCCCTACTCAGGGGTGCCAGATGCCTACCACTACTACCACCTCTACCCATGGGGGGCTGGATGCCTACCACCACTACCACCCCTACCCATGGGGGCTGGATGCCTACCACCACTACCACCACTACTCAGGGGGTGCCAGATGCCCTACCACTACTACCACCTCTACCCATGGGGGCTGGATGCCTGTCACTACTACCACCCCTACCCATGGGGGGCTGGATGCCTACCACCACTACCACCCCTACTCAGGGGTGCCAGATGCCTACCACTACTACCACCTCTACCCATGGGGGCTGGATGCCTGTCACTACTACCACCTCTACCCATGGGGGCTGGATGCCTACCACCACTACCACCTCTACCCATGGGGGGCTGGATGCCTGTCACTACTACCACCTCTACCCATGGGGGCTGGATGCCTGTCACTACTACCACCTCTACCCATGGGGGCCTGGATGCCCACCACCACTACCACCCCTACTCAGGGGGTGCCAGATGCCTACCACTACTACCACCTCTACCCATGGTGGGCTGGATGCCTACCACCACTACCACCCCTACTCAGGGGGTGCCAGATGCCTACCACTACTACCACCTCTACCCATGGGGGGCTGGATGCCTGTCACTACTACCACCTCTACCCATGGGGGCTGGATGCCTGTCACTACTACCACCTCTACCCATGGGGGCCTGGATGCCCACCACCACTACCACCTCTACTCAGGGGGTGCCAGATGCCTACCACCACTACCACCTCTACCCATGGGGGGCTGGATGCCTGTCACTATTACCACCCCTACCCATGGGGGCTGGATGCCTACCACCACTACCACCCCTACTCAGGGGGTGCCAGATGCCTACCACTACTACCACCTCTACCCATGGGGGCTGGATGCCTACCACCACTACCACCCCTACTCAGGGGGTGCCAGATGCCTACCACTACTACCACCTCTACCCATGGGGGGCTGGATGCCTGTCACTACTACCACCCCTACCCATGGGGGCTGGATGCCTACCACCACTACCACCCCTACTCAGGGGTGCCAGATGCCTACCACTACTACCACCTCTACCCATGGGGGCTGGATGCCTGTCACTACTACCACCCCTACCCATGGGGGCTGGATGCCTACCGGCACTACCACCCCTACTCAGGGGTGCCAGATGCCTACCACTACTACCACCTCTACCCATGGGGGGTTGGATGCCTGTCACTACTACCACCTCTACCCATGGGGGCTGGATGCCTACCACCACTACCACCCCTACCCATGGGGGCTGGATGCCTACCACCCCTACTCAGGGGTGCCAGATGCCTACCACTACTACCACCTCTACCCATGGGGAGCTGGATGCCTGTCACTACTACCACCCCTACCCATGGGGGCTGGATGCCTACCACCACTACCACCCCTACTCAGGGGGTGCCAGATTCCTACCACTACTACCACCTCTACCCATGGGGGGCTGGATGCTTGCCACTACCACCACCCCTACTCATAGGACGGGTAATGCATGACACAACCAGCATACTCACACATAAGGAATCACAGAAAATTACATCCACCCAAACAACATGACAAGTGTGTGTAGTCCATGTCAAATGCCAACAACACAAAACATGACAATGAACATACAATGTGACCCACTGTCACATGTGTGACACAGAAAAGTGTGTGGCCTCCACAATACAAGCCGACCATGGCCACTGTGGCAATGGGGCCCAATGCCCCATCACCACAGTCACCAAAAGGTAAGTGTGGGGTCCATGGCTGATGCACCTTTTGATCAGTGTGGCAATGGGGCCTAAAGCACCATCACCACAGTCACCAAAAGGTAAGTGTGGGGTCCATGGCTGATGCACCTTTTGATCAGTGTGGCAATGGGGCCTAAAGCACCATCACAACAGTCACCAAAAGGTAAGTGTGGGGTCCATGGCTGATGCACCTTTTGATCAGTGTGGCAATGGGGCCTAAAGCACCATCACAACAGTCACCAAAAGGTAAATGTGGGGTCCATGGCTGATGCACCTTTTGATCAGTGTGGCAATGGGGCCTAAAGCACCATCACCACAGTCACCAAAAGGTAAGTGTGGGGTCCAAGGCTGATGCACCTCTTGATCAGTGTGGCAATGGGGCCTAAAGCACCATCACCACAGTCACCAAAAGGTAAGTGTGGGGTCCATGGCTGATGCACCTTTTGATCAGTGTGGCAATGGGGCCTAAAGCACCATCACAACAGTCACCAAAAGGTAAGTGTGGGGTCCAAGGCTGATGCACCTTTTGATCAGTGTGGCAATGGGGCCTAAAGCACCATCACCACAGTCACCAAAAGGTAAGTGTGGGGTCCAAGGCTGATGCACCTCTTGATCAGTGTGGCAATGGGGCCTAAGCACCATCACCACAGTCACCAAAAGGTAAGTGTGGGTTTCAAGGCTGATGCACCTTTTGATCAGTGTGGCAATGGGACCCAAAGCACCATCACCACGGTGATCATAAGGTAAGTGTAGGCATGGTAAAAGCTGCCAAAGACAAACTGTATGGATGAATCCTGGTCACACAACAACAAAAACATCTGTGGCATAGTAGTGCTTGTGTCCCATTGCAACATAGATTGGGCGAGGCTAACAGTGCAGTGACACAGAAACATCGTTTTGGCCATGTGCATACAAACATCACACATGGGGGACCACATTGCCAACAATCAGCCAATTACACAATGACAGAAGTGACCATCATGATGCTGACCCACATATCTGCACCTATGGACACACAAATGTATATAACCTGTGGAGACTGTCGATGTCAGGTGAACAAATACCATACCATGGCAGCAATGGGACATACTAACCATGATCATTGTGCTGATTGATGACCCAGGAGTCCCAGGGAGAGCAGGGGAAAATCACCAAACAACATACAGCCAATGGCACACTACAGAAATGCCAATGCAGTGATGCAAATGCATTAACACAAACAGGCAGACTCACACTGCATATCAAACACAACAGGTGATGGGGGTGTGTGCCAGTGTCCCCAGGCAACCACACAACACATGAGGAGGCCTGAATCCCAATTACACAGATGTGTATACAGTGCCACACACAAGTAACTCATGGATTGGATTCCCCTATGTGGGCAATCTGGCATTGTTAGATGAGAGGGAGCCCAAATTACACATGTCACACAAGCTTGTAGGAACAGCAACTAACACAGCAAGATACACACCCACCACAGCACTACCCCCAGGGATCCCACATTGTGCAGACACTAGCCTGCATGACAATTCCAGTGTGATGACAAAGGTAGATGTTGATCACACTGTGAAGCACAGCCATGTGTCCTCAGCTACAAACTACCATCACACCTACACAAGCTCAAATCAATCAGCAGGGCCTGCCAGCCAAGGCCAATATGGAGGTAGTGGTGTAGCCGTGCAACAACTCACATTTGCACACTCAACACCACACACCCTGATCTCCACCAATGTGCAGCAGTGAAGCTCACATGGACTGGTGACATTGCACATGCACCCATGACAATCCCAGGGGTGGTGGGGGAACTAAGGTGCAGAAACCCATCACACATGCCCACTCAACATGACTCGTCTATGTATGACACACAGCACAGTACGCCGTACATGCGCATGATGTGAAATCCACCACAAACAATGGGATCCTGGCCATAGTCACACACCAACGAAGAAGCCAAGGTGAGACACAAAGAACACACGTACACAACTTCCAACATTGCAGCTCTGACCCTGAGGAGTGGCAGCAGTCACACACACAATGCGTCACAATCACTGAAAGCTACCACAAACTCAAAATCACATTACTTGTGTAAACAACAAGTGCTAAGGGGAATCCTGAATGTGTCCCATCAGCGTTTGCCCACATCCCCAGCCCTAACAACAAAGACAACCTGGGATGACAACCTCATGAACATCAGTTTGCCATGCACCCACATCACGGAGAAACCAGGTCCAAGAAGCTGGATGAACACATACCAACTCTGCAAGCATCACAAACAGGAACATCCCTAGGGACACAGCCTGTGTATGAAAAGGGAAGGGAACATGCACAGACATGCTCACACAACACACAACACGGGCACACGCAATGTCACCAGATTACACACAGCCATGAGGGCACTCCACTCCTGTGGAAGGTCCACTGTGCCAAACCTTGTCTGTGCACGACTCAAACATATCAGCAGGACACTCCGTCAGTGAGTCAACAACTACAACACACAGAAGCCTCTGCTCACATCAGCCTGGGTACGGGAGTGTCACGTCAGTCATCTGCATACACCCAAAACACGTGGCAATCCAGTTGTACTGTATACACAGATGAGTCCTCCAAAATTGATGTGCAAAACTGCATGTCCAGTGGAGACGGGCACACAGTCAGGGTACTAGGAACATTGGACAGTGGTAAGCCCAACAGATGTGCAACAGTGTAGGACAAAGATGGTAATCTACAAATGCTAAACGTACATCCCTGTGTCAAATGCTGAACATCACACCCTCAGACTGCAGCAAGGGATGCTATAGATCCAGACTAGATTAGGACACATATCCCATGGATCACATGGAGCCCATCACAGCAAAACTTAATTTACCTGATCTGAACACAATTACAACAGCAAATGCATGATTCTACACATCTACATCATGTACCACCAAAGATTAACCACAAGTAAACAAAAAGAGGCTTTAATCAGCAAGTGTGCAACTGAAATCAAAAGTCCAAAATTAACTACAGCCAATGTCCAGTCCAAATACACAGTCCCAACAGGGTGATGTGTGACAACTTGTCACCAATTGCTTGCCTGCACAGTACCGACAGGGGACATCCCCCTTGGAGGGGCATACGAGGGGCAGGCCAGGCACCGCAGGGACAGGATCAGGGGATGCCAGAAGGAGGCAGGGAAGGTGAGGTGGGTGCAGGAGTGTCACCGGCAACTGTAGTGGAGGTGTCTGACTCAGGGGGGACCGGCACCACCGCAGGGCCCAAGTCCAATGGTGTTGGTGCTGCAACCACTGCAGTGGGCTGGTCAAATGGAGTGGACTGGGTCCCCAATGCAGTGCCTGAGTCAGACGGGGTTGTTGTGGACTCCACCGCAGTGCATGACTCCAAGGGAGTGGAAGGGGGGGGCAGAAGAGCTGGGCAGGACAGAGGGGGGGGACACGGTCTCCACACCAGTGGCACATACAGGCAGAGCGTCTGGTTTGGGGGTGGAAGAGCAAGTGGTGGGGGGAGGGCCTGAGCAGTTTTGGGATGCGGTATCGGTGTGTGGGGGAACCTGGGGCAGGGTGTGGCGGTGGAACCTGTGGAATGGTGGCCTGGGGGATGGAGGTGAGAGACTGGGTGGGTGACTTGCAGGGCGGTGGCGGGGTGTTGCTCTTCCGGGTCTGGGGGGACTTGTGGGTGGGGGGCTCACTCTGCCTGCACCTGGGGGAGGGTGTCCGGGAGTGAGGGGCACTCCCCTCTCTGTGTGTGGACTTCCTCTTCCCCCGGTATGCTGGATCAGCGGGATTGGAGGGGAAGAGGCTAAGGTCAGAAAGGAAGAGCTGCTGTGTATGTGGGGTTGCAGGTGAGGCAAGGGAAGGGGTCTTGGAGGGAGAGGATCTTGAGGATTGCGGAGTGACTGTGGTTGCCTGTGTGTGTGTCAGTTCCCCATCCCCTGTGTGTGTGGAATCAGTCCCCTGAGGATGCTTGTGTGCATGTCTTGCCTTGGTTTTGGGGGTGTGTGTGCTGCTCGTGTCTGTGTGTTTGGGTGATTGTGCAGGTGTGCATGTGCTTTGGACAGGTAGGGTGGTAGGAAGTGTGGATGGGGCAGAGGTGGGAGGGGTGAGGGACTGTTGGAGGAGGGACACTGCTGCCGTCAGGGAGGAGTCCATGGACCTATTGCTCCTCTGTAGGGCAGACATACCCGTTGAGATGCCCTCCATGAACGACACCAGCTGTGTCAACAGAGTGGTAGAGTGGTGTGTGCATGGAGGACAGTCAGCATTGCTGTCTGCCCTACATGGAGCTGCCGAAGGAGGTACACAGACTCCTCACTCAGGGCAGCAGGGGACACAGGGGCAGGGGGTGCGGTGCCTGGCTTGAAGGAGACACGCTCCCGAGCACGGGAGCCTCCACGGAATTCAGGAATGGGAGCCAATGGGAGGGCGGTGGTGGTGGTGGTGGTGGCGGGGTCAGACAGACTAGCTGGGGTGTTGTGGCTGCTGACACCTGCATCCACAAGGGAGTCATCCTCCGAGCTGCTGTGGTCCCCAGCTGAGGTGGATGGTGCTGAGGACTCCTCGGTGTGGCTCCCCTCGCCCTCCGTGCCACTGGGTCCCTCTGACCACTCGTCGGATGCTGACCCAGTCTGGCTCCGCTGCTCCTCCTGGTCCGTGGAGCTGTCCCCTCCTGTGGCTGTGGATGTATCTGCAAACAATTAGGGAAACAGACAAACATCAGTCACCTGCACTGACCGCACACACCACAGTAAGTACAGCACATCACAGAGCAAGCCCTGGCATCTCTAGTAGAACATTGCCAAAAGTCATCACACAGATTAGGAGAAGCCAATTGTCAGTCTGATGGTCAACCATGGAACTCACACCCCTCCTGCCCTTGCACCCATCGGTCTGGTGCCTGTCTGATGGTAATACCCCAGTGTGGACACATGCACCACCTACACAGTAGTTGGACATTGCTGAGAACACGGTGAAGTATGTGAACATGCCCACGTCACATCTCTTGCCACTGAGTCAGTGCAGGTGTCTGTATGAATGGACGGCCAGAGTCTAAATAGAAATGCATGTGATGCATACCAGCACCAGACCCCATGAAGCACCCATGTCCGGATAGTCAATGCCATAATGGGGTGCATGTTGCACGTCACTCCCCTGCAGGATCACTCTTAGGAAGTTTAATGCCATGACACAGGCATGCCTGCAAGGTCATACATCACTGTCTCCAGTCACATGGCCATGGCAGCCAGCCAACAACAGTCTGCAATGTGTCACAATCCTAGGACATGGGGAAGGCAAGTAATGTAACTGACAAGTGCACATGTCCATCCCCCAAAAACCACATCATCTGAACTACTATTTGTCCATGTCATACCAATTGGACATATGGGGGACATGAAACACAACTCTCTGAACATGAGCACCTCACAGTGTGCTGAGAGTGAAAAACAGCTGCCTGAAAGTCACAGTGGCATACACCTGTCTGCACAGTCATGTGATCAAACACCTATAAGTCACAGAAGTCTTGTCTCACATGGTCCAATAGCAGATGGCATGCTGACCCCTAACCGATAAACATCACAGGAGTCCCGACTACGTAGTCACAGCACAACGACACAGAGGCAGACACCTGAGGGAACATTTCACTGAGCACAGCATGTCAGCTGACACACGGGAGTGGGAGTACAGAGTGTATTGTATGCCCTGGAGTAGGCATGACTGTCCAGCTCCACCTGCAAGATGGATGAGCCCTGGTCAGTAGGCAGGTGGCTAGGCATGTGTGACACACTTGACATACATACTCCTGAGGCCCAAACATTTTACCCACCCGCAGCATGGGGGTGTGGCAAATACCCCAGGGACATGTGGTGATTCTGATCTGCAAGTGGATCACATATCAAAGTTACACCCAGACTACATTGCACGACTCAGGCATTGTGTGAGCAATTGGCCCACCCATGAAGGCTAACACAATATCACAGGAACAAAAGCTGTCACCCACCTTGAGCAAAGCAAAATGCAAGGACCCTGTACCTGAGTGACACAATTATCCTGAGCGTAAGGAGCACACCGGCCTATCAGATGGGTAGTGGCCATGTCACAATAGAGGGACATGGGTACTGGACAACAAGACTGATGTACTGGGGAAGTTTAACCAGGGCACAGGAGGGCACATAGAATGTCAGACAGAGTTCACAGTGCCGTCTTTGACTCACCCCCTCCTTGCTGCTGTCTGCCCTTCAACTGCCCATCCAGCTCCGGGAAGACCACCGGCAGGATCTGGAGCATGTGGGGGGTCAGGGTCCGGTGTCCGCCCCTCCTGCGAGGAGGCGACAGCTTCAGCTGGACCCTTGCAATCCTCCGGGTCCAGCCCCGAAGGTCCTGCCACCTCTTCTGGCAGTTGCGGATCCGGCGCTTGTAGACCCCCACAGATCTGACTGCCCGGACGATGGCCAGCCAGATATCCTGCTTCTGATGGGCATCAACCTGTGAGGATGACAAAGTGAAAAGGCCATTACTACACATGCAACATATCCGTGCATCACACAGTTGGAAATACATGTCTCAATCACAGGGGCATATGATGTACACAGGCAGTGCAACGAGGGCTATGGACAGTTTGCCAGCAGTTACTACATGGTATCATTGCATGGGAAGTGAACCTTGTTTGAATGCACTGTTACTCCACTGTACCTGTTCAGTGCATGTGACTACACACTTTGGGGGTGAGTACTACTCAGTGAGCATGCTAGCCAGTGGTGTGCACACTGTAAATCCTGCTAGTCAGACAACATGCACAATTAGTAAGGCAGTGGACAGCACACTCACTTGCTCCCCTGGTGTCCCATACAGCTTGCTGTACTGTGGAAGGAGGTTGTCCAGCAGGGCCTGGTTCTCCTCATGGGTGAAGGCTTGGGCTCTCTCCACAGTACGTGCCATTGCAGGAGCCAGAGGATGCAGAGACAGCAGCAGTGTAGTGGCAGATGTCGTCCTGGAGCATGTAGTGCAGGCAAGTGAGCCCTCAGGGGAACAGCCAGCATTATATGTGTGCTGCAGAGGCAGATACTGTGCCATGTGTCCAAAGTGATAGGTCCAAGTCGTATGCATCTTATGAATATGACCAATCCATGGAATTGCAGCACCAAGACATGCCCACAGCATCCTTCAAAAATTTCAACTTAATGACACCCATGAACTTGCAACATTGTTGTGGCTGGCCAACTGAATTCACTGCATCAGACTAGTTGAAGCTTCAAAAACGCATCCGTTGCCATGCCAGGCCCCAGCCAATGCATGCGCACCGATCGGACCATTGCTGTACAACGCGTACCCGCTCACATTCAATGCAATGGTCCGTGCGGGCACCCGTTGGGACCATTGCTGTACAACACGTACCCGCTCACATTCAATGCAATGGTCCATGCGGGCACACCGATCGGACCATTGCTGTGCAACGCGTACCAGGCATACAACGCGTACCCGCTCACATTCAATGCAATGGTCCGTGCGGGCACACGGATCGGACCATTGCTGTACAATGCGTACCCGCTCACATTCAATGCAATGGTCCGTGCGGGCACACCGATCGGACCATTGCTGTGCAACGCGCACTCGCTCACATTCAATGCAATGGTCCATGCGGGCACACCGATCGGACCATTGCTGTGCAACGCGTACCAGGCATACAATGCGTACCCGCTCACATTCAATGCAATGGTCCGTGCGGGCACACCGATCGGACCATTGCTCTACAACGCTGCACCGCTCACATTCAATGCAATGGTCCGTGCGGGCACACCGATCGGACCATTGCTGTGCAACGCTGCACCCGCTCACATTCAATGCAATGGTCCGTGCGGGCACACCGATCGGACCATTGCTGTACAACGCGTACCCGCTCACATTCAATGCAATGGTCCGTGCGGGCACACCGATCGGACCATTGCTGTGCAACGCGTACCAGGCATACAACGCGTACCAGCTCACATTCAATGCAATGGTCCGTGCAGGCACACCGATTGGACCATTGCTGTACAACGCGTACCCGCTCACATTCAATGCAATGGTCTGTGCGGGCACACCGATCGGACCATTGCTGTGTAACGCGTACCAGGCATACAACGCGTACCCGCTCACATTCAATACAATGGTCCGTGCGTGCACACCGATTGGACCATTGCTGTACAATGCATACCCGCTCACATTCAATGCAATGGTCCGTGCGGGCACACCGATCGGACCATTGCTGTGCAACGCGTACCCGCTCACATTCAATGCAATGGTCCGTGCGGGCACACCGGTCGGACCATTGCTGTACAACGCGTACCCGCTCACATTCAATGCAATGGTCCGTGCGGGCACACCGATCGGACCATTGCTGTGCAACACGTACCCGCTCACATTCAATGCAATGGTCCGTGCGGGCACACCGATCGGACCATTGCTGTGCAACACGTACCAGGCATACAATGCGTACCCGCTCACATTCAATGCAATGGTCCGTGCGGGCACACCGATCGGTCCATTGCTCTACAACGCGTACCAGGACAGGTCACACGAATATGTCACCATGCTGGTCACTGGTGAACCTATGCCAGCCACATTTACTTTCCAGGGACTCAGGGGCACACCTACAACACCACACCCAGTCCACACTGTCTATGAGGCATGTGTGGCAGCATAACCTTATCTGTGTATGTGGGTGAACATGTGGATTTTGGGGGGGCACTTGGGGGCAGACACACCCAGGCTGTGCATGTGTTAATGGGGACAGGGTCCTTTGTGTGTTGTGCACATGACCACTGTGGTGTGCAACTTTTCATTTCTGAGCATGTGTCATGGTCACATTTCCAGGTTGTGTATGTGTATGACATGTCACATACCCCCAGGCTCACATGTGGGAAGGCATGTACGTCACAGGGTGGCCCATTCCAACAATAGTGATGTCCCTCCACAGTCTGTGTGCATGTTGTGTATCACATGTCTCTGACTCATGTGCACAATGGGAGACAGTCTCCACATCCACGTGGTTTGTGCATGAACTTTGATGGTGTGTGTGTGTGTCACTGACGTCCATGTCTGTCCTGCGGAGGCAACAGGGGCCACTACCTGTGGGAGTCATGTTTGTTTTTCTGACATGTACATGATACGCCATGTCATGCCAGTGTCCATGTGGCAAGACAGGGTCACTGGGAATCTACCTGTCAATGAGCTGTGATGCCTGTGGAGCATCTGTCCAGACATGTCACTGTGGTATGTGTGTGGAACGTGAGAGCAGTTAATGTGTACTGTGACACAGCCTAATGGTGTCCCATAGCACAGCCTGGAACCAGTTGTCAACACTTGTTGAACAGAGATATGTTAGATGATGTCCATGTAGGTGCCATATATGTCCAAACGGGACAACACACACATCAAGTACTTGTGTATGTTGCTGATGTGTCATGTGAAATTGAGTATGGTGAACGGCACATTAGTGGGGTGACTGACAATCTTGCTTTCTTCACCTATGCACTGCAGGGCTCCTGCTGTCCATCGACCATTCCCAGACCTGGCAACGATGGTGGAACGTGACAGCATCCGACGGTACCGCTTCACCAGGCAGCTGATTGAGGATTTGGCAGTGCGGTTGGCCCCACATTTGCAGCCTGGCCGGCCGTATCCTACAGCGCTGACCCCCAAGGTGAAGGTGATGGCAGTCCTACACTTCTTTGCCACCGGTACCTTTCAACACACTGTGGCAACTACTGGTGGGATGTCACAGACTATGTTCAGCCGTGTGCTACGCGATGTTTTGGGTGCAATGTTGAGATACCTCAACCAGTACATCTATTTCGCAACACGTCAATGACTCACTGACGTCAAGAGTGACTTCTATGCCCTGGGGAGGATGCCACATGTAATTGGCTCCATTGATGGGACACATGTGTCTTTGATACCACCACAGGCACATGAGCAGGCATACCGCAACCGTAAACATTACCATTCGATCAATGCACTGGTGGTATGTCTTGCAGATATGACCATCAAACATGTGTGTGCCCGTTTCCCCGGTTCGGCACACGATGCCTACGTGATGAGGAGTAGTCGCATCCCGAGGATGATGTCACAGATGCCGAACCAGCGTGCCTGGCTTGTTGGTGTGTACTGACTTTGTACCATTGTGTGTATTCTGCTATGTTGTTTTCCGCACACATTTTCAAATCGGCTAATGTGCAATTGTCTGTCTGTAGGTGACTCGGGATACCCCAACATGCCGTGGTTGCTGACACCCCTCAGGAACCCTGTGACACCAGCCCAGATGCGCTACAATGAGGCACATGGTCGGATGAGGAGGGTGATTGAGCGGACCTTTGGTCTCCTGAAGAGCCGCTTCCGCTGCCTGGACAAGACAGGAGGGGCCCTCCCATATGCCCCAGCAAAGGTGTGCAAGATTGTCATCGTCTGCTGCATGCTACACAACCTGGCAGTGCGGAAGGAGTTGCCTCTCATCCTGGATGACGATGACCAACAGAAGATCCTGGCCTGGGTCACGATGCCAGTGAAGATTATGATGATGATGATGGTGATGTCCGCACACAGCTCATCACCAACTTCTTCAGCTGAATGTGAGTCTCCAGAGGGTTGTAATGTCAATGATTTGAGTTTGCATGATATGTGTGTGTGGTGCTCTGGTGCTGTTTGAGTGTGGCCATGTGCTACTTGACTGGATGCGTGCAGCGATGTGTCCTTGCAGGTGGTCTGTACTGCCCAACAGTGTTGACATGCTAACTTGGTTTTGTGTAGTTATATCGTGACATGTATTAGACATGAGTATTGCCATTCTGTGCTGTTCTTCAGTGGTTTTGACTGTGTGTCATGTCTGTCCTTCACAGGGTGCTGCTGGAGTTGTCTGATCAACTTGGATCCTCCGAATCCATGATTCAACTTCCAAGGTGGAAGCAGTCGTTTCCCTACAGGTGATGTGCCACACACCCCTGGACTTTCTATCTTCTGCACTTTTTGACTTTGTGGCCACAGCCAGGTTGGATTAGCTTGCATTTGTAGTGGAAACTACATGTTGGAAATGTGTAATAAACCTGTGCTTGACTTTGGGATGTGCGTTGTCTGTAGTCACACATCTGACTGACATTTGCTTACTGCACCTGTTGTCTAGTTGACAGTGACTGTGAATAGGAGGTGTGTCTGTACATTCCACTGTACTTCGTTGCAACATCAGTATAGGTGATGAGTCTGATGGCCCTGGTGTGTATGTGTTTTGTGGCCCTAGTGGTGTGTCTCCCTCATATGTGTCACGTCGCCATGACTGACATGACAGTGTTGGACTTGCTGTGGCAGTTAGCATGCACAGTGTAATTTAGAAGATCAACATCTACATGACTAAAACCACGTTGGAATCACAACAGAGGCAGATATGGTGTATTGGTGAGTTTATTTACATACAGGTGTGAGGATGGTGCACAGGATGGTGGGTGCTGTACATAGAAATTTGGATCCAAAGTTCCCATGTGAATTGGAAGTCTTGGTAGCTGAAAAGTCCAGAGTAAAGTCCACAGTCATCTGATACATTTGGTCAACTAGAGCTCCCATGTCATGTGGGAGAATTGGCTTGGCTTCAACAGGGCGTGCAGTATGCACACAGAGGAAAAGTTCCAGAACAGGTGTTGGCTTCCTGGGGATGTAGATGGCCATCGGCCTCTCAGTTTGGCCTCCTCGGACGGCCCCTCTTCTTGGGGGGACCCTCCGGTGCAGGCTGCGGCGGTGCAGGGGACTCTCTGCCAGAGTCCTCCTCCCTCCCTGTGGCATTTGCAGTTGTTTCAGCAGCAGATGTTGTAGGCACACAGGGAGGTGAGGCCATGTTGGTGCTGATCTGGCGGAGGCATGTCAGTATGTCCCTATGCACCGCTGTCAGTTGTTCCAATGTGTCCCACTTGGACTCCATGCCACACATGTGTGTCTCGACACGTGACATGTGTGTCTCGACACGGGACATGTGGGAGTCCAAGCGGGCATGATGGGCAGCCTGCTGCTGTTGTATGTCCTTGAGGATCCCCACTACCTGGCTGACCTCTCCGGTGCTAGTCTGGTACGCATCCGCGATGCGTGCCAGTTGTGGGTCATCATACAGTCCAGACCCCTCTGCAAGGAGAGACCTATGTCTCCCACCCCTCACACCACCCGTGGCGACATGTGCAGGACCTGCAGTGGCATGCACAGGTGACCGTGGGCCCACTTGGGTGTTGTTCCTGGGCTCGTTGTCAGCAGCTCCAGTTTGGGCCTGGGTCCGTGCGCTGTTGTCATCTGTGGTCCTTGGTGTGTCCGTGTTGGCAGGGGTGGCCTGTGTGTTGGCAGTTGTTGGAGGGGTGGGTGCAGGGGGTGCAGATGTTGGTCCTGCTGGTGCTGCATGATGACTCACACCGGAGGGTCCAGCTGGTTCTTCGCCATCTGAGGAGTGCAGAGGCTGATCCACACCAGTGAGCTCAGTGTTCCCCGGAGCCTGGGACAGGGAGTCCTCCTTGTCTGCTGCTGTGTCCCCATCATCTCCTGTTTTGGGAGAGACACAGATTGTATGTTATGTTTCTACTGGCATAAATTGTTCAAACACCTGACAGTTGTGACTGTACCTCTGGATGTGGGCCAGGACATTGCATTTTCCTAAATAGTGACAGTCAGTGAGTGATATTGGTGTAGCACATTGTCCTGCCAACCTGTGGCATGTCAATGTGAATGTTGAGGTGTGTGCATGACCAGCATTGGTGGTATTTGGTTACCATCCAGGCCTCCTTCTCCCCCAGCCCAGTTATCCCACCATGCAACGTGCTTGCATTGCAGGGAGTGCAAGTTGGCTTTCAGGATGTCAGGCAGTGGTGTCCTGCTGTTTGTTGTTGCACAGTTCCCAGCAGGGCCTTGTGCTCCCCACAGCAGTACCCAGTGTCAGCCATCTTGTGAGTCCTTATCCACTCCCTGTGATGTGAGCATGGTTGAGAGTGTTGTTGTTGGCCAATTGTGAGGGTGAGCAATATCTGTGCCTACAACTCCCATCATGCTATTGCCTCCACCCCCCTTCCCAGCATGGCCATCCTTCCTTCCTTTTGACTCTGCTTCCCTGTGGGGTGGGGTGCCTGTGCTGACAGGATGGCTGGGAGTGTTGTCTTGGCAGTTGTTTGGCTACAAGTCCCAAGAGTGTCCCTGTGCTTCACACAGCATAACCCAGGGTGGTGGTTCTTTGTGGGATCTTCAGTTAGGCTGTGAGGCATTGCATTCTCCCGGGTGGGTTATGTGGAGTTAGTGTTGAGGGGGTGTGTGAGGAGAACTGCTTGTAACTATGGTCAGTGCTGTGATTCCTCCTTCCCACCCAGCCAGATATCCCACCATGCAACGTGCTTGCATTGCAGGGAGTGCAAGTTGGCTTTCAGGATGTCAGGCAGTGGTGTTGTGCTGTTTGTTGGTGCACAGTTCCCAGCAGGGCCTTGTGCTCCCCACAGCAGTACCCAGTGTCAGCCATCTTGTGAGTCCTTATCCACTCCCTGTGATGTGGGCATGGTTCAGAGTGGTGTTGATGGGCCAATTGCGAGGGTGAGCAATATCTGTGCCTACAACTCCCATCATGCTATTGCCTCCACCCCCTTCCCAGCATGGCCATCCTTCCTTCCTTTTGACTCTGCTTCCCTGTGGGGTGGGGTGCCTGTGCTGACAGGATGGCTGGGAGTGTTGTCCTGGCAGTTGTTTGGCTACAAGTCCCAAGAGTGTCCCTGTGCTTCACACAGCATAACCCAGGGTGGTGGTTCTTTGTGGGATCTTCAGTTAGGCTGTGAGGCATTGCATTCTCCCAGGTGGGTTATGTGGAGTTAGTGTTGAGGGGTGTGTGAGGAGAGCTGCTTGTAACTATGGTCAGTGCTGTGAGTCCTCCTTCCCACCCAGCCAGATATCCCACCAAGCAACGTGCTTGCATTGCAGGGAGTGCAAGTTGGCTTTCAGGATGTCAGGCAGTGGTGTTGTGCTGTTTGTTGGTGCACAGTTCCCAGCAGGGCCTTGTGCTCCCCACAGCAGTACCCAGTGTCAGCCACCTTGTGAGTCCTTATCCACTCCCTGTGATGTGAGCATGGTTGAGAGTGGTGTTGATGGGCCAATTGTGGGTGTGACCAATATCTGTGACTACCACTCCCATCATGCTATTGGCTACACTGACTTGACCAGCATACACAGGATTCCTTCCTTTGAGTGAGCTTCCTGTGAGGTGGTGTTCTAGTGGTGGGTAAATATCTGTGAGTGTTTGTTGGTTCTATTTGTGCCACTGCCTTGCTGTATTTGTTGTTAGGTTTGTAGATGTCATGACACAGTTACATGTCACTATGAGATGGCAGGTATTGTGTTTGTCTGACTAGCATTCACATCTTGGGATGAATATCATTTGGTTGCTGTGTATTTGCTAAGTGTGCATGGTTTGCCTATCCCCTTGACTGTGATGTGTGTGTGTTGTCATACCATACTGTATATATTAGTTGTGTACTCACCAGGCTCTGGGATGTCTGTTAGTCCGTATACGCTCACTGGTGGTAGGATGGCCCGCACCTTCTCCTCCCAGGGCCTGAGGTATACTGGTTTTGCAGGAGGGCCACTGCCGGTGTGCTGGCTGAGGAGGTAGTCCTTTTGAGTAGGTCCCGGACCCTCCTGCGCACATCATACCACCTGTTCTGGATGTCTTCCTTTGTGCGGAAACATGGTGATTGTGCGTTCACCCTGTCGACAATCCTCGCCCACATCTTGGTTTTCTGCGACATGGGGGTCTGTTGTACCAATGTGCCAAACAACTGTGGCTCTACCCTGAGTATCTCGTCTACCAGGACTTCCAATTCACAATCTAGGAACTTATGGTTCTTCTTTGGGGGCATGGTGATGGGTGGTGGTGGTGATTGATGTGTGTGTGTGTGTGCAGGTGGGGGGTGTGAGTGTAGGTTTAGCTGGGTGTGTGTGAGGGTGCTATTTGTAGGTGTGGTAATGGTGTGTGGTTTGTGTGATGTATGAGCTGTGAGTGTGTCTGTGGTTGCTGTGTGATGGTGTTGTGTGCTGGAAGGTCAGTGGAATTTGCAAGGGATCATGGTAGGGATTTGTGGCCTTTATGTAGTTGGAGTTGGAGGTGTGTCCTTGTTCCATTTTTTTTCCCTCCCTGTATTTATTGGCTTAGTGGTTGCTTGTTTAGCCCTTTTTTTCCTAATTTTTCCTTGGTGTTTTTGGTGCATGTACGAGTTGTTCTTGTGTCCGAGTAGGACGCTGCAGTTGTGTGGTGCGATCTTGTCCGACTCGTTCCCGCTGTGTGTCAGCTAGGTTTCATATGCGGCGTACGAGTCGGTCGCGTAGTATTGGGTTGCTTCGGCTGGGTTTTGTATGCGTGTCGGTCGTACGGCTTGTGCTCCGTGCGAGTCGGTCGTGTTTTGCACGCACAGCATCGTACTACGCGGGTCTTAGTTCGCGGGTACGTTTAGTTCGGGTTCAATCTGAGTGCGTGTCGGTCGGTTCGTTTCGCGTGATTTCCCGGCCGGATGGCTTGTTTCCGTCCGGCTCGGTCGGTCGTTTTTTATTCCGTCCGAGTCTGTCGGATTTCACATTCATTTCATCGTACTACCCGGGTCGTGCGGCGCCGGTCCGAGTCGGTCGGACTAAATTCCCGTACCGAGTCGGTCGGTATGTTTTCCGGCCCGAATCGGAAACGGCCCCTCTATGTAGGGATGTACCCTTGTAAATGTAACTGGGGCCAAAACCCATAATCCAACCCTGTGTGCGGGTTAACAACAAAACTGTGTATATAGAAACCTACCCATAAACCTACCCCCATGTAGAGGTCACTGACTGTAAAATGTAAAAATGGGACTATTACCCAAACCCATCCCTCATGTAAGGGAGTAAACTATGACTACCACACAGTAATTCAAATGCCATCCAAGTGTAAATAGGCATAAACTATGACTTCACAAATCTTTACCGCAACTAAAACTTCCAGTAACGCAAAAACATTTTCCATTCTCATGTAAATGAAACCTGTAGTCCCTCGCCGGTGAGCGACCTCTCACCCGAGTAGTACTACAATGGACACACATTACTGGTGTGCACCCCACAGCTGTGAGACCCTCTCACATGTAAAATAGCTGTACTTGTTGTTTTAAAAGTCATGGCCAAGTTCCATCATGAGACCAATATAAGGCAGATGGGTGCTCATGAGCACAAACTTGCTAATTTCTGCAAAGCTCAACTAAAGTAAACCGAACCATAATACCTAGATCTGTGCCACATTGTTTACTGGGAACATGAAAACTGTGCTAACAAGCACAACTTGAATGCAATGACCGTTAAATATAAACGTGGTGGCACCCACAGAAGAATCCGACGCAGTACACTGTTAGCAAGTTGTGAGGCATAACACACAGGGAGTCCAAGCTGGCACTTCACCACAGCGCTTGCCTATAAAACGAGTCTCCGGTGTACATAGGGGGTCCTTGCTGGCACTTACTACAGCACGTGCACCTCCAGCGAGAAGACGCAATAAAAAAAAACTGCTGAGACATGAAATAAGACAGTACCTCAAAAAGCCCTGCTTCACAACAATGGCATAAAGACTAGAAAAACATCTGAGTCCACGAGATGTTGTTTACTTGAAGGTTTGCCACAGGAAGACAGACAGAAGAGACGATCCGGAAATGATCTAAACACTGCGTTGTCCCAAGACTCCTCCTGTCATTGTTCAAACTTTATTGCAGCAAGCAAAGAGCAGCGTGGTTGGCAGAAAACAAACAGGAGCCACGCTCCAGATCGAATATGCTGCAGCATACAATCCCAAGATGGCTGCACGTACGTGACGCTGAGCCGGGTGGCTCACGGTGCGTACATGCCTGCAGGCATCCAGAAGAAGAAATCCACTGCGAACAGACTGGAACGTCAGAGAGACTCCCTGCTGACAATGTATGGCAATTAGAGATGCAGGTAAAACTGCGCGCGCGCCATGGTGAGCTCGTGCCACAATTTTTAAACCGGAGCATGGCGGTTAACTAACGCCCACAGTCATGAAATCTCAGCTGACATACCAAATAATGGACAAAAGTAGTCTCACCTCTCATGGCCCCCATGCGCTGCCAAAACAAACCCATCCCTCATGTAAGGGAGTAAACTGTGACTACCACACAGTAATTCAAATCCCATCCTCGTCGCCAAAATAATGTTGTGCCCTTACACACAAGTTGACACAGGTAGCCATGTAGAGTTTGAAGACTTCTTTATTGTTCCATTTAGATAATACAATAGTCCATATTCTTGTTGTCAGCCATCTCTCCAGCCCAGTTACCAGCTCTTACACCAGCCCCACCAGGAGCACTCTCCCTGCTGCTCAGCCCATCTCCAACTGTCACCACTCATCCACACAGGCACCCAGGCATTCCATTCATCACAGTCACACCAACATTCCGTTACCATCTCTCACTCTGGCTGAGCAGCAGGAGACAGCTAGGCTGGATAACATTCAAAGACACTTAAGAGGATATAACACATACCTTTTGAATTCCAAAGGGAAGCAGGAGACAGGTGTGAGGATGTCCTTAGCCAACATATGAGGTGGCATGGAAAATACAGTTTAGGTCAGTGTTAGACCTGGTTCCTAGAGTTCTCAGAGCTGTCAGTAGTTACAGGACTCCAATTAGCACCATAGTATTTGCTTTCTGCTATTGTCTTGGGCCGGGACCAAAAAATGGAAATGATTGATCAGGTCCCCCTCTTTAGCACTTTACTCTCTCAGGATAGTGAGGTGGGGCAATTCAAGGACTATACAAGGAACTTTTGACACTCAGGATACAGCAGTGCACTTTTATACCTCTTATTAACTGATTTTCCACTCAGTGCTTGCAATGTACTTTTAATGCCTATGAAAAATATACTACACACAAAATAATTATTAGCAAAGAGAATCAGAAGTCGCTAGCTCTTTCCTAGAGAGAGCTATTACCCTCAAATCCCATAAAATTGTTTACACCCAAAGAGCCACAATTAGAGTTACACATCGGACTGATGACCAAAGGGGTTCGATAGGAAAACATTTGCAAACGTGTATGAGATTTCAGAGCTTCAGAGTTTGTACATGATCTTTCTTAGGATGTTGTGACTAAAAACAGTAGGTCAAATCTTAGGACCTATTCACAAACTGACATTTTGTAGTACCTTTTGTAGGGCTACAAAACATTGTACAAAATGCTGTTTGCAAACCTATATGTGGTGTTTACATCTCCTGCCTTGCCTGTCTTTTTCAGTGCAGAGAGCTCAGCCTGAGTGCGGAATCTCCATATGCATAAGTATACGTTTTAGGGCCCAATTCTGATCTCGCTAGGAAAGCCCTCCGTATGACTCAGATCCGGAGGGTTTTCCGAGCGAGACTTGCTCCTGGAGTCCAAATGAGCAAGTACGATGCTGCTGTATGCTTATGGACTTGGTTCGCTTGGACTCCCATTGAACTCTATGGGAGCCTGTGTACAGACGCGTACAAGAGCTCCCATGGCAGAAAAGGGGTGGGTGGGGAAAAGCGTACACCCTGTGGGGGGCACCCCATGTTGCCCGTCACACTGTGCATGCCTGGATCGTGGGGACCCATGGGCACACCCCTGTGACAGATTTGGAGGGCCCTGGGTGCAGGGGGGCTTGCTACGGCCCCCTGAAGTATGCTTCCAACAGCCGTTCCGTCTCGCTGAGACCAAGGCGAAGCAGCTGTCCGAATCATGCATCGTATTCGCTCGGTCGGAATTCGGCTCCATTGCGCTGTACGATCCGGCTGCGAATGAGTTGTACGGAGCGGTTCGGGTCCGTAAACGATTCGGTCAGCGCTTACCCGATCTTCGCATCGTACTTGGTCATTCGGGCCTGTGTACGATTCGGTCGTAAACAAGGGCTACGAATCGGATCCGGCAAAGCCAAATCCGATTTGGAGGCCTTCCGAACGACATCGGAATCGGGCCCTTAGTAGTAAATATGCTTGGGACAGATGGGAGTAACTGGAAAATGGTGAGTCAATACTACACAAGGGAAGGGGAGTAGGGAGAAGAAGAGCAGGATTAATGGAGGGTCATGGAGTGTTCATGGAGTGTCATCTACCTACTCACAAAAGAGAAATCCTATTTTTATCAACAGACTGCTCTTCTAAAGTTACTATAGCAAAAGGGACATAAAACGGTAGTAAAGTTCTACAGTTTTGGCCAACCACTCTTACTACAGCCCACTCAATAGAAATCAATTGAATTAGGGGCTTCAAATGAAACCCCATAGTAAATGATGTTAAATTAATTAAATTCAATTCAATTAATTAAAATAGTTAAAAATATAGATAAATACAATGAATTTAAATAATGTATAAAAATAGTGCATATTTTAAATTTAATGCTAAAATATTGTAATAACCTTTTTGCAATTAAAATTAATGTAACAATCGTATTTTAAACCATTAGATGAGAATTAATTTTTTGATTTAACTCTGAGAAAAAAAATCCTAATGTATTTTTAATTCAACACTTAGCTAACAGTGCTGAATTATTTTTTGTTTAGTTTTACATTTAAAATAAATAAATATTAGAGAAAAATGTATATTTCACATTAAAATATTTTATCAAACTCTTCAATTTTAATAAACTTTTTACTTTACCCATTCTTTACCATAGAGAACCTCCACAGTCGGGGCAGACATGTCTGCATGGTACAGTATATGGAAAATGTGCCTATACTTTACCGTATGGAGAGCTCCACAGTAGGAGTAGAGATCTCTTCATGGTAAAGTATAGAGAAACAGAGACATTAATAACACTGGACCTTTCAATGGCATGTAAGACTGTGGTCCAAAACATCATTTTCCAGTGAATGCAGGAATAGGATATTATAAGGGACAGCTTTGGCTTTGATTGACTTAATCCTAATTGTCATACTTAACACTCATATCTATACCTATTCTCTCATTTTAAGAATTCCACTTGGACTGACCCAATTCCTTTGCTTTTTCTACACAATGCTGCGCTCTTCGTTCAATATCATTAAGAACTACTGTGTGTCATTTCAATGTAAACTAACAACACATAAATCATGATCTAGCTGATATGTAAGCAGTATCACCCAATACAGTGATAAATTGCAGTTTGCCATGCCCATGCACAAAATGGATCAGGGAATGTAGACTTGGCCCAAAGACCCAAAGATTGTGACATTATAATTCAGCAAAACTGTTCCATGACAGCTGCCAGCTTTATGGTCATTAAATCTATGTCACAATATTGAGTGGGAAAATATTGAACTTCAAAATTGTTGTATCCAGAACATCAACTTACACATTATTGTGAGGTAATAGATGAGTATAGATTCACTATTATTAAATCTACTTTGTAGGAAATTGGTTACTGTATTTTGGAGGGTGAAACACTACTCAAGCAGCAACCACAATTCCTGTCAGGGTGAAACACAAGCAAATCCCAAATTAACACGTGCTCAACCCTGTGTTAGCTTGGCACAAAGCAGTCAGGCTTAACTTAGAAGGAGATTGTAAAGTATTTATACAGCAATCCAAACATAAATAAAGTGAAGTTACAACAAAAAATGGCCCACACCAGTTTAGAAAAATGGAGAGAAGTTTAATAAATAATTTTAACAAAAACGACAAAACTCCAATCAGTAGAACCAGAGATCTGCAATTTTAAAGATCTCAGGTAAGTATAGCTCCTAAAAGCACAAAGTGCCACTTGCAGTTATCTGCTTGTGTGAGACCGGACGACAGTGACAAGTTCAGGCTGACTATGATGGAGTGTGGGCCAGATATAGGGACCAAGTTAGTCCCACTGAAAGAGTTACAGTCAAAAGTCCAGAGTGAATAGTCCTGCTCGCAGTGGAGGGCGCAACGAGGAGCAGGGGAAGTGTTGCAGATGACTGTCAATGTTGTGAGAAGAGCAGTTGTGAAGAGCCCAAAATGTTAGTATGTTTCCTTTTCTTGGGGATAGAGCACCACTGATACGACATTAAGGGTCCAGGACCTGAGGAGCTCCTCTTGGGGATCAGTAACTCTCTCCAGCAGAGGCCAGCTGGGCTCAAGCAGGCTCAGTTGCAGTGAAGCCTCTGGAGCTTGTTATATCCCTGTAGCTCAGAACAGGGGGCCAGTCAGCTGACACTTGGAGTCACTTCAGCCTGGGATGAAGAGTGCAGGTCCAGTCTTCCTTCTCAGCAAGCAGGGCAGCAGGATAGCAGTTCTTCCGGCAGCAGAGCAGCACATCAGTCCTTCTTCTTCTGTAGTATCCACAGGTCCGGAGTTGTAGTGAAGAGTTGGGTCTGAGGGTCCACAATTTATACTTGGAGCCCATTTTGAAGTGGGAGAAGATTCTGGGTATTTCCGCCCCCAGAGGTGTATGGCATTTCCTGCCTCCCTATCCTGGCCCAAGGTTGTCAGGTGGCACAAAAGACCTGTGTCAATTCATTTATAACTAAGTTCAGGCAGAGCATTTGTGATCTGCAAGTGTGGTGTGTGACAGCTCCTCCCCCTCATCAAGTCAGAGATGGCCCATACTGCCAAGATATACTCTCCCTTTGTCACATTGTCTGGCAACAATACACAAAGACCAACTACGAGTTACACCAAGTCATGTGACCCAGTACACAGGCTGCAGGCACCAAGTGGTTAGGACAAGAACATTCCAAATTTCTAAAAGTGGAATTTTCAGAATTGTGACTTAAAATCAACTTTACTATTAAAGAGGGTTTACAATTACAATTGTTTAGACACCAAACTCAATATGCTGACCTGCTCCCAATTGAAATTCAGCACTTATTAACTGTAATAAGTTAATCCAATGTTATCCTGTGGGAGAGGTAGGCCTTGCAGTAGTGAAAAACAAAGTTAAGAGTTTTTCACTACTGGGACATGTAAAACTTAAAAGTACAAATCCAAAGTTTTAAACACACTGCACCCTGCCCTATGGGTTATTTAGGGCCTACACAAAGGGTGACTTTTCTGAGTTAAAAAGAAAGGTTCGGGCCTGACAAATAGGACATTTTGTCAGGCCGAAATGGCAGTTTAAAACTGCACACACAGACTGCAATGGCCGTTCTGAGACATATTTTTAAAGTCTGCTATGTTTCAGAGGGGTATATATTTTCAGCCCGTCCAGGCTGTAAACTGTTACAGTGACCATATTGTGCTGTGATTGGTGTATTTTCAATGTGGAAAGATCGGATAAAAGTAATCGGATAATGTGAGCAGAAGAGTACCTGGAATCTGGGAAAAACATGCAGTAAATTATCTGGTAATTCTGGGGCCTCTGTGTTGTTACCCATTGTGGACTTTAAACTTGTAATGGCTGGTTAATGGACTGGTGATCCCACACAAATCAGAACTATTACTATTACTATGGCTATGAATATTAATATTAATATTATCATTACTGTAGGACTTGGCCTTTTTGGCTAAAGTTCCCTAAACTTTTTGCTTTCCCCCTAGACCGTTTTCCTGACATAGAGTTGCCAATTTAGATGCTTTAGGTACTTTGCCACTGCTGATCAGTGTCAAAATACAAGGGTTCCCTATGTAAAGTACAATGGTAATTGGTTGGCCATGATAGGTATGATTGCCTTACTAGTAAAAGTCCCTAGTGATGTGCACTGTGTGTGCAAGGGCTAGTAATGCAAAGGCGCGCAGAGAAGGGAACTCAGGCCTTCAGTGTAGGGCCTGCGCGCAGTTTGCTAAGTTAGCATGTTGTCCTGACAAGTGCAACCACTTGTCAGGTCTTACTTTCCCTTTTGCGTACACTATGGGCACCCCTGTGGTAGGTCCCGGGTAACCCCTGGGCAGGGTGCAGTGTAGGTAAAAGGCAGGACATATACTGAGGTGTGTGCTATGTCCTGACAGTGAAAAAACACTCCATTTCGTTTTCACTGGTGAAAGGCCATTCCGCCCATAGTACAGAATGGGGGAGGCTGGGTATGGTGTTTTGATAGCCTAGTTTTCTATAAGTTTATAATGGAGAGGTGAAGTTTAGTATGTATGAACTCACAGTGTCATAACATATATTTCTATGAAAGTGGTTTTGTCACTGTGTGTTCAGAAACCACTCTTTTAGAAAGGGGCTGAGTTTTGTGCTTTAAGCATTTCTGTGTGTCTCTGCTGAATGTGGATTGACTGTCTGGGTCTGAGATGGGAGGGGGTGAGATGGCACCTGGCTGACCTGCATCTGGAGAGTAAGCGAGGAGAAACCCAGGGAGGTGAAGAGGCCTGGGTTGCAGCTATAAAACAATTGACCCATCTCCTGCTGAGTGATTAAGCGTCCAGACCCCCAGTATCAAAGGGAGAAAGGTGACACTGGGAGGGAGACACCCAGAACTGATTTAGGCAGGGGTCAGGGACCCCTGAGCACAACGAACTTCAAAGACATGAAGGGGTATAACTAAGAGAACTTAAACCCCTAGAATTTGGTGAAATTTTGAATGGTGAAATGGACAGGTCGAGTCTGCAAAGGCTTTGACCTCTTTCGTGGTCAAGAAGAACCTCTGCCAAGGAAGAAGTTGCTGAAGAGACTGCTGGATAGGACTGACCCTTGCTTCGTGATCTGGGGCTGGCCTGCAGTTTGTAGCTTTTACTAAGGAAGAGACTGAAGGGACATTGCAGTGGGTGGTGTCCCCCCCTCCTTGAACAGGACTGTGCTTTGTGCTGTGTCCTGAACCCCAAGGGCCCGAGATGAGCTGGCTCCCTGTTTGGAAACACAGGAACATAAACGTTTCCGGAGAAGTCCCAAGCAAAGCGGTGTGCGCGTCCTTTTGCAGCTTGAGACCCTCAGAAGTTGTGCCTTGTGATCGTGGGCACGCAGGAGTAAACTGAGTCTCGGATGCGCAGGGTGCGTGTCGGGGTGCAAGCCGAGGTGTTGGTGAGGAGCGCCTGGTCGTTGTGTGCACCGGGAGACGAGGTGAGACTCGGACGCGCAGGGTGTGTGTCGTAGTGCAAGCCGAGGCGTTGGTGAGGAGCGCCTGGTCGTTGTGTGCACCGGGAAATGAAGTGAGTCTCGGACGCGCAGGGTGCGTGTTGTGGTGCAAGCCAAGGCGTTGGTGAAGGGCGCCTGGTCGTTGTGTGCACTGAGAGAAGAAGTGAGACTGGGACGCGCAGGGTGCGTGTCGTGGTGCAAGCCGAGGCATTGGTGAAGAGCGCCTGGTCGTTGTGTGCACCGGGAGAAGAGGTGAGACTCGGACGCGCAGGGTGCGTGTCGAGGTGCAAGCCGAGGAGTGGTGACGATCGCCTGGTCATCGTGTGCACCAGAGAAGAGGCGAGTCTCGGATGAGCAGAGTGCGTGTCGCGGTGCAACCAGAGGCGCTGGTGAGGAGTGCCTGGGTAGCGTGTGCACCGAAATCGAAGTAAGTCTCCACAAGTGCTGAGGGCGGGTCTCGGTCTCCACTGAGACCGCCGGAAGGAGGGCCAGGTCATTGGGCCCTCGGAGTGCAACAGTAGCGGCCCGGACCAGCAGTCCCGGAGGAGCGGAGTCTCCGGCCCGAGCTCGCCGTGCCCATTGACGGAGTTCTGGATCTAGGCCCAAGTCGCTGAAGGAGGGGAGGAGAGTGGGGTTGCGCCCCCCAGGTAACGTGGATCACCACCTGGGGTGGGGTGCAAGCTCAGAGGGACACTCTCTCGGCCTCTCGCTCCTAGCAGCTGCGTGAGCCTGTTGCTTCGGCTCGGATCGAGGCCCATGCTGGCCCAAGGAGGGGCAGTACTGGGGCCGGAGTGAGAAGCGGTACTTTTGTGTCATCATTGATCCATGTCGGTGGCAACTGTTAACAGCGCACCTAGACTCTCGTATTACACTTTGCATTATTGCTGCTAACGAACTATCGAACTGTCGTATGACGCCTGACTCTATTTGTGCCTGACGAACTGCATGCTGGGTGCGCTACGCACTGCGTTATTTTCCCTTGCAGAGTACATGATTGTAAGCGTGGCGCTTTGCATTATTTCTTCAGTGCACAGTACATGAGTATATCGTTACGCATTGCAGTATTTCGTTTCTTTTGCAACGTGTGTGATTCTAGCAATACGACCTACCTAACCTTTTGGAAACGGTTAGAAGTCAGCTTAACTGTTGGTTAGAAGCGGTGGTTGGGATTAGAACCTACCAATCCACCGGAAGAAATACTACCCATTATTATATGTTGGTTTTGTATTGTGTGGTCATATCGTATATCTTCTTGTATAAAGATTATACTTGTTTTTTTAAGCTCATGTGGAGTCTATTTGTGGTGACATCATTGGGTTGCTGTGAGTGTGGTTGCACATACTGTACACTCGTGCCTTGGCGATAAGCCTGGCTGCTCGTGCCAAGCTACTAAGGGGGTGCGAAGGGCTATCTCAGACGCTCTCCTTATTTAGCCTAACATTGAAACGAGGGGTCCGGATCTCGCACCTGGCAACAGCGGTGTGGAACGGGGACTCCCGCCTCCAGCATTTGGTGGCGGCGGTGAGGGATAAGGACCCCCACTTCCAACAATTACTATTGAGATTACTATTACTATTAATGTTACCACCATCTTGTAATAGAAACTAGGTGGAGCCCAAAGTCAACTGATTTACTAACCTTGGTATTTGTTATGGCTCTATATATTTTGTGCTACTAAAAATTTAAATCACTGTGTGAAATATGGAAGTAAGGGGGTTGTTGGAATTTCAGCTACTTTCATATCGTAGTCATTATTTTTGGCACATGTATCGTCACGTGGGTGGTATAACAGTACAGGGTTGACAATGCGTTCATTAACTGCACTAATTACACAACTGCATACTATCAAAAGGGTCATGCCATGAAAGCCTACTTTCAATATCGTTTGTTCTATCTAAATATTTTTGACAATTTCTGATATGACTTCCACCCACATGCTTCCGGATGTTTAAATCTGCTTCGCTGTTAGTAACCTTGTGAGACAAAAAGCGAACTACTTGATTGATATTAATTATTAAGGAAACTATAAGAATATTCCCTTGCTCATCTTGAATGATTAATAAAGAAATAGGGACAGAGATATAGTTTGCTTTGTTTTTAATAATTCGGTTTGATTTCAGCTTCAGAGACAGGAGGCACAATGTTCAGCTCAGTTACATAACACATTCAGGATTAAAGTATCAACAGTGATGACAATGTTATGAGTCTTGGATGTATGTGATTTACAAGCAATAAATAAGTGTAATGTATTTTCTCTTTTCTTAATTTGAGAAGAGCGTATTTTTAAATTTTGTGAACAGCGCGTTATATCAGTAAATCAGATCAGTAGACACAACCTATACGAAAGCAAATCTCTTCGTGTGATTTTCTGCTTAGGAATAACCTTAGATTCTTATTTAATATTTGTGCCCATAATAATATATCTTTGAGTAGATATCAGGATTAGACAATATCCTGTAATTGTGCAAACACATTTCAAGCATATGCGTGCTATCTGTCTGTGTTTAAAACTTTCAAATTCTTTAAAGATTGAAAACTGTATTTTTCAAAATTGCTAAACATATAAATTATGTATTCAATAGCAGTCAATGAATCATCCTTCACTGAATTTCTAAGTCTGCACAGAAATAGAGGACAGAAAAAGAAATGGAAATCTGCTGAACATTAACCTGACCACCTTTCAGGAAATAACTAACTGTTACACTTTTTCACTCCGCCATCTTCATCGGTGACTCGTCGCCCTTCATTGCTGTCCCTCTGCCTAGGCAGCACTCTATGTGCTAATCCATCAAATGGAAATGTAATCCTGGAAACACACGGAGAAAGTAATCATGAAGGAGGGCAATCCGGGCCCAGGAATTCCATTTGTGGATACAATTATGCAAATGTGCTTCCCCTATTGCATTGCCTGCTTTGCTTACTGTATATTCATGGGAGGTGTGTATTTTATAAACAATTTATGAACATGCTAAGGAATGTCCTTCCTCTGGGTGAAATGCCCACCCCTACGTCTTAGCACTGCACAGTAAAATGACTCCCCCTCATGGTTCGTTTTTTTTTTTTTTACTATTATCCATTCTTATGTCTTGGTCCGACTGAGTAGATCAATTTGACAGTAACGACAGTGGAAGTCATTGATCAATTCGAGGTGAAAAAAAAATATTCATTCGCTAATAGATTTCACCCGAGCCCCTACTGCACCTCTATAAGGCTCTTACAGGTCAAAATGGACGAGTCCTGACGACAGACAACCATTTCATTTTTGCTGCGTGGGCAATCTCATTGCTTAAACCATGAAGCCCATGACTTGTAAAAATCACTCAATTTTAATTAGCACAAGAGATAAAAAAAAAAAATCACGAAAAAGAAAAAGTCTATAAATTTGGGACTTAATCTATTAGTGGCAAAATAAAATCATATAGCCTAAAGTGGGAAAACATTACTATAACAAGCCAATGCACACTTAAAAAATACATTTTGACTATCTAGAAAAACCTTGAGTGAGTCAGGGATCTGGAAAAACTGAAAGGGGACATAGATCACTAGTGGAAGATGATGGCCTCTCAGGAAACGATATTTATTATTAGACATTGATTTGAAAAAAAGGTCATACAGAGGGGATCCTGTAACTGCAACTTCAGGTTGGTGTGCCAGACACAAGAGTGCTACCTACAGATCAGATTAGTGAGTTCTTCAATAACTTTGTTGGGAGGATATAAGTTCCACATGGCTGCTACTATTGCACACAGTATCTTCTAAAGTTACAAAATCCTTAAATTAGCTTGGTGATTGGTTTTGATTATTTCAGTTCATGGTGAATATGGAAGCAAAAAATCTTCAGCTTCTCTCAGTGATGGCTCTCATTCAACATCAGGACATGCGCTTGGGAGCATACGGGCTACAAGAAGGTACACAGGGAGGCTGCATGCTGCAAGACCCTCAGCTAAACTGTCCCCCACCTAGTCAATGCATTTGTACTAAGGGAACCAGGACTCATCCTGCGCTGCCTATAGAACTACTTGCATACTTCAGAGGGACACTCTCAGATTATACACTGGCAGACCCTGGAGTGTGAGAACATTTGGTGGATGTGCAAAACATATCACTCATCACTTTTAAGAGCAAGGAAAGAACTTACTTTGCCTCTTTGTTGTCTGTATAACTGCCGAACCCACTCTTTTCTAAAAATAGAAACTTAACAAATCGCAGGGGTCGTTAAGGGTTTTTATACACTCAACAAATTGTGCTGTGTTAGATCCATGTCTGCACTGTAACCCACTGACAGCCCACTACTTGTGACCTATGATGTGCTCAAAGACAGAGAGGCCCAAACTTCCTTCACCGCGTGAAAACTCCAAAAAGTATATTGGGGGTCAGGGCAAAGGAAGACTTAATAAACTTGTAGCGGTATCAAGCAACCGTTCCAAGTGGTCAATTGACAGGATGACTAGGCACAAAAGGGAAAGTGTTTGGGACCTCCTGTCAGTGCAATCAACTCAGCCATTTGAACAAGGAGATAAAGGGTGAATCACAGAATGTGCTCCTCATTATGTGGATCAGACAATCCCTTGGGTTGCTTTTATACTTTTCAGATGCCTCACAATTCTTATCCTTCTAAGGAAGTATTCTAACGATAAGTGGTATAATATTAGGTATATTGGCGCCCCTCAGGAGAAGTAACATATATATTGGTTAAAAAACAAAAGGTATTGAAGGACGGTGCTGTAAGGTGAGGAGAACCACCAACCTCCCCCAAAATGTGGCCGAGGCCAACACACAAGAAAAAACAATCCCCAGCACACGTCTACAGTGTAACACCACTTATAACTGCAAAAGTATGCACAAAATGTAAACACAGTGTTATTAATCCTTTGTTTTCTTTCTTTATTCTTTATTCTTGCATCATATCGTAATGTCCTTTGTCAGCCAACACGTGTTTCATCGCATACAATGGGAATTCGTTCAGCGACTTTCTCAAGGCTTCAATATCTTTGGTAAAGATCTTTCTTATGTGGTGATAATTCCATCCCACATGGGAAATGAATGATATCCGTTCTCAGAGTCTAGTGTCCTGCTGCACTCGAGGTACAAGACGGGCTGCTTTACAGACGAATACGTCTCTGAACGAGCTCGTAATTGTGGATCGTACTGAGATTCATCACTATTGTGGAGCAGGACACTAGACTCTGAGAACGGATATCATTAATTTCCCATATATATATTTATATATATAAACAATGTATTTGTGGAGGGAGACCCCCACACCCCCGAACTTACCTTAAATGCATGGTAAAGGCATACGTTGTAAAAGCATATGCATTCTAAAACATGCATGGTAAAAATGCATGGTAAATGTACAAAGTGGTAAAAACCTCATTGTAAAGGCTGTTTCCCCACATTAAAGCACACACAAGCAGGATTTAGATAATATTAATTTGTATTGAGCAATTTGGTCACAGATATTATATATATTAGAATTACAGATGAGGGAAATGCACCTACAAAATATATGTGTGAGTAAGTTGTATTAAGAAGACACAATGCAGGGAATAGTGTTAATGTTACCAGGGAGTACTGGGGGCCATCATGTCTCCAACTACACAAAACTGGTTGCTTTTGAGCTTGTAGTTGTGGATGTGTAGGTTTATTTTGGTGGTGGGTGTGAAAGTGGTACATGTGGATTTCCATCAGTGTTTGTTGAACCTGAGGGCCTGGAGGTTGTTGTATTAAGTTAGTTGAGCCTTGTGTACGCCTTGGACCTTCAGATTGAAATTGGGGCCTGTTTGCTATTGCCTTTAACAACTCCACATCTCTGTAATCTTATCCTTCAAAAAATTAAAATGTTCACGGTGCAACTTTGACATGTATTGTTAACAGTTCTCAGCCTTCAGAGCTATTCCTGTCAAACCTTTGACTTATTTAATAACATTGTCTGCAATTTCACACAGCATCACAACTATGTCACGAATATCTCCCTGCACAGACGACTGCAGTCTGAAAAGCTGATCTTCCCAGAAATGACGATCTCACCATGCTCATCACCCCAAATTCTTAGCCGTCTGACATGGAAAGTTAATTGTGTATCATTAAGAGCATTGGTATCTGGGAGGTTGTGTGGGAGGGATTGATTAATGGGAGAAACCTACTCCTCAACAAGGTTTTCTATCCTCTTCCTCAACTAATTGAGAGAAAACTGGAATTGCACTTGTATAGAATGAGTTTGGTGGTGAGCCAACTTTGGTACCTTTAGGTTAGGGGACATGTGGAGAAGAGTCCTGTACAGCTGGGACATGCCTCTGTGGCTGCTTAGCTGGGGGCTGAAGACTTGCAATCCTCAGGAGAGACCTTCGAGGAAGACTGTTGACCAGCAATAAGATGGTCTGGGCTGGATGCAGTCAACAATATTCTCCACTTACAACACCACCTCTTGCTCCTCCTCCCCTTTTTCTCTAGTGGTGGCTGCTGAGATAAATGCTAGGAGGAGGATTGCATTTTGGACAAGTATTTCTGGCTGTTCTCTACTTGTGGATGATGACGTATCATTGTCAAGCTCTTCCCTCACTCAGTACCTGGAAGAGGAAGATGTTAAAAGTTGAAATACATAAAATAATGCTTCTGCTCAATACTTCACCAGATTTTATTGGCATATAAATTGTCAACTAATTATTATTACACCTAAAGGTCATATAATGAAGTTACTTTAGCAATTAAATTAAAGTTACATATATTTTTTAAAGAACAAACTAAAACCAACTCACAAAAAGTAATAAAATACATATACATCTTTAATTTTATATACTTATTATATTCCTCATGTTGATACCTAAAAATAAAATCTACAAGGCACCTAACGAATTAACAAAATATATTGAAAATGACAAGGAAGACTGAAAAGTTCATGTCTAATAAAGATAAAGACAATGTGAGTAAGAAATGATTCTGCAAAAGCAAATAAAGGAACAATAATGTAGTTTATCAACTTTAATTAAAACACATAAATTAAGCCTGTTTTATCTAAAATGTGTAACGTTTATCGATCCCATAATGCCTACTGACAAAGCAATCTACACAACATTCTGGAAAGGCAATCCCTTATTAAAGCATATCATATATACCTATGCAAAGGAAATAATAATAAACAAGTTCACCCATTAGCAAAAAACATAATATTTTACGGGTGCTATGGTTGTGCAACAGCAGTAAATATATGTGGAAAATATAAAATAAAACCCACTAACCATCCACCTTCAGTGGCTGAAATTGATTATCCAACTGCAAGTTATAGGCCAGATGCCTTCTCACCCAAATATAAAGAGGGCACAAAATAGGAAAGGAAGAGCTGAAAAAAAGCTATGCCTGCACCCAACACATTCTCCTAACTTCCAATCTACTTTATTTAAATACTCACAAAAGAAAAAAAATATTTTTATGGCAATCTTATAAATGACAAAAGAATAGCTATATCCTGCACAACTAAGAATCTACTTACCGTGACACATTGTGTCAAAGATAACTGTAGTTTATTCACTGTGATCAAAAGTCATCTAAGCCTAAACAAGTCGGTGTTAACTATGGCTGCTGCTTTTGTACAATAACTTGACTCAGTATTTTGACACACAAGTGTGCTGTTTCTGCTTTGCTGAAGCTGATTGGTTTGTATTCTTCAAGTTCTTGTCCCCACATCCTTTCACCACCCCTACCTGAAAGCCTAGAGGACTTTCATCTGTAATTAATTTGTTGGCCTGAGCATACTCCAAAGGACCGATTGTGTGGACATTTGTGGTAGCAACTACTCAGCTGGTTGCGCGTTGACTGAGCCAAGTTGTGGAACGCAGAATAGATGACCAGCTTTCACTGGCAACTTTTTTCTTCATGGCAAGCCCTTTTTATTCACATTATATGGCCGAATGGAAGGCTGTTTTGTAGCTTTACAGTGATTGAGTTTGTCCGTATTTAATATATTCTTCATACAGCATGGCAGTTGAAAAAAATGAAAAAGGTAGAAGGCTGCAGCCATATTATTTGTCAATACCAAAGAGAGAATTCCTTGACTAACAGCCCATTGAAAGTTGCTTGGAATTAGCAGAAAAGCTACAGCGCCTAAAAAATCTATTGAAATTGGAACTAAGTAAATGGTGGGAGGTCACTTCCTGCAAAGATGTATTGAAGTATGCATGATCCAAAAAACCTCAGGATCTATGCTATCCTTTCCCTTGAAAATCAGAATCCTCCAGATGTTCAATGAATGGCAGCCAATTCAGCCACTTGCTCCAAAGAGATGTTAGAGATACGAATGATATCTTCATGATTAAATTGAACAGAAACACTCAAAGGCATTGAACCACTGAATTGGCAGGCATGAAGGTCAGTCAATCACTGAGGATTTTTAAAAAGCCTATGGAGAAGATTTTGGAGAAGTTTGAAGATGTGAGACAAAGCAAACAAAAAATGCACATTTATGAGGAATAAGAGAGATTACAGAACATGTTGTGTATTGAAATTTAATAAGAAATTTGATAGTGATATAAACTAACAACAACATTATAAGAACAAGGTAGTACAAGAAAGCTTGTTAATTGGATTTACAATCAGATGTGAACTTGGTTACTAATTATTCTGGGGGAAGTTACACAGGATCATCCAGAGAGACAAATTCAGACTGTTACACTACTCTCAGAAAATGTTGTATCTGTGCAGAGGCTGCCTAAGAGGTAGCAGAAAGGGTGACAAGGGAGGGAAAGAATAAAACGTGGTGGCCAACAATTCAACAGAATGCAATATCATCCTGGCAAGAAAGGAAACAAGTAGCCAATAAGGAAGAAGGAAATAAGATCCTTGATATCACAGATGGTAAGTCATCTCTCAAATTGTACACTTAAATCCAATGAATTGTCACTATTGGAACTTGGACTTTCATTTTCCTGAGATATTTTTAATTATGTTCACACATGGGTAAATCTTTTTCAGTTTGTGCTAAAGTTGAAATAAACTACATTTCACAAAATGTCTACTAAAAGAATAAGGCTTTTCACATCGTTGATGTGACAGAGGAACACACTACATTAGAAATTAAGGACATTGAGACACTTCAGGTGTTATGAGAATTGGAAGTTGACTGGGGTTGTGAGCTTAGAAACTAATGCATTGTTGAATGATTGTGGGTTGAATACTTACAAATGTCGCAATAGTGTTTTGAAGTTGACATTTAAATTCATGCCCCAATTGCCCTATGATTCACATTATACATTTCAGAAATTCATGATTAAAAATCTTATGAAGCTGAGAACAGTGGGGTATAAAGCCATATATACCAATATGTCACATGAATGGAAGTTAGCTTTGAATGAACTGTTGCTGGATACCACAGTTGTTAATAAACCATCAGACAATTAGGGCAATCTTATTATCATGCCTCATGAGACAACTGAGTGATACAAATTTTACAAAGTTTTATGAAATCATTACCATTGATCATTACAATGACATTTAGAGATACCATTACATATTGGAAGAATGGAGAGACAGATGTTTAATTGAAATCGAAGACTACTGGTTTGATAAATGTGAACATCCTAAAATTCTTACAAGGTATCATCTACTGAAGGTGTGTAAGAGTAGGTGCAACCGTCCACAGTGACTAATTATCACTTACACGTTAGTCCCTTAGAGAATACTTGTAGATATGTAGATCCTTTTTTCCTCCCCTTTGTCTCTACTTTACAATCATATGTTAAAGGCAGGGTAGACTTTCTTATGAAAATCCAAGAAATGGATGTCAAGTCGCTATATTTGAATATTAAACATAATGATAACATACAAACATGTGGTTATTTTACAGGATCGAGAAAAATCCAATATCATGCCCAAAAAACAGTGATTTCATCAATATTAAGGATTTGTTCCAATGAGAATATATTATGTTTACTGGCAGAAAAGAGCCACAAAGCTGGACACCTGCTTCCCCCCCCAACTACACCAAACTATTCATGGCCAGGTGAGAGAAGCAGTTGGTCTGGACGGGTGACCTCAAAAACTTCACACAATCTGTTGTCATATGATTTCATTATATTGATTAACTTTTTTGATTTAGAATGGCCCTGCTGTTACTGCAGATTAATTCATAAGCAGATTGAACTATAACAATTAGAATTTGTATTTTACTTTTATTATGAGTCAATCATGATTCATACCTGAGTCAAACCTCCATTGATTACATACATTTATACCCATTATAGACATGCCAGCCAACAGCATACTGCATGTTCTGAGTGATCTTATGAAGAAGCATAAATGGAGTATACCATTTCGTGAGCTGCTCAGAGCTAGAAGATACTGCAGTGCTGATGCTGTATATGAGAATGACAAAGAATGCCTGCTGCAAATGCTTCTCAAAAAGGTTATTCAGAATACGTGCTCAACAAAGATGTAGATTATATATACCAGAAGGAACACATTGACTTTCTAGTCACAAGGTCTATAAATCATGATGATAAATTGATGGTATGATTTGTCACCACCTTCAATAAGCAATCAGCAGGCTGCAAAGGCTGCTTTTAGGGATACACTTGAAACAGACCACATCATAGGGGCAATGATCCCCTCTATGCCATATGGATTAAGAACACACTGCCATTCGTAATACATAAAGTAGTATTACAGTTTTACTGCTCACATTCTAAAAAACTCTGTTCACAAGCCTCCGCCTACCTTTTCTGTGTGGAGATCTCAGCCATAAACATGGCGATATCAACATGCAGGAATACATTTTAATGGAGTATGTGGAAGAGACAAAGAGGAGTAACTAGATAATAGGAATACTTACTACGAAGTGGGAGAGACCCACACATGAGTAAGACCTCGTTTTTTACAAATTGCACTTCTAAAGTAACTACAGCCCTGAAAGTATCAAAACGGGTGTAAATGTACTCCACCCAGACTTGAAGTAAGTCTAGCACCATACATGGTAACTCAAAGGTACTGCAGTACACATCCATAGGAAACAATGGAGGCAGGTTTCAGAGGGTAAAGAGGAATTTGTGGCAGACATTTCTTCAGGTGGATCTTTTTCTTTGTGGAGTGCATAGATGAAATGCACCACAAGTTCTTGGCACCTCTCTGGATCATAATTTGGAGGTCAGTTAAACTAAAAAGCCAAGCAAATATTTAGACCATTCAGGACTATTGGTAACAGATTGACAATCTTTTTAACACAACAGGACAAGGACACGTTCTTCCTGTTCTGATTCACACACAGAGTTAGACCCGATTGGGTGTAAAGAAAACAGTACAGTTCAATTTCCACAGGATATCCTGACCAAATATTTTGACTGATGGGGTAGGACCAAAAAAGAAATCATGCTTGCCTGAGATGGAATCTAGGGTGATAGAACCAAGATCAGAAATGTGGTGTGGAACATGCTGATTTGAATAAAGGACGAACCTGAGAGAGGAAATGAAGGGAATTCAGATGTTTCAAAGCAGAGCTTCTTGCACCAATATCAAATTGAAAGTACTGGGCTTACCCATTTGGCATTCAATCACAATGAGGACCTTTCTGATCAGTGGGAATCAGGGCTTTTAGAACACAGTTAACACTGCTTGGGCTGTCCTAGTATTCAGGATAAGAGCTATGTGTGACCTGGTTAAAATCAGATAAGATACACTGCCTCATCTGCCCACTGCCAAAACATGACCCCTGCACCTGAAGCATCTCGCCTGTCCCCGTTTGCTTTCCCCACTTGCCCATCATATTGTCCCACTTTTGTTTTCCCATTTCCCCCTCATATCAGCATAAGTCTTCTTCCCTTCACATTATGCTGCTTATTTTGTGATTTCAAAGATCTGAGTTTAAGTTTCCGTACTTGGAGGTAACACAGTGGTTTGCAATAGTCACTAATTCAGACAGATTTTTCTGTTTAACGATCACTGCACAAAGCCAGCACCTACAGCTTCCTGAACCATCCCCACTGAAGGCCATTGCCTGAATATCTTTCAAAAACATCCTTAAGCTAGTCTAAATCATCTGCTATTGATTGATTCTCAATTATTTCACTTACAGTAGAAACAATAGTCAATTTTGTTTTCACTGGGCCCACATCCACAAATGCATTCAAAAAGGCATCCTTTCCTTGTTAAGGGGCCCCATTGTTACCAAGACCCTGATTTTCCCAACCTGACTTCTCAGCCAATTGATCTCTCAATTCACTTGATACCACCAGACACAACAATTCAAACACACATTGAACATCTTTACAGAACTGAGTAGGGTTTTCACTAATGTTTTCACTATGTCTTAATGCTCATTAAAAAGAAAGGTCCAGTAGATGTGGCCAGTGAACCTATGGAATCAAAGGAGATGTACTCAGATGGACTGCATCATCACTCATGGGACACACACAGAGAATTAGTCTCCCCCCTTCACCCCAAGAGCACCATCTGCGGCATCCCCTAAGGTTCATCCCTCAGCACCACCCTCTTCGACATGTACATGACCCCTCTAGCTGACAAAATCAGAACCCACATTATCAACATCATATCCTATGCTGACGACACCCAGCTCATCCTCTCGCTCTCAGCAGACCGCACCACAACAAAGACCAACTTCAGCAACTGGATGAAGAACGTTGCAGCCTGGATGAAGGACAACTGTCTGAAGCTCAACAAGGACAAGTATGAAGTGTTGATCTTTGGCAACCAAACATCCCTCTGGAATGACACCTGGTGGCACGCTGGACTTGGACCAATCCCTACACCAAAAGCCCACGGCCGAAAACTCTGCATCATCCTGGACAGGAAACTCAACATGAAATGACACATCAACACACTCTCCTTGGCCTGCTTCCACTTCTCCGCATGCTCTGAAGAATCTTCAAATGGCTCCCCACAGGAACCAGGAAAAAAGTTAAGCAATCCCTAATCACCAGCGGTCTGAACTACTGCAACACACTGTACACAGGAACCACCATTGAACTCATGAGAAGACTCCAGACAATACAGACTTCAGCGGCCAGACTGATCCTCAACCTGCCCAAATGGAACCACATCACCCAGCACCTGAGGAACCTTCTTCACTGGCTCCCCGTCCAGAAAAGATGACAGTTCCAAACTACTGACACACGCATACAAAGCCCTCCACTACCAAGGACCAGCACACATGAACTACGCCTGAGCTTCTACCAACCATCTAGAAACCTTGACTCCACCTCCCTCACCCTAGTACAGACACTGCGCATCTGCAGTAGCCACAGCAGAGGTCGCTCCTTCTCCTACCTCGCCACCAAGTCCTGGAACTCCCTCGCCCTCCACCTCCGAACATCACCCTCACTGATGGACTTGAGGAAGATACTCAAGACCTGGCTCTTCAACTAAACCCAGCAACCCAGTGCCTTGATACCCTCACGAGTGATAAGCTGCACTTTACAAGTACCGATTAATTGATATACCTGGGGGTAGGGTAATTTTGTAATGGAAGCAGTGTATTTGGAGCTGGTAGATTAAAGTCTTTGTCATCTGTGCTGCTAGAGTGAGGGAAAGCATATGTCCTTTGTACCTGAATCCTGTCCCTAGCCAGTCAATCTACGGACCTCCTTAAAACATTTCAAGCAATAGTGCGGATATGTTCATGGGGATTTCTATGTCAAGCTGGGTTTGAAGGCACTGTTGGTCTGGGGCTTTCCACAGCATCTTGTCTAGCAACTCGAGCTCTTCCATCTTGCACTTTACGTTCAGTCATTCACATCACAGCACTTGCTTGCATGTTTCCTCCTTGCACTCCATCCACCGGTGGTTCTGCTGGCACTGCTCTGTTTCCAGATTTCCTGGGTGCACTCAGTCCCATCGGCCAGCATGAGGAATATATACAGCAAATCCTCATTCCTTGGGTCCTAGCTCTCCTTCTCTTTTTCTAGAGAATTAGTGGTCTGGGGCAGTAAATAGGGAGGATGCATGGCAATAGGAGTGCAAGCCCTAATTATTACCCTAAGGTGGATTACTTGGTGTTCCAGTATCTCCTAAGTATGTTTCACACCACAGGCTTCAGATCCATGTTTAAGTTTGTTAGTTTACTCATGCCAATTGAAAAATGCAGGCATTTGCTTAGTGTCTATCCTATTTGTAGGATTCCTAAAGTTTCTTTTTCCAGGTGCTCAACCAGTCATGATCAAAGGTACCATGTTCAGAAAAGTATTGTTTCTCATCCTCACTAGTGACCTCCACCCACTGTTTGAGAAATGTGAACATTCTCGTACTGGTGGTACATAGCTTGGGCAAGAGCCCTTTTCACTGGGGGACTGTTATTAGCCCTGGGCAAAAATTGTAATATGCCAGAGTAATTTCAGTAATTACACATTACTCTTGTGATGCAAAATTTCAGAAATTATGCAATGACTCCAGTCTAAATAATTAAGAGTAATTTGGGGCAGAAATCCTACCACAGGAGTGAAGGAATGACCATCTAAGAGAGAGCGAGGAGCTGCTGGCTATTGCTAAACAACAGGATGTGGGAGCACACCGCTGACCTCTCAGGCAAGGTTCGCCCCTGGCATTCTGGGAAATGCAGTCTCTTGTAGCACGCTCCGATATTTTTGAGTGTTTCGCCAAGGTTGGCGCAGATAATGCTGATCTCTAGACACCTGTTTCTGGTTTATTAACCGTCATCAGTAGAGAATACAGTCTTGTATTTTGGGGTTTGCTGAGTAGGCTGCCAAACATTCTATCAGGTCCGGTACCTCTCACTGGCGCGCAGGTGCTTCATCCACGAGCTCGTCAGCTCAATGACTCACGGGAGTACTTTAAATAAACAACAGGATGTGGGAGCACACCGCTGACCTCTCAGGCAAGGTTCGCCCCTGGCATTCTGGGAAATGCAGTCTCTTGTAGCACGCTCCGATATTTTCGAGTGTTTCGCCAAGGTTGGCGCAGATAGTGCTGATCTCTAGACACGTGTTTCTGGTTTATTAACCGTCATCAGTAGAGAATACAGTCTTGTATTTTGGGGTTTGCTGAGTAGGCTGCCAAACATTCTATCAGGTCCGGTACCTCTCACTGGCGTGCAGGTGCTTCATCCACGAGCTCGTCAGCTCAATGACTCACGGGAGTACCCAGGTTGATTGATTCATGAGACGGTAAGAGCTAAGATCTCTAAACAATTGGGACGTTGTGATCAACACGCATTCTGAGAATATAATCTTACACTATTCTCACATATTTCCAGATACACGGATTGACGTGTTTTCTGCTGGTCTCGAGCGCAACGGTCCTCAAACTAACTGGATGGTTGTTTACCCCCCGCTGTTCGCAGTGGGTGTATCATCGTACCAAGCATTTATTGCTCCAGCACTGGTAAGGGCCTAATGAGTTGTCTTATTGATTGTCCGGTTGCTACGCCTATCCTCCCATCCTCTTAAATCACGTAGATTCCCTCATTTTTCAGTGACCTCGGCAAGTACACGGATTGTCATGTACCTTCCATTGTTCAGAATTCCTGACACATTTAATACAGTGGTGCTGCAGATCATCGCATTTGCCCAGACTGTCAGTTCCTCCCCCTCACTGGGGTAAGTTTCCCCTATGATTAGTTTTCATCACTATTCATTGTATATGAATGATTTTACTTATTTCCTTCTCATTTCTTCCCGTTAATTTTAACAGTGCCCGGCTGGGTCCCATGTGAGTACCCTTCCTACACTTTCACTTCCTTGTGGTGCACTTATGTCACTCTGACAGTGATTCCTTCTTCTCAGGTACCGGCCTTCTCCCCTGAGTTTTCCCTAGAGTAATGCAGTTGTTTTTGGCCCCAACATTGATGCTATTATTCTCCCCATTATTTTCAGATGTCCCTACATCACTAGGTCCTGAAGAGACCCCTTATTGTTAAGGGGGTCAAAACGCCGTCGACAAAACTTAAAGCGAACCATTTACCAGCCCCCATGATTAAATTGGGAAGCTGTGTTCATTGTACATTACTTTTGATGGTCGACTTTACTATTGTTGGAAACCAATTTTCTATGGTACCACATGTCACTATTTCTGTATGTTCCATGTTCACTGGGAACACCCCGCACCGTTTTTTGAATATAAATTTGATGCTATATGTATAAATAACTGTTGAGATTACAAAACATTGAGTGGTATATGGTTTCTTCTTCTCTTTTGGACATCTACCTAACCCTTTTTCACTGCCATTGTGCCTACTTCCATATTTTTTATCTTCCCCATTAGCGCACTATTTCTACATCCTACCCAACCAGTCTGTTACCCTGTTGCATCCTATCCAGACAAGATTTTCTTTGCACTTTGACACATCACAGACAGCACAAAACAATACATGCAAAGTAAGACCATGAAAGTGCAACTTCACATAAATGAAGACATCCATCCTGTTGCTAAATGACATTGTCAAATTGCATTACATTTACAAGTGGCTTTTGAGAAAGAACTTGATACCCTAATAAAGCATGACATCATTGAGTGATCCACTAGTCCAACGCCATGGGTATCACCCATAGTAGTAGTGCTAAAAAAGGATAGTGGACGAGCCATGCGTTGATATGCAACAAGTGTAGAAGGTGATTGAGAGAGAGCGACATCCAGGTCTGCACATTGCTGACTATGCTGAGATCCTTGATTGGTATGGCTAGTTACTGTTCAAGGTATAAACATGACTTTTCGACTTAATGGGCAAGTGATTGTGAACACAGCTTGAAGAAAAATTCAACATACAATTGAGAATGCAACTGGAATGGCCTACTTTGATCTGAAATTACAGGCGGAGGTTGTTGTTGAGCAAGCCCCGTGGGGTTGGGTGCCATCCTTGCCCATCATATTGGACATTCCAATGTCCGAATACACATTTTGGCTTATGCTAGCAGACGTTTGCCAATGACTGAACGTGCTTATTCACAACCTGAAAGAGAAATCCTAGCTGTAATGTGGGCTTGTGAGCATTTTCATGTGTTCCTGTATGGAACACATTTCAAAGAATTGGAAAACTTAAGAATCAGCAGCAAACAACAGAAAAAGTAACACCTAAAACCAGCAGAGGGGGAGGAGGTACCAAAGGAAATGCAAAAGGAGGTCAGGTGGACAGAGAGGGCATGACGACAAGATCAAAGAAAACTTAACCTGTATAAATGTCCCTGATGGGGGTGATGGAGGGTCCATATACAATATTGAATCTTGTAATGAATTAGAGATCATTAATTTGTCCAAAAGATGAATTGACGATGATGAATTGAAATTGTTGAGTAAAGGCCTAGGCTTCTGTTCAACGCAAAATGGTGATCTACTGATGTACATATTGATTTGTTCAAATTTGTCATAACTTTGAAATTAAAATATAATTTTCATGATCAAGTGTCTGAAGTCAATATGCCCACTGAGGGATCTACAACCATATCACATACCATTGCAGACATTCAGAATATTCAGTGTCTCCTGACTATTCAGGACAATGACGATATCGATGTTAGAACTGTCCTACAAGATTTAAACATTGCAGAGAATCTTAGTACATACAGTGGGCTGCGACCCAAATCTAAATTCTCTCCTGCAAACTTGTATCATCATAATATTGACATCTTCCACGAAAAGGTAACAGAGGATTTGCATAAACTTGAGTCTCCAACCAGATATGCTACTCAGCCTGGTTCCAACCTGTCACCAAGTGAGAGGCAAGCCTTGGGTGGGCTCCACGGTGATGACAGCATTGTAATCAGAAAAGCTGATAAAGGTAGTAATATGGTTATAATGGAAAAAACAGATCCTAGGAATGAAATAAACCGTCAATTGAGTGATGTTTCATGTTATTTGCCAGTGATAGCTAATCACATAGGTTAATTGACGTCTCTCATCAATTTAAAACTCAAGGAATGGAGAGACGTCTGCCTTTTGAGCGACTCAGAGTATAAATTCTTGAAAGTTGGACAATCCAGATACCCATGCATATATATGCTACCTAAGGTACAAAAAAAGCCCCATTTCCACTGGGACGACCTTTTATTTCAGGGGTGGGATCACCAACTGAGAAGATGTCAGTTTGCAGAGACAAAGCTGCAAAAATATATGGTTAACCTTCCATCTTACATAAGGAATAGTAAGGATATACTGTTAAAATTCAACAATTTCACATGGTCCGAGGACTTACGCTTTGTCACATTTGATGTTGTCAGTCTCTATACCTGTATTGAAAACAAATTTGGCCTCATAGCAGCACGCTCCTACCTTGACAGAGAGGGGGTAGACCAATTTGAGCACAACAACATGATCTTGGAGATGATGGAATGAATTCTAACAAATAATTTTTTCCTTCATGATGGACAGTGGTACCATCAGGTTCGCAGAACTGCCATGGGCACCAGGTTTGCTCCTTCTTATGCCTGTTTTTTTATGGGCTGGTATGAGAGGGAGCATGTCTAGAGCAGAAATGCCTCCCCCTGGACCCAATATATAATCTTCTGGGGGAGGTACATTGATGATATCATCTGCCTTTGGTCGGGTTCAGACGAAGCACTTCAGGACTATTTCTTGTTTTTAAATAACAATCCATACAATGTGAGACTAACAATGAATCAACATAAGGAGGAGATAGATTCCCTTGATCTCCACTTTTATGTAAAAAATGGAGTTTTCCAGAGCACTTTATTCCGGAAAGATACAGCCTGCAATGGTGTACTTCATGCATCAAGTGCACATGCACTGTCAGTGATCAAAAACATCCCCTATGGTGGGATGGTAAGAGTAAGGAGACATTGTACTGAAGTCAACTATTTTAACGCTAACATTGCTGATACTCAAGCACGGTTTCTCAGGAGAGGCTACAAAATGAGAGATGTGCAAAAAGAAGAAACTATGGTTCACCAGTTGAATAGAGATTCAACGCTTATGGACAGCAAGAGCACCAAGGAAAAGCATAATCATGACAACACACTGAGATTCATCACTAAATACACAACATATATTAATAAAATGTTCAGGATTCTAAAAAAGAATTGGCACATTTTACAGGATATTCCAAGCCTGAAAAAGGTGTCAACTAAGAATCCCTGAGTCACCTATAGAAAAGGGTTAACCCTAAAAGACAAACTCTGCCCAAGTTATGTGACATCGGGCAGGACGGCCACTACCTGGCTACCTCCAAAACCAACGGGTTTTTACATGTGTGACTCATGTAACATCTGTCTTTTGGTAAGAACAAAACAAAGAAATTTGCCTACAACAGCATGCAACAGTTTGAGATCAATCAGTTCATCAACTGTAACACATTATTTGTGATATATGTATTGGGCTATATCTACGGAATGATATATGTAGGCAGCACAACCTGAAGTTTAAAGCTGAGAATTCAGGAGCACCGCAGAGCCATGGCAAATGGAGATACCAGGTACCCCATTGCTGAGCATTACAGACAGGTCAAGCATTACAGACAGGTCCACCTTACAGATCCTTCCTTCTAGTTCCATGTGATTGAGCATGTGAGGGTAGTCAGGAGAGGAGGTGATAGGGAGCTACCTCTCAGACAGAAGGAGGAAAAGTGGATCTGTAGATTGCGGACGGCTACCTGTGGTCATAATACTGACAATGAATTTCACTACTTTTTAAATTAACCACAGGGGATTAAGATCAAGTATGCAATTATGGTCAAGCATATCATGTAGGATGACTCAGTGGTTCAGGTATTTGTCTATAGGTTGAACTAATTTTTTGTGTGTCAAAACTGCCAAATGTAATGTTTGTGAAATGAGGTATTATAGCACTGTCAATAATAGGTTTGAAATGTATAGTCACTTTTCACATATTGAATCATAATGAGTTTCTTATAAATGAAAAGGGTTAAGGACATAAGTAATGCCATGCACCCCCGTTTCTATCCTAACCTCCTTCTAGCTTTATTGCCTCTTTTTCTCCAGTCTGCCTTTGGACACCATTGATGGAGTATAGAAGTGAGTATGTTGATTTCAGGACGGCCGCAAATATTGGATAGATGAGCCCTATGATGATTTGAGTAAAGCACTGCTGTGTTAAGTCAAGTGCAATTGCCTTAACAAGTAAACTTACACTAAGTTCTCATTGTAAATTAATCCACAGATTGGGAACACATGAGTTGTCCCTACCAGGGGCATGGTATTGTGAACACATGGTTTTCCTGTACATTGAATGATGTCCGCAAAAACCATTTATGAGAGAATCTCTCATTAAGGACAGTCACTTTTAAATAAATGTTTTTTTCCAAAGTCTACCCTCCCCCCTTAAGAAAGAGTGTGGATGCTGGTGTTCTGCTATTACCTAAGTGTCGATTGCCCATTCCAAGATGGCTTAAGTTATTAGCCATGATTACCTGTAGTTATGTTTGCTCCACACTAAGATGGCCGGACGTTTCAGATTAATGCGAGTTTTATTATACAAGACATCCTGTTTTTCATTAATCGCCTTTAACACTGCAATCATGCCCTAATATACGGGCATGACAGGTAATAGCCGGCGATCCATTAAATTCTCGTAGTTGACACTGGCTTATAGGCTACACTCCAAGATGGCTTAAGTCATTAGCCATGGCTGGTTATATTTAAATTTGCCCCACTCAAAGCTGGCCGGACGGTTCGGTTTATTAGTCGGTATTGGTCTACATACTCCTTTCTAAGATGGCTGAAGCTATTAGCCATGGTTAGTTTTAGTGATATTGGCTCCACTTCAAGATGACCTGAAGGTTTGGTTAGATATGTTGTTCATGAAAACAAATCCCCAGTTTTCATCAATCGCTTGTAATAGCCTGATTCTGCCTCATTATACTGGCGTCATAACCAAGAGCCGGGGATCCAGTGATTTGAGTGACACCGGCTCCATTTCAAGATGGCTGATCCTAATAGCTGGTATTGCGTTATGTAGGCGGTACCAATGATATGTCATGTGATACCACAGATCTCCACCTGTTGTTACTTAGGATTGTGAGGTATTTAAACATCTCAATGTGGCGTGCTTTTCGAAACAACACAGAACCACGGAAGAGAAGTTTAGACACGTAGCAAGATATGTGGGAAGAGGGTGTCACTTATTAACTCCACACGGGCAGATTGATGACTGTGTATGTCAGGATTTTTCAAAGAGTCACTCATTATGAAAACAGGTCATCATAGTATGCGATATATGGTTTTAACTGTCCCCTTTGAGTGGTTAACAAGGGATGTAGAATGCGGGGCTATTTTGTTTTTTAAAACTTGGAAGTGATTTGATATGAGTCTACCGGCAACCTATGTTAACATAATCATTATGGTAAACTGGAAAACGCTAACTATAATAAGTAGCATTCGAGCCGTAAAAGCGTCCAAACTCGCTCGCGCAGCTTGGCGCAAGGAATTAGTAACGTGGCCAGTTGGGGATAAAAATGTAGTGATATTCGTGTTTCCTTTTTCAGCACTTTTTGCTATTGCCTTAATGAAGGTAATCTTTAAGCTCTTAAAGTGGATACCAATTAGCACTGGAATTGGAGAAGTCCCTTCGCGTGGCAAGACGAATGGAACTATGAATGATTATTGTCTTTTGACGATTGTCGTGTCAGTGTCTTGGGCACCCGCCTGTGTACGGGGGATTGAGAGATTATGACGAAGGCGATAGCTACTTGAGATTCCAATGTGGATCTAAATCGGTTAATTTATAATTTTTAAGCTATTGTGTATCCATTTAGGCGCTTATGGGTATTGGGAACCAGAGTAATAGGACTCCCACTCTCCAATTTGAACATTAGCATCTGGGCGTGGCATGTGTCTCCTTTGATCTATCATTAATGTAAATGCGAACTTAATGCTGATGTAACTTTAAGTCCGTGAGGATAAAAACTACGTACAAATGCTCAGCTCAATGTAACGATCTCGATCTGTAATTTAGAGGGCTTCCTTTGGTCTTTACACAATTGTTACATTAAAAAGCTTCACCTGAACTCTAATCATATGTTTTTTTAATTATTCTCACACTAGGTGCCAGACTGTATGCCTGGAATTTTCCTTTTATCATAAGGCGATAACCGATTCATGATGTAGTCTTACGGCGCACTACACTTTTTCATTCTAGAAGTGAGAGTTCAGATTTTTATCTGACTTATCTGTATTCTAGCTTCCCCAGACATAAGTCTAGATACTGATTAATGCTTATGCGGTACTTGTTTGTTTCTCTGATTTTACATTTTCTCTGTCAGATTATCATCTGGCGTATACAGATATAACTCTAGCTACTAAGGAAAGTTCATGTGGCACATGTCTGTTTCTCTAAATCTTATATTCTTCTCTGCCTTTCCCTTCATGCTGTTCCAAGCTTGCTTTTATACTCGTTTTTTAATCAAGCTATTGCTATCACCACATTTTAGGGTGGAATGTCGATTATAATTGGCCTGGCTAATTGATGAGACAAAAACGTTGGTTTTAATATAACTTACTTCGTAATTAATGAGTTATCAGATAATAGAAATGATAACACAAGTAAACTGTCGTTTTCATAAAAGAAACTAAAAAACATGTTTAAATTTAGTCTGTCTCTACGTAGGTGTTATTGTGGGTCTTACTGTGTGTCTATGTTTGTTTCCTATACATTAAATGGTTGTGTCCAGTCATCAGTAATGTTTTTCTGTTGTGGTTTAATACGTTTTTGTTATTGTAGTTCAATTATCAATGATGTGTCCTATGTGCTGTTTTAATTTTAATTTTAATTTTAATTCAATGATTTACGTTATATGTCATTATTTGATGAAAGTGACAACATTGAAGTTTTTTTGTCATCAGTTATGTTTGTCAGTCAGTTTATGTCTTCTATGTTATCTGTTACAGCCCTGACGAAGTTCCATGAATGTATCTTGGGAACGAAACGCGTTGGCTGGTTGTTCATTGAATGTGCACAAACTTTTCAAAAAATAATTTTCTTCAAGAATCACAACAGACTAAGGGGCCAATTCCGATTTCGGCCGGAAGGGCACCGAACGATGGTCGGAGCCCTTCCGACCGAATCGGAACGTGCCGGCCGGATTCCTTTCCGACCGAGCCATTCCGATGGGCTCGGTCGGAAAGGAATCCGACTCGGATTTCCGGATGGCTTACGACGGGCTCGGAGAGCCCGTCCGCCGTCCGGAAATCCTTCAGTACTCCCCCGGCCGCCTCTTCACGACCGAGGGAGTACGATGGCAGTATTTCACTGCCTTTTCGTGCCGGTCTTTCCGGCACAAAAAGGCAGTCGGTAACTGTCTTTGGGGGCCCCCAGTAGGGCCCCCATGGGTGCGAGGCCGCCGAATGGCGGCCTGGGGGCACCTATGGTGCCCCTCTGTTGATCCCTGCACCCGGTGGCAGGCACCTTGGGGTGCCGGCCACAGGGTGCAGGGATCAACTGCACTCCTGCTTTTCACAATGCAAGCATGCATTCCGCTCGGAATGCATGCTCCCATTGTGCAGTATACGAGTGCGACCGAACAGGGTTCGGTCGCATCGTACTTGCAGGGCCGTAACCGACGACAGCAGGTTGGTCGGTTACGGCTCCTGGACAATGTCGGACGGACCTGAGTCCGTCCGACATCGGAATCGGCCCCTAAATCTGCTTTCTTGGTGCACCTCTTTGCTTTCATCAAAATTCGGAATCTGTTTACAGTGGCACTAAAAGGCGACAGGTGCCGGAGTATTTGTGCATACATCTCAACACTAAATTGCATTAACTAAGTGAGGTGCAACCTGAGTAGTCCGTCGCTCTGTTCAGTTTTGGTTTAACATTTCACAGTTGTCACTGACCACCAATCATTGCTCACCATTTTTGGCAATTCTAAAACCAAGATGCCCCTTTGCATTGAGAGGTGGGGGTTGTGATTGCAGGAGTATGATTACACGATTGTGCATCATGCAGGAAAAGATCTAAACCCTGCTGAAAACTTCTCATGTGTGCCAATACAGTGTCATAGCACTACTTCTAAAGCGGCTTATGGCTATGTTACTTTCATTGTGAAGTCCAGTATCCCTGCTGCCATATTGGTAGAACAAATCATTGCTGCCACGAGTACTGACAGGGATTTGCTAATGCTCAAAGACATTATGTAGGAAACTGTCTCTCTGTACTAAAATAAAGTACACTATGTAGAGAGTCTGGGAAATCCCCAATGGGAATGCAGAGGTATAAGTAGATAATACTAACTCTCTTTTTGTGGTAGTGTGGACCAGCTGTAAGGCTTATCAGAGGGTAATGCTAAGCATTAGTTGTAGTCAGAGAGGCAATAAATAAGACACACACTCAAGAATAAATCTGAGACCAATTTGTAAAAATAATATCGATTTCTATATAATTGTTTAGCCCAAGTAACTCAGTTCTAAGGTAAGTACTTTCAGAGATACAAGTTTGCAAAGTTCGATAAACATATCACTTCTATGCACAATTACGCACCATAGTAAACAATGGAGAAAAAGCTGAAAAATGCATAGAAATTCAGGCAATGCTTTCATGATGTTCACCTTCTCGTTTTAGGTCAATTTAAGGACCAGGTTCAAAGTTCTGGCAGGAGAAGTTCAGGAGCCTCCCAGATCTGCCGAGAGCAGAGTGCTGAGGTCTTGGAAGCTGGTGCGCAAAAATGAAGGGGGCCACTTGAAAATACACTGCACAGATGGACTTACACATAAGTCCAGTGGGTCTCCTTAAAGGGAGGAGGTCTCAAGGGCGTGGAGGTCTCAAGGGCGTGGGGACCATGGGAACAGAGCTGGTTGGTCGGTGCTGGGGCTGGTGGGGCTGGGTGCAGAGCAAACAGGTCAGCTGGGTGTTGTGCGTCTTGAGGTCCTCAGCTCCAATTGGTCCTGGTGTCTCCAAACTTGGTGAGGACACAGACTTGATCCTCCGGCGCTTTTGTACCTTTTTTTGCTTTGGTGCTGCATCGAGGTCGTAAGGGAGCAGCAAGTTGACAAACTGGACTTCATGGGGTCAGTGCATGTGGTGTGCAGGGGAGTGAGCCCTTCACTCCAAGGGAGTTTCCCAGAAATGTTGTGAAGGCTGGAGATGTGCTCCGGGGTTCTTGGAGTGCTCTTAAGTTTGAGGACAACACAGCAGCAGCGATTGTCAAGTCATGGGAGCAGCAGGCAGGGTTTGGCATCTTTTTTTTCTGCATCAGGGCTTCAATTCTTGTGCAGCAGGTCTTCTTTGTCCTTGTCTTCTGTCCATCGAATCTGATGTTCAGGTCTCGGGGTGCCACCTAAATACTGAATTTAGGGGCGTTACAATGGGAGACAGGTAGTAGCCAGTGGGCTTCCTACCGTTAGGGTGTTTACACCCTCTAGGGACCACTTCCTGTGGGAAGAGGCACTACCCTAGCCCTGATAGGATGTTTTCCCACCATTCCAAGATGGTAGAATTTCAGGAGAGGGGTTCACATTGCCTGCCCCGCCCTAGGGGTGGTGTAGGTTAAGTGATGACCCACCTCCTAATCTAACTAATGTTCCACCTTTCCTCCCACCAAAAGTGGAGCAGGAAAGGGGGCTTTGCTTCCCCCACTATCTGGAGGTTCCTGGGTTGGATTTCAAAGGTGGCAACGCCTTTGAAGCTTCCCTCCCAGGAAGGCCATCCTGTCGTGGAGGAGGTGTGAAGCACCTCCGCCCAGAGCAGGCTTTGTCTCTATCCTCTGAGTATGCTGGCTCTCACCCCATGAAGTCAGAAACATATCTGGTAGTGGCAAGCTGGCAAAAACAAGTCAGGACCCACACCAGTGCTTAGTAGGTTTTCAGGGGACCCTCTGAAAGGGACTACTGTGTGAATTTATTAATAAATCCACCACTGGCATCAGAGAGGATGTATTAAGACAACATCTTTGGTACCAAACACCTTTAGAATCAGTGAAGCAATCATGCAGATATGAAACTCATGTTAACAACTATTCAGCCCATGTACTCTTCATGGCTTCCCTTTGCACTTACAACATCTCAGAATAGACTGGGCATTGTAGGGGCATATCTGCTCATGCTGATATGCCCACACTTACCAGGGTACCACTTACTAGGGACTTACAGTGGGTACTGAAGTTGTGCCAATGGTGGTATACGTTTAGGGAAAGAACACTGGTACTGGGAACCTGGTTAGCAGGGACGCAGTACTCTACAGTCGAAGTTGCATCAAAAAACCTGGCAAAAAGTGTTGGGGGATTTCTGAAACAGAAACCCAGTTTCCTACACAATATTACACACCAATATTGACGAAAGCATATTCACCCTCTTCATGATGACCTTAAATGCCAGATATTCAAAAAATGTGCAAGAAGAACTATCAGCTACCCCAGAAGGCATAATTTTACATGGGTTGAGAATTGCCATGCCTGAGAGTCTGAGACACCAAGTTCTTGAACTGGCCAAGAGGAGCACCGTGGAGTTGATGCTCTGAAATGAGCTTTAAGGGACCGAGTGTGGTTACCCCACCTTGATGAAAGAGTTGAAAAAGAGTTAAAGGCATGTCATTTGTGCAACTGCTTGTCATCTAAGACAACTCCACATCCATTAAACATGATTTCTTTGGACCCCTTGACAATGGATATCATCTACTAGTAATTGTTGATGAACATTCCTGTTTTCCCCTGGTGGAAGATCTCTCATCAACTGCTCATGACAGAGTCATTGAGAGACTTGAAAGTATATTTGTAACATGGGGGGCCTGATTCACAGAACTAACTTACGTCAAAAAAGTAAACGTAAACGTAAACGTAGACGTAAAGTTAGTACTTTTTAGGTATTCACAGAGTACACTTACTCATTTTGGTATTCACAGAAGTTAGTAGTCCTAACTTTAGGACTCCTAAATGCCTTCTGTGAATACCGAAAGTCTTAAAGTTAGGATTTTTCTCAGTTTAGGAGTAGTAAATTTAGTTTAGAAAATGGCTACCTAATTGAAATAATAAAAATACTTTTTTACAATAAACTCAATGTACATTAGAAATGTAATACAAATAAATGTTTAAAAAATACTGTTTAATATTACTAATGTACAAAATGTTTTTCTTTACTGTTTAAAATTGTTAAATTATAATAGTAAATATTAGAAAATAAATAATATTTATTATTATACATTAAAATAAAATATGTTAATTTACCAATGTGTTAAAAAAATGTGTACTGCTTGCTCAAAATGTGAAAAAATGTATTAATGTTAAAAATATTTTTCTTTTTCAAAATGCTTTCTTACCTTAATAATTTTATTTGTATTTACAATTTATATAATATTATAAAAAATATAATATTATTTATTAGAAAATATGCAAAAAATATAAAAAAGTTATACAATGAAAAAATTGTAAAAAAATATATGTTATTAAAAATGTACACTATATGTAATTATGTAATGCATATTTACAATGAAAATAAATATTCTATGACTGTTACAAAAAAATATGCATTAAAAAAATGTATAAAAACCAGTGGACAACTACATATTTTATTTGTACAAAATGTACATATTTACCAAGTTCTCCATTATAAAAAACATAAAAATATTTCATGCTGACTTTATACCCCAAAACCCCTATATGCTTGGAAATGCTGGGGCTGTGAGACCTACATTCACCTTTTTGTCACTACAGGGATGGTGGGGTTATAGCCATAAACCACTATATGCTTGGAAATGCTGGGGGCTTGAACCCCACATTCACATTTTTGTCACTACAGAGATGGGGGGTTTGTCAAGCATATCACTTTATGTGTCAATTTTGCATGCAGTTTGCACACAAAACACAAATTTAGCATGACAACACTGGGGGAGTGATAGACATCCACCCCCCCTATGGGGTGGAAAATGGTGGTAGTGTTAAACATCCCCCTATGGGGTGGACAATGGTGGTAGTGTTAGCTATCCATCCCCCTATGGGGTGGACAATGGTGGCAGTGTTAAACATCCACCCCCCTATGGGGTGGACAATGGTGGTAGTGTTAGCCATCCACCCCCCTATATATTGGGAATGCTGGTAGTGTTGAACATCCACCCCCCTATGGGGTGGACAATGGTGGTAGTGTTAGCTATCCACTCCCCTATGGGGTGGACAATGGTGGTAGTGTTAGCCATCTACCCGCTATAGGTTGGGTATGCTGGTAGTGTTGAACATCCACCCCCCTATGGGGTGGACAATGGTGGTAGTGTTAGCTATCCACTCCCCTATGGGGTTGACAATGGTGGTAGTGTTAGCCATCCACCACCTATAGGTTGGGAATGCTGGTAGTGTTGAACATCCACCCCCCTATGGGGTGGACAATGGTGATAGTGTTAGCCATTCACCCCCTTATAGGTTGGGAATGCTGGTAGTGTTGAACATCCACCCCCCTATGGGGTGGACAATGGTGGTAGTGTTAGCCATCCACCCCCCTATAGGTTGGGAATGCTGGTAGTGTTGAACATCCACCCCCATATGGGGTGGACAATGGTGGTAGTGTTAGCCATCCACCCCCTATGGGTTGGGAATGCTGGTAGTGTTGAACATCCACCCCCCTATGGGGTGGACAATGGTGGTAGTGTTAGCTATCCACCCCCCTATGGGGAGGACAATGGTGGTAGTATTAGCCATCCACCCCCCTATAGGTTGGGAATGCTGGTAGTGTTGAACATCTACCCCCTATGGGGTGGACAATGCTAGGAGTTTTTGCCATCCACCACCCCCTTGCCTCTACATTGCTGCAAGAATTCCCACCACTCCAATGTTGACTGTGTTTTGTCACAACTTATGTATTTTGTTCCCTTTCGCGGGGCGTGACGTTTTTGTCTGTGGTAGGTGTCTGACTTACCGTCTGTGACGAACGCGTCGGTTACGGTTGTTGAATCGGCCCTAGGCGTACAGTATAGGGATGACATGCACGACCGAATACATGTTTACTTCGTCTCGTACGCAGTGATTGTGTTGTGGCGCGAATCGGAGATGAAATACGGCTCTTCCGGGTGCTCTGACGTGCTGGAGGTGGTGACCTGTTCGGCGCGTAGGAAGTACGCATCGTACTTTGCCGGCCGGAAACTGCTTTGGAAATGCCTCCGGACGACTCCTTTCAGCGTTTACGGAGCCTGTTCGTATGGGAAATGGTGCCGGAATAAACATTTTTAAATTTCTTTAATATTACTTTAAAACTTTTTAAATAAAAAAAAAATTTAAAACACTTCCCACCCTTATCCCCTATAAACCCAACATCCCGCTCCTAAATTTTTTTTCTATAAAACATACAATTTATCAAAGAATTATTAATACATTTACAAATATATACTATACTAAAAATTTCACAACATTTACAAAATCGATATTTTTTATTAACACTATTTTCTAAATCGATATTCTTAACAACAATATTTTGTACAACACACTAAATTGATATTCTTGACATCGATATTATACACAACGATATTTTTGACTGTCGACATTTTAAACTCGATATTATAGAACAACGATATTAAAAACTCGATATTATGTCTACTTACCAAAGAAAACACCACCAGGATGCTAAACACCAAGTTCTATCCAATGCCGAAAATCGACTATGAAAGGTACATCTTTTTTCAGGAAAGGTTTAGAGCTGGTGAAATCATGGATCAGTTTGTAGAAAGATTTGATCCACGGACACCTAAGTACCACAATGAACCACTGAGAGATCTATAAACATTGCTAAACTTCGAACCACCTATTCATCTCACAGATGCAAAAATGAAGACCTATGCAGACAGGCACTGCTGTGCTCAAAGTACTGTGGCCAGATGTATGACTGTTTTTAGCGGTCGCAAACAGAAAATCGGGCCATTTGCGATGGCTAAAATGGGTTGTAGCATGTACAAACCCTATTTTCCCAGTCGGTAACAAATTACCGACTCGCAAAACAATCACAGTTACCATCAATTTCAAATTGGTGGTAAGCCAGCCGCAAACATGAAGGGTTCCCCAGGGACCCATTCCCCTTTGTGATTGGCAGCGAAAATATTTTTTAAGATCAGGCAGTGGTCCCATGGACCACTGCCTGCCCTTAACAAATGAAAAGAAAACCTTTCATTTTTTTCTTTTAAATGCATCCCGTTTTCCTTAAAGTTGCATTATTTAAAAAGCAAACACAGACATGGTGGTCTGCTGTCCCAGCAGGCCACCATCCCTGTGATTGTAGCCAATTCCCAATGGGTTATAAATTGTGACCTGCCTCATGAATATTGATGAGGCAGGTCATATGCGACCCCATTGGGAATCGTTAAATGTGTCTGAGACACATTAGTACATTCCTTTTTGTGAGTCACAAATTGCAAGTCGCAAAAAATTGCAATTTAGAATGGAAATGGACTGGTCATACATCTGGCCCTGCATTCAACAAAGGAGACCAAGAGATCATCAGGCAGAAACGGAAATGCAAGTTTATGCTCCTTTTGATGCTGACCCAGTGAGGGTGTGACTAGTAAATGACACATGGTGACTGTTCACCATCCAGGAAAGTCCATTATATGAGATTCTTTGCATTTCAAGCATCTGCCTAGACCTTCGCCAACTCCAGATGTCGGGAGTGAGACTTGTCCACCTGAGAATCCAGAGAGCCCAATGACTGTACCGAAGCCTCTGTCTCCAATGCCAGTCATGAATACTTCTCTGGTATCTCCTCAGCCTCCCATGACCAGATCTGAGCGTTTGATTCAAGCAGCAAAATGACTTTATTGAAGATTTGTAATTTATATTTGTATTATTGGCAACAAAAGGGGAAATGTAGGGGCATATTTACAAGCACCTATTGCCACAGGAACATCACTTTTTTTGCTGTTGTGCTTGCAATTTGGGCTTTGCCTTAATTACAAGGCAGCGTTAAGCCACTTAACGTGGCTTAACGCTACCTTGTAAATATGGCCCCCTTTCACGCTATACTCAGCGTGAAAGGGGTGGGCAATGGGTGTTGCAGTGGGCATTCCGCCGCAACACCCATTGATTTTGACACTGCCCCATATTTACAAAGGTGATGTAAATATTGGGAAGTGCCAAAATTAAGACCAAAAAATACCTGGTCATAACAGGGCACAGCAAGAAGAAATGCATTATTTCTCCTCGTTTGTGCTGTTTTTATGTGTGCTACATTGCGCAGCACACATAAAAGCAGCAACACTGCATGCATGATTGTTTATGTGTAGGAAGGTGACATCATTGAAAAATCATTTGAAAAATGACGAGTTGCAACTTCTATGTGTGCTGCACAAAGCAGCACACATAGAAGTTTGAAATCGCCATTTAAGATTCTTTATGTGCAGTAAGGGACACCTTCCTGCACATAAACAATCATTCCCCAGAAAGCAGGGGTGCCTGCGTTGGTGCTAGGCAGCTAAATTTAGGGACAGAGCAGGGGGAAATGCAGGGCTGTGCATTGCCGCTAGGCAGCTAAATTTAGCGCCAGCACAGGGGGAAATACAGGGCTGGACCGTTTTGTTGTAAATACGGTGCAGCCCTGCATTTCAGAAGTGGCGGAGCGCAGCGTTAAGCCAAGAAGGTTAAAACAGTGCTCCCTCACTTCCTTGTACATATGCCCCATAGTGTCTTGTGAGTTGTGAGTTGGAGATGTCTGGACCATTTTGGTTCCTGACAGACTCCGTAGCACAGTCACATAAGTGTGTGGGTGTGGGGGATGGAATTTGTGATGTAGACTGTTCAGTTAAGGCTTACACACTGAGGAATAAAGACATGTAATACCAAGCTCCGTGTGTGGCATGATCATTTGCATGTATCTGGGCTGGGGATGACACTACAGAAAGGACATGTGATCAAACAGAAACTACAGAAAGACACTACTAAATGGGTGCCCTGTTCTTCTCATGGGACAAAAGTGAAAAAACCTTGAAGAAGAGATAGAACAAGCTATATTAAAAAGGCTAACTTCACTAAATATGCAGTTCTTGCTTCATTATGCCAGATTCAGAATGAGGCTACGCTTACTTGAGCCTTTAGGCTAAAATGTGCAACATGGAAAAACAAGATAGCAGTCTATTTAAAATAGGTGTACATGTACAGTAATGCTAAGGCTTTTGTGTGCTTTAAGCAGGTATAAAAACAAATTCACAATTGCTAATACAAACAGCTGTTTGTAAGAAAAATAACATCCTGGAAGGCAAGACGGAGGTAGGTTTAGAATATTGACAGAAGCACAAAACAAGCATGTCCTACATCATAAAGGCACAACTAACAACCACGCATTAAGCAAAACAAATGAATAAAGAAGGTTGGAAACTAGGGAGTGGCAGTAAAATGAAAATTGTTGAGGAATACATTGTAAAACACATGGTGGTGCAAATACAGCTGTGTTCAAGTGTGAAGATTTGCTTCCAGACCTCTGAGATATGTTTATTTCCTGAGCTACTATACTCTGTTGTATTTGTGTTTTCTCTACTCCTGAAATGTAAAGTGGAAGAAAATGGGGAACCATGATATTGCATCATCTGTTCAGTTTCTGGCCTTACATGGCAGACAACATGTTGGAAAGTGGATTATTAGTAGTGATAAGTAGTGACGTACCACTAGTAATAAGGCCACAAACAAAATAAAAGGGTCAGTAAAGGTCTCAATAAATTATTCCCTTGCTCAGCCCTTGGTAGCTGGCAACAAGCAGGCAGGTGTAACTTAGGAGGCAGGTGTGTAAAGCATTTAAATACAACAATACATTAAATAAGTAAGAAACAACACACAATAAAAATCCAACTCCAATTTATAAAAATAGATTATATTTTTATGAACGGATAGACACCAAAATGACAAAAATCCAATGCAGGGAATCGGAGATATGAATCTGTAAAGAATAAACACTTTCTAGTGCTTAAAAACATATAGCATCTCTTTGAGACATCTGGTCACGCTTGACCGAGACAAAGTCAAAGTTTGAGGCTGACCGTGATGGAGCCCTGGTCGGAGACATCGAGCAGGCCACTGTGTCAGCCCAGATTTGGTGCGGGTTTGCTGCTTTATTGTCTGTGAGGCCCCAGTCAAATCCTGGAAGTCTGGAGCTTCAGAGGTTTTAGCGGGATTTACCCAAATTCCAGGTCGAGTTACAGTTGAATATAGCCGGTTTTACCATTGACATCGGGTCGGTCACCTTATGGAGCTTTTTCCAAACGTTGCTCCAAACTTCTGGAACTTCTTCCTGAAGTTTCCCTTGATGGTTCAAAGTGTCCAAAACACAAATCCAAGGGTCTGGAATCTTTCAGATGGTCCTTGGGATGTCTGGACTACAATCCCCACAGTGCACCTGGCCAAATCCTTAAAATTCCACTGGATGCACTCCAGGCTGGGGACTCTTGGTAGAGATGATGCAGGTGGGATCTGTTGACCTGTAGCTTACAGAGAGTCCACTCCTTAGACTTTCAGAGTCAGGCAAAGTCCTTCTGGTGCTGAGTCCCACAGTGTGCAGCAGGTGCAGTATTGGTGAGTGCAGTCCTCTTGGAGCAGGTCCTTCTTTTTCTTGTTTCTTCAAGCAGCAGATCTGAGGAGCCATGCAGCTCTCCCATATTTTTCCATGGTTTCTGGGTGCCAAGAAGGGGCGCACCCTTGGCCAATGAGGTGCAGGGTGCCGCCCAGGAGTGGCATATTCTTGCCCTAGAAAGCACTATTCTCTCAAAATCCAATATTAAGAAAATCTCTCCAGAGGAGCTGGATCAGGCTAACCCAACCTACTGGTGTGGCTACTTTTCCTAAACACTCCCTTTCCATTCGTCTCCCTACTCTAATTCCAGAGGCTCCTGTGTGGCTGTGGGAAGCAGGATGTGGGGGTGGACCGGCACTGTCCTAAAGTGACATTCTCCCTTGGAAGACCAGTTTGATTACCCTAACCCCCTTCCTGTAATCTGCTCTGCAGCTTGCACTTCTATGGCCACAGGAAACCTATTGTGTCCTCTGACACGACACTTCACACCTCATCAGGCAGCACAGGCATAGCCTGGGAGGAGGCTGGCAAATCAGGAGAACGCAGCTGGAAAGTTGAACTTTGGCTCCCAGAAAAGAAAGGTTAATAACATATTTTCTGTAATAGTTATCCTAAGTCTAACAGTGGCAAGTTGTTGGATTTATCTCAACTATTTATTTGATACCTTGTAGTATATTTTTTACATGGCTCCTATCAATATTTATAGTTAAAAAAAAAATATTAAATGTAAGCCTATGGAGCCATTCACTACAATGGGGAAAACAGAATTGGCAGTGTTTCCCTCACCAGGACTTATAAAACATCTTTTATAAGGTCCCTGCTTATGGTTACAAAGCACCCTACCCCTGGGGCACCTAGGGAAGACCTTAGGCGTGACTTAAATATAAACATAAGGAAGTTTGAGACTTTGGAAAGTACCTTTAAATCCAAAGTCGAATTTTCATAAACATTTTATGTAAAGGCAGCCTGAAAGACAGTGCTGCCTTTAAAATGACAGCAGGCAACACAGCAGTGCACACTTAAATGCATTAAGTCTACTGGGCCTCTAAACCTGCATGCCCTAATATATGCTAGGGACTTACAGCTAGGCTGCCAGTACCAATTATAAGTACACCTAATTTGCATATCCTTATATCAGGACACTGGCCCTGGGTCTGGTAAGCAGAGCCCAGGGCGCAGTCAGAGTCCGTTACCACCAGTACCAAGCAAAAGAATGGGGGTGATCAGGGCCAAAAGGATTACTTTCTCACACAAGAATATCATTGAGGGAAAGGTATGGAGTGTAAAGATATGTGTGTTTTAGATTTACCAATAGGTGTGAAGAAATGAAGTCTAAAAGTCAAATGAGTCATGCCACTTATACTAGTGTAGGAAACGGATACAAGAATCGTGACAGAATTACAAGATTTACTTGTTGTTTATGTTTGCTTGATTAAAGGACTTGATGGCCTCTGATCTATTGACGGAGAGTGTTTCTTTTCCTCAGGGCAGATCCGTGCTAATGGTGAGGGTGGGTTGTAGAACAAGTCCAATCTTGTCCTTTATTACCCCTCCCCCCTTCTTCTTGCCATTCAAGGAGATGCTTAGGCAATTGTTAGTAAGAGGGGATGCATTATTGTACTTAGGACGTAGAACATTGAGGTATCACCTGCAAGTCAGCGTGAATATGATGTGAAAGTCGGTTATGTTTCTTGAACTGGCATCTCCTGTTATTTACAACATAAAGTTGTAACTGAAAGAGTGAAATACCATAGAGAGTTTGAAGAACGTTTGCTGTTTCTGGAGACATAAAACAATTATGAACACCGTCTTGAGTCAAATCTTAAATCTTAATCTGCAGAAAGTCAGTAGTGGCAATTTGCAGCAGAGCTACAAAGCTATTCTCGTAGAGGATGATGCTGAGAGAGGTGCTATAGAATGTTGAATGAATGGTATATTCAGCTAAGGAGTAAACAAGGCAAGCAGGGAAGCCAAAAGTAAACATCAGCCTCATATCCAAAGATAAAAGGGGAAGCTGAAGTCAAATGGAAACTGAGGAAAGCAAACACCCAAGAGACGAAGGAACGTTCTTTAAAATAGTGTAATCAGAAATCGTATATTTTAGTATTTATATTTCACGTTGTATTTGTAGCCACTAAATCCAACCACGGGTGTTGTAATATGCTAGGACCGCGAGCACTGCCGGCTGCAGGTTATCTGAAAAGATTACTCACACAGACCCTCCAGTGTGAAATACAATTCCATAAACGTCCTTACCTTCATTCCTTTATGTTTCCTTTCAACAGAACAGTGATTCAGAAGTCAGGGTCATATCACGTAACGTGAGCACTTTAAGTGCTACTGTAAGGCATGGACTATACGACAGTATTGGGCTGTCTGTTGTCTGCAACACATGTATGAATAAATATTCCTGTCGCACATTCCCACAAGTTTCATTTCATAATATTGCAAAAGGTGTTTGGAGCAAGCAGTGCTATTATTTACAACCAAGGTCTTGAAAAAGTGCGAGCCACATATGTTTTGTGATCCGGCACAAAGTCTTAAATAAGCACTTCCAATGCGCACTTTTTGTGATGCAACTTTTAGTATTCTAAATTTCATCTTGAACGCCTATTATGATATCTTTACTCATTGAATTTGGAAACACAGTTAAGTAAAACCGGAAATTAAAGTTATCGTATAGGAATGTTTTATTCAATATACGATGCCTAGCAAAAACAAATCATAAAACTGTGCTAATTAAAATTATTGATTTACAGTCACAATTGCAATTTACATTTGAGTCAAGTGTAACCTACTTGTTATTCTATAGAACTTGTCTTTCAAAGGTTAAGCAATTCGAAAATTATTTATGGATCCGTATGGCGTCAAACAGGTGCACAGCTTGTTGAAAAGCACTTTTTATGGCACCCACTTATCAGCTAATGCAAATAGTAACATGCATGCTGAACTGTTAACTTAATGCTCTTCTCTGCTTATATACTATATAAATCCCAGTGAATAAATGAGTATATTATGCTTTGGATGCTAGATATTGGGGGCCATATTTATGTAGGGGCTGCGTTGCTTTTGCACCATGCAATGTGGTGCATGCACGATGCAACCCCAAAATGTGATTTATCAAGCCATGCAATGCCACTTTGCATTGCCCTGAGTGGCTGGATAAATCCAGAGTAATGGAACGCAGCTCAAATCTTGGTGTTCCGTTACTCTGCCCCAGGGTGGCGTTCCATGGGGGTTGCGTGGGAGTTCCCAAGCAACACCTATGGTTTTTGATGCATTCCCAGATTTACCATTGCTGGTAGACCTGGGAATGCGCCAAAATGCTACATCTTTCAAGGTGTAGCGTAGCGAGGAGAAATATCTTTTTTTCTCCACGTTACTTCCTCTTTCTATGTGTGCTGCATTCGCAGCATTGAAAAGGGAAATTGCCTCAGTGGATTGTTTTTATGTAGGAAGGTGCCTGTTACAGCACAAAAACAATCCTGCTTGCAATGCAGGCACACTTGCACCATGGTGCAAGGGGGCCTGCTTTGGTCCCAGGCAGAACATAGCGCGCCAGCGCTGGGACAAGTCAGGAATGTTTTGTATTCACTGTGCATTCCTGCTCTTTCTCTGTACTACAACACAGCGCAGCAAGGTGACTTGCTGCACTGCACTGCGTTACCTTTTGATAAATATGGACTTTCCTGGATGGTGAACAGTCACCATGTGTCTGTTAGTGGGTCTCTTTGGGGATTATTTATGAGAGCTCTGCGTCACTTTTGCACCACATAAAGTGGTACTTGCATAACGCAGGGCTCTCATAAAGATTTATGAAGCCTTGCAAAGCCAGCCTGCGTGGATTTGAGTGGCCTCATAAATCATCAGTAAGGCGGCGCAGTGCTAATTGCTGGGACGCCTTACGCTGCGCCCAGGAGGCATTCCATGGGCGTCGCAGTGGGTTTTCCAATGCAATACCGATGGAATTTGACTCTGCCCCAGATTAACAAAGTGATGTAAACCCAGGCAAGCATCAAATCCGGAGAAATATATTTATTTATCCTAGTTTTTTTTCTTTCCATGTGTGATGCATTCTGAAGAGCAGAACACCTTGTAGGATTGTTTTTGTGCAGGAAGGTGCCCATGCCTGCGCAAAAACAATCCTGCCTGCAACGGAGGCCCCCTTGCACCATGGTCCAAGGGTGCCTACATTGGCGCTAGGCCGCCAAAACAGCACCATCTGAGGCAGAAAGATAGGAATGCACCATTTTGCTTAAATACAGAGCACTCCTGCCCTTTTACTGTGGCGTAGGGTAGCGCAGCAAATGCCTTACTGCACTGCCCTACCCCAAAATGCCATGAATGAGGCCCTTTGTTTTTAGTTATACAATCATGATAAACTGCTAGTTCATTAGCTTAAGCTATCTGAAGGGAATGGAGAAATAAAGAGGGAGCTATCAATCACATAAAATGACGTTTTGTGATTAGCAAAGGGATGTCACATGATCATATAAAAGTCAAATTAACTCTACATCCATTCGCTGTCTGAGGAACCTGTGAATGTTGCCAAGGAAACACAAAAATAAACTAAATCAAAAAGTGCAACTTTTTCTTATATCAGAAGCTGTCAACACCATTTTCAGCAAGATGCTTGCTTGTATGACTTGCAAAATACCGTTCTCATCTACAACTGCACATTTTATTCACTGTAAGCACAGCAACAAGCTTCATGCATGACACACAGAAAAACAACACTAGCACCCATCCTGTGTTGGGGTGAGTCTTAACCCTTTAACCGCGGCGCGAATTCCGCCGCGGTGCGGCAGTTTAAAAGAGTGGGCGGGGCCGCGTCGGCCAACGGACGTGCGCAGCACTAGCGAGGTAGTGCTCGCGATGGCCGTTGGCCGACGGAAGCACGGAAGGGGTTAAAATATTAAATCACACATTAAATAAGAGTTTCGAGAGGTTGCACATTGCGCCGTTTTAAGCTTATTTTATTTTGTTGTTTTTCCTCGATTGAAAATACTTAAAATCTTGCATATAAAATGAAAAAAAAATGATAAGTAGTAGAATCCAAAGAAAAATATAGGACAAGATGATCTTGTCACATCTTAAATGAGGCAGTATGAAATCACTGTGTATACCAAGTTGTGACGCACTTAACCTTTTTATCTGTTGTCCCATAATAAGGCTACAGAGATCCCTAGAAGCCACATATGTCAGGTATGGAAGCTTATGTAATCTGTCACTTGTGGTTATCGGCACACAATGGCTTAAGTAAAGCTGCAAATACAAGGAATATGCGCGGAAATAAACAGAGCACGAACAGCAGCCACTTTCAGCCTACAGCACAGCATACCCTTTGTCACGTGAGACTCCGTCACCAAGTGCCTGCTTTCAAATGGCATAGGATGAGATGTCGTACTGGGAAAACATCTGCCAAGCAGCCAATTGGAATATTTCCCCCCTTCGGAACTTTAGGCAATACCGCTCCACACGCTGGGTCTGGTAGTTTCAGACTTTTAGGGGAAATTAAGTCGCAGAACTCGAACTGTTGCTGACTCCTGACGAGATTAAGAGATTCCACATAATGTGGGATCAATAACTAACACGACATTACTTATTTCAAATGCGCTCACTATCTGTTAAGATGTCGGGTTGGTTTAAAAGGATTATTGGGTTTAGTGAGTGCACAAACTCTCTTTCGAAGCAGTTACTTCTTGTGCAGATTACTGAAACATTGCAAAAAATTACTATCATAATTCAAGTATGTTAGATCCTTGCAGGCAAATACTAGCCATTGCAACAGAGACAAAAACAATGCATGGAATCAAGGAATGCAATCACACAGGAGTTAAAGCAGCCAGTGGTGAGAACGTGAAAGAAAAGAAGGAAAAATTGACAGTGGTAGATACTTGGGGGTGGGATGGGGGGGTCACATGAGAAGCAAATTAGGTCTGTATTTCACTTGGTGGGGAGCAAAGTAGGAAAAAAGAAAAAAAAAGTCCTCATTATTTTCTTATGTCAAAGGAAGTTGTAAGTAAAAGGGGGTCAGGCCATGACCAAGTTACTCTATTGGTGGACAAGACAATGGATTTGATAGACCTAAATGTCTGTTTTGACCCCAAGTAGAATTTTAACATGGAATGTCAATGGACTCAGAGTAGTGGGCAGACGAAGAAGAATTCTCCAATACCTGAGCCAATAAAATTATGATATTATTATATTACAGGAAACGCACCTAACTTTAGATGAATGGGAGGCGGTTCGATCTAAGCAGAAATGGATTGATAGTTCTCCTCATACTACCCAAACATGTTGTACAAAAGGAGTAGCCTTTATTTTTAAAAAATCTGCCAAGGCAACCCTTGGGTCCTTCAAGGTAGATGCTAAGGGGCGATGGATTATTGCCGATGTTAAGATCCAGAATGATTGGGTTGTATTAGTGGGGTATTATGGACCAAATATAGATGATGATTCACCTTTAAATATCATCTATAACCATTTAATTCAATCTAACCTGCCGGTCATTATGGGCGGTGATTTTAATATCCTCCTGAACCCCTCACTTGACAGGTCTAAAGGGGGGATTAGTACCCACTAAAATGGGCGCTTTTATTAGAGTTCTGATGGAAGACCTAGGTCTTATAGATATTTGGAGAGTAAAGAATGGGGGTTAAGTGGTCCCTCAAGTTTTACTTTCCATAATAAAAAACATAGACATTTTTCTAGAATCGATTTCTTCTTAGTAGATACCAGGCTGCCAAATAGTGTCAGCTCAGTGATTCATATCCCAGAACATCTTTCAGATCATTCAGCGGTGCTGATGGAATTACAATTGATGAGACACCCAGCAACGGGAAGATGGACCTTTGATAGAGCCCTTCTCTCTGACGCCTCAGTAATTGTACAACTGAAGAGTGATACCCTTTCCTTCTTTGAACTTAATGAGTCCTCGGCCCCCTTACAGGTAGTTTGGGATGCCTATAAAGCATATATTAGAGGCAGAATAATAAGTCTTGCAGCTAAAAAACACAAGGAAACTAAAGAAATTATAAAATCACTGGAAGCAGATATTTCCAGAGCGCTGAATAATCAATTGCTTCAACAAAATAATGAAGAGCAGAGGGAGGAAAATGCTGAGGTCACAGTCAAGAGGCAGGCCCTAGTGGACTATCTAGATAGTATCACTAGGAGGAGATGGGAGGCTAGCAAGTTAGCTAATTATGAATATGGAGAAGGGTGTGAGAAACTCCTTGCCTGGAAATCTCATATCAATCAAACAAAGAATATAATTAAGGAGATTTCCAACATAGACTCAGGGGAGGTTTTCTCAGATGATTCTAAAATAGAACAAGCGTTTGAGTCTTACTTCCAAGTTGTATATACAGAAGAGCAGGTAGTCTCTGACTCTCAAATTAAAAATTATCTGGATAGAATAACTCTACCCTCACTAGCTCGTGACCAGGCCCTACAGTTGAATGAAAATATCTCTCTAGAAGAACTTAAGGCTACAATGAAACATCTAAAAAGAGGTAGGGCCGCAGGATTAGATGCTATACCTAATGAGTTTTATATCTCTCTCGATGAGGTACTTACTGCTTTCCTGGTGAAATTATTTGATAGTATTTTCTCCAATGACACTCCAGTTCCTAACTCCTGGGATGAGGCAGCTGTCATCCTAATTTTGAAGCCTAATAAAGACCCAAAAAAATGTGAGTCCTATAGGCCCATCTCCCTGCTGAATTGCGATTATAAAATCTTTGCACAAATTCTAGCAGGGAGGTTGAATTCTGTGATGGGCTTTCTGGTCCATCCTAATCAGAAGGGATTTATTAGGGGTCGTCAGCTCAATCAATCAATCAATCATGTCACTTATAAAGCGCACTACATACCCGCGAGGGTCTCAAAGCGCTGGGGGAAGAGGGGGGTGGTGCTGCTACTGATCGAAGAGCCAGGTCTTGAGGAGTCTTCTGAAGGCCAGTAGGTCTTGGGTCTGCCGAAGGTTGGTGGGGAGGGTGTTCCAGGTCTTGGCGGCGAGGTGGGAGAAGGATCTGCTGCCGGCGGTCGTTTTCCGGATGCGGGGGACTGTGGCGAGGGCGAGGGTGGTGGAGCGGAGCTGGCGGGTGGGGGTGTAGAAGCTGAGTCGTCTGTTGAGGTAGGCTGGTCCGGAGTTGTGGAGTGCTTTGTGTGCGTGGGTGAGGAGCTTGAAGGTTATCCTCTTGTTGACAGGGAGCCAGTGCAGGTCTCTCAGGTGGGGTGTGATGTGGCTGCGTCGGGGAATGTCGAGGATAAGACGTGCAGAGGCGTTCTGGATGCGTTGCAGCCGTCTCAGGAGCTTAGCCGTCGTTCCTGCGTAGAGGGCGTTTCCGTAGTCCAGCCTGCTGGTGACGAGGGCCTGGGTGACTGTTTTTCTTGTTTCGGTGGGGATCCACTTGAAGATCCTGCGGAGCATTCGGAGGGTGTTGAAGCAGGATGAGGAAACGGCGTTGACCTGCTTAGTCATGGAGAGGGTGGGGTCGAGGATGACCCCTAGGTTGCGTGCGTGGTCGGTGGGTGTCGGGGCTGTTCCCAGTGATGTCGGCCACCAGGAGTCGTCCCAGGCTGAAGGGTTGGAACCAAGGATGAGGACCTCCGTCTTGTCTGAGTTCAGCTTCAGGTGGCTGGTCCTCATCCATTCGGCGACGGCCTTCATTCCTTTGTGGAGGTGGGCTTTGGCGGTGTGAGGGTCTTTGGTGAGGGAGAGGATCAGCTGGGTGTCGTCGGCGTAGGAGATGATGTTGAGGTTGTGCTGTCGGGCGACGTGGGCGAGGGGTGCCATGTAGATGTTGATGTCAGCTCCACGATTTAACTCAAGAGCAGATCGGCGCAATCAACATCGCCTCAGCTAATAAACTACCTCTTACCATCTTTGCATTTGATGCGGCTAAAGCCTTTGACAGGGTGAGCTGGCCCTGTCTATGCTATATAGCTCATTCTTTTGGGCTAGGGGACAAATTCTTAAGAGCCATTAGCAATATCTATAAAACCCCTACAGCAAGGATAGTAGTTAATGGAAATCTAACTAACTCAATGAAGCTGGAGCGGGGAACTAGACAGGGATGTCCTCTTTCCCCGTTACTTTTTGACCTTTATATTGAACCACTGGCTTGCAGCATCAGGGCTAGTGAAATCTTTGCTCCGTTTGAATGGGAGGGGTGGGTGAAAAAACTAGCCCTATATGCTGATGACTTGATGATTTCTACAAGGGAAAGTGCCAGCATCCTACCAAGGTTGGAGCAAATTTTGATGAATTTTGGGAGGATTTCCGGGTATTCAATCAACCCACAAAAAACGGAAATTATGTCCCGGGAACATACAATCTAGTATCCCATTAGTAAAACAGCAAATTAGATACTTAGGTATACAAATCACACATGACATCAATAGATTGGCCCAGGTTAATCTTGAGTTAAAAAGAAAGCGACAGGAACTCTACTAAGATCATGGGGTAGTCTCCCACTTTCTTTTGGGTCTCTCTAACCTAGTCAAAATGTCAATCCTGCCAAAATTCACATTAATTTTTGATGCAATCCCCCTTTATTTTAGACTCAAAACATTAAAAGATATACAAAGTGATATTAATAGCTTCCTCTGGTCTAATAAAGGGGCTAGGATTGCGTGGAGGAAATTAAGATGCCCAAAATTAGATGGGGTATAGCTAGCTCTGATCTCCGTCTCTACTGTTGGGCTTTCCAATTAAAGAATGTGAGATCCCTTTTGTTTGATTCCTCCTGTTTCCCCCCTTTTCTTTTAGCCATGTCCAAAAATGTCCCCTAGGGCGCTGATGGGTTTCTTTTTAAATTTGGGCACGCCAAATATTTCAAAAAAGTTAAATTAAAGGTTCTGAGTTCTGCCTGTAAACTATGGTATCAGCTGAGGAAGATGCTCAGAATACCGTACTATTGTCTTAATGCTCCCATTTAGAACTCTCCGGATACGCCCGCGTGCCTCAAGGATAGCTTGTCAGCCCCACTTATGGAAGAAGGCATTGAGAAATGGGGTCAATTACTCCAAAATAACAATCTACTTTCATGGGACTTCCTTAGTAATCTTATGAATCAAAGGCTGTCCAGATTTAAATATTATCAACTATCCAGTTGGGCCGTAGATCTGGGCAAGGATGGGGATGGAAACGAAGAATATGAGAACATGTTTCTAGGCCCACTCCATCAATGTAAAGAAGTATCTAAATGGTACTGGCTATTAGTAAAAGGAGAACCCCGCTAACGCCTATGGAAGAGCCCTGGAGAAGAGACCTGCCTTCGTGCAACGTAACATCTCTTTGGCAAGTATCGATGTGCACTTTATGGAGTGTTGTTAAAGCTGCCCCATTTAGGATAAACCATCTGTTTACACTTCATAGAGTTTACTGGACCCCGAAGAAGCTCGCAAAGCTAGGAGGCGAAGGGGTAAAGGTCTGCCTGAAGTGCGCCTCGGGGAATGCGGACGACGTGCACATGTTCCAGCAGTGTCCCCAGATCCAGGGCTTTTGGCGCCACATGGGTAAGACAATCTCAGAAGTCCTGGGGCAAGAAATCAAGGTAAGCTTGGTTTTGGTTATCTTTGGAGTCTGGCCTGAGGAGAGTACTAGTTATAAGCTCTCTAAACTCCAAGCTTCGCTTTTATTTGTTTTAATTCTTCTGGCCAGAAGAGAAATCTGTCTAAAATGGGTATCCTCACAACCTCCACTATTTTTAGATTGGGTTGCCTCTGTTAAAAGAGTCCATAATTTGGATCAGGGCTGTATGACGAAAAAAAGAACCAGATTTTGGGGGGCCTGGGAGGACTGGATTAGCAAACTTGATATCTCAACTTCCTAAAAATAGTCCAATGATTAAGAAACAAGTGAGTTCAGCGGATGGAGTCTGCATCTGGGGAAGGTGGTTATGCTTTTCCCCGTCCCATCCCCAGGAGTCTTGCGGTTGGCTACTTTAGGAGCCTAGAGGTGATAAAATACTACACAAGGATGTGTCTGCCGTCTGTTGGATCCAGAAGGTGCTGTTGACTGCTTAAAGACAATCCACTTATTTATGAATGAGGACAAAAAAAAAAAGGTAGGTGCATCACCAATTATATTCTCGTAGGCTCTTCCAAAATCTCTTGAAAGCCTGACATGTGAAGAACTTTACCTGTCGTATATGAAGTTTATGAGGGGGCTGATAGGCAGGTTGAAACTAGTGCAGAATGGGGCTACCATGAGCAATATGCACCTCTGAAAAGAATGGTACATGAACGTCAATTCACCAAAAGGCCACTGGTAGGGGAAGTGACATCACATGCCATTTGACCTTTAAGTTCACTCACTCACACACATATACTTATACACACATACACACACTCTTACTCACATAAACATGCTCTGCAGACATGCACACAGCATACATTTAAAAGTAGTTTTTACTTACCTCTGTTGCCAAAATGTTTCAAATTCCAGATAATTGTACTCCTTTTTTTTATTACACTAATAGTGAATAATATAGTATAATTCACTATTAGTGTAATAAAAGATATTGACAAATAACAGGGAGATTGGAGCCCCAAGCAATGTCCAGATGGATGAGCTGCACATGTGTTCCTGGCACTAATTTTGCAATCCCTGAGTCCAGCGGTCGCAAATGCAGTGCCAGGAGTCACAAGGAGCAAGACAGGGGTCTCAGTTGCGACCCCTGGTTCCCCCTAAATGAAGTCCATGGAATGGTTTGTGCGCTTACTATTTACACTCATGCAGCCCAGTTTCTATGATTTTCATGCCTAATCATCACTTTGTGCACATGCCCTCTATTGTGATAAGCGCAGATGCAAATATTCTCAGTAACTCACAACTTCATAAAATGCATTCATTTTGTGAATTTTGTGAATGTAGTGTTTAGAGGCGTGTGTTTGTGTGTGTGTATGTGAGATTGTGCCTGTTGATAAATGCCTTTTACATTTCTGCTGTTTTCCTAATGTATCTGCTGTGGGCTCTAGGAGTGTTAGTGTCCATAAAAAAACACCATTTTATATCCTGATTTTATAGATTTCTTAACATTCAGCTGTTATCCTGTAGGGTACAGTGCCTTAAAGAGCACACACAGAGGGATATTCTCAAGAACATGTGTTAACTATCGCCAAATTCGCTTACCGCAACTTCTCACATCGCAGTCTATTGCGGGAAAATAACACTGTGTTAACACAGTATTCTTAACCCGGCGGCACCATGCGATAGCCTCACGATAACGCGACAAATGCCTGCGTTAAAATTAACGCGACGCAGAAAAACTGCGAAACACGAAAGCGAAAAAAGTTGCGACGTCACAAATCGTGAAACAAAAATCAGTAATAACCAGCGACAGGCCTGCGATTCCCACGCGACATGCGGGAAAATGCACTATAAAAGCAGAGAAAAAAATGTAACTGCGTAGCACCCTGGATGCACCCGGACCGAGTGCAGAGGACAACGCGAACCCCACAAGCCCCACAGACGACCAGCTAGGAACCCCGGAGCCGGGGAAGGGCAAGGAGAAGAGGAAGAGGAAGAAGGGGTTCAGTCCGCAGGAAAGCCGGATCATCGTCACGGAGGTGACAGAACACTACCAACAACTGTTCGTCACCTCCACTGTGTCATCGGCAACACAAACGGAAATATGGCAGTACATCGTGAACAACGTGAATGCAGTCGGAGTGTCGAGGAGGACAATGGAAGAGGTCAAGAGGCGCTGGAATGATGTGAAGGGCAAAACCAAGAAGAAACTCGATGCCAACATGAAAGCAGCAACGCAGATTGGAGGTGGGGGACCAGCAGCACACCAGGAGCAAATAGTAACATGCATGCTGAACTGTTAACTTAATGCTCTTCTCTGCTTATATACTATATAAATCCCAGTGAATAAATGAGTATATTATGCTTTGGATGCTAGATATTGGGGGCCATATTTATGTAGGGGCTGCGTTGCTTTTGCACCATGCAATGTGGTGCATGCACGATGCAACCCCAAAATGTGATTTATCAAGCCAGGCAATGCCACTTTGCATTGCCCTGAGTGGCTGGATAAATCCAGAGTAATGGAACGCAGCTCAAATCTTGGTGTTCCGTTACTCTGCCCCAGGGTGGCGTTCCATGGGGGTTGCGTGGGAGTTCCCAAGCAACACCTATGGTTTTTGATGCATTCCCAGATTTACCATTGCTGGTAGACCTGGGAATGCGTCAAAATGCTACATCTTTCAAGGTGTAGCGTAGCGAGGAGAAATATCTTTTTTTCTCCACGTTACTTCCTCTTTCTATGTGTGCTGCATTCGCAGCATTGAAAAGGGAAATTGCCTCAGAGGATTGTTTTTATGTAGGAAGGTGCCTGTTACAGCACAAAAACAATCCTGCTTGCAATGCAGGCACACTTGCACCATGGTGCAAGGGGGCCTGCTTTGGTCCCAGGCAGAACATAGCACGCCAGCGCTGGGACAAGTCAGGAATGTTTTGTATTCACTGTGCATTCCTGCTCTTTCTCTGTACTACAACACAGCGCAGCAAGGTGACTTGCTGCACTGCACTGCACTGCGTTACCTTTTGATAAATATGGACTTTCCTGGATGGTGAACAGTCACCATGTGTCTGTTAGTGGGTCTCTTTGGGGATTATTTATGAGAGCTCTGCGTCACTTTTGCACCACATAAAGTGGTACTTGCATGACGCAGGGCTCTCATAAAGATTTAATGAAGCCTTGCAAAGCCAGCCTGCGTGGATTTGAGTGGCCTCATAAATCATCAGTAAGGCGGCGCAGCGCTAATTGCTGGGACGCCTTACGCTGCGCCCAGGAGGCATTCCATGGGCGTCGCAGTGGGTTTTCCAATGCAATACCGATGGAATTTGACTCTGCCCCAGATTTACAAAGTGATGTAAACCCAGGCAAGCATCAAATCCGGAGAAATATATTTATTTATCCTAGTTTTTTTTCTTTCCATGTGTGATGCATTCTGAAGAGCAGAACACCTTGTAGGATTGTTTTTGTGCAGGAAGGTGCCCATGCCTGCGCAAAAACAATCCTGCCTGCAACGGAGGCCCCCTTGCACCATGATGCAAGGGTGCCTACATTGGCGCTAGGCTGCCAAAACTGCACCATCTGAGGCAGAAAGATAGGAATGCACCATTTTGCTTAAATACGGAGCACTCCTGCCCTTTTACTGTGGCGTAGGGTAGCGCAGCAAATGCCTTACTGCACTGCCCTACCCCAAAATGCCATGAATGAGGCCCTTTGTTTTTAGTTATACAATCATGATAAACTGCTAGTTCATTAGCTTAAGCTATCTGAAGGGAATGGAGAAATAAAGAGGGAGCTATCAATCACATAAAATGACGTTTTGTGATTAGCAAAGGGATGTCACATGATCATATAAAAGTCAAATTAACTCTACATCCATTCGCTGTCTGAGGAACCTGTGAATGTTGCCAAGGAAACACAAAAATAAACTAAATCAAAAAGTGCATCTTTTTCTTATATCAGAAGCTGTCAACACCATTTCCAGCAAGATGCTTGCTTGTATGACTTGCAAAATACCGTTCTCATCTACAACTGCACATTTTATTCACTGTAAGCACAGCAACAAGCTGCATGCATGACACACAGAAAAACAACATTAGCACCCATCCTGTGTTGGGGTGAGTCTTAAAATATTAAATCACACATTCAGTCAGTCACACAGCTTTATTCGATCTTTTTAAAACTGATCATAAAAGCACAATTATCTAAAATTCCAACACAATATATACACATGTATACACATTTAAAATAAGAATTTAACAATAACAGTGAACCATATAAATTCATATAAAAACACAGCAACAAGCTGCATGCATGACGCACAGAAAAACAACATTAGCACCCATCCTGTGTTGGGGTGAGTCTTAAAATATTAAATCACACATTAAATAAGAGTTTCGAGAGGTTGCACATTGCGCCGTTTTAAGCTTATTTTATCTTGTTGTTTTTCCTCGATTGAAAATACTTAAAATCTTGCATATAAAATGAAAAAAATGATAAGTAGTAGAATCCAAAGAAAAATATAGGACAAGATGATCTTGTCACATCTTAAATGAGGCAGTATGAAATCACTGTGTATACCAAGTTGTGACGCACTTAACCTTTTTATCTGTTGTCCCATAATAAGGCTACAGAGATCCCTAGAAGCCACATATGTCAGGTATGGAAGTTTATGTAATCTGTCACTTGTGGTTATCGGCACACAATGGCTTAAGTAAAGCTGCAAATACAAGGAATATGCGCGGAAATAAACAGAGCACGAACAGCAGCCACTTTCAGCCTACAGCACAGCATACCCTTTGTCACGTGAGACTCCGTCACCAAGTGCCTGCTTTCAAATGGCATAGGATGAGATGTCGTACTGGGAAAACATCTGCCAAGCAGCCAATCGGAATATTTCCCCCCTTCGGAACTTTAGGCAATACCGCTCCACACGCTGGGTCTGGTAGTTTCAGACTTTTAGGGGAAATTAAGTCGCAGAACTCGAACTGTTGCTGACTCCTGACGAGATTAAGAGATTCCACATAATGTGGGATCAATAACTAACACGACATTACTTATTTCAAATGCGCTCACTATCTGTTAAGATGTCGGGTTGGTTTAAAAGGATTATTGGGTTTAGTGAGTGCACAAACTCTCTTTCGAAGCAGTTACTTCTTGTGCAGATTACTGAAACATTGCAAAAAATTACTATCATAATTCAAGTATGTTAGATCCTTGCAGGCAAATACTAGCCATTGCAACAGAGACAAAAACAATGCATGGAATCAAGGAATGCAATCACACAGGAGTTAAAGCAGCCAGTGGTGAGAACGTGAAAGAAAAGAAGGAAAAATTGACAGTGGTAGATACTTGGGGGTGGGATGGGGGGGTCACATGAGAAGCAAATTAGGTCTGTATTTCACTGGGTGGGAAGCAAAGTAGGGAAAAAAGAAAAAAAAAAGTCCTCATTATTTTCTTATGTCAAAGGAAGTTGTAAGTAAGAGGGGGTCAGGCCATGACCAAGTTACTCTATTGGTGGACAAGACAATGGATTCGATAGACCTAAATGTCTGTTTTGACCCCAATTAGAATTTTAACATGGAATGTCAATGGACTCAGAGTAGTGGGCAGACGAAGAAGAATTCTCCAATACCTGAGCCAATAAAATTATGATATTATTATATTACAGGAAACGCACCTAACTTTAGATGAATGGGAGGCGGTTCGATCTAAGCAGAAATGGATTGATAGTTCTCCTCATACTACCCAAACATGTTGTACAAAAGGAGTAGCCTTTATTTTTTTTAAATCTGCCAAGGCAACCCTTGGGTCCTTCAAGGTAGATGCTAAGGGGCGATGGATTATTGCCGATGTTAAGATCCAGAATGATTGGGTTGTATTAGTGGGGTATTATGGACCAAATATAGATGATGATTCACCTTTAAATATCATCTATAACCATTTAATTCAATCTAACCTGCCGGTCATTATGGGCGGTGATTTTAATATCCTCCTGAACCCCTCACTTGACAGGTCTAAAGGGGGGATTAGTACCCACTAAAATGGGCGCTTTTATTAGAGTTCTGATGGAAGACCTAGGTCTTATAGATATTTGGAGAGTAAAGAATGGGGGGTTAAGTGGTCCCTCAAGTTTTACTTTCCATAATAAAAAACATAGACATTTTTCTAGAATCGATTTCTTCTTAGTAGATACCAGGCTGCCAAATAGTGTCAGCTCAGTGATACATATCCCAGAACATCTTTCAGATCATTCAGCGGTGCTGATGGAATTACAATTGATGAGACACCCAGCAACGGGAAGATGGACCTTTGATAGAGCCCTTCTCTCTGACGCCTCAGTAATTGTACAACTGAAGAGTGATACCCTTTCCTTCTTTGAACTTAATGAGTCCTCGGCCCCCTTACAGGTAGTTTGGGATGCCTATAAAGCATATATTAGAGGCAGAATAATAAGTCTTGCAGCTAAAAAACACAAGGAAACTAAAGAAATTATAAAATCACTGGAAGCAGATATTTCCAGAGCGCTGAATAATCAATTGCTTCAACAAAATAATGAAGAGCAGAGGGAGGAAAATGCTGAGGTCACAGTCAAGAGGCAGGCCCTAGTGGACTATCTAGATAGTATCACTAGGAGGAGATGGGAGGCTAGCAAGTTAGCTAATTATGAATATGGAGAAGGGTGTGAGAAACTCCTTGCCTGGAAATCTCATATCAATCAAACAAAGAATATAATTAAGGAGATTTCCAACATAGACTCAGGGGAGGTTTTCTCAGATGATTCTAAAGTAGAACAAGCGTTTGAGTCTTACTTCCAAGTTGTATATACAGAAGAGCAGGTAGTCTCTGACTCTCAAATTAAAAATTATCTGGATAGAATAACTCTACCCTCACTAGCTCGTGACCAGGCCCTACAGTTGAATGAAAATATCTCTCTAGAAGAACTTAAGGCTACAATGAAACATCTAAAAAGAGGTAGGGCCGCAGGATTAGATGCTATACCCAATGAGTTTTATATCTCTCTCAGTGAGGTACTTACTGCTTTCCTGGTGAAATTATTTGATAGTATTTTCTCCAATGACACTCCAGTTCCTAACTCCTGGGATGAGGCAGCTGTCACCCTAATTTTGAAGCCTAATAAAGACCCAAAAAAATGTGAGTCCTATAGGCCCATCTCCCTGCTGAATTGCGATTATAAAATCTTTGCACAAATTCTAGCAGGGAGGTTGAATTCTGTGATGGGCTTTCTGGTCCATCCTAATCAGAAGGGATTTATTAGGGGTCGTCAGCTCTACGATTTAACTCATGAGCAGATCGGCGCAATCAACATCGCCTCAGCTAATAAACTACCTCTTACCATCTTTGCATTTGATGCGGCTAAAGCCTTTGACAGGGTGAGCTGGCCCTGTCTAGGCTATATAGCTCATTCTTTTGGGCTAGGGGACAAATTCTTAAGAGCCATTAGCAATATCTATAAAACCCCTACAGCAAGGACAGTAGTTAATGGAAATCTAACTAACTCAATGAAGCTGGAGCGGGGAACTAGACAGGGATGTCCTCTTTCCCCGTTACTTTTTGACCTTTATATTGAACCACTGGCTTGCAGCATCTGTGCTAGTGATATCTTTGCTCCGTTTGAATGGGAGGGCTGGGTGAAAAAACTAGCCCTATATGCTGATGATTTGACGATTTCTACAAGGGAAAGTCCCAGCATCCTACCAAGGTTGGAGCAAATTTTGATGAATTTTGGAAGGATTTCCGGGTATTCAATCAACCCACAAAAAACGGAAATTATGTCCCGGAACAGACAATCTAGTATCCCATTAGTAAAACAGCAAATTAGATACTTAGGTATACAAATCACATATGACATCAATAGATTGGCCCAGGTTAATCTTGAGTTAAAAAAGAAAGCGATAGGAACTCTACTAAGATCATGGGGTAGTCTCCCACTTTCTTTTGGGTCTCTCTAACCTAGTCAAAATGTCAATCCTGCCAAAATTCACATTAATTTTTGATGCAATCCCCCTTTATTTTAGCCTCAAAACATTAAAAGATATACAAAGTGATATTAATAGCTTCCTCTGGTCTAATAAAGGGGCTAGGATTGCGTGGAGGAAATTAAGATGCCCAAAATTAAATGGGGTATAGCTAGCTCTGATCTCCATCTCTACTGTTGGGCTTTCCAATTAAAGAATGTGAGATCCCTTTTGTTTGATTCCTCCTGTTTCCCCCCTTTTCTTTTAGCCATGTCCAAAAATGTCCCCTAGGGCGCTGATGGGTTTCTTTTTAAATTTGGGCACGCCAAATATTTCAAAAAAGTTAAATTAAAGGTTCTGAGTTCTGCCTGTGAACTATGGTATCAGCTGAGGAAGATGCTCAGAATACCGTACTATTGTCTTAATGCTCCCATTTAGAACTCTCCGGATACGCCTGCGTGCCTCAAGGATAGCTTGTCAGCCCCACTTATGGAAGAAGGCATTGAGAAATGGGGTCAATTACTCCAAAATAAAAATCTACTTTCATGGGACTTCCTTAGTAATCTTATGAATCAAAGGCTGTCCAGATTTAAATATTATCAACTATCCAGTTGGGCCGTCGATCTGGGCAAGGATGGGGATGGAAACGAAGAATATGAGAACATGTTTCTAGGCCCACTCCATCAATGTAAAGAAGTATCTAAATGGTACTGGCTATTAGTAAAAGGAGAGCCCCCGCTAACGCCTATGGAAGAGCCCTGGAGAAGAGACCTGCCTTCGTGCAACGTAACATCTCTTTGGCAAGTATCGATGTGCACTTTATGGAGTGTTGTTAAAGCTGCCCCATTTAGGATAAACCATCTGTTTACACTTCATAGAGTTTACTGGACCCCGAAGAAGCTGGCCAAGCTAGGAGGCGAAGGGGTAAAGGTCTGCCTGAAGTGCGCCTCGGGGAATGCGGACGACGTGCACATGTTCCAGCAGTGTCCCCAGATCCAGGGCTTTTGGCGCCACGTGGGTAAGACAATCTCAGAAGTCCTGGGGCAAGAAATCAAGGTAAGCTTGGTTCTGGTTATCTTTGGAGTCTGGCCTGAGGAGAGTACTAGTTATAAGCTCTCTAAACTCCAAGCTTCGCTTTTATTTGTTTTAATTCTTCTGGCCAGAAGAGAAATCTGTCTAAAATGGGTATCCTCACAACCTCCACTATTTTTAGATTGGGTTGCCTCTGTTAAAAGAGTCCATAATTTGGATCAGGGCTGTATGTCGAAAAAGAGAACCAGATTTTGGGGGGCCTGGGAGGACTGGATTAGCAAACTTGATATCTCAACTTCCTAAAAATAGTCCAATGATTAAGAAACAAGTGAGTTCAGCGGATGGAGACTGCATCTGGGGAAGGTGGTTTTGCTTTTCCCCGTCCCATCCCCAGGAGTCTTGCGGTTGGCTACTTTAGGAGCCTAGAGGTGATAAAATACTACACAAGGTTGTGTCTGCCCTCTGTTGGATCCAGAAGGTGCTGTTGACTGCTTAAAGACAATCCACTTATTTATGAATGAGGACAAAAAAAAAAGGTAGGTGCATCACCAATTATATTCTCGTAGGATCTTCCAAAATCTCTTGAAAGCCTGACATGTGAAGAACTTTACCTGTCGTATATGAAGTTTATGAGGGGGCTGATAGGCAGGTTGAAACTAGTGCAGAATGTGGCTACCATGAGCAATATGCACCTCTGAAAAGAATGGTACATGAACGTCAATTCACCAAAAGGCCACTGGTAGGGGAAGTGACATCACATGCCATTTGACCTTTAAGTTCACTCACACACATATACTTATACACACATACACACACTCTTACTCACATAAACATGCTCTGCAGACATGCACACAGCATACATTTAAAAGTAGTTTTTACTTACCTCTGTTGCCAAAATGTTTCAAATTCCAGATAATTGTACTCCTTTTTTTTATTACACTAATAGTGAATAATATAGTATAATTCACTATTAGTGTAATAAAAGATATTGACAAATAACAGGGATATTGGAGCCCCAAGCAATGTCCAGATGGATGAGCTGCACATGTGTTCCTGGCACTAATTTTGCAATCCCTGAGTCCAGCGGTCGCAAATGCAGTGCCAGGAGTCACAAGGAGCAAGACAGGGGTCTGAGCTGTGACCCCTGGTTCCCCCTAAATGAAGTCCATGGAATGGTTTGTGCACTTACTATTTACACTCATGCAGCCCAGTTTCTATGATTTTCATGCCTAATCATCACTTTGTGCACATGCCCTCTATTGTGATAAGCGCAGATGCAAATATTCTCAGTAACTCACAACTTCATAAAATGCATTCATTTTGTGAATGTAGTGTTTAGAGGCGTGTGTGCGTGTGCTTGTGTGTGTGTATGTGAGATTGTGCCTGTTGATAAATGCCTTTTACATTTCTGCTGTTTTCCTAATGTATCTGCTGTGGGCTCTAGGAGTGTTAGTGTCCATAAAAAAACACCATTTTATATCCTGATTTTATAGATTTCTTAACATTCAGCTGTTATCCTGTAGGGTACAGTGCCTTAAAGAGCACACACAGGGTGATATTCTCAAGAACATGTGTTAACTATCGCCAAATTTGCTTACCGCAACTTCTCACATCGCAGTCTATTGCGGGAAAATAACACTGTGTTAACACAGTATTCTTAACCCGGCGGCACCATGCGATAGCCTCACGATAACGCGACAAATGCCTGCGTTAAAATTAACGCGACGCAGAAAAAATGCGAAACACGAACGCGAAAAAAGTTGCGACGTCCCAAATCGTGAAACAAAAATCAGCAATAACCAGCAACAGGCCTGCGATTCCCACGCGACATGCGGGAAAATGCACTATAAAAGCAGAGAAAAAAATGTAACTGCGTAGCACCCTGGATGCACCCGGACCGAGTGCAGAGGACAACGCGAACCCCACAAGCCCCACAGACGACCAGCTAGGAACCCCGGAGCCGGGGAAGGGCAAGGAGAAGAGGAAGAGGAAGAAGGGGTTCAGTCCGCAGGAAAACCGGATCATCGTCACGGAGGTGACAGAACACTACCAACAACTGTTCGTCACCTCCACTGTGTCATCGGCAACACAAACGGAAATATGGCAGTACATCGTGAACAACATGAATGCAGTCGGAGTGTCGAGGAGGACAATGGAAGAGGTCAAGAGGCGCTGGAATGATGTGAAGGGCAAAACCAAGAAGAAACTCGATGCCAACATGAAAGCAGCAACGCAGATTGGAGGTGGGGGACCAGCAGCACACCAGGAGCTGGATGACATGGAGAAAATGGTGGCCACAGTCATCAGTCGGGATACGGTGCCAGGAGTTGGGGATCAGGACACTGCTCAACATGACCTGACACAACATCAACAGGGTGAGTACCGACCAGGGACTGGGGGGACGGGGGGAGATGGGCACAATGGCACACATGCACAATTAAGTAGAGCACACTGCACACCCACAATGACTCTGGATCATTTCCCTGATCCCTGTGCCACACTGCAGCACACATACAGAAACTCAGGGAATGTGTGTTGTAATGAATTTATTTGCACATTCTGTGCCTATGGTCATTTTGTAATCTCATGATTGCTAAGGACTGTCACAATGTGACGTCCTCATGTGAAGAAATTGTCAATGATGTTGTTCCTACGGGCTATTCCTGCTGCAGCTGCAGTGGGGTGTGGTCCACCTGGCTCATCTTCCCCTTCATCGTCCGGTGCATCTGGCACTTGTAACCATGGGGCATTGGTGCATACACATATGTTGTGCAACACACAACATGCAACGATCATCTTGCACACGATGTCTGGGCTGTACAGGAGCCTTCCACCTGTGATGTCCAGGCACCTGAAACGTGACTTCAACACGCCAAATGTGAGTTCCACGATGCCCCTGGTGTGTTTGTGGGCCCAATTGTACTGCCTCTGGGCCTGTGTGTTCGGGGCTCGGAGGGGTGTCATCATCCAAGGGCAGAGTGCATATCCTTGATCACCTGTGACAGTGCAGAGAGACATGAGTCAATAGTTGGTTCTGCATGATGTGTTGGCAGGCTCACTAGTTGATTGGCGTGTGATATGTGTGTCATAGTGATTCCTGTTTGACATGTACTGTTTGTAGCAAATGAGCGCCATCTATGTGTATTACGTAGCCTCACTGCTGCTCCTCCCTCTCCCCGAGCCTATTTACTTGTGTGCGCTGCGCGGTTGCATCACTTGCAATCCTACGGCACACCATTGTCATGCCTGTCTGCGCATGTCAACAAGCCTGACAACGACACTGTGATGTTGTGCATTGAAGGTGGGCGGCCACGTGTGTGAAGGCCTATGGTAAGGATAGGGCGGACACAGATGTAGAGTTCATGGCTGGCTGAACTCGCGATGCGGTCGAGGCAAGACCTTTGGCTTATGCTGCGGTAATAGCGATACACACACAACAGTTGGCATGTATGATCCCGGAACCCGAGCGGGCTTGCGCTCATTCATTTATCCCTTCGGCCGAGCCCGCACTCCGGGGGCATGTTACATTGCAACTTTGTCCATTGCGGGATGGGTGGCGCTGACACTACAACAGAGACACACGCATTAGGTACTTCATTGGCAAGCCCAACACTTAACCACGCCCAGAGCCCCGGGGTGATTATCCACACCCCTATGCTGGACTGTCGTATGCCAGCCCACTCCGGCAATGCCTACAAGGGGGTACGACACAGCTACATGTCCCAGGTCTTCCCCACTGCCTGAGGTGACATGGTTGCATCTGCTGTACACAGCACAATGCAATGTGGTAGGGCCCAGGGCCCTCATGCATACACAATGACCACACGGACACACTTAGATAGTTTGTGGAACTGGCTACGGGCATGTGCGCCCGGCCCCTTTTATTGCCAGGGTCACATGTCCAGTGATGCCTGTGCTGGATGGGTATGGGGTGAGTGTGAGCCAGCCCTCAAGGAGTGGTTGGTGCTGGCAACAACTACAACAGTGATCAGACAATCAGAAGTTCACAGTTCAAACAGCAAGCGTCCATGACTTGAGCTGCACAGAGTTAGTGGCCCCGGATGCACAGCGGCCGGCACATGGAACACCACCACGGGACGGTGACCACCGGTGCACTGAGGTAGGGCCACGAGAGCTGAGCAGGTCCTCGTCGATGTCCAAGGTGAATGTCGCGGAGGGTTTTGGGGGACAGTCAAGCAGACACAGGCAATATGGAGGAGATGAATGCTACAGACTCATTTTTGACACCAAGTCAGTATCAGCTACATGATGATGAAGACAACCCCCAGGCCATAAACTCAGATGCCACCAAAGTTCAACCAGAGAGTGTCCATGAATTTTGGGGCACGGAGTCAGTGGCACCAGAGCTGAAAGGGGATGCAGTCTGCGATGAGGCCTGTACAATGGTATAAACTCTGCCATAAATAAATCAAGACTCAGTTCCAAATGTGTGACCTACTTGACCGTAGTGTAGCCCGGAGGCAGCGGCCAGCAGGGGCCCCCAGCCACATGTCCTTGGCCTGCGATGCACAGAGTTAGTGGCACCAGAGCAGTTGTTGGTAGTGTTCGGTCACCTCCGTAACGAGGATCCTTTTTTCATCCGGACTGAACCGCGTCTTCCTCTTACTACTCTCCTTGCGTACAATTATATGGACTCTGCCTTTGAAAACTCAAGACTCAGTTCCAAATGTGTGACCTACTTGACCGCAGTGTAGGCCGGAGGCAGCGGTCAGCGCGGGCCAACCGCTGTTCGGGCAGCTCCTCCTGGTACTCTCACACACAATGTTGGAATGCCATGTGGCGATGATTTGTGGTTGACGAAGGTAGAAGCACCAGAGCTGAGCGTGTGTGCAGCCTTCGACGAAGCTGTGTCCTGCCTGGTCCAGACTGGATTGGATTGGTGTGAGGCCTGCTGGACCGCAGTGTAAGCAGTACACAGGTGACCCCACAGTGCTGGACCACAGTGTAGGCCGAAGGCAGTAGTCAGCAAGGGCCCACAGACACGTATCGTTGGAATGCAATGCACAGAGTTGGTGGCACCACATCGAAGGGAGTACGGTGATTTAAAATCTGCCATAAACATATGTACTCTGCCATTGTATAATCAAGACTCAGTTCCAAATGTGTGACCTACTGGACTGCAGTGTAGGCCGGAGGCAGCCGTGGAGTATGTCAACGAGAAAGGAGTACTGGGGGCCTGTGTCGCGGAGGCCGTGATGGTCTGAGGAGGCTGCCAAGGTCGCGGGCCTGGGGCTTGGAGCTTGCACCAGCACGTGGTGCGCCCTCTTTGACACACGCCGGTGTGGGCAGGTGAGCAGTGAGGCCTTGGTGCGCTGGGGCGGGCAAGACGGGTCTTGGGACCAGCGGCCTGGGGTGCAGCAGGCGCACAGGATCGCAGGCACCGCCACTCACAGCGTCGGCCTCTTGGCGGGGATAGAGGTGCCGCCCTGGCATATACGTTGCCCATTCCGGAAGAGAACCACACCCAGAGTAACAGGCTTTTTATTCACACCCCTACGCTGGCCTGGGGTACGCCTGGCCAGCCCACTCTGCTCACGCTTACAGGGGGGACATAACAAGCTACATTTCCGCGATCTTCCCCACTGGCTGCGGTAACATGGTTGCGTCCACTGTCCAGTACACTCCAGACACCAGCAGTGTATGTCAACATGGAAATGTCTGTAGTCTGCATACTCAAGTCTGTCCAGCACATCCACGCCACACTTGGCATTGTGTACATTCACATTCATGGGTCACTTGACTCCTTCACACATGCCTGGTTCCCACCTCTCCCCACATTCTGCTATTGTGTGGCTGAGGTGCCATGCCGTTGATGGCTTGTGTACATTGCTAGCCCAGGTTGCCACAGTAAGTTGTGTTGTCTTGTCTGGAATGTGGGAATGTTGGTTGTCATGTTGTATGTGATTTTGTGACGTGTGCATTCCCAGAGTTGTGAGTTGTATGTTGGTGGAGCTGAGGTGTGTGGTGTGTTCAGTTGTTACTTACCGACGAGCAGTGCATTTCCATAGGTGCCATCCTGAAAGCGCTGGTTGATGATGGACTGTCGGAAGATGAAGGAATCATGCACACTGCCTGGGTAGTTGGCGACGACATTGGTGAAGAGTCCCTGGTGGTCCACTATTGCCTGCACATTGATGGAATGCGTGTGCTTCCTGCTGCGGTAATTGTGTGCAATGGCGGCAGGGGGCACGAGGAGTACATGTGTGCAGTCGATTGCCCCCAACACGTGCGGGAAGCCAGCTAGGGCGTAGAAGCCTTGCTTGATCTCCAGCTGTTCCTGCACAGTGTGTGGGAAGTAAAGTTGCTGGGGTACCAAGCTGATGATGGCATCCAAGACAGGTGTGAGGAACTTGGACAGGGCTGGCTGTGAGACTCCTCTGACTCTGGCAGTTGTTGGTTGGAAGGTCCCAGAGGCCAACAGGTGCAGCACGGCCAGCAGCTTTGTCTGCGGAGGGATGTTGGTACTCCGCTGTGTTGGTACCGTCAGCCTGTGGGCAATGAGGGTCAGGATGCGGAGGATGGTTGTCCTTTTGAGCCTGTAGTTGGCAATGACTTCCTCTAGCGTTGTCTCCGAGGCTGGTGCATTTTCGGAAGGTCCGGTGTCTTTGTCTGCGCTGCCTTTGTGGTAGTCCAGGGGGGTGTCCTGGGGGGGTGGGGGTCCTGGCGGTGGTGGCGGTGGGTGTTGTGGCCCTCTTGGGGCTCCGAGCTGCATGATCAGTAGCTCCATGGCATCTGTTGTTCTTCTGATGTGGCTGTGGGCTGGGCTCCCTTTTATGGTGCAGGTTGTCATCCGACTTAACACCAGGTAGGAGCAAGTGTTAAATCCATGCTGCTAACGTGCCTTATCGCATGTTTTTGAATCTTATCGCCGATCTGGCTGGTCGTTGAGAATGTTGCGGAGTGGTGTTTTCGCGGGTTTTTGCACGGGAACGCCTACTCTGCATATCATTAGCGTTAGTTGCCGGTGTCATCCGTGGCGATGTTTTTTGCGGCTGCTATCGCGGGAAAACTGGTGATATCGGCTGTTAGCACCTGCTTGTGAATAGTGCGATGAATTTATCGCCACTTTGGCTGCGATAAAGTGCCGCTAACTCGGCGATGAGTCCTTGAGAATATGCCCCACATATGTTTTAAAGGCTTCTGAGTTTACCAGTCCCTCTGGTGGTGTCATAGTCGGATTTCTGCACTGGTGGAGGCCACAGATACTTTCCCAATTTTTTCTAACATGTTCTTTGCCTTTCTGCCTGTATCCTTTATTCATCTAGGGACTTGAGAAGCCCGTAGATATTTTTATATTATTTATCTCGTCCAGTGTATTATATTGAAGAGTGCTTCTTTATGACAAAATGTGAAATGTATTAATCCTTTTCTTAGTTAAGAGGGTGTTAAAAGCTCCTCCTCCAACACCATTATCTTCCAATAAACAAAAAAGGAGACCAATGCTTATGGAGCGATTGATTGCAATGGATTCAAATGGTATAAATATTATATGCAAAATGTATCATGTTTGACATGGGGCTCAGTATAACAAGTGCATATTGTAGATACAGTGCTAAAATGAAATAAAAAGCACCAAAATTAGCTCACATACACTTGAGAGGACTACTTTTTTATTTTGTGGTGAAACTAGGTGAATTAGAAAGGCAAAATTCCACTCAATGGTGTTTGAATTCAAAAAGTTGTCAGTCCCATTCTCAAATATTGTCAATGTTTCAACCCTCTAATGCTGGATGACTTCAATGGGGACTTCAACAGGACAGTGGCATAGATGTACCTCTGTCTGCAAGAATGTGCGTGAGAAGCAAAGGTAACCATACAAATAGGGCAATGAAAGAACTAAATGCATCTCCATTAAAACTTAAAAATATGAGAATATGGGTCATCAATTCCATGTAATTACAACTTCTTACAGGTCTGAGTGGTGGAAGATAGAAATGCTTATCTTAAAATAGCAGCCTATAGCATTCGGGTAGTAACCTACCTGTGGTTCTAAAACAAAGATATAATACGTCCCATTAATCTATTCACAACACAGAAACAAAAGGTGCCGGCGAATTTGTGGTCTCATCAAGTCTTACCTTAAAAAATGGGGCCAGAAGCAACCAAGCATAAAATTCCCATTTGGCTGAAAGAGAATAATTAGATACTATTTAGAAGCAGAAAAATAATGGGGCTGACACAGAAAAAGTAAAATAAGTTAGAGGCGGTGCCCGAGCACTGCATCAGTGGATTACCTTTGTAGGGCCGTACTTAACAAAACAGGTGAAGCCTCTCTGATTTGCTACAATAAATGAAATGAAAAACAGTTAAAAACGGGGTACTGAGGAAGCTGGGAGCAAACCCGCCACCATTCGCAGCAATGAAACCTGCAGAGCAGAAAGGGAAGGACACCACGCTTTCCAAATCCTCAACAAGATAATTGATGCGCTGGGGCTCATGTGTCACTGTCTTTTCAAACAGCAACATGTATGTACAAGGCATGCTCATGCTGGAGTAGTGACCCAGGAAAACAATGTCATCTGACCCGAAAAGATACAAAGAATCAGCAAGAAAAAAATGCGTAGTCTTTCCTAAGTCCACTAATGACACATTAAGTGATTTATCAGAACTGGATGGGAAGTTATCTTTGAAAAGATTTTTTCTGAGTTACTGGATGAATCTAATTGAATAGAAACAGTAAAAATACCTATGACTGAAAATTAAAAATCCACCAAACGTGAGTACCGAATTGTCATGGGTAGTGTGACGGATCACAGTGTTGTACTAAATTAGATCCCTGAAAAGTCCACATCACTCACCGTCCTAGAGAGGCATGTATAACATTATAATTTCTGCATCGAGCATTGTACATGTTTCTTTGGAACTGCTGTAATTATAATATTTGCAACAGTGACATGCTGCGTTGGTGGAGTCAGTGTACAATGGGACAGGGGATGGTACCAGGCATATTTCCAATTTTTTGGGATTTCTTTTGCATAAAGTCAATATATAACACATCATGTTTTTTTAGGAAATGAAAATGTGATCATTAATTAGTAGAGACTCATTCCTACAGTACTAAAAATAAAGTTGACTTCATGAATTTATTGAAGATTATCAAAGATTATGAGTCTGAAGATGGCAATCAGCGAAGTCACGCCAAGCATTACAATAAATAGCAATCAAGATATTTGTAGACATAAAAAAGTGTTGTGGGTGCAACCTGCAAAATTAGAATTTTAACCATTGTCCCTAATTTATACTCGGGAATCTGCAGATAGAGAAATGATGATCTGCAAGCAACAGGAAGACACACGTTCCTTGCGTTTGGACCAAGACAGAGATAACTTTACAAGAGCCAACTGTAAATATTAAATAGAAGGGGCATATTACCAAGGATGTGCAATAATTATCGCAAAGCGCTGTTTTTTTTTATCGCCGGCTATCGCTGGATTACATCGCGGAGATAACGCGCTATTATCAACGCTTATCTCCAAGGCGATAGAAAATCCAGCGATAGCGGCGAAACCAGCAATAGCGCGCAAAATCCAGCGATAAATTCCACGTGCTAATGAAAAGCTTGCTAATAGGCAGGTGAGGACTTAACCTCACAATCCACCTCCCATTGACTAGAATGGTTAAGTCAAGTTTTAAAGAGGTGTTAGATTCCAGCGATAATCGCGGTTAGCGCGAATTATTTTATCGCTTCGCGGGCATTGCTAACAGGGGGAAGTTGTGTTAGCGACTGTTTTCAGTCGCTTTTAGTTGGGAACGCCTACTTTGCATGCCATTAGCGATAATTATCGCTGACATGCAAAGCAGCAAGAAAACGGCCGCTTTCGCCATAAAGCTGTCGCTAACAGCTGTTAGCAACAGCTTGCTAATAGGGCGATAAAAATATCGCCGCTTTAGCGGCAAAAAGTGCCGCTAAAGTGGCGATACTGCCCTTGATAATATGCCCCAAAAGTGTTTGAACAAAGTGACTCAATGAGTAGGATCCTGGCTCTTAAAGTAAAAGAGCCTACTCAGAACTCTACTGCTGTGGGGAACACTGGAAGCAGATTGAAAAGCAACTTTTGGGTGAGGCAATATTTTCTATTGTAGAACTGTCCTTTACCATTTAGGAAATAGTGGAATCAAAAGGCTTCCCAGTGATAAGACCACATATACAGAGTAAATTTTGAAAAAACGTATTGATATTTTGGTTGTTGTGAGAATTTGGACCATTTTATTGGGGTGAATAGTAGCCTATCACAATTAATGGTGTCACTATCCTTTCTGGGTCCAGTAACGGTTTCAATAACATGAGCTCAACCCCTGGTTGCTAAGGCACAGAGCACACAAGCTTAACTTAAACAAAAAATACAAAGCATTTAGAAGCATCAAAACAGTTAAAAAGTAAAAAACACAGCACAATAAAAGTCCCAGCCCAATATACAAAAAAGAAGACTATTTTAATGAACCAAGGAACAGCAAAACAATAAAAATCCAATAAGGCATACTGGGAAAAGGAAGATATAAAATTGAGACATCTTAAATAAAAATAGTACCAAAAAATGCAAAGTGTCAACTGTAGGCAACTGGTTGCGCTAGCCCGGTACAATATAAAGTTTTAAGACTCACAATGATGGAACGCAAATCGGTTACAAGAATCAGAAAGGTCCATATCAAAGAGTTCCCTTCAGACTTAGAAACCACTTGTGCCGAGATCCAACTGGTTCTGGGGCAGCTCCTCTCTCACTGGAATTGGTGCTATGCTGGCTTTGCTGGGTAGCAGGGAATTCAAGGGTAGGCAAAAGTTAGAGAAAACAGACTTAAGTCCAGCTGTGGCTTTATAATTCAATGGGAGGAGAATCGATGCAGATGTGGACAGTATTGCCATCTTTATCTCTGCTCCCCCCTCTGCATTGAAAATGAGAGAAGCAAAGCTCAGGACTTTGGGGGACTTGTCATGTGTTGGATACACATTAGTTTCAAATATATTTCAGATCATATAACTTATTCATGAAATATAAGTGGAATCAGCTGTTTATGTCTCTGTATGTTTGCCACAGATGAGACTATTATTTCAACTACAACCCATTTTTTACACTAAGGGCTCGCTACCATGCAGAAGTGGAATAGTAGTTATGTTACAATAATACAGCTGTGAAATGCTAATAAAATGTCTCTTCTCTCTAAATGTCTTTATCTCTTTAGAGCTTAACTCAATTTGGTCCTGCTGGTGTTGTATAAATCACACAGCACTTTGCAAATCAATATTCTTGCATGCAGTCATTTTTGCTACAATTTAGGACACTCAGGGGCAGATTTACTACAGTGTCACCCAACGCAGTGTAGCAGCTAAAAATGCTGCACTACCTTTTGTGGCTCTGGTGTATGCGGGCTCCAGACCCATCGTGGACGTTGGTTTGTACTATGCTTTTGGGGTTCAATTGCAGCGCTTAGAAACGCAGATGGCAAAAGGGGGTACAGCCCCCTGAAACGCTTTTGAGATGTACTATGCTTTTGGGGTACATACTGTGAGCTATGCAGTGGCATAACAAAATTTGAGGGGGCCCCCCTGCAAAGTACATGGAGGGGGCCCCCCTCCCGGTGGCCCAGCCCACCACTTACCTCTTTGCCCCACCACCCAAAAACCTGGTATATTTTGATTTGAAACCTCCATTTAACTTTCACTTTCAGGGCAGCTCGGGACAATGGCGACTGCTTCGTCTCGCATTTACGAGAGTTGGAGCTTTTGCCATTATAAATGACAATAGCTTAAACTCTCCTATTGCAGTGCAAATATTTGTCTTTGGATGCCAAAGGCAAATTTGAATCGCAATCCGCTCCGATCTTCAGCGTATTTGTTTTTATTTCTGCCCTCTCTTCGCCGCAGCGCACGGCGCTGCTTACACTTTTTTTCCCTCTCCCCCTGCCTCCCCTAGCACCCCCTCCCACCCCGGAGTGTGCATCTAATTGTGTGAAATGATGGTAAAGGGCTTCGCTGTTCATTTGCCGAGTATTCTCGAAGGTAAATCTTTAGCTGTTTCCTCCCCCTCCTACCGGTTTACTTTACTGGCTGCCAGGGCACACTTTAACCCTCTCCACCCCCGCACACCCTTGAAGATCAGCCTGGGGTGTTTTATTTTTTATTTATTTTTTTATTTCACAGAGTTTCGCGGGCATTGCGATATATCGCGGGCATTATATAGCACAAACTTGACCCGAATCGGGTATCAGAGTGCTTTACATAGCACCTAGCACCAGTTGCATTACATGAGGACACATTCATTTTTTTGTTAGGCACGGGGAGATTAAGTGATTTGCCCAGAATCACAGGGTGTTCAGCGTCATTGCCGAGACTCGAACCAAGTTCCCCAGATTCGAGGTCGACCGCCCTAGCCGTTAGGCCAACTCCTCTCCCCTTTTACGCCAGCAGGCTGCTGGACTGGGACATCCTTCTGCTCTAAATCATTGTAACCCGCCTTAAGTATAGGAAAGCCCAGAATACTTTTTTATCGAAGTCCGATGCATTTGTAATGTAAGTACATAAAGTGATACATATGCATTTCCAAGTACTTCACAATGAAAAGCGGAGCACATATCACAGCCATTGCCTAGGCTCAGAGGCTGTAAAATCTGCAAAGAGGGGGTGGGTGTTCAGCCTTAAAAATGCTGACCGGGCGTGAACATTCCCTAGCGCCCATTTTACTAGAGTTTCAGAATTAATATTTTGAAGGGTTGCTTTGGAACTTGACATGTTTTCACTAAACAAAGAATCTGTCACGGGCCTTGGCAATGAGCATTTCTTATTATTGGTTGATTTTTTTTTTTTTTTTACTTGTTAGAGATCTCCAACTGCTACAGTAGATCTCTCTGCTGTGAAGGGAGCCGATGCTATGGTAGCTCTCTTGACATGAATGAAGTTTGCGGTGCATGCGCCGTGTTTAAAGTGTCTGCACTGTAATCATTTTTTGCTCGTAGAAAGCAAACTCCCAAGGTAGGAGTTTTTTTTTCTGAACAGAAAGTAAATGACCTCAATGCATAGGGAGCTTATTCCTTGCTGGGATGACAGTCACTGTGACCCAGCGTTACTGCGACAAACAGACTTCTTGGACAAGGGTTACCCCCAGCAGCGTCAGCACACTCTGTGTCAAAGGTAATCCGTTAGTTTCCGCAAATCTAATTAGATTGTGGATACCACAGGTTAGCTGGGGCAGTGAGCTGCTGGTATAGTGTCTAGCATTTGCGAGGTTTTAAGCTATTGCATTGCCAATAGCTTAAACTCACGTTTATGCGAGACCTATTGCTTTACAAAGGCTTGTATTTTAGGTATGCGTTCCACCCCCTCTCCCCCTTACAGCAACTGGAGAGTGACCCGCCCACTAATAAAGAAGCATCAATAAATCCAACAATGCCCTCGCAGAGCCGCATGCTCGCATTCAACAATATTCCATGTAAGGACTATAAGGCTTATTATTATGTGTGGCACGAGCCTCACAAGCAACCCTGCCCGGGGCCCTGAGTAAAAAGCAGCACGAATGCAGAGTAGTGAACATAGCTGAACTCAACACAGTAGTGAGCGACTGGACTACTACTACTAGTCATGCCGTTGCCTCACTCTCTCCTACCGACTCCCCTGAGACCCGCACGGGCCGGTGCCGGAGGCAGAAGACCGCAGCTGGCAATTCCATTTTGCTTTGGTCCCAATGTCCGACAAACCCATTGGCCCTGGCACGTGTAGTTTACACTGACTGCGCAGGACAATTCAGTCACACCAGCGCAGCTCTGCCCCACCCTATGCCCCACCCTGAGGCTGAAGACCGCGCTGGAGCGTGCGCGCAGATTGCACCATATAATTAATGAGTGAACAGCGATGAGCATAACTTTATAACTAGGACCCAGAGACGGACCCTTTCAGTGAGTGTACTGTGCGCTGCAAGGGCCCCTGGAGCTCGGGGGGCCCCCGCACCACGGGGCTGCGGGGGCCTTTGTTACACCCAGGTGACACGGACGGGGAATGAGAGCCCCATATCTACAGAGATATGGCTCTCTCTCTCCCTAGCGCCGATGCTGAATTTTGCTGCTGTGCAGCATGCACACACCTTTGCATAATAGTGCATAGGTTTTGTAGTAGAACAGTTCCCTCCCAGTACAAAATACTATGCCTAGACAACATTTAAAACTTTTCCTACTTTGTATGTGTGCTGTAAAGTGAAGTACACATGTAAAGTCAGAAAGCAAAGGAGAAATTAAAACATTTCTCCTTTCAACACCTGGTTTCAAAAGGTGTCTTTTTTGATACAGAACCTTGTCTCACAGTTTTTGGTAGAAGGGGTTTTGCATCAAAAAGTGTGGGCAGTTGCAAGGGAATGCCCATGTAACGCTACCTTTATGGTAAGTAATGCACAGTAGTGCATCATGCTGCTTGGCGTTACTTTTAGTTAATTTCCAGTATAAAACAAGTTTTGCGCTGGAAAGTAAATAATTCCAAAAACATTTTGTGCTGGTTTGCGTCACTTTTATGATGCAAAGCCAGCGCAATGTGTTAGCAAATCACCTCCATAGTTTTTTAGTTGTCCCTGTGCTGGATTCATTTTGCAGCACACGGTTTTGGCTGAGTCAGGCCTCCATGCTGGATGCATATCCTTCTTGTGCCAATAACATTGCATTGAAAATGTGTTTTTGAATCAAAGACATGAGTATCACAATTTAAATGTTGATTCTCCTGTTGATAAACCCCTTCATCGATTGCTGTGGAGGATTATAACATTCACTTTTATTTCAGTTATCACATTTTTATTAGTGGATAACAACGATTTGTTTCATTGAGAAGCATCTTCTTCTTGCTTATTGCGCTTATGTTGACTTGAATGAAGTCAAAAATTGTAACTCAAATATGACAGATTTCTGTAACATGCAGCCCGGCAATATTTTCTTCTTTTACAAAAACGATTTTCACTTGTGGCGATCGCCACTTTCAATAATGTTCTTCCATGTCAAGAGTTATACATTTGTTATCGATATGATAAATAAATATAATTCTTAATGTTCGCTTTCAATAGTTTGTTTGAATCTCTTTGTACTGAGTTTAATTAACTGTTTCATTATTATGTAATGAATATGATTCACTGAACACCTAGGGGCTGATTACGAGTCTGGTGGTACACGGACCGCCAGACTCACGGGAGCGCAGCTGCGGTGACCTCGCCACCGCCATCTTACGAGATGGGCGGTGGGACCGCCACAGCCCCGCCGCAGCCGCCAGGGAGCTGCCGTTCCTTGGTGGTGTTGCAGTGGTGTAAAGGCATCCATATGCTTGGCGGACTGCTGTGGTCCCGCCAAGCATATTAGGACTTTCCTCTCCGCAGGGTTTACATGGTGGTTCCTCCTCCATGTAAACTCTGGCGGAGAGGAAACAAAGGGGGCCTGGTGCCTCTGCGCCCTGTGGATGCACACAGGGGGGCACAACGTGTGCCCTCCCGTGTGCATGCACACCAGTTCCTGCACGGCTTGGACTTTTCAGTCCATGCCGTTCAGGAATGTTTTTTGGGGTTCCCACTGCGGTACCTGTTTTTAAAGGCACTGCCGTGGGAATGCCCAAAAAAGCCCACCAGACAGGAGGAAACTCCTAATCTGGCAGGCGGCTTCACCACAAGTTTGGCAGTGCTGCGGCAGGGCGACCCAGCACCGCACCGCCAAACTCGTAATCGGGCTCCTAATGTGTCCAGTCAAATGTTTCTAAACAGTTGCATCGATTTTGATGTTTCAATAAAAATTCTTTCTTTCTATGTATACCCACACTCCTAGAGGAATAAAATGGCAACATTATTAGTTGTTTGGCAGCATCAAACTTTCTAAGAACAGCCAATGCAAGATACATTTTACAGAACAATGATATCCTGTGTATCATGACAGGAATGCAATGGGAGAGAAATTGGTTACTTTGCGAGTTCCATGTGGTCATTTAATGTTTTAAAACATGTTTTAATAACATTTACAAAACATTTTAATGAGGTGTAATTAATGATTTCAAAATTATATTGCCATTTGTGCAGGTGACAGTGCATAATTACTGATAATGTGTTTGTTTACTTTCATTGTATACCCACATGATGGAGCAGAGAGCAACTACAACAAAGCACATATTATGACACATAACAGGTTTTCCAGAGATTGGGTTTCCTAAACACCTTGTGCTATCTTCATGGGACTGTGGCTACATGTTATCTTAATGTACTGCAGGTTCTAAAATGAGTACAACATCCCCTTTGCATTTGGATATTGATCATGAGGAACCTTTAGAAATAGAAGGTCACTTGACAAAAATATTGAGATAAAACCTGTTTACTTAGTTTGATTGTATAAAAAAATCAAATTTGTCTTTTACAGGCCTTAACATTTAAATGTATAAAAGAACAGTCTCAGAAAATGCCCTTTTTTGTGGTCACCCACATTTTTGCGAAATTTTCATGCTGGTTTTAATACTCTGCATACTGGAGCACTGCTGTCCAGTGTCCAGTATATATGCTATGACCTCTAAAACATGTGGAAATTGGCTAATCCCTGATTGACCTATTTAAATTGTTTATAAGGCATAGTGTATGGTGCACATATACACCATGACAAGAAAAGTTAAATGTCTCCTGTGGACTGCAGCACTTATTGTGCCATTCACTGGTGTGACAAAGGAAAACATGGCTTCCGACCTAACATTGCAGCCTGAATGTTGTAGTGTAAAATCTGGAGTGCAACCTATTAAAATAATGCTTTGTAGCAGGTAAAAAAATTCCTTCTTCTATTAGTAAGCCACCCTTATGTAGGCCCAGCAGGCCTATGGTTCATGGTATTTAAAGTGGGGCATGTAGATAATTTATGTTACCACATCCCTCTAGTGACAATTGCCTAAAAATTATTTTCACAGTAGTAGGACGAGCTGTCCTATCCGGAAAACCAGAGCACATATTACAATGCAAATACTGTAACTGGAATTGGACCAGCTAGAAAAATAATTAAACCAACATTTCTAATAGTTCAGAAAAGTCCAATTCAATGGTAAAGTCAGATTTTTTATAAATATCAAGGAAAAGTAACTTTCGCACAGTGTCAAAAGGCTAATTAGCGTACGCCTCTGCCAGTTCTCAGCCTGTGTTTAAACTCTGGAACTGGAGTGAAAGAAGATTGAAATGCCTCTGTCTTTGGGTTTATCAGGGCCTGGAAACCTTTTACTCTATTGAATAGGGAGGGACTAGGATGGTCATAGGATGTCCCCACCCACAGGCTGGAGAGCCCTACAAAGCTGGACCCTCACTCAGCCATCCTTAGAATACGGCTGGACTTGCAAAAGGATACCAGGCAGACTGAACCTGCTGTACTTGGCCACTATGACCTGTTAGAAAGACCAGAGGAGTTTGGATCCCCCCTTCCACTTGAAATTGACGGAGAGAAGATCTGCAAGGATAATAAATCAGATCCCTTGGGTGGCCCCAGGAACATAAAATAAGCTGAAGAGTACATTTCTGTGAAGAATTACAGTTGACCAGTGCCAACTGCACCTTGACTCTGCTGTTGCCCTATGCCTGACACCACGAAAGTCTCTAAGTGCTTACCCTGAGGTCCTTGGAAGTGTACTGCTGTGGTTACTTTGGACACAAAAAGAAGTTTGGGAACATTTTCAAAACTTTGCTCCAAAGCTCCTGAGCTTCTAAGGGGTTTCCGACAGGAAGTTCCACAGCATCAAATTGAGTTTCAGGTTTGTACTGAATGAAGAAAACCTTTTCTCAGAAAAACGACAAAGTCCACTTTTCAGATTGGGAGTTAGAAACTTTTCCAAACTTCTCTACTTCCAGCCCATACAGGGCCAATATACCGCACACACATCGCACTCTGCTTCAAACCACTCCTGGGTCCCGATCTACCATGACCATTGACTACAATTGATGCTTTATGGTGTTAATATTACTTAATCTTTAAAAATTCAGATCTATAGTTCACCGTATTTGACTTTTATGTACTTCTGAATGCTTCGTATATTTCTCTTAAGTTAAGTATGCCTCCTATGTGCCATAGATACCAGGGTTTGAACTCAGGTTGAAACCCGGGACGGGGAAGGCACAGCCGAACCCAATGGGGGCCCAGGGCAAACGCCCCCTGGAGGCGGGAAGACCTCCCCCCTGTCGTGGAAGCCCGCGAAAGAGGGGGCGACCAGGACTGGTCGCCCCGAGATAGCCAACGGCCCCCCCAATCAGGGGGCAAGTTGGCAAGCAGCTGGGGGGGGTTTAAGGGCATGAGGCCCTGAGTTAGCATACAACCCCCCTCTGCAAGGAGAAGAAGGAATACGTCGTCGGTTACCTGGGGCACCGGAGTTGTTGCCGCTGAGGAGCATCGCCACGGGAGGAAGAGTCGTCGAGGAAACCAGAAAGACCGACGGCAGGAAGGAGGCCCAACTCGCTCCCGAGACTACCAGGAACAAGCCGAAAAAGTTCCTGCCGACTTTAAGCGAAGAAACAGCTCGCCGGGTAACGGCTGGGAACCAGTTACAACCGGCGGGGACCAATTTTTCCTGGGCCAGGAGGGCTGGCCTCGCAGGAAGCCCAGGGCCGACACCAGTCTGAGGAGAGGGGTACACAGGATGGCAGGGTAGTATGCCCGGAACTGCTACCCAACAAGGTACGGCCAGGAGGGCTGGGCTGCAAGGCACTGGTGGTCGGTGCGGGTGGCGGTGCCCCCGAGACTGGGGTTTGATGTTGGATGAAGGAGGTAAGCGCGGGTGGGGGGTTCGGGAATTCCAATCACGTGGCCTGTGATTAACTCTGTGAAAACAAAATCGGTCACCTAATCTCCCCGTGCCGATGAAAGGGTCTTTAGGAGGGTTCGCACTGGGCAGTACAAGCAGCAGCGGGGAAGAAGGGGAAGCAGTAGGTTAGCAGCATGGGCAAACAGGGTACTTTACTGGTGTGCTCGGGAGCCGGATAGAGCATTCGGTTAGAGCGTTTGGGGACAACGCAGAAGGGCTTCCAAGTAACCCCTTCCAACCTCGTCATCTCTGCTTGCTGAATCACTCAAGTGTACTTAATGTAACTTTTCGTCTTTAGGGCACTGAAGCAAAATATGTCCCGACGTGGGATAACTGCATGCGGTTCAGAATCAAGATGGCATAGCGTGAGTTAACTGGCGCTTGTGTAAAGCGCGCCTATATCTTCGGCAGAGTCTGGGCTGGTTAAAAGGTGAAAAAAGTAGATCCTGGAAATTGCAGAAAAGCAGCAAAGGCAGGTACTACTGCAGTTAAGGTTCGATTCAGAAGGGCTGCAAATGGAGAGAGCAATGCTGGCGAGGCAGGGCGGGAAAGGATTTGACTTCCGGGGGCAGTGATCCACATCGCTTCGCTAATGGGGGGCCTACAAGGGACCCTCCACCTCCCCCCCAATTTTTCTGCATAGGCGCAGTGTACACAGTATTCGCTGGGGTTAGGAGTAGGTACGAGCAGGGCTCTATGGCACAGATAGATATAGTAAGGCTCTGGTTGCCAAAACAGAGAAGGGGCGGACGGAGCATGATACAGCCAGTTCGTCCGCCCGTATTTAGCCTATCCTCCTCTACTAGTTCAAGATAGAAGAGGATGCACACTGGGCGGGTGGTTATGGGCCAGACTCTCATGTGGAGGTAAAGGGTTCGAGTCGTTGCTAGCTGGTGAGGCTTAGAGTTGCGATGAAACTAACGCATTACAACACTTAGTTTATCCGCCTCCGTGCTGAGCTATTTTTGCGCCATTAAGATGCTTGTTCACGCAATATTTGTTGAGGGAGAAACACGATATCCTCTGCTAGCTTGCCCCATACTGAGCCGAGTTTAATGAGGTGTTGGAGATGCAGGGATGTTGGGAACCATCAAAGAGCATTGCCATGGGAAAAGAGTTTGGTGAAGGTTACGTTTTCATGCATAACCACATTTCCGCCCATATTTAGCCTTTTCTTCTCTATTAGTTCGAAAAAAACGAGGAAAAGGCAGGCGTGGGCTGGTGGTGACGGGCCCAGACTCTCATGCTGGAAGTCAGGGGCTCGAGTTTTGGCCAGCTGGTGAGGCTTTGTTCAACCCGCTCCTTGACGAGGTGTTTTATTCTTGCGCCATTAATATGCTCGTTTGCGCAATATTTGTTGAGGAAGAAGCACGATATCCTCTGTTAGCCTGCCCTATACTGAGCCTAGTTTAATGAGGAACAGGAGATGCATGGAGGTGGGGAACCATCAAGGAACACTGCCATGATAAAAGAGTTTTAGTGAAGGTTACATTTTCAGGCAGAACTACGTTTCCAAGGAAGAAAAATGAAGATAGTTTTAGGAAGTTTCATAAAGTTCCTACCTTCATAAAAAGGATATTTTCCAGGATGCCGATTTCTGCACATTTAGAGTTGGGAAAAGAGAGGCGTATGCTAATAAATGTACCAAGAACATACTACATTTCCACTGCTTGTGCCTCAGGTAGTTGTGGCGCAAGTAAAATGGGTAGACAACTCTGCCATGCATATGTGCAATTCTATGCATGCAAAGATTGGGGAACTTTGGTAAAGCCAAATGTATATTGTTCTTACTGAGTGCCTAAGTGCAACACGAGAGACAAGTAAAATCTGCAGGAGGAGGGATTCCAGATCCAGGCTACCACTCCCTTCTCGATGCTCACAAGGTTTAGAAAATGAAGAGGGCCTATATTGGGGGGCCATTGGGGAGAGTGAAACCATTTCTAGGGCCAGGAGAGGCAGATGTCCCTGTAATGAGCACCCTCCTCACAGTATATTGTTTTTACTGAGAGCCTAAGTGCAACAGGAAAGGCAAGTAACATCTGCAGGAGGAGGGATTCCAGGCTCAGGATAACGCTCCCTTCTCTCATTAGCATCCCTGAGTTGAGGGCTGTGAACTCGATTGGCTCAGAAATTCGCAATTTGATTTCATAAAACTTGTAGAAGAGCGATGCTCACAACGTTTAAAAAGACACAGAGGGCCTACATCGGAGCCCATGGGGGGAGGGAGTGGAAACGTTTCTGGGGACGGGAGGGTCTGATACTGCTAGGCAGAGGTCCCCGTGATAGCCACCCTCCTCACATTGGATTGTTTCACTGAGAGCCTAAGTACAGCACAAGAGACAAAATGCATCTGCAGGAGGAGGGATCCCAGATCCCAGCTAATGACCCCTTCTCTCTTTAGCATTCCTGAAGAAGGGGTTGTAAACTTGATTGGCTCATATATTCGCAATTTGATGAGCGGTGGTCACAATGTTTTAAAAACACAGAAGGCCTACATTAGAGCCCATTGGGGTTGAGTGAAACCATTTCTAGGGTCATCGAGGCTGGGGTTGCCAGGCAGATGTCCGTTTGAGAGCCATCTTCCGCAGGTTCTAATCAGCATTACGTGGTTGACCAATTGCGTTGTTGACCAAAACCAATTGCACGAGCAGCAAATAGCTCAGTAAAGTACAATCACCCAGTAGTAAAATTCACTGATCGTTCTAGTTTTTCATGTGCCTTGACCTGTCGCGGATTACTAGGATCTCTAACGGGGAATGCTTGCGGTAGTGGATGGCTCTAAACCTCCGCTCTAGGATCTGCTCAGCCAAAGAGCACAAATCTGGATCAGCTCTAGTCAGCTTTTGCTTTATATGTCATTCGGTTGCTCTCACAGATTACAATCTGCTCCCTCACGGGGGAATGGCGACTTCACATGAGGTTGAACTACACCTCAGGCATGTGAGATATTTATTCACAGCACAAGGGTTAGAAAGTACCCACAGATGCATATTGGGCAAGTCCTGCCTTTAAAGAGTTCACCCACGGAAGCCAAAAGGAACAGAAGTGAGTTGTGGGTTTGCGCGCAGTTGCAGAGGGAAGTGGAGGACAGAAGCGTTATGATCCCAACTCTTCTAGCAGGAGTAATTCACTTAGTAACCTGCATTGTGTGTGACATTGCCAAGGTTTAGTGCAGGCAGGTAGGTTATAATTATTGGCCGAATAATAAGAGAGGGGTGAATTGAAACTCCAATCAGGACCATTACGCTCCTGGCACAGATTGAGTACAGGTAATGCTGTGAAGTCTGTACTAAAGACAGCTAGGGGCCCACAACGCAGGGCCTAAAACTGACTTAGTATTATTTTAAATTCAATGGCTAAGGAATGTGCTCAAGCAACCACAGGGTTCCCAAAGCACTTCGCAACACTTATTGAAGCAGCAAATACATGAAGGCTAATAGATTAGGATAGAACATACAGTGTTGCACATTCCATAGATGGACCTATGGACAGAACACACGAGGTGAAGGCAACGCCCGTTGCGCCACTTGACAGGTCATGTGGCCTCAGGTTTAAGTTAACTTAGAATTTATCTGGTGGGCAATGGTTACAAGTAACATATCTATAAGGACACTTATCGGGAGACGGATTAAGGTGGCCGATAGGCCTATACACTGCAGGTATACAGGCTAGGAACTTATGGTCCCTCTGCAGTACTATAACATGACAAGGCATAACATGGGCATTCGTAAGGGCAGGTTCACCCGGAAGGGCCCTCCCCTGGTGCTGTAGGATTTCCCAAGTATCCGCTATCCCAAGGGTGCACATAAAAATAAGCATCCCAAAACTATCAGGGTGGAGGGCCTGCGACTTCTAGAACTGGTAGTCACCTGCCTTACTTAAACGGCGCACATACACTGATTTACACTTGTATGATTGATTATCTTGGCTGATTATGTGGGTGGGGAATGCACAGGCACCCTACAACAGCAGAAGCGAAAGGTGCCAGGGCGCTCTTCAGGTGGCCACTACAGCATGCACCACCAATGGTCACCGCCTGTGTGTTAAACTACATCACCTACACAGGCAATAAGAGCCACATTGCTACAAGCATGGGGATTCAGATTGTTCAACATCCCCAAAGCTAAAGAAAAAATGGCTTAGGTGACAGAACCGACCTGACAGGTAGTTATGTGAGCTCAGTTACCAGTATCCCCTCTATGACATGGCCAAACAAACTGAACCAGCAAGTTCAGGCGTGACAAAGCTGGTTCCAGTCCCTCAAAATTAGGGTCTTCATTAGTTAAAAAACAGTACGGCGGAGGCGCAAGCGAACCCCCTTTAGAAATATTATCATTATTAAACCCATTCTGACCTAGAACCTGCAGCAAATGCAGATGAACAGAAAGGACTGTAAGGATGGATTGGGAAGGAAGCCAATGGCCAGGCAGGGCAACAAAGATAGGATAGTACTGGTAAATGGCCACAATGCAAGATTGCTCTGGCAAGATGGAACAGTTCTGGCCACACCAAAAGGATGTTCCATGGGTGTGGTGGTGGGCGGTGCTGCAAGAAATACTGCTACGCGAATTGGCTACAAAACATACTCAACGGAATGGGGGTCCTGGAAATTTTGGGTTTCATCAACTTGTGATCCCCGGGCTATCATTTGGATGACGGTGTATACCTGTCAGGGGTGGGGATCGTCATGTTCTTGCTAAACATCATAGGGGTGCTAGAGCAGATGGGGTTCTCGTGAGGAAGGAAGGGAAGGGAGAGCAGGGGGAAGTCCCTCCGATCATAAAACTGTAGGGAGCGTGGTGGAAGAAACCCAGCAAAGATATACAAAAGAGAGAAAATTTACTAGAGGTAGATAGAAGGCTCACACAGTGTCCTTGGGATGCCTCACGGCAGGGGCACTGAGGGAGCTAAGGATGGCACATAGCCACAGGCAGAGTAGATGTGATGCTCCCACAGGGCCCTTGGGATGCTTCATGGCAGGGGTGCTGAGGGAGCTAAATGACAGCACACAGTCACAGGCAAAGTAGATGAGATGCTCACACAGGGTCCTTGGGATGCCACACGGCAGGGGCCCTGAGGAGCAGGCGAGGGGCCAACAAAGGGTCCATGGCAAGCAAAACGGCACTGCAGCCCGGGCAGGTCCTGACGGACACCCACCAAAACCGGTAGCAAGCTGAAGCCTGGAACCGCAGACACAGAGGCCCGTTCAGAGGGGTACCTTGCAAAACTATAATGTCTGGGAGCAAATAACAACAATGAATGTACAAAGACAATGAAAGTATACAATAACATGGATGTTTATGAATGACCAATGAAATTGCGAAATGTACAACCATGTTATGTTTGAATAAACTGCGACCTTTTAAGGCACCAAATCACGTTGTCAGTGGTGTAATTTAAAGGTAAAAGGGAGGCAGTTAAGTGGGCAGAGGGGAGGAGGACTCGCCCCTAGGAGGGGTTGAAACCCAGGCCGGGGAAGGCGCAGCCGGACCCAATGGGGGCCTGGGACAAACGCTGCCCAGAGGCAGGAAGCCCTCCCCCCGTCGCAGATGCCCGCGAAAGAGGGGGCGACCAGGATTGGTCGCCCCAAGATAGCCAACGGCCCCCCAATCAGGGGGCGAGTTGGCAAGCAGCTGGGGGGGTTAAATAAGGGCACAAGGCCCTGAGTTAGCATACAACCACCCTCTGCAAGGAGAAGAAGGAATCCCACCCACCCACACCTAAGGACGCGGGCGCCTCTGCCGCAAGGTAGAGGTGAGGCAAAAAAAAAACAAGGAAATATATACAAAAGAGAGAAAATTTACTAGAGGTAGATGGGAGGCTCACACAGTGTCCTTGGGATGCCTCACAGCAGGGGCATTGAGGGAGCTAATGACGGCACACAGCCACAAGCAGAGTAGATGTGACGCTCCCACAGGGCCCTTGGGATGTCCCATGGCAGGGGTACTGAGGGAGCTAAATGACAGTACACAGCCACAGGCAGAGTAGATGAGATGTTCACACAGGGTCCTTGGGATGCCACATGGCAGAGGCCCTGAGGAGCAGGCAAGGGGCCAACAAAGGGTCCAGGGTAAGCGGAAAAGCATTTGTAGCCCGGGCAGATCCTGACGGACACCCACCAAATCCGGTAGCAAGTTGAAGCCTGGAACCGCAAACACAGAGGCCCGGCCAAAGGGGTACGTCGCAAAACTATACTGTCTGGGAGCAAATAACAACAATGAATGTACAAAGACAATGGAAGTATACAATAACATGGATGTTTATGAATGACCAATGAAATTGCAAAATGTACAACCATGTTATGTTTGAATAAACTGCAATCTTTTAAGACATCAAATCACGTTGTCAGTGGTGTAATTTAAAGGTAAAAGGGATGCAGTTAAGTGGGCAAGGTGGGGGAAGAGGACTCGCCCTTGTGAGGGGTTTAGATTCCTGATAACTTTGACTGGATCTAACAAGATAGTGACATCAATCCCCCCAACCTAATAAACCACTTTTTCACAACCAGCAATGTACTGGAACCTAACAAAAACATAAAAAATCTTTCCTTTTTGATATTCAAAATTACACTTTGGTACTGTGAGGTGTACTTTCAGAACATATATGGATAACATTTACTAGGGAAGAACACTGTATTTTAATTACCGTACAACAGATTAGTACCAAAAATTATGCATCCATTCTTTTTAATATAGTAGTTGTATGTTTATTTATACCTTCTCCTACATATGCCCCATTGTGGCTAAGATCGTTCGCAGTCTACGTACAACATCACTTGGACATAGAGGGTCTGGGGTGCTTGGAAGCCGAGGTAATGATTGGTCATAGAATCATGAAATGGTCAACATGAAATCACAGTCTAATGGTGATATAATTTGCTTAAAAAGCATCCCTAGTATTGCCATGTGGTTTGCTAGCATTCTCTCAATGTTTTTTTTGTAGAGTTAGCTTCCAATGCAGAAGCTAGATGAATAATAAGATATGTCATTAATTTTGAAACAGCTAAAACAAATAAACTGCTTTTTAATTAAGTTATAGTTAGTCTGCTAGTGCTTTAGCTCATATCAATGAATGACACACTGCCCTTGAGTTGTAGCGATGGGGTGTTTTTCTTTATCTCTTAGGTCGATTTTTGAGTTACAGCATAGGCTGGTGGGTAGAAAAAGTAATGTTGACTCAATCCTACACATGAATAACTATTGCATCTAGCACTTGAAATGGAAAAAGTGATGCATGGGTCCTCGCTTAAGTACCACTGTTTGCTCGTGAGAGGTGCCAGTAGTTTACCATTAAAGGTATTGTATCCTTACTAAGAAGTGCAGGTACTCTTCCTTTTAAATTAAAGAAATGCAGGTACTCAGTACATGGGACTATCTTTCCAATTAAAGCACTGATAATATCACCTTGAAGTTTGCCTGGAAGTGCTTCTTTACATTCTTTCTCAGGAGTGGATGATGCGTCTAAGGTGTGACAGATTAACAATGGTCACTTTCCTTAGTTTGTTTCTTCAAAAAATCGGGATTCACCCATGAAGAATTAATGCAGATTAGATATGTGACATTATGCATGCTTTGTAGCAGCTATTATTTCACAAGATGTCACAAACATATTATAAATAATGAATTACTATGCGAATATGAATTAATTAATTTGCGAACAAGAGATTGAGTGTAAAACATGAGTTTAATCAGAAAAGAATGTGTCCCACATGTCCGACGACAACATCTATGAAATAATTGAATGAACATACCACCCAGGTGATGTGTAAAATGCAACTGAATCAAACTTGTAAATACTTTTTCTAAATCTTAGACCACTGCAGTGAAACTTATTTCACAACTTCTGTAATTTTAACAGGACATAATGACACTTGCGCCCAGATTTACTATGGGTGTAGCCATTATGTCACGCAAGGCGTTGCAAACCCTTAAATCAGATTTACTATGTAAAGCAGAGCCACCTTGTGTGGCTCTGTGTGTCATATCAAATCTGGAGTAACACAAGGCAACACAAGTCACTGGCATGCATTACTCTGCACTTGGTAGGTGTTCCATGGTTGGAGCGTAGGTTTTCCCTTGCACCCACCGATGTTTTTTTATGTGCATTTCCAGGTTTACTGATGGTAGTAAGTCATCAAAAGTAGTGCAACAAAATGCTACGCCTTCCTAGGTGAGCCGTAACGAGAAGACTATGTTTATTTCTCCTCATTATTTAATCTTTCTACATGTGCTGCATTCTGCCTATTGTTTTTTGCGCAGGAAGGTGCTCCTTCCTGCGCAAAATCAATCCTGCTATAACGCAGAAACCCTTGCATCCTGGCACAAGGGTGGCTGCTTTGACATTAAGCTGTATTCAGTGCGTCAGCACTGAGGGAGAGCAGGAATGCATCATATATTAGGAATGGGAAACATCCTGAACAACGACTCCGGAACAACGAGTTCCGGAATCACGAAAGCGGAACTCCGCCCTGCCCGAACAACGACTCAGCCTTAACCACGCATGTGCGTGGTTAAGGCTGATTCGGTCTAGTGTTCGGGCAGGGCGGAGTTCCGAGGAGCGTTGCAGAGAAACAGGTAAGAGGGGTTAATTTTCAGGGGGTGGTGGGGGTTTAGGATTAGATTTTAGGGGTTTGGAGGTTAAGTTTTAAGGTGGGGGAATTAGTTTAAAAGGTGTTGAGTTCGTTATTAGGAGGTGGGGTAATCGTGATTATTTTTAGGGAGGGGAATTAATTTTATGGGGGTTGAGTTTATTTTTAAGGGGTGTGGGTGATCGTGTTTGTTTTTAGGGTGTGTGGGTGATCGTGTTTATTATTAGGGAAGGGGAATTAGTTATTAGGGTTTGTGGGTGATCGTGTTTATTTTTAGAGTGGGGTAATTAGTTTTAGGAGGGCGGGGGGATTGGTGTTAGTATGCAGGGGTTGGGGGTTTGGGGTTAGTTTTTAGGGGTTTGGGGTTAGTTTTTAGGGGTGTGCGTGATCGTGTTTGTTTTAAGGATGTGTTGGTGATCGAGTATATTTTTAGGGTGGGAGGGAAGTAGTTTAGTGTGTGTGGGTGATCGTGTTTATTTTTAGGCAGGGGGGAATTCGTTTTTAAGGGGTGGGGGGATCGGGGTACTAGTTGGAAAGCATTTTTTTTTAACACGCATTCCTTTACCACAAAAAATCGTGGTAAAGGAATGTGTGGTAAAAAAAATCGTGGTTTAGACAAGGTCGTGGTTGCGACCTCGTTGTTAGGGAAGTCGTGGTTGGGGAACTCGTTGTTCCAACATACAACCATTAGGAATATAGCACATTCCTGCCCTCTCCATTTGATGCAGCGAAGCAAGTTGTTTTGCTGAATTGGTTTATGTCAAATCTGCCCCTTATAGTGCAATGTTTCTATGACTTCCTGCATGTTATTACTGCCAATTGTAGTAAAGCACAAGTGGCTCAAAAACTTGGCTTGGCTGAAGTTATCTTATGTCATGGGACAATTAGCAGCCACAAACATGGTTGATTTGGCAGGCACATGTCAGAATATGGGAGTGAAAATTGTCTTTCGAAAATCAAGCTACTAGCTTTGCTTTCGACCAGCCTGAAAGTTAGCATCTTTGGAAAGGGACAGAGGGAGAGACAGAAGAAGCAAGTTTGTAAACGCATCTAAAGTTCATGAGTTAGGTCACGCTTTTGCCCCTGGAGGCCTCAGCAGCGTGATAGAATAATTTCTTCTTGGGAACGGATAGAGTCTGCTGGCCGGTGGCCATTGAGTAAATAAGTAACACTTCAATCAAATGTCTCCACAGCCCCAACAAATCTCCGAGGTGCTGGCTCTGACATTGTAATCAAAATGGTCGCAACCAGAGTATCCTTGTTTTCCAATATACTGTAATAACTGAAGCCTGCTCTAGGTATTGATTTAAAAGCTCCAATATTTCAGGAAAATACACACAAAAAGGTCCATCAAGTTAGAAGCCTTGGTTAAAGAAACAGTCTTACTGATTAAGAAACAAAAATATACTTCTCTATCCTCCTGTGCATTTCCATGACAAATATACTGGATCAATGCTTAGCACTAGTTCGAAGCAGTGTATCCTTCCTATATCCTGCATGCCCAGCATTAGTCCTTATTTCCAATTACGAATGATTTTAACACGCAAATACATTTTTTTCTGCACATAATGAAGACCGGGAAATGTTAGTTGACGTCAAAGTAAATGGCAAGAGCAACAAACAACTTTAATTTTATTAATTACACAAGTTCTATTAAAATCTGTGTCATGTTTTGTTAAACAGTTTTCAGTATCTATTTACTTCAAGGTTATGTGATTCACGCCAGTATGTGTGCTCTTATTGGATTAAATGAATCGTTTTACACAGGGGTAGGACAAGCGAAGGAAAAAAGTAGAAAAATGTTGACTGGACTCGAAGAAATGGTCCTGTAACTCATTATGCATCTCTGTTTTTTTTATACCTCTGGGTCTGCGTCTCCTGCTGGGTCCTTGATTTCCCTTTCACTGTGATAATCAGCGTGGTATATTTTGGTTCTTGGGGATGGTGTGTTGCTAAGTTAGGAAATGCGTGGCTTCTGCCTTGGTCTAGAGGGTGACGCGCTGCGTTACATGTTGGTACTGAATCCACAGCGAATGTTGTCTCCTCCTTGCCTCAGCACTTCACTATATTGGAGGTCCTGACAGTAGAGCACGTATTGCCTCACATTTTAACAAATTGGAGGCACTACTGCATTTTCTGCTGGACCGAAGTTGAGGGGAGGTTTGTGCTTATATAAAGTTAATCGATCTGCCATTCTATATTGAATGCTTTTTTGTCTTGTTTAACATGATGATGTGTTTGTAGATTGTTCTGTTAGAGCGTGTGTTAAGGGAGGGGGCTGAACGTTGAACTTTGTGAGTTGAAAGTGATTAGAGTGCATACTAGAATTCAGGAATTTGTCAAAGGATCTTTCAAGTACAATGGGCTGACTGGCATTTTTTTAAAGTTGTCTTCTAAAATCTTTTTTTTTTAACTTTAATTAACCATTGCTTAGCCAGTTTCTAAGCTCTTGTGTGAACATAAGCATAACTTATTTGTCTAGGATCTCAGAACTTATTCGACTAGGGGAGCTAGGAATTTAAATAATGTATTTTGTATCTACTTAAGGCAAATTGTCCTGGCGAGAGCCCAAAGGCTGCACAACTTCCCAGATATCACTTTTCCTAAATGAAAATGAATTTTTTCTGCTTGGTGAAAATCTATCAAGAACAAATTTGGGATTGTTGACTTCCTAAAATTCTCCCAATACATAGTCCAAGTTGATGATCTCATTAAGGTAGACTAGTCAGATCAACACATCTTCTTTCTTAATATTTTTTTTTTCAATACATGGATAATTCAAACATTCACCAACTTCGATTCATGACACCCAGGATATTCATTTAAAGTAGTTAGGCACATAGGGCCTTATTACGAGTTTGGCGATCTGTAAACCATCGTACCAGCAGGTGTATTACAAGTTGGGCAGATTGCCATTGAAAAGACCGCAGCTGAACCGCCAATGTTATGTTATGTTATGTTATTTACATTTTTAAAGCGCAACGGTTACCCGGGGGTGTCCTGGCGCTGATAGCTGATTCTTCTGAGATCGAGATTTCTGGGGAAATTGTCAGTGGGAGATTCTATAGGTTAAAAAGCCAAGTTTTCAGTTCTTTTCTGAATACGAGGAGATCAGTGGAGTTCCTCAGATTCCAAGAGAGGTTATTCCAGGCCTTGGCTGCGCAGGTGATGAAACTTCTTCCCCCCACTTAGCTTTCTTAGTGGGTGGTACGCTCACTAGTTTGGCTCCTAGTGAGCGTAGAGTTCTTTTGGGAGTGTACCATTGAAGCCGTCGTTTCAAGTAATCAGGACCCAGGCCATGTAGCGCCTTGAAAACTGTGCATAAAGATTTGAAACTCACCCGTTTCCTGATAGGCAGCCAGTGTAGTCTTTTGATTTCCTTGGCAACCGCCACAAATTTGGAAGTACTTGTCACAAGTCTTGCTGCCGCGTTTAGCAGGATCTGCAGTTTATTTAGGTGCCGCTCTTGAATATTCAAGTAAAGCCCGTTGCAGTAGTCCATCCGAGATAAAATGAGGGATGAGACGACAGTTTGTATACTGTCTTCCGGCAGGAATGGTTTAATCTTTTTAATCAGTTTAAGAGAATGAAAAGTGGCTGAGGCCATGGCATTTATCTGATCCCCGAAGTTCAGTCTATCATTCACTATAACACCCAGATTTTTAGCCTTCCGTGTGGGTTTAGGGAGGGTACCCAGTTCTACCGGCCACCAGTCCGGGGTCCAGAAATTGGCCTTATTTCCGAACATGAGGATCTCAGTTTTGCTTGAGTTTAGTTTCAGGCAATTCTGTGTCATCCAGGTTTTAACTGTTTCCATGCAGTCATGAAACTTCTTGTTCATCCCTGATTCTTGTCCTGGGAGCAGTGACACAACAATTTGTGTGTCGTCTGCGTATGAGGTAAGACTGAAGCCAAAGGATCTTATCAGGGGGGCCAAGGGCGCCACATATACATTAAAAAGCGTAGGGCTGAGGGATGAACACTGCGGTACTCCACATGGCAGAGAAAAAGGTTTGGAGTCAAATTTCCCTAGGGACACTATTTGTGTTCTGTCAGTTAGAAAGGATTTGTGTAACTTTCATGCCTTACCCTGGACTCCACACTCCGACAAACGATCCATCAGGAGATCATGGTGGACCGTGTCGAAGGCCTCTGAGAGATCCAGCATGATAAGTGCAGCCTCGCCTCCCTGATCCAGGGCTTCCCTGATTTCTTCCGTGGATTTTATGAGGGCAGACTCAGTACTGTGCCCTTCTCTAAACCCATATTGAGTGGGATCCAACAGCTGATTCTCATAAAGCAAGGCACTCAGCTGGGAGTTCATTACTTTCTCAACCACCTTCGCTGGCAGTTGAAGGTGAGAGATTGGCCTAAAATTATTCTGGTCCCTAGGATCCAGGTTGTGTTTTTTCAATAATGGAAGTATTGAGGCTATCTTCCAAGTATTAGGGAAGTCTCCTGATTCGAACATGGCGTTGAATACGGATGTGAGTGCAGTGGCAATGGGTTCCAGGGCTAATTTGACCACTGGTACCGGACAGGGGTAGTATGGAGACCCTGACCTGATTGAGCCAAAAAGCATTTTTGTATTATTTGTAGAAAGTGGGGCAAATTTGTCGAAAGCAGGACGATCGCCGATAGCTTGCTTGACTCCCATCCTCGGGTTTCCTGTTTCTCCCTGCGGGAGTTGGTTGAAGACTGAGAAGATGGCTTCCACCTTGTTCTGAAAAAACCTGGCAATTTCCTCGCTTAATTCTTCGCTCGACTCAATCTTAGGTGGACTTGGGGAGGCCAGCTTGGATACAGTTTTAAGGAGTTCTTTTGAGGAATTTTTTGCTAAATTGATTTGGTTTATAAAGAAAAGCTTTTTTGCATTAAATACAGACTGTTTATAGACAGTAAGGCTTTGTTTATAGATTTCTTTCTCAGCTTCTGTGTCTGTTTTCCTCCAGTTTCGTTATAGCCGTTTGCAAATTAGTTTTTGCTTCCTAAGTTCCTCTGTGTACCAGGGTGCAGTTGTTTAAGATTTGCTGGGGCTAACTTTTTACAGGCTGTCTCTACCCATTGAGTGTACCCTCTGGTGGCATCCTCCACTCCTGCAGGCCATGGACCTAAGGTGGTACTAAGCAAATCTTTTAGTTCGGTCTCCTTCACTCTATTCTAGGCCCTAGTCTCTATCTGATTTTTAGAACCCCCAGATTTGTGATGACCAGCGGGGGTGGTCACTTCAAATTGAATTCCTGCCAACACCTCCAGCACATCGCAGACCGCCGGGGGCGCGGTCAAGGAAAAACAGCTGCCATAGGGAGGTACTGCCGTCCGTATTACGAGTTGGCTTTCTGATGAGCCGACTGCAGCGGTGAGACCGCCAGCTTCAAGTTGGGGGAAACAAATGATTTGGGGTGAGTAGTCACCTCTTTCCTGTTCTTCCCATTGGAGTTCAACATGGATCCCTTTCTTCAGGTCCCACCATATTTAGCATTTCACTTTGTCGGGACAGGTTTAATAAATGGTCTATCCTTCTTTCAGGTATGAATCTACCCTGAGTTGCATGAATTAATGAAAGAAATGGTAAATAAGAAGACTTATGCCATACCAACACAGCGCTTGCTACAGGAGCTTAAGTGCCCCCAGGTGAGCAGCCTTGAATATACTCTTTTAATAGGTCTCACACACTTCCTGAATTAATTTTTTACTAATTCCAATTAATGCCTTGCAGTCCCCAGGAATTCCCAGTCCTGAAGAGACCCCAATATCCTTAGTTGGGTCGAAACGTTGTGTGCAACCATTAAGGATAGTCTGAAAAGGACTAGAAAAGAATCAGGTCCTTGATCTGGAATATTCAAATCAGAATCGTCAAGACATCCTTTCTTTCCAATAACCTATCGTTTTTTAAAGTCACTTTATGTTTTAATACATGTTGGTTATGATCACTTTACTGGGGTCACAATTGTCACTTATTTTCAACTACTGCTAATGCATTGTAAATACATTTCGATATGTGTGTGTTTTTGATAAAAATCTTTTTGTGATGATGAATGAACAGATTACTCATTTCGGCTGAATTGAGTAGAAATGAATATACTCTATGGGCTACCTTCTTTATAATATCGAATATATTACAATTAATTAACTAAGTCTGGATTGTGTAATTTAAAGCAGCCCTGTTTTCAGGCTGCTTTTAAAATTAAGGGCCAAATGTACGACGGAAAATTGCATGCGGAAACGGGTTTACGACCCGTTAGCGCATGCAAAAATTCTGGGACCACTGCATGCCCTTAAAAAATGTAACGAAAACGTTTCATTTTTATTTTTTTAAATGCATACCGTTTTCCTTTAGGGAAAACGGGCTGCATTTATAAAAAAAAAAACTGCTTTATTTAAAAGCAGTCCCAGACATGGAGGTCTGCTGAGCCCAGCCAGCCACCATCCCTGGGAGGCCCAGCCATTCCCAATGGGGTCCCAAATTGCGAGTCCCTCATGAATATTCATGAGGCATGCAATTTGCAACCCCATTGGGAATCGCAAACAGTGTCTCTGACACTGTTGTACATGGCATTTGGCGACTCGCAATTGAGCGCAATTTGCGAGTCGCTAAGTGCCCCGGTCGTACATCTGCCCCTAAATTATTTAGAAATTCGACTTTGGAATTAAAGGTACTTCCAAAATCTTAAACTACCTTATGTTTACATATGTCACCCCTACGGTCTCCCTTAAGTGCCCCAGGGGTAGGGTGCCTTGTAAATATAAGCTGGGACATTTTAAAATAAGTTTTTATGCGCCCTGGTAAGGGGAAAAACTGCTAATTCCATTTTACCCATTGTACCACAATGTCTCCATAGGCTAACATGGGAATACCTCAATAAAGTATTACTATTAATAGGAGTGAGCTAAAAATATTATTCAAATACTTAAAATGATAGTTAGGATAAATCCAACAACTTGTCAAGGTTAAATTTATTATAACTATCCCAGAAAAGAAGTTATAGAACTTGCTTTTCTGATTAGCCAAATCTAGCCTTCCAGCATCCTCTCCTGACTGACTAGCCTTTGGGAGGCTGCGTCAAACTGCTCTAATGAGGTGTGAAATGGCATGCATCGAGGCAAAGGACATCTGGTGAGAGGAGATCTGTAGATGCTGAGCAAAGGGAAGGATGGGGTTGGAGTAGCCAAACTGGTCTTCAAAGAGGGAATGACAGGACAGGTCATGGGCTCATCCTCAAAAATCTGCATCCCCAGCCAGAGAGGAGCTCCAGTAATTGAATTAGCAGAAGGGCTGGAAGTGGAGTGTTAGGGGAACCCAGTGGGTTGGCTTAGCCAGATTTTAACCTCCAGGGGAGAGTTTCTCCTCTTTGATTTTAAAGGACTAGTGTTTTCTGGGACAGGAATATGCAACACTTTGGAGGAAGTTGTCATACCTGAGGGTGGCAACCTGCACTACCATATTTACTCAGTGTTTTTGGGTGACAAACAGGTGCTTGCCATCCAAGAACACTGGATAAATCTGGGAGAGCTGCCCAACAACTCAGAACACGGCCTGAAACTACAAGAAGTAGAAGGAATGCCCTGATGGAAACCTGGCCTGCAGCAAGAGGATTGCACTCTGAATAACTGCACCTGATGCACACATTGGGAGCTACAGTCCTAAGGAATTTGCCTTGCTTTAAAAAGTGGAGGAGTGGACTTCCTGAAAGTAACATGTTAACAGGTTAAAAGAGCTCCACCTGCATCATCTTCACCAGGTGCATTGTGGAAGACAGAGTCCCAACATCCCAAGGAGCAACTCAGTGCTTCTGGAACCTTGGATTGGTGTTGTGGACAATTTTTGAAAAAAACTCCAAAATGTGACCTACCTGTCGATGAGAGTTAAGCCGGCGATGTCGAACCACTACTCGGCCTGAGATTGAGCTTTGCCCTGTTGAAGCTCCAGATCTTTTTGTCATTGATGAGGCTTCCAGGAGTTGACTGAGGCATTGCGCTGAGCCAAGTCACTGTCATCGAACCAAAAGCTGGCATGACGAGGAGCCTCAGTTGACGCTGAGAGAAAATGCTCAAAAAAGTGACTAAGTCAGAAGGTAAAAACATGACCGGGCCCTACTGCTAAGTGTATCCAACCAGTGCTCCATTGTCTTCAGCCTGAAACTTTGACTTGGTACTGGTCAAGCGTGACCAGATGTCTGAAAGTGGGTCTTTTGGCTTTTAAGCTCTCCTAAGTTAAGCCTGCCTGCCTGCTTGCAGTCAGCTACTAAGGGTTGAGCAAGGGAATCATTTATTAAGACCTTGACTCGAACTTATATTGTTATTGTGGCCTTATTAATTGTGGTAGGTACCTACGTACCCCTAGTAATAAACCACATTCCAACACACTCCGAAATGTCTCTATATCATAACTGCATTGATGGACCCTGAGGTCATATCCAGGGGATCATGATCCTGGATTTTGCAAAAAGTAATGCCAATGATAAGAACCTGTAACAAATTTAGCCTTTCTTTTGTTTAGGATGTAGACCAAGTATACAAAGAAGTAAAGTTTGTTCCACCCATGCTCCTGGGATTCAGGTCACTGCCTTTACCACCTCCAGCATTCACTTGCCACTGGGTATGTAGGAAAGTTACCCCACTCTGTCGATATCAGGGACATTCGCCTGTCCTTGTTGGATATAGTTTCCAAATACATTATGGTGTAAGAGAGGCTTAATGCAGTATCTTAAAATGAGAATTTCTAACTTGCCTCATCTAAGGTGAGGAGGTTCTCATCATCATACAGGTCTCCCAACTCCCAGCAGCCTCACTGAATATACCCTGTTGTCTCAACAGTTTTTTTCAACTTGTGGAAAGCAGGATAATTGAAGATCTCTGCACTAAAAAGAAAAGGGTACCCCCCACTACATATTTTCAGAATCTATCCCAGATCTGAAAGATCAATACTATTAAGTGTGAGATTTCTTTGGTCTCCTTGTTTAAGTACCCTGTGCCTTGAGGCTATGTCATGTATAAGAAAGCAACCTGCAGGAAGGTTCCTATCTCTGGTAGCGTGTTCATCCCTCTCCAGTGGTAGATGTTGATTTTGAGATGCTAAGTAACAATACTCGAAATCAGGTATGGCTAAGCCTCCCTCTTATAGGGAGTCTTAAAGTACTATGTTTGATTCTAGATTGTGATCCTTTTGACAGAAGTGTTATCCGCTTTGAGTTGATCCAAGAGAACACAGATCTAGGAGAAGACTCATCACCGCCTGGGAAACATTGAGAAATATAGGGAGTAGAACCAATTTACTAAGTGCCACTCTCCCCACAAGGGACAGAAGAAGGGGAGAGCTTTTTCCACACCAAGCACAACTATGTCAATATTCTTCTTCATATTTTCTTCAGTGGCATGTGATACATGTATTCCCAGGTATTTAAGGGAGCCTATCTGCCATGTCATAAATCACATTTGATGGCTCTATTCTTGGTTTTTGGGTCATGGCCTCCATGGAAAACAGATGAGATTAGATTGTTTTGTAGTCAGCCCAGAATAAACACTGAACTCATCCAATAGCTGCAGCAGGTGCAAGACAGATCTCTGTGGGTCCTTCATGTCTACAAAGGTATAGTCTGCGTATAATGACACCATATGTGTGGAGAGGCCAATTTTGAGGCCCATATCATCCATTTCAAGGTACAATATAGCACTGCCAGGGTGAACAGCAGAGACAATGAAGAGCACCCCTGTTGTGTGCCTCTACTCATCTCCCATTGTTGGTATACCACTTTTCCCATCCACATCATCGCTGTCGGCTAGTGGGCAGGTGTTCACCAGTTTCACCCAGCACAAGTAGAGAGGTCCGAAGTTCATCTCTTCCCATACTTGGGAGATATATTCTCACCCCACGATATCAAAGGCATTCTCGAGATTGAGTGAAGCTACTGTGTAATCTAAGTTCTGTGTGCAAAGGTAATGTTAGACATGTGACAGTCTCTGCAAAAACTGAAAATGGTGCTTCTATGAGATATCAACCCTGCCTGATCTTCATGCACCAGTATCATAATGAGTCTTGTCACTTGGTGAGCCAGCCTTTTATTGATAATTCTGGTGCTGGTGTTGATCATGTATAGGGGTCGATATGATCCCAACTACCTGGGCCCTTTCCCAATTTGGGTACCATTACAATATCATCTGCACCCTGGTTGTTGACTGTGGGGCAGGTGTATAACAGTCTCACCCAGCACATGTAGAGAGGTTCGAAGTTGATATGTCCACCCCACAGTATCAAAGGCTTTTTCTAGATTAAATGAAACTACTGCGCAACCTAAGTTCTGTGTGCGGGGAATATGTTAGACATGTCAGTCTCCGTAAACAGAAAATGGTGCTTCTATGAGGTGTAAACCCTGCCTGATCTCCATGCACCAGTGTTGTCATGACTCATGTCAATTATAGAGCCAGCAGACAGCATTTTACTGATATTTCTGGTGTTGTGTTAATCATGTATAGGAGTCGATATGATACCAACTCCCCCGGGTCCTTTTCCAATTTGGGTATCATTACAATAGATGCTTCCCTCATTGTACTTTGCAGACTGCTTCATTGTAAGCTTCTTCCTCTACTTCCAGAAGCCTTTCCGTAAGTTGATTAGGGGTGAGCTTATAAAATTCCAGAGGCACTCAGCCTGTGCTCGGGGTTTTCCCCTTTTGTGTATATTCTAGTGCATCCTTCAATTCAGCCATTAACTATGACTGGTGTAATTCCCTCATGTCGTCTGGGGACAACTTCAGAAGTCAGGCTCTGTGCAGGTATAGTCCTATGGGTTCTCTGGCAAGTGTGGGTCACTGTGTGTACGCTCCCTACAAGTGTCCCCGGACCGCATTGATTATTGCCTATAATGTCCCATGAGTGTGGCCTTCCATATCTTCAATGAATGTTATGACTGAATTATTAAGTTCCCTTCGGAGCAGCCAGGCCAGTTTTGCATTGATTTGTCTCCCTCCCATGTAGGTGTTGTCTATAATCTTTATGTGAGAACTTTCTCAGTCTATCATAACTTTCCCTATGGGTTCATTCATGCCTGTATATCTTCCCACCATGTCTTTGACCATCACTTATTCCTATGTGATGTCCCTGTGTAGTTGACACACCCACTATCTTCCCAATAACAGTTCCTTATTTAACCACCTTCATTTCAACCCATTCAGTGGTCCTCTTGTTTCTTGACCTCCAATTAATGTCAAAGTAGTTTGTTATGGTTTGTCTAAGCTATATGGAGAACTCCCCATCCCCGAGAGTCTCTGTACTCAATCGCCACGTGGGGGCCAAATCTCTTACCTGTCCTTAACTAAGCATAAGCACCACCAGCCAATGATCTGCAAGGGTTCTGCCCATGCAGTCAACATCAGGGCAATCTGCACACATATCTGGACTTAAAAAGAAATAATCTAATCTGCTTTAGACCCATGAGGCAGAGGGTAATATCTGTACACCCTATTCTCCTGATGCTGAGACCTCCAAACGTCCATCAATTGCAGTTGACCTAAGATGTCTACTAATTGATTCAATAGTCTGTTTTGAGGATCTGGATGGGGTGAGTGTATGTTAAACACTGGGAACATTACAAATTAAAATCTCCTGCCCACAGCAATGAGCAACATAACTGACAAAGCACCACATCCTGGAGGCTAGAAAATAATATGTCTTCTAGGTTAGGAGCACAAACATTTAACATACTTATGGGGCTACTATTCGTAATCCCATTGACTATCAGGTAGCAGCCTTCAGGGTCTCATTTCACATCACTAAACACAAATTGGACTCCACCTGATATCCAGAAAGACACTCCCCTTGAGTGGGAGGACTGCCAAGTGCAGCTGCCCTCTCTATTTTGTGCCCTATTTGGCATGTTCCTGGAGTATTAAATGTGTTTCCTGTAAGAATTATAGAATCTAGATGCCGTTCCCTTATGTAGAAATACAGAACTAATCCGAACATTCCCCACGCCTTCAATCTGACACAACATTGAACGACTTGTGATAGCAATGGTCTCTAAGACATAATCAATCAATACCTTGCTTTAAGTGGCTAATTATCCAAACCTGTAGGGACTTCCAAACGTGCATAGGAGCATAGAGGACCCCCTATAAGACCCATAGTATCTAGCATAAATTCTGGGACAAAACCCATAAGCAAGTATGTAGACCACTTCCTAGGACCCCTTGAATCAGAACATGCATCAATCATCAAGGATACATCAGATATGAAACGTAAAGTAGAGGACCTTCAATATGATTCCAGCAAAGAGTGGTTAGTCAGCCTAGATAGTGAGGTCCTCTACACTAAAATACCCCAAGACCATACTGTAGAGGTCATTAGAGGTATATTGGGCTAAGGGAAGAGAAAGTGTGAGCTCACTCGACTTTCATCACTGAGGGGCCGATTCCGATCTCGGTCGGAGGCGCACCCAATACTATTCGGCCGGGAAAAAAGCCATGCGAAAGCCTGTTTCCCGACCGATCCGTACAGCACACGAACGAGCAAGTACGATGCGCACAACAGCAAAAATTCCGGCCGAGCCGTACTCACCCAAACAAGGTCCTGTTCTCCGACCGAGGCGAATCCGGAAACGCCGAATCGAGTCGCACGGAAGGAAAAATGCAGCCCCGTCCGGCCGGACAAGTACGATGCGCTTCCCGTACGCGCCGAACCCGTCGCTACGCACGGCACGTCAAAGCATCCGGGAGAGGCGCACATAAGCTCCGATTCGCGCCACAACACAATCCACGGCTACGAGGCGAACACGGCACCGACGAGGACGACGTGAAGCGACGAGGACGAAGCGAGCGACGAGGACGACGCGAAGCAACGAGAAGGACGAACGACACGAACCAACCATGAATCCCTTCGTCCCGATCATACCAATATTCTACATCTACTACCGGAACAGGCACGGACGCGTACGGTGCAGAAGGTAAGCCAGACACCAACCACAAAACACATACAACACGTACACGACACATCACACACATACACGGGGAATCTGAATATACTTACACCAGCAACAGCAGCACCATAGGGGCGGGATGCCCATCACCAATGCCACATATGCACACAGGGGCCTGAATGCGCACCACCACCCCAACCCAGGGGGGGCTGGATGCCTACCACTACTACCACCCTTAGCCAGGGGGGCAGGATGCCCACCACTACTACCACCCTCACCCACGGGGGGCAGGATGCCCACCACTACTACCACCCTCACCCAGGGGGGCAGGATGCCTACCACTACTACCACCCTTAGCCAGGGGGGGCTGGATGCCCACCACTACTACCACCCTTAGCCAGGGGGGCAGGATGCCCACCACTACTACCACCCTCACCCAGGGGGCAGGATGCCCACCACTACTACCACCCTCACCCAGGGGGCAGGATGCCCACCACTACTACCACCCTCACCCAGGGGGGCAGGATGCCTACCACTACTACCACCCTCACCCAGGGGGGCAGGATGCCTACCACTACTACCACCCTTAGCCAGGGGGGCTGGATGCCCACCACTACTACCACCCTTAGCCAGGGGGCAGGATGCCCACCACTACTACCACCCTCACCCAGGGGGGCAGGATGCCTACCACTACTACCACCCTCACCCAGGGGGCTGGATGCCTACCACTACTACCACCCTTAGCCAGGGGGGCTGGATGCCCACCACTACTACCACCCTTAGCCAGGGGGGCAGGATGCCCACCACTACTACCACCCTCACCCAGGGGGGGCAGGATGCCTACCACTACTACCACCCTTAGCCAGGGGGGCAGGATGCCTACCACTACTACCACCCTCACCCAGGGGGGCAGGATGCCCACCACTACTACCACCCTTAGCCAGGGGGGCTGGATGCCCACCACTACTACCACCCTTAGCCAGGGGGCAGGATGCCCACCACTACTACCACCCTCACCCAGGGGGGCAGGATGCCCACCACTACTACCACCCTTAGCCAGGGGGGCTGGATGCCCACCACTACTACCACCCTTAGCCAGGGGGGCAGGATGCCTACCACTACTACCACCCTCACCCAGGGGGGGCAGGATGCCTACCACTACTACCACCCTTAGCCAGGGGGGCTGGATGCCTACCACTACTACCACCCTTAGCCAGGGGGGCAGGATGCCTACCACTACTACCACCCTTAGCCAGGGGGGCAGGATGCCCACCACTACTACCACCCTCACCCAGGGGGGGCAGGATGCCTACCACTACTACCACCCTTAGCCAGGGGGGGCTGGATGCCTACCACTACTACCACCCTTAGCCAGGGGGGCTGGATGCCTACCACTACTACCACCCCCACTCATAGGATGGACAATGCATGACACAACAAGCACACCACAACCTAGGGAATGCAAGATTAAGACATCCCCCCACCACCATGACAAGCGTGTGTAGGCTGTGTCAAATGCCTACAACACCGAACATGACTTTGAACATACAATGTGACCCCCTAGCACATGTGCCACACATATATGTGTGTGGCACCCACAATGCAAGCAGCCCATGACCATTGTGGCAATGGGGCCTAAACCCCCATCATCACAGTGACCAAAAGGCAAGTGTGGGGTCCATAGCTGAAGCACATTTTGACCATTGTGGCAATGGGGTCTAAACCCCCATCATCACAGTGACCAAAAGGCAAGTGTGGGGTCCATAGCTGAAGCACATTTTGACCATTGTGGCAATGGGGTCTACACCCTCATCATCACAGTGACCAAAAGGTAATTGTTGACAAAGAAAGAGCTGCAACTGCCAAACTGCATGGATCATTCCTGGTCACAGAACCAAAAACTCATCTGTGGCAAAGTAGTGTATGTGTCCCATTGCAACATAAATTGGGGGAGCCAAATACTGCAGTGCAAATGAAACATTCCTTTGGCCATGTGCAGACAAACAACACCCATGGGGGCTGAGACCGTCAACAGTCATCAATGACACAATGACAGAAGTGACCATCAGAATGCAGAACCACATATTTGCACCAATGGGCACACAAATGCAGATATCCTGTGGAGACAGCAGATGTGAGGTGAACAGATACCATACCATGGCAGCAATGGGACACACAAACCATGATCACTGTGCTGACCGATGACCTAGGAGTCCCAGGGACAGCAGGGGAAACACACCAAACAACATACAGCCAATGGCACACCCAAGATATGCCAATGCAGTGGTGCAGATGCACAAACACAAACAGGCAGACCAACACTGTCATCATACACAGCAGGTGAGGGGTGGGGGTGCCAGTGTCCCCAGGCAACCACACAACACATGAGGAGAGCTGAATACCAATCATACAGATGTGCATACACTGCCACACTAAGGTAACTCATGGATCCAAATCCCCTATGTGGGCAAGCAGGCATTGTCAGGTGAGAGGGAGCACAAAACACACATGTCACACAGGCACGTAGGAACAACAACTGACACAGCAAGACACAGACACACCACAGCACCACCCCCAGGGCCCCCACAATGTGGTGACCCTGGGCTGAATAAAAATACCACTGTGATGACAAAGCTAAATGTCGTTCACACTGTGAACCACAGTCAGGTGTCCTGAGCAACAAACTACCATCACACCTACACAAGCACAAATCAATCAGCATGGCCAGTAAGCCAAGGCCAACATGGAGGCAGGGGCCTAGCCGGGCAACAACTCTCATCTGCACACACTCAACACCACACCCCTCGACCTCTGACAATGTGCAGCAGTGAAGTACACATGCACTGGTGACATTGCACATGCACCCATGACTATTCCAGGGTGGTGGGTGGGAACCAAGGTGTAGAAACACATCACACATGGACACTCAACAAGACTCCTGAATGTCTGACACACTGCACACTACGCTGTACATGGACATGACGGCAATACCACACCGACCAATGGGATCCCAGCCACAGTCACACACCAATGAAGAAGCCAAGGTCACCCACAAAGAACACACATAGACAACAACCAACATTGCAGCCCGGACCCTGAGGAGTGCCAGCAGTCACACACACAACGTGTCACAATCACTGAAAGATAACACAAACTGGAAATCACATGACAGGGGCAAACAACAAGTGCCAAGGGGAAACCTGACTGTGACCCATCTGCGTCTGCACACAAACTCAGCCCTGACCGAAAACACACCTATGGGTGACACCCTGATGACCAGTAATGTGCCATGCACCCACATCACAGAGAACACAGGGAGAAGACTTTGGGGGAACATAGCTCAAGTCAGCAAGCATCACAAACAGGTACAACACTAGGGATCACAGCATGCGCAGATGAATGGAAGTGAACACACAGACATGCACATACAACACACACCTTGTGCGCAGGCAATGTCACACGTGTACACACTGCCATGAGGGGACTCCACTCCTGTGTGAGGAAAGCTGTGCCATATGTTGCCTCAGTAGGGCCCCATCATGTCAGCTGAGCACTTGGTCACACAATCAACAATTAGCACCAAATGAGGGCTCCCATCACATCAGCCTGGTCATGGATGTGCCAACGGAATCATCAGCACAGATCCAACACACTTGTATAGCAATGTTGCACTGACTACACGGATGAGTCCTTCCCCATTGATGCCCAAACCTGCATGTCCACTGGAGATGGCAACACGGTCAGGGAAGTAGACAAATGCAACGATGGCAGGCACAACAGATGTGCAGGGGTGGAAGCCACAGATATGAAATTGCCAATGTAAGTAGGAAACCCATTGCCAAATACTGAACACATGACACCCTCAGATGCTGCTATTGATGACATGGATACACCACATGATAGGACACATTCCCCCTGGACCACATGGGTTCCTGCACAGTAACACTTCATAATCATGAGACCAGATATCACCATCACTGCAGCAAGGGCATGGTTAGCAGCACCAACAACATGTACATCTGAAGCATGAGCACTAGAGAAAAGAAAGTTGCTTTATTCAGCATATGTGTTGTTTGATAACGACGTCCAGAAAAAATAGAGCAAAGGCCAATGGCCAGTCCATTGTCAAAGTTCAAACAGGGTGACACTGGCAGATGTCACCCTACGCATGCCTGCACAAAACCAGGGACAATCCACTAGGAGGGGCAACCGGGGGGCAGGCCAGGCACCGCAGGGACAGGATCAGGGCTCACCAGGGGGAGTCAGGGAAGGGGTGGTGGGTGCTGGAGAGCCACTGACAACTGCAGTGGAGGTGTCTGACATGGTGTGTGCCGGCACAACTGGGGGGCATGACTCAGATGTCGTGGGTGCCGGCACAACTGCAGTGGACCCTGCAGATGGGGTGGACAGGTCCGCCACTGCAGTGCCCAAGTCAGACAGGGCGGTAGTGGACTCCACTGCAGTGCCTACCTCCAGGGGAGGAGAATGGGGAACAGGCAAGGTGGGTTGGACAGAGGGGGAGGACACCCTCACCACATCAGTGGCACAGACAAGCGCAGCGGGGGTGTGGTGCTGGGAGAGCAAGTGGCAGGGGGAGAAGGCCTGATCCTCTTGGGGATGGTATATCTGTGGGTGGGGGAACCTGGGGCAGGGTGTGGTGGGGGCACCTGTGCAGTGGGGGCCTGAGGGATGGAGGACGGAGACCTTGTGCCTGAGCTGCAGGGCGGTGGCGGGGTCTTTGTCTTACCACTCCGGGGGACTTGCGGGTGGGGGCCTCAGTCCGTCTGCGCCTGGGGGAGGGTGTCCGGGGGCGAGGGGCACTCTGCTCCGTGTGGGTGGGCTTCCTCTTCCCCCGGGATGCTGGAGCAGCTTCATCGGTGGGGAAGAGGCCGAGGTCACAGAGGAAGAGCTGCTGTGACTTTGGGGTTGCATGTGAGGCAAGGGAGGGTGCTTTGGAGGGAGAGGGAACTGAGGACTGCGCAGTGCATGTGGATGCGTGTGTGTGTTCCAGGGCCCCATCCCCTGTGAGTCTGGCTTCAGTCCCCTGAATGTGCGTGCGTGTGCGTTTTGTCATTGGCGTGTGTGTCAGTGTGCTGGATGTGTGTGTGCTGGTGTGTGCCTGTGCCGGTGTGTGTGTGCTTGGGACGGGTAAGGTGCTGGGGAGTGTGGATGGAGCAGAGGCAGGAGGGGTGAGGGACCGTTTGAGGAGGGACACTGCTGCCGTCAGGGAGGAGTCCATGGACCTATTGCCCCTCTGTAGGTCAGACATGCCCGATGAGATGCCCTCCATGAACGACACCAGCTGAGTCAACAGCGCGGTGTGCGCATGGAGGACACTCAGCATGGCTGTCTGCCCTACATGGAGCTGGCGAAGGAGGTACACAGACTCCTCACTCAGGGCAGCAGGGGACACAGGGGCAGGGGGTGCGGTGCCTGGCCCAAAGGAAACACGCTCCCGGACATGGGAGCCTCCACGGACCTGGGGAATGGGAGCCGATGGGAGGGCGGTGGTGGTGCTGGTGGTGGCGGGGACAGCAACACTAGCTGGGGTGTGGTGGCTGCTGACACCCGCCTCCACAAGGGAGTCATCCTCCGAGTTGCTCTGGTCCTCAGCTGAGGTGGATGCTGCTGAGGACTCCTCGGTGTGGCTCCCCTCGCCCTCCGTGCCACTGGGTCCCTCCGACCACTCCTCGGCTGCTGACCCAGTCTGGCTCTCTGGCTCCTCCTGGTCCGTGGAGCTGTCCCCTTCCGTGGCCGTGGATGTATCTGCAAACAATGGGGATACAGACAGACATCAGTCACCTGCACATAACGCACACACCACTGTGAGCACAGCACATCACAGAGCAAGCCCTGGCATCATCAGTTGTACATTGCTAAAAGTGCCCTAATTGAACAGGAGAAGTCAATTGTCAGTCTGATGCCAAGCATGGCACTCACATCCCACATGGCCTTGCACCCATCTGTCTGGTGTCTGTTGGATTGCAACACCCCAGTGTTGACACATGCACCAAGTACACAGTAGTTGGACAGTGCAGAGGACACGGTGTGGACACATCACAGCTCTTGCCACTGAGTCAGTACAGGTTTCCGGATGAAAGGGATGCCCAGAGTCAAATAGGAAATGCATGTGATGCATACCAGCGACAGACACCATGATGCACCCATGTCCTGATAGCCAGCGCCACTATGGTGTGCATGTAGCACATGTCACTCCCCTGCAGGCTCACCAATCAGTAGACACATGCCATGGCGGAGGCATGACTGCAAAGTCATACATCACTGTCTCAGTGATGTATGACTTTGCAGCCAGACAACAACACTCTGCACTGTGTCACAATAGTAGGTCATGGGGAATGCAAGTCCTGGAGCTGCACAAGTGCACATGTACATCCCCCCCACAACACATCCTCTTAACCCTCATCTGTCCAGGTCATACCTATTGGACATATGGGAGACCTGTGACACTACCCTCTGAACCTGAGCCCCTCACACTCTGCTGTGCATGGGGAACAGCTGCCTGAACTTCACATTCACATGCCCCAGTCTGCATGGGCAGCTGATCAGACACCTATGTGTCACACAAGTATCGTCTCCTATGGTCACATCTCCAGTGGCATGCTGAGCCCCTACCAAGAAACTCCACAGCAGTCCTGGCGACTAATCCACAGCACACTGACACAGAGGCAGACACCTGAGGGGTCAAATCACTGCGCACAATGTGTCAGCTGATACACGGGAGTGGGAGTACAGAGTGTATTGTATGGCCTGGAGTAGGCATGACTGTCCAGCCCCACATGAATGAGGGATGAGCCCTGGACTGTAGGCAGCTGGCTAAGTATGTGTGACACACGTCATATACATACTCCTGGGGCCCAAACATTGTTCCCACCCGCAGCATGGGTGTGTGCCAGATACCCCAGCCACATGTGGTGGATCAGCTCAGCAATTGGACCACAGATCAAAGTAACACGCTGAATACATGTCAGAATACAGGCATTGTGTAAGCAATGGACCCACCCATGATGCCCACCACAGAGTCAGGGAAACAGATGCTGTCTCCCACCTTGAGTCAAGCAAACTGCAAGGACACAGTCCTAAGTGACAGAATTCCCTGCATGTAAGGGCCACACCTGGGTATCAGATGAGGAGTGGGCAGTGCACAATAGAGGGACATGGCTCCTGGACAACATGACTGCTGTACTGTGGCAGTTTAACCAGGCCCGAGGAGGGCACATAGCATGTTAGACAGAGTACACAGTGCAGTCTTTGACTCACCCCCTCCTTGCTGCTCTCTGGCCTTCAGCTGCCCATCCAGGTCTGGAAAGACCACCGCCAGGATCCTGAGCATGTGGGGGGTCAGGGTCCGTGTTCCGCCCCTCCTGCGAGGAGGCGACAGCTTCAGCTGGACCCGTGCAATCCTCCGGGTCCAGCCCCGAAGGTCCTGCCACCTCTTTTGGCAGTTGCGGATCCGGCGCTTGTAGACCCCCACGGACCGGACAGCCCGGACGATGTCCTTCCATATCTCATGCTTCCGATGGGCAGAAGCCTGTCAGGATGACAAAGTGATAAGGCCATTACTACACATGCAACATATCCGTGCATGACACAGTTGCATATACATGTCGCAATCACAGGGGCACATGGTGTACACAGGCAGTGCACGGCTGCCCATGGACAGTTTTCCAGAAGTCACTACATGGTATCATTGCATGGGGAGTAAAACCCTGTTCAGAAGCACTGTCACTGCACCATACCTGTCCAGTGCAAGTCACTACACACTATGGGGGGTGACAACTACTCAGTGAGCCTGCTAGCCAGTGGCGTGCAGACTTTCAGCCTTGCTAGTCAGACAAAATGCACATTCAGAAAGGAGGTGCACAGAACACTCACCTGCTCCCCTGGTGTCCCATACAGCTTGCTGTACTGTGGAAGTAGGCTGTCCAGCAGGGCCTGGTTCTCCTCAAGGCTGAAGGCTGGGGCTCTCTCCACAGTACGTGCCATTGCAGGGTCCAGAGGGGCAGAGACAGCAGCAGTGCAGTGGCAGATGTCGTCCTGGAGCATGTAGTGCAGGCAAGTGGGCTCTCAGGGGAACAGGCAGCAATATATATGTGCTGGAGAGGCAGATACTGTCCCTTGTGTCCAAAGTGATAGGTCCAAGTCGTTTGCATCTTCTGAATCTGGCCAATCCATGGAATAGCAGCACCAAAACACGCCCACAGCATCCTTCAAAACTTCAACTTCATGACATACATGATTTTGCAACATTGTTGTGGGTGACCAACTGATTTTCCAGCAACCGACTCGTTCGAAATTCGAAAACGCGTCCGTTGCCAGGCAAGCCCATTGTCAATGGGTGCGCACCGATCGGTCCATTGCGGTACAACGCGCACAGGGGTACAACGCGTACCCGCACACATTGAAAGCAATGGGCCGGCCGGAGGCACCGATCGGTCCATTGCAGTTCAACACGCACAGGGGTACAACGCGTACCCGCACACATTGAAGGCAATGGGCCGGCCGGAGGCACCGATCGGTCCATTGCAGTTCAACACGCACAGGGGTACAACGCGTACCCGCACACATTGAAAGCAATGGGCCGGCCGGAGGCACCGATCGGTCCATTGCAGTTCAACACGCACAGGGGTACAACGCGTACCCGCACACATTGAAGGCAATGGGCCGGCCGGAGGCACCGATCGGTCCATTGCAGTTCAACACGCACAGGGGTACAACGCGTACCCGCACACATTGAAGGCAATGGGCCGGCCGGAGGCACCGATCGGTCCATTGCAGTTCAACGCGCACAGGGGTACAACGCGTACCCGCACACATTGAAAGCAATGGGCCGGCCGGAGGCACCGATCGGTCCATTGCAGTTCAACACGCACAGGGGTACAACGCGTACCCGCACACATTGAAGGCAATGGGCCGGCCGGAGGCACCGATCGGTCCATTGCAGTTCAACACGCACAGGGGTACAACGCGTACCCGCACACATTGAAGGCAATGGGCCGGCCGGAGGCACCGATCGGTCCATTGCAGTTCAACACGCACAGGGGTACAACGCGTACCCGCACACTTGAAGGCAATGGGCCGGCCGGAGGCACCGATCGGTCCATTGCAGTTCAACACGCACAGGGGTACAACGCGTACCCGCACACATTGAAAGCAATGGGCCGGCCGGAGGCACCGATCGGTCCATTGCAGTTCAACGCGCACAGGGGTACAACGCGTACCCGCACACATTGAAGGCAATGGGCCGGCCGGAGGCACCGATCGGTCCATTGCGGTACAACGCGCACAGGGGTACAACGCGTACCCGCACACATTGAAGGCAATGGGCCGGCCGGAGGCACCGATCGGTCCATTGCGGTTCAACGCATCACTGTACATGTGACTGGCATAGGTCAGCATGCCTGTCTCAGATGGACATATGCCAGCCACAGATAGCTCCCAGGGAGTGAGGGGCACACCTACATCACGACAGCCTGTCCAAACCTTATCATAAGGCATGTAAGGCTGCATTTCCTATTGTGTGTATGTTGGTGTACATGTTGTCCTGTGGGTGTCACCTGTGGGCAGCCACCCCCAGGCTGTGCACGTGTTCATGGGGACAGGATCCTGGGTGTTACGTGTACGTGACCACTGTGATGTGCAACTGTTCATATCTGTGCATGTGTCATGGTCACATTTCACAGTGGTGTTTGTGTATGTCATGTCACATACCCCGTGAGTCCCATGTGGGACGGTATGTTTGAGCCAGGGTGTCCCAGTGGCACAATAGTGATGGCCCTCCACAGTCTTTGTGCATGTAGTGTTTACAATGTCTCTGATTTCATGTGCACAATGGGAGACAGTCTCCACATCCACGTTGTGTGTGCATGGACTCTGATGTTGTGCGTGTGTGTCACAGACGTCCATGTCTGTCCTGCCATGGCAAGTGTGGCCACTACCTGTGGGGGTCATGTTTGTTTTGCTGTGGTGTACACATGATACTCCAGGTGATGCCAGTGTCCATGTGGCATTACAGGGTCCCTGGGAATGTGCCTGTCGTTGAGCTGTGGTGCCTGGGGCACATCTGTCCTCACATGTCACTGTGGGGGGTGACTGTGACACAGCATCATGATATCCAATGGGCCAACCTGGGACAAATTGATGCCACCTGTAGGACCGTGTTGACAGATGTTGGCCATGTATGTACCATACATGTCGTTCCGGTACTGCACACTTCATGTAGTTGTGCCTCATGATGATGTATGTTGGGATCTTGAGTGTGTTCAATGCCGCATATGTGGGGTGACTGACGATCTTGCTTACTTCTCCTCTGCACTGCAGGGCTCCTGCTGTCCATCGGCCATTCCCAGACCTGGCAACGATGGTGGAACGGGACAGCATCCGACGGTACCGCTTCACCAGGCAGCTGATTGAGGATTTGGCAGTGCAGTTGTCCCCACATTTGCAGCCTGGCCGGCCGTATCCTACAGCGCTGACCCCCAAGGTGAAGGTGATGGCAGCCCTACACTTCTTTGCCACCGGTACCTTCCAACATACTGTGGCGTCTGCTGGTGGGATGTCACAGACCATGTTCAGCCGTGTGCTCCGCGATGTTTTGGCGGCAATGTTGCTCTTCCTGAACCGGTACATCTATTTCCCTAGACTGCGACGACTCACTGACGTGAAGAGTGACTTTTATGCCCTGGGGAGGATGCCGCATGTCATTGGCTCCATTGATGGGACACATGTGGCTTTGGTACCACCACAGGCCCAGGAGCAGGCCTACCGTAACCGCAAGCACTACCACTCGGTCAATGCACTGGTGGTGTGTCTTGCAGACATGACCATCACACACGTGTGTGCCCGTTTCCCTGGTTCAGCACACGATGCCTTTGTGATGAGGAGTAGTCGCATCCCCAGGATGATGGCACAGATGCAGAACCAGCGTGCCTGGCTTGTCGGTGTGTACTGACTTTGTGCCATTGTGTGTGATCTGATCTGTAGTATTCCGCCCACTTTTCCAAGTCAGCTGATGTGCACTTGTCTGTCCGTAGGTGACTCGGGATACCCCAACATGCCGTGGTTGCTGACACCCCTCAGGAACCCTGTGACACCTGCCCAGATGCGCTACAATGAGGCACATGGTCGGACCAGGAGAGTGATTGAGCGGACCTTTGGTCTCCTGAAGAGCCGCTTCCGCTGCCTGGACAAGACCGGAGGGTCCCTCCCATATGCCCCTGCGAAAGTGTGCAAGATTATCATCGTCTGCTGCATGCTACACAACCTGGCAGTGCGGAAGGAGTTGCCTCTCATCCAGGATGACGATGACCAACATCCGCCACCTGTGGAGGATCCTGGCCTGGACCACGATGCCAGTGACGATGATGATGATGATGATGGTGATGGTGATGTCCGCACACAGCTCATCACCAACTTCTTTAGCTGAATGTGAGTATCCTGAGGTGTCATGTGAATGATGTGAGTTGGCATGATGTGTGGGTGGTGCTCTGGTGCTGTTGGAGTGTGTCCATGGGCTACTTGACAGGATGTGTGTTGCGATGTGTGGTGACAGGTGGGCTGTACTCCCCAACAGTGTTGACATGCTAACTTGGTTCTGGGTGGGTATCTTGTAACATGTATTGTGCATGAGTTTTGCTGTTCTGTCCTGTACTGCATTGCTTTTGACTGTGTGTCATTTCTGTCCTTCACAGGGTACTTTCAGATTCGTTTGGTCAACTGTGTCCACCGACGACGTGATTGCACATCCAGGCTGGTAGCTGTTGTGTCCCTACAGGTGATGTGCGCCACACCCATGGACTTCCTTCCGTCTACAGTTGTTGACTGTGTGCCCGCTACCAGGTGGGGTTACCTTGCATCTGTAGTGGTTACGGCATGTTGCTACTGTGTAATAAACCTGTGCTTCACTTAGTGATGTGCGTTGTCTGTGGTCACACATTTGACTGCCATTTGCTTACTGCACCTGTGGGCTACTTGACTACAACTGGGAATGGGTGTGGTGTCTGTGCATTGCACCGTCTTCCCTGGCAACATCAGTGTAGGCAATGAGTCAGATGGCCTAGGTGTGTATGTGTTGTGTACCCCTGGTGGTGTGTCTCCCTCATATGTGTCACGTTGCCTGTACTCACATGCCTGTGTTGTCCTTGCTGTTGCAGTTCGCATACACAGTGTAATTTTGCAGTTCATCATCCCCATAACAGCACCCACGTTGGAATCACGACAGAGGCAAGTATGGTGTATTAGTGTGTTTATTGTGATACATCTGTGTTAATAGTGCATAGGATGGGTTGTGCTGTACATGAATCTTGCAATCCCAAGTTCCTAGGTGAATTGAAAGTCCAGGTAGACAGGATCCCCAGTATCGGGGCCACAGTTGTCTGACACATTGTTCCAACTTGTACTCCCCATGCAATGTGTGGGAGTAGTGTTGCCGTCAACAGGGTGAACAGTCTGTGCACAAAGGCGAAAATCCAGAACAGGTTCAGGCTTCCTGGGAGTTGCGCTTGGCCATCAGCCTCTCACTTTCCCCTCCTCGGACGACCCCTCTTCTTGGGGGGGGGCCCTCAAGTGCAGGCTGCTGCGGTGCAGGGGACTCTCCGCCAGAGTCCTCCTCCCTCCCTGTGGCAGTTGCAGTTTGTTCGGTACCAGATGTTGTTGGCACACAGGGAGGTGTGGACTGGTTGCTGTTCATCTGGCGGAGGCATTGTAAAATGTCCCTGTGCACCGCCGTCATCTCATGTAGTACATCCCACTTGGACTCCACGCGGGACATGTGGGAGTCCACACGTGACATGTGTGACTCCACGTGGGACATGTGGGAGTCCAAGCGGGCATGATGGGCAGCCTGCTGCTGTTTGATGTCTCTGAGGAGCCCCACTACCTGGCTGAGCTCTCCGGTGCTGGACTGGTACGCATCAGCTATGCGTACCAGTTGTGGGTCTTCATGCACACCAGCAACGTCTGCAAGCAGCGACCTCTGTCTCCCACCCCTCCCACCACCCCTGCTGACATGTGCAGTGTGTGCAGTTGCACGCACAGATAACCCTGGTCCACCTTGGGGGTTGGTGGTGGTGGTGGTGTCCATGGCCCCAGGTTGGTCCAGGGTCACTGCGCTGGTGTTGCTCCTTATTCTGTCCATGTCGGCAGGGATGGTATTCGTGGTGACAGTCGTTGGAGGGGTGGGTGCAGGGGGTGCAGCTGGTGGACCTGCTGGTGCTGCAGCTGGTGGTCCTGCTGGTGCAGCATGTTGACTTGCACCGGATGTGCCAGGTTGTTCATCGTCCGAGGAGGACAGAGGCTGTACGACGCCAGTGAGCTCGGCATCCTCTTGAGCCTGGGACTGGGACTCCTCAGCGTCTGCTGCTGTGTCCCCATCATCACCTGTTTTTGGGAGACACAAACAATGTATGTCATGTTTCTGCAGGCATCAGTGGTTGACACACCTGACAGTTGTGACTGTGCCTCGGGGTGCGGGCCTGTACATTGTATTGTCCTAAGTCGTCACAGTCAGGGGTTGATATTGGTGTGGCACATTGTCCTGCATTATTTGGGCATTTCTATGTATTCTCTGGGGTGTGAACATGGTCTGCATTGCTTGTGTTTGGTTGACAGCCAGACCTCCTTCCCACCCACCCAGCCAGCCAGTCAGTTATCCCACCATGGAACGTGCTTGCATTGCAGGGAGTGTAAGTTGTCTCTCAGGATGTCAGTCAGTGGTGTCCTGCTGTTTGTTGGTGCACAGTTGGCAGCAGGGCCTTGTGCTCCCCACAGCAGTAGCCAGTGTCAGCCATCTTGTGAGTCCTTCTCCACTCCCTGTGATGTGAGCACGGTTCAGGGTGGTGTTGATGGGCCAGTTGTGAGGCTGAGCAATGTCTGTGACTACGACTCCCATCATGCTATTGCCTCCTCCCCCTTCCCAGCATGCCCATGCTTCCTTCCTTTGACTCTGCTTCCCTGTGGGTTGGGCTGGCTGTGCTGACAGGATGGCTGGGAGTGTTGTCCTGGCAGTTGTTTGGCTAAGAGTCCCAAGAGTGTCCCTGTGCTTCACACAACATAACCCAGGGTGGTGGTGCTTTGTGGGATCTTGTGTTAGGATGGAGGGCATTGCATTCTACCAGGTGGGTACTGTGGAGTTTGTGTTGGGGAGGGTGTGAGGGGAGGTGCTGGTGACTATGGTCAGTGCTGTGAGTCCTCCTTCCCACCCAGCCAGCCAGATATCCCACCATGGAACGTGCTTGCATTGCAGGGAGTGGAAGTTGTCTCTCAGGATGTCAGTCAGTGGTGTCCTGCTGTTTGTTGGTGCACAGTTGCCAGCAGGGCCTTGTGCTCCCCACAGCAGTAGCCAGTGTCAGCCATCTTGTGAGTCCTTCTCCACTCCCTGTGATGTGAGCATGGTTCAGGGTGGTGTTGATGGGACAGTTGTGGGGGTGAGCTATGTCTGTGACTACGACTCCCATCATGCCATTGCCTCCACCCCACTTGCCAGCATTCCCATACTTACTTGCTTTTGTGTGGAGTTCAGTGGGTGTGGGTGTGAGGGCAATGGCAAGATGGCTGACAGTGGTGTCCTGCTGTTGGTTGCTGAGCAGTACCCAGCATGCCCTTGTGCTCCCCACGACACAGCAACAGTGTCAGACATCTTTGATGGGCCTTTCCACTCTCTGTGGGATGTGCATGCGTGAGTGTGAGCTTGCTGGGCCATGTGGTGGGGGATGTAGGGCTGTGAGTACGACTCCCATCATGCTATTGCCTCCTCCCCCTTCCCAACATGCCCATGCTTCCTTCCTTTTGACTCTGCTTCCCTGTGGGTTGGGCTGGCTGTGCTGACAGGATGGCTGGGAGTGTTGTCCTGGCAGTTGTTTGGCTAAGAGTCCCAAGAGTGTCCCTGTGCTTCACACAACATAACCCAGGGTGGTGGTGCTTTGTGGGATCTTGTGTTAGGATGGAGGGCATTGCATTCTACCAGGTGGGTACTGTGGAGTTTGTGTTGGGGAGGGTGTGAGGGGAGGTGCTGGTGACTATGGTCAGTGCTGTGAGTCCTCCTTCCCACCCAGCCAGCCAGATATCCCACCATGGAACGTGCTTGCATTGCAGGGAGTGGAAGTTGTCTCTCAGGATGTCAGTCAGTGGTGTCCTGCTGTTTGTTGGTGCACAGTTGCCAGCAGGGCCTTGTGCTCCCCACAGCAGTAGCCAGTGTCAGCCATCTTGTGAGTCCTTCTCCACTCCCTGTGATGTGAGCATGGTTCAGGGTGGTGTTGATGGGACAGTTGTGGGGGTGAGCTATGTCTGTGACTACGACTCCCATCATGCCATTGCCTCCACCCCACTTGCCAGCATTCCCATACTTACTTGCTTTTGTGTGGAGTTCAGTGGGTGTGGGTGTGAGGGCAATGGCAAGATGGCTGACAGTGGTGTCCTGCTGTTGGTTGCTGAGCAGTACCCAGCATGCCCTTGTGCTCCCCACGACACAGCAACAGTGTCAGACATCTTTGATGGGCCTTTCCACTCTCTGTGGGATGTGCATGCGTGAGTGTGAGCTTGCTGGGCCATGTGGTGGGGGATGTAGGGCTGTGAGTACGACTCCCATCATGCTATTGCCTCCTCCCCCTTCCCAACATGCCCATGCTTCCTTCCTTTTGACTCTGCTTCCCTGTGGGTTGGGCTGGCTGTGCTGACAGGATGGCTGGGAGTGTTGTCCTGGCAGTTGTTTGGCTAAGAGTCCCAAGAGTGTCCCTGTGCTTCACACAACATAACCCAGGGTGGTGGTGCTTTGTGGGATCTTGTGTTAGGATGGAGGGCATTGCATTCTACCAGGTGGGTACTGTGGAGTTTGTGTTGGGGAGGGTGTGAGGGGAGGTGCTGGTGACTATAGTCAGTGCTGCAAGTCCCCCTTCCCACCCAGCCAGCCAGATATCCCACCATGGAACGTGCTTGCATTGCAGGGAGTGTGAGTTGTCTCTCAGGATGTCAGTCAGTGGTGTCCTGCTGTTTGTTGGTGCACAGTTGGCAGCAGGGCCTTGTGCTCCCCACAGCAGTAGCCAGTGTCAGCCATCTTGTGAGTCCTTCTCCACTCCCTGTGATGTGAGCACGGTTCAGGGTGGTGTTGATGGGCCAGTTGTGAGGCTGAGCAATGTCTGTGACTACGACTCCCATCATGCTATTGCCTCCACCCCCCTTCCCAGCATGCCCATGCTTCCTTCCTTTTGACTCTGCTTCCCTGTGGGGTGGGCTGGCTGTGCTGACAGGATGGCTGGGAGTGTTGTCCTGGCAGTTGTTTGGCTAAGAGTCCCAAGAGTGTCCCTGTGCTTCACACAACATAACCCAGGGTGGTGGTGCTTTGTGGGATCTTGTGTTAGGATGGAGGGCATTGCATTCTACCAGGTGGGTACTGTGGAGTTTGTGTTGGGGGGTGTGAGGGGAGGTGCTGGTGACTATAGTCAGTGCTGCAAGTCCCCCTTCCCACCCAGCCAGCCAGATATCCCACCATGGAACGTGCTTGCATTGCAGGGAGTGGAAGTTGTCTCTCAGGATGTCAGTCAGTGGTGTCCTGCTGTTTGTTGGTGCACAGTTGGCAGCAGGGCCTTGTGCTCCCCACAGCAGTAGCCAGTGTCAGCCATCTTGTGAGTCCTTCTCCACTCCCTGTGATGTGCGCATGGTTCATGGTGGTGTTGATGGGACAGTTTTGGGGCGGGCAATATGTGTGACTGCAACTCCCATGATGCTATTGGCTACACTGACTTGGCCAGCATACACAGAATTCCTTCCTTTGAGTGGTCTTCACTGTGTGTTGGTGTTGTTGTGGTGGCTACATGTGTGGATGTGTTTGTTGGTTCTATTTGTGCCACTGCCTAGCTGTAGTTGTGGTTGTGTTTGTACATGTGTTGGCACAGTTGGATGTGACTTTTTTGATGGCATGTGTTGTGTTTCTCTGACTGACATACACATTTTGGGATGATTCTGTTCTGGTTGCTGTGTGATTGCTATGAGTGCATGGTTTGACTCTCCCCTTGACAGTGATGTGTGTGTGTTTTGTGGCAGTATATTGTGTACATTTGTTGTGTACTCACCAGGCTCTGGGATGTCCTCTAGTCCATATATGCTCACTGGCGGTAGGATGGCCCGCACCTTCTCCTCCCAGGGCCTGAGGTATATTGGCTTGGCAGGAGGGCCACTGCCGGTGTGTTGGCTGTTGATGTAGTCTTGCTTCAGCAGTTTCCGTACCCTCCTGCGCACGTCATACCACCTGTTCTGGATGTCGGTCTTTGTGCGCCGACATGGTGATTGGGCGTTCACCCTGTTGATGATCCTCTCCCACATCTTGGTTTTCTGCGACATGGGGGTCTGTTGGACCAATGTGCCAAACAGCTGTGGCTCTACCCTGAGGATCTCGTCTACCAGGACTTCCAATTCACAATCTAGGAACTTGTGATTCTTCTTGGGGGGCATGGTGATGGGTGGTGATGGTGAGTGATGTGTGTGTTGGTGTGCAGGTGAGGGTGTGTGAGTGTGTGTTTTGCTGGGTGTATGTGAGGTAGGTATTTGTTGGTGTGCTGATGGTGTGTGGCTTGTGTGAGGGATGAGCTGTGGGTGTGTGGTTGCTTTCTCTTGGGTGCTGGCAGTGGAATGGCATTTGCAAAGGCTCATGGTAGTGATTTGTGTCCTTTATATAGGTGGAGTTGTGGGTGTGTCTTTGTTCTCTGTCCCCACCCCCCCAGTATTTATTGGCTTGGTAATTGCTTGTTTGGCCTTTTTTTGGGTGATTTTTCCTTTGTGTTGTTTGTGTATGTTGGAAACGTTCTTGTGACCGAGTCGGACCCTGCATTGGTCTCGTACGGTGTTTTCCGTTTCGTTCACGCTGTGTTTGTGCAGTTTTCTATGCTGCGTACGCGTCGGTCGCGGTGTATTGTATTGCTTCGGCTCGGTTTTGTATGCGTGTCGGTCGTACGGCTTGTCCTCCGTCCGACTCGGTCGTGTTTTCGCGCCTTGCATCGTACTTTGCGGTTTGGAGTTGGCGGGTACGTTTCGGTCGGATTTGTTCCGGGTGCGTGTCGGTCGGTTGGATTCGCGTGTTTTTCCGGCCGGATTGCTATTTTCCGTGCGGCTCGGTCGGTCGGCTTTGTTTCCTTACGTGTCGGTCGGATTTATCGCGGCTTGCATCGTACTTGGCGTGTCGGGCGCCACTGGTACGTGTCGGTCGGTAATTTTTCCGGCTCCGAGTCGGTCGGTGCTTTTTCCGGCCCGAATCGGAATCGACCCCTGAGTGTTGTAGAAAAAATCCTGAAGAATAACATCTTATTTGATGGAGAATTTTTCTGTCAAACAAAGGAGACCAGCCTGGGAGCCACCTGTGCTTCTAGCTGAGCCTGTTTATATGTGGGAGCCTTCAGAGCTAAACCTATATATAATGAGGTGCCACCTTTTTGAAAAAATATAAGCCACTGGTCACAATTCATTGACAATGTATTTTTTATATGGCAGGGCACTGAATAAGTGCAAAAATGTTTATCGAGTGGCAAAACTATGGGGATCTCAATGTAAAGTTTTCATCAATAATAAATAAAATTGAATGTGACTTCTGGGATATCAAAATCAAAGCAGAAGATGGAAAACTTGTTGTGGAATTGTTTACCTAGCGAACAAATTGTAAGGCCAAGCTGCACTACACTCGTAATCATTCCTGTTGCCAAAGGGATAATATTCCCTTTTGCCAATTTCTCCGACTTCATCAGAATTGCACAGATAGGATTTTGATAAGCATGCATATTTATTGCAAAGCAAACAAAGAAATAGTGGGTTACCCCAGTTGGTTAATTTGAAGGGCATAGAAAAAAAGCTAAATATTATAATAGAGAGATTATGTTCAGTAGAAACACTAGGAGTCAAACTGAAAATAATAGAGTAACTTATGTATCCAATTTTTCTAAAATCAGTAACAAAATAAAGAATTTGATTAATAGGAATTGGTTGTTGTTCAATGGGCCTGGACAAGGTTCCTTGGAAAAGCCCTTGTTTGCCTATAGACTAAATAGGACCATACAAAACCAGCTGGTACAGACATACAAAGAGAAGTAAGGCATACATAAACTGATCATACATGATGGAAGACCGTTAGTGGTGAATTTTCCATGTGGATTTTGTGTTAATTGCATAACCATAATAAGAGATGATAGGATCAGACATAATGAGATCTCCCACAATGTGAAGAATATGGCAAATTGTAGAACAAAAATTGTTTTCTATTTAATTGTTTGCCCTTGAGGCAAAGGCTACTTGGATGAAATGAGGCTGTGACTAAATGAACATAGATCAGCGATTAGGACAAGATGATAAAATGCGCCACTAGTTGAACATTGGGTCCAGAATAACCATAAAAAAGATGATTTGCATTGGTTTATCCTGAAATGTATTACTGGCTCCGAGATAGGTGGTGACCTTAAGGGGAAAAGGAAAAAAAAGAGAGCAGATTTACTTGTAAAAATTTAGCATGTATAAAGATTGATGAAATAAACGGGAAAGGCTGATTAGGTAATTAAGGGTCCCATTCTAAAATTAACAAAGAAAATAACCTTAGAAACTAAATTTTATCTTCTCAGAGATTAGAGCTATCTCCACAATGTAAAGGATGTATTTTAAAGTATTAGCTGTTTAATTTTTATAGTATTGATTTGCTATTAACACGCAAGTCCATTTTTGGTTTCATCATTAGTATTTCTAATGAGCCTTATACATAGCATTATACAGCCCCGGTTGTTTCAAAATGGCGACTGTTTAGATATAGAACATGAGTATATCTTGAGGGGGTAAGCATTCCCTTTCTTCTCCCCTGAGTGAATAGCTTGATTCTAAGATGACCCCCATAATGGACAAATGGAATTGGTAGATACGTGTAGGGCAGTCAGAGTAGGAACCACATGCAAATGGCTTTAAACATGAAATAATTCACTTTAAAGACAATAGTTTATTATCCTTTTTTTATATCATAATTATAGAACGTTAGACTGGGTTTGATTATCTTTCTACTAACCTTACATATAGGAATATATAGTGCCAGTTCAATCCTAATAGCTGATATTAGAGTATTCTAATAAGTATATATGCAGGTGCTCGTGGCTTCCCCTAAGCGAAAAGCCTAATTCTAAGATGGCCGCTATTAGGGCTTCAATGCAACTGAACGAATTGATATGCGTCTGTCATAGGAAAAGCCATTCATAAATAGCTACAAACATGAAAGAATGGCTGCTTACCTGATTGGAAGACGGCGTTCACAAACAGAGAGGTGAGATACCAGGAGGTATTTGTGTAAGTTCCAACACACTAAGGGGGATATTAGCAACAACTTGCGATAATTATCGCAAACCGCGCTTAGCGCGTTTTTTTTATCACCGCGCATCGCTGGATTTTATCGCAGAGATACCACGCTATTAGCAACGTTTATCTCCAATGCGATAAAATATCCAGCGATAGCGGCGAAATGCGTGATTATCGCTGGAAATCCAGCGATATTCACGCATTAACGCCATGGGGGACTTAGCCTGACAATCCACCTCCCATTGAACAAACAGGTAAGTCATGTTTTTAGCAGGTATTAAATTCTAGCGATAATAGTGCTTAGCGAGTTTTTTATCGCTTCGCCTGCGTTGCTAATAGGGGAAGTTGTGTTAGCGACTGTTTTCAGTCGCTTTTAGTTGAGAACGCCTACCTTGCATGCCATTAGCGATAATTATCGCTGGCATGCAAAGCGATGGGAAAACCAGCCGCTATCGCCAGAAAGCTGTCACTAACGCCTGTTAGCGACAGCTTGCTGATAGGGCGATAAAAAATCGCCGCTTAGCGGCGATAAAGCCCTTGCTAATATGCCCCTATGTTTATTTATTACTGGCGTTTGACTAAGGGATGCATTCTTTTATCCCTCAGAGACTCCATTGGAATGAGATAATCGGATAACGGTTTCTAGACACGCAGTTTCCTCTATAAGAGTGGTAAACAGAGGATTTGGCTCCTTGTTAATTTCTCCCAACCATTGGAGCAAATTGTGATGTTGCTAACTCTTATAAAGCAAGTGAGTAGCTTTAGGATAAAAACCTTTTTTCCACTGATACGCAAGTTAATATAAGTCACTCAGTGTGTCCCTAATTGAGGGATATAGATCATATTGTTTTCACTCTAGGGAATTCTGGGGCATTCAGAGGTATTCTTGAGGATCCAGTTTCTGCCCTACCAATATCATACAACTTGTAATACTCCATGGGGTTTTACACAAGTAAGTGATGCTCAGAATGTTTCCCATTAGAGATGTAGAAAGTAATGAGAACATTACGGAGTAAAGAGTTATGACATTAAGGGCTGTATTTTATATATTTCAGGGACGGTATTCTAACATAATATCGATGTAAAAATATCGAGGAACAGGAATATCGAGTTTATAGTATCTTGATACACAAATATCGTGATGCAGGAATATTGCTGACAAAAATACCGATTTTCTAAGGTAAGTAATACTTAAGTCCAAAATCTAAGTTGTTGATGTCATATACAAAAATATTGTTGTCAAGAATATGGTTTTTTAATTATCTTTATGTATTTTAGTACATGTTTTAATTGTATATGTTATAAATTGTTTGCATAATTATTGTTAATGTTTTCAAATATAGTTTGTAAATTTTCAGTTGCTTTTAAATGTAATTTAATAGTTAATTGTAATTTTTAGTGTCGTAGCGGGTTGTAGGGTTTGTACGGGTACAGGGTGGGAAGTAAATCAATTATAATCAATTATTAATTTATTTTAAATGATTAATATGTATCAAGTTGATAATGAATTATGCAATTTGTGTAATTAATTTATTTTTTAAGTTATATTTTAGGTGCGGGATGTGGGGTTTGTAGGGACGTGGGAAGTAAATTAATTATAATTAATTAGTAATTTTTTTAAATTAATATTAATTATTTAATAGATAATTAATTATGTAAAGTGTGTAATTAGTGCAGTTTTCAAGTTATATTTTAGGTGTTGGTTGTGGGGTTTGTAGGGCTACAGGGTGGAAAGTTGATTAATTATAAATCATTAATTATTAGTTATTTATTATTAATCCTTTAAGTGATAATTCATTATTTAAACTGTGTGATTATAATTTTTCAGATATATTATTAGTGTGGATTGCTGGGTTTTCAAGGTACAGGGTGGGAAGTTAATTAAGAAATAATTGATTGATAATTAACTATTATTTTATCATTCATTATTTAATTGATAATTATGTACATTGTGAAATGATCATATTTGTTAAGTTATAATTTAGTTGAAGGTTGCTTACTTTGTAGAGGTATAGGGTGGGAAGTTATGTAAGTAATAATACATTAAAAATTATTTATTCACTTATTAAACATTGTGCTATTTATTAGTAATGTGTTAATTGTGGTATGCTTTTTAATTTCAATTACATTTTAATTTCTGGCTGTCATGATTGTGAGAATATCATGTGGTATTTTAATTAAATTATATTATTTGTTTTAATTGATAGTAATTATTAAAAATTATAATATTTTAGCAATTTGTTTAATTTTTGTTAAAATGTACATATAATTTAAAAATGTAAATATTTATATTTTTGTCATTTATTAGAGTTGTTACAATTTGTTACTTGATTGAAGTGAACTACTCTCTCTTGACTCGAGTTGAAATAGTACATTTTGCCACTCCTGAGTCAAACGCTTTCTCTACTGTTGCATCAACTGGAGTGGAAATAATACATTTTGCCTCTCCTGAGTCCAACGCTTTCCCTACTGTTCCACAAACTGGAAAGGGAATAGTAAATTTTACACCTCCTGAGTCCAACGCTTTCCCTACTGTTGCATAGACTGGAGTGGGAATAGTAAACTTTACACCTGCTGAGTCCAACGTTTCCCCTACTTTTGACAGACTAGAGAGGGAATAGTAAATTTTACTCCTCCTGAATTATGTATTAAAAGTAAACCACATATAAAAATACATTTGACTAAAAATATCTTAAAAATTACATAAATATATATCAGACCCTCCAGCATTTCGCGATTTCGCGATTCACGAAAAAATCACGAAATTGGCTGACCAGCGCAATTGCCGCAACATTTACTATTTCGGCCGCGAAAAAAGGTCTCCCGGAAGGCATAAAAAAATAGTGGCTTCTTATTGGCTGTAGGGAAACACGTCACTGCATGTCTCCGTACAGCCGTAAAATAGCTGATTCCTCGGGCCACACTGCGACTAGCAGAGTCAACGTGACCAGTCTCTGGCTGTGCCTGTGGCAAGCCTGCTCATCAAGTTACATGACAATGCCGAAAATATGACAGGAATTTAACCCCTCTTTACCGGACCATTCAAGTAATCACCACTGGTGGTGCCACAAGAAATGGCAAGCAGTAACATTGCCCAAAACATTATCAAAACAGGCTGTCTCCTTGGGCATATTTTTTAAATCAACCCTTATAAGCACTGTGAGCCAGAAATAATACTTAGGATGTAATACGCTTTGAGGACCACTTCGGAGTATTCTGGGGAAGAGCATTATCCCTACAGAAACGTTTGGTTGAAAAACTGTCAAATGCTGCAGTTTTAAGCACATTCAGTCAGTAGCTCAAAGTAATATGAAGTGGTTTACAGGCATCTTTAAAGGGATGTATAATGGATTTTTTCCATTCTGGAAAAGGTTGTGTCAAATTGCAGGGATTAAAAGTCACAAGGTATTTTTTAAGAACAAGTGCCAGATGAATAATAAAGCAGATTGTGCCAGTGAGATTGATGAACGTGGGTGAATTGACAATACTTTGAAGGGGAACTTGGGCGTCCTCTGTCAAGGAAATGTTAAGAAAAGGTTTGAAAATGGTGACATTCAAAGCACAGATGGTAAGTGTCGCTGGTCAACACTGAAACAAATTAAGAACATTTTTCAGTACATTTTATGTTTTTGTCCTAAGTAGTCATTACGGAATGTGGCAAATGATGCGTTTTACGCACACTGTGGTCAGCTGCGTGGTAAAATTTTTTTAGAACCTAGTGCCTCTGTAGCCTTTAGTGGCATACAGCATCCAAGAGACCAAATAATAGATTAAAGTCTGCAAATTCTTTTCAAGCAAATAGTACGCCTCATATTACTAATATTTTTCTTCTTGCCATCAGCACAATATAATGGCTATAAAGCCCAGCGCTTAGTTTCCTCCATGCTATTAGTGTTTAGTATAGCCACCAGCAGAAGTTTATAGTATATACTATCCCTGATGCCCATATACAAGCTCAACATATCAGCAATGGGGTTGTCCATCAATAGATAATGCCCCCATTAGTACACATATCTGCACAATTCTCAAAAGGCCACAGTTAAGTCCATATTTCTTACATTCTCTAATACTGCAGGAAAGCACATATTCGTCCAATTTCCATACTGCTATAGTAATTCCTAAGCTGCATGTCTATACTGACCTTCAGACGGGTATTACAAGCTACATGCTTCTAGTCACCAGCACATAGGTGTGACAAGAATTGTATGTCTATAGTGATCTGCAAGCAGGTTTAACAATAGGTGCTTGGCTACAGGGAGCCGAACAAGACTAGCACGATTTCAATCAGTGCCTAGCAGAGCTTTTCTGGAGCTGTGTGCCTAATGTGACATACACATTTGTACAAAACCTATACCACTCTGAAAGTGACCTACCGAGTGCACTGTGAGGGAAACCAATCACTATAGTGATCAGACATCCTGCACAGTGGTACAGGTGTGATATCACTATACAGACCGGTTGCCCTGCTTGCTATGCCAGGGAATGTGCCACTGTAGATGCACCTTCACCGTGTAATAAGCATGCATGGCTCCACTGGTGACCTGGTCACTGGCACACGGCAAGTGTCGAATTGTGCAAGTGGGTGTGAATTCAGCACTATAGGAATCGGGTACACGTATATACATAACTGCCAGTCAGTCTCTATGTACAATTGTTAACTTGGAGAACAGGAGGTGAGGCAGTGATGCTGTCAGACTGCAGTCTAGGGATTCCAGATTACTAGGTGCCCTTTTCCCACCAACAGCACCCGAATCCTCACAGTGCTCGGGATAAAGCCCCCAGTAGCATTATTTACATGAAAAGCTACACACAGATCAGCAGAAAGCTAACTTTGCAGTATATGAGGTTCAGGTGTTTCATTCAGATCGGTTTATTTCTCTGCATCCTGGGACTTGCACCCTTGAATTTACAATAATAATATCAAAACCACAAATGAGAATGTCAAGATTGAAAGAAGGACTGGATTAAGTGCTGGCACTCACCTAGGAAAAACACAAGACCTCTATTCCTTTGAAAAGGTGACAACAAGTTTGCCTTCACAGGACAATCAAGCAGGGGCATACCTACAATTGGTGCAGCAGGTGCAGGGACACCGGAGTACATTGAACCCGAAGAATACTGTATTTTACTACCCCAACAGCAGTCAGAGGGGCTTTCTTCTTGCTTGCACCAGGGCCCTTTGCATCCCTGCAATCAACCCAAAGTACAGTATAAGGGCCTCATCTACAAGAAAATGATTCAGCGAACAAGCCATTTAGCTGCGCTGTGCTGTGTGATTTTCAAAGCACAGGGATGTGTCGTATTAACAATACGACACATCCCTGGGCTTTCCCCTGCACTGGCGCACAACTGCCTGCCATGCGCCAGCGCAGGCACCCTTGCGTCATTTTGCAAGGGTGTTTGTGCTGCGGGGATGATTGTTTTTGTGCAGGAAGGGACACCTTCCAGCACAAAAACCAATCATTAATTGCATTTTCCTCTTTCTATGTGTGCTGCAGCACGCATAGAAAGAGGAAAAAACAAGGAGAAATAAAAGTATTTCTCCTCGTTGTGCAATTCCTACACCTCCCCTTGGGATGGGTAGGATTCTGACGCATTCCCATTTTTACAAAATGTTGTAAATCTGGGAATGCATCAAGTTCCATGGATGTTGCGTGGGAACACCCACAGCAACACCCATGGAACGCCCCTTTCACACAGAGGAGGGGCCCATATTTACAAGGCCATGAAAAGTCACACAGGGTGACTTTACGTGACCTTGCGCCGCCGGTGCGTCTAAGAAAGTGACTTACCGCCAATGCAGGGGGCTTGTAAATAAGCCCCATAGGGCTATTTACAAGCTCCCTGCGCCGCCTGTATGTCACTTTTTGTGACGCACCGGCGGCGCAACTTGCTGCCCCATATTTACAAGGGTGCTAGTACATCCCAGGGAGAAATAGGGCCCCCTCGCACGAGGTTAGGATTGGAGCTGTGCTTCCGTAGAGCTGCAGAACTTTAGACATGCCTATTTCAAAGTGGAATACTCTGCTTAAACAGTTTCCATTGATTTAAAGCTGAAAATGAATGATTATGAGTAAAATAAAGTGCCGCAAAAATGCCGCTAAATTCCCATATTTGTGCCGCTAAATTTCCATATTTGTGCCGCTAAATTTGCTAATCCATGCTGCAATATCCTGGGGGGTCTGATATATATATATGAGTATCTATATCTATCTAGATAGATAGACAGGCAGATTGATCTATATATAGAGCCATCGCTTTGTATTTTAAAAATAATTTGGTGGGTGTCACGGATCCAGTGGCATTCCTGCCTATTTTTGTTTAATGCTGTTTTGCCCCTGGGGTGTACCTGTGGGATCCCCCTACACCCCAAGAAGCCTAGGGGATAGGGTTATTTTACCCGGCCCCCAGTTCTCTTTTCTTTAATCTTTTTATGATCTTTTTTTCCATGACTTGATTCAACCGATGGCTGCCAACACTTACTGGTTTAAAGTGACTGCGTGCACTGCGCAGGCGTGCAGAATGGCTGCTCCCTAGCGCTGCTCTGCCGGCCGGAACACAAATCCGACCAAAAATAGCTTATTTGGTCAAAATGCATGCAACTACTTCATAAATATCGGCATCGGAATACAACTGTCAGCAGCAGATGCGGTTGAATGGGGAAAAGACACGCTGTATCTGGAGCAAAACCGAGTGAATCACGCGCAGCTCTAACCATCCCAGCCTATTCAAAATGGCGGAGCGGGACGTTGATTAGACCGAAGCGGCGCTGCAGAGTCCAGCAGTTCCCAGGACCAGCAAAGAGGTCTAAAGCGCCAAATACAACCGCCGACGCCATCGGACCAGTCTGCCTGCGATATGCTCGCTGCATAACAGATAAGTCACCTCACAAACCATACGGCAACCGAATGCGATACTTTTAAATGGCTGCATGACTTGAACATAGCTGACGCATCAATCAGGGGCATTATAAGCGCACTACATCCACTTTGCGCTCGCCTAGCAGTCCTGTGTCAGTCCAACACAGATCGACCCCATTGGACCACGAGCCGTTACTGTGGCACTTGATATCGATGCAACGCCCGCAGCGTAAAGCAGGGCTTGCTGTACACTCTCAGCAATATTGATCCCGGGCATGTAAATCCGATCACGGGCGGAACGAACAATGAGTACACAATCAAACAACCTGCTCCCATTAGATCCCCTCACCCTTAAGATAGCGCGGCAACATGGTACCATGAGGAGGTGATGTAAGAGACAGCACCCAAGCCATTTAAGAGGACTCAAAGGCCCCGGTGGAGATAATGTATTCTCTAACCACCCTTCACTGTGCGCCGGAGCTGCGGGGACATTGGGGGTTACATCTGAGGTAGAACTGCGCTGTACTAATGGCGGCCTCATGGCGCCGAGGGAGGTCTGAGTTTTACATCAAGGCCAGAATCCCTTGCCTGACCCCAATATGGCTGTCACAGTGGCCCTTACCATGTTGTGCTACTACTCTGGGAAAAAAACAGACATCGACCAGACCTCCAACCCATCCCCCATCCGGCCTACCCATCAGGATACTGAATCTATGAACTTACCTCTGAACTTGGAGACCTAGCTTTTTGGCTGATGCCCGGTGGAGCTACCTGATAGCTAAAGAGGAGATGGGCTGTGGACTTTCCCCCTTGGCCATCACCTACCCAGCCGGACTTTGGGCAGACTTTCCTTCGTCTCTCCATCGCATTCTCCCTCCTACCCCTTTACCCTTTCCCCCTCTATGCTCTATTTATGTCATCCCCTATGCTCTTTAAATGTTTTTCCGTTGAGACCTAGCTATTTGGCTGATGCCCGGTGGAGCTAGCTGATAGCTATAGAGGAGATGGGCTGTGGACTTCCCCCTCGGCCATCACCAACCCAGCCGGACTTTGGGTAGACTCTCCTTCGTCTCTCCATCCTATTTCCCTCCTACCCCTTTACCCTACCCCTTTCCCTTCTAAGCTCCATTTATCTCGTCTTCTACGGTCTTGAAATGTTTTTCTAGCAACTGATGTAACTTGTAACTGATGTAATTTTGTAACTTTGTGGAACCTTATGTAAAGCGCTCTGATACCTCCGGGTCTAGCCAGCGCTATATAAAACTCAAATAAATAAAAAATAAAAAAATAAAATTAAAAAAAGTGTTGGCAGCCAATTAGATCTTAGCACGAGATCGGGAGGGGTCATGGATACACTGCGTCCCTAAATTTACAACCGAAAATTTCTTTAAATAACTCCAAAACTACAGAATGGATTTACACCATTTCACAAAAAGGTCGCTTTTAAGACCAACAGCTATCTTTCTGCCAAATTTGAAGGAATTACGTTCAGCAGTTCGGGCTGTAGCCTTGTTTAAAATTTCCTATGGAAATTACCATGGGGAAAATGCGTTTTGGGACCCCACTTTTCTTGGCCCCCTCTTGATGGATCATCCAGAAACTGTCAAGACAGCAGCTGAAGTGAGCATCAAACTAGTTTTCAGAATTTCGCAAGGATTTGTCAAACTATGCCAAAGTTATTGCCAAGTGAAAAAACGCTCTTCTTATGGTAACTACATCCTAACTATAACTACCTACTGGCAACCGCCAGTAGGTAATATATATATATATATATATATATACATATGTATTACCTACTGGCAGTCCCCAGCTCTCTATTTGTAAAAGCAATGCCGGTGGGGAGCCACAGGGACAGCATGGGCCTTGAGGCTCCCCCCACAGTCCCGAACATTTCTAAGTGGATGTCCTAACTATAACAGCCCTGTAAACTTTAGTTCTCTAACTCAAAAATAAATAAATAAATACATTTAAAAAAAATAAAATATATATATATATTCACTGAAAATACCATAGGTTTCAGGGACGTTATAGTTAGAAATTAGCATTTAAAAAACCTTAGAAATTCACTGAAAAAAACACAGGTTTCAGGGACGTTATAGTTAGTTGGACATTTCACTCGTACAAAACCAGAGAAATCCGGCTGTTATAGCGCCCCCGCAATGCACTGCTGATGACGTCACATATTACATCACTCATGACATGGTCAGTGACATCACTGATGACATCACTGATGACATCTCAAATGACATCACTGATGACATCATCCACGTGATCATCTGATGCAGCTCCTCACACCCTAATATAACCTTTGATACACCCACTCTAAAATACAGACTACCATTCTCGAAACCATAGACACACCAATATCAGTTAGTACATACCCACTCACTGATTCCTAGGTCTACACACACATCCACTCACTCACCCATACAGTCACTCATACATGCAGTCACTCATCAATACAGGCACTATCATATACACTAATACACCTATACAGACACTCACACACCGCCACTCACCCATAGAATTACTCACACAACTAGTCAGTCATGCAAAGAATCAATCACACTCCCATTTACTCATCTTTACAGTTATACACACACACCACCTCACTTATTCATACAGATACTAACACATACTTACTCTCTTATATAATGACTGACACAAGCACACACTCATCCATACAGCCACTCTCACAATCACTCAGTCTCACATATAGTCACTTATATAATCCAACACTCACATATACTGCCTTTCACATAAGTAGTTACTCACACATGTACCACTGAGACAACCATTCACTCACCAACACACCCATACACACACTCACCCACCAATACAGCACCTCACAGATGCACTCTAGAACCCATACACCCAGTGAATCACCCACTCACACATCCATGCATGAAGCCACACACCCCCCACCTACCCACACAGACACTCAGGCACCCATACAGGTACTCAGACAACCAATCAATAACCCATATAGACACTCATGTAGCTACTCACCAACCCATGCAGCCGCTTACCCACCAACTGACAGACTGATACAGACATTCACACAGATTAGTCACTAACCCATGCATTCAGTAAGACATGTTTAATCACTCACTTATACAGTCAGTGACGCACCTACTAAATCATCCATTCAGACACTCATACACCCACTCTTTCTTCAATACATCTCGGCGTGTATATATATATATAAAACATATTTAAACTTTTCAGAAACACACAGTTCAGTGAATTTCAAAGGTATTTTAAATGCTAATTCCTAACTATAATGTACAAAAAACCTGTGCTTTTTTTAGTGACAATCTAAGGTTTTGTAACTTGTTTTTTTAATTTCAGAGTAGAACAACAATGGCACTATATGTTCAACAATTTCTGAAAAATTGCAGTGTGTATAATTTACATTATGGATAAAAACACTTTTTCTAAATTTTTAAACTTTTTTAAAGGTAATGTGATGTTTTATCCTTTTTAAAATATGCATTTACATATTTTTTTTTTTTAAAGTGAGATTCACGTACCGATCGTGTACCGGTCACGGTGGGTGCGCGAATCCAAGAATCCTGCCGCCATATTGGTTAAGTTGTGCACAATACGCGTACGGGATGTGATGGGTGTGCGGTTCTCATTTTTCATGTTTTAAACATTTAAATACATGATATATACAATAAAGATAGATAGACAGATGGATAGATAGATAGATAGATAGATAGAAAGAAAGAAAGATAGATAGATAGATAGATAGATAGATACTCACTGTCTGGATGCCTATCCCCAATAGCCTATGCCTGCTGTCTAATTGCAGGACTGTGCAGTGACAAATGTTTATCTCCTGTCTCTGTCTGCTGCCTGCATGCTATATAATAACAAGCAGTATATTTGCACACTGCACGTGAATGCTCGTGCACTTTTGGTGTGTTTTTCCCCTTTTAAGATGCCTCCCTCTTCTCTTGCTGTCGCTCCATTCCACCCCGCTCTCCTTGGTTCACACCCTCCTCCTCCCACTTCCCTTCCTGCCTTCCTTCCGACCTTCATTTGATTAGGAAATTATATTGCATCTCTCCGGCCAGCCTGCCTTAATTCATCCCTTATTCACTCTGTCGCCATCTCTCTGTCCCTCCCCGTCTCCTTTCTTCTACAGCTAATCCTCAGCTGAGCGTGCAGATCTGGAGTTATTGCACTTCTCACAACTGCCTTGTAACACCAACACTCACACCCGCACACGAGGGCCAAACTTGCTTTCCTGTGACATAGCCACATGCCCCTTGATGGGGCCTTTGAATTATTGAACAGCCGCAATTTAGTGCAACAGTCAGGAATCTTTTATGAGCGGGCCGAGCTGGTTGTCTCGCTGGAAGCTGCTTATTTTTAGCCAAACCCTGCTTTGGCACCAGTTAGTTTAATTTAGCCAAACCCTGCTCTGGCGCCAGTTGGTTGAGGCTGCTCCTGAAACTAGCAGGGGTTGCACATATGTGATCCCGGCCCTCCCCTCGGGTCGCAATTAAACTTCAGAAGCGAATATATTAAGGATCCTGGCTCCCCCTCTGATAGCACACTACTGTCTCGGCCCCCACAACGTAGAAACCTGTTCGGATTCGAGTGAAACAATCACACAGAGGGACAAAGCGTGCACTGTGGACAGCCACGTTGCCAGGTGATCTTGACTAACATTGCCTTCTGAGGCAGGTGGCCAGTGGCCTCTTCTAAATGCTGCCCTTGAGTAGAAACACGGTCAGGCAGAGGATAAAGTTCAGCCGTAGTTACTCCTTGCCCAGGAATCTGCCTGCAGATACCAGGCGCCTGGCAGGCTTGGCGCAGAGAAAGTCTTGTGATGAAAGAGACGAAATTTGGCTTTTATCTGCCTTGAGCATCAGACCTACTCCCTCCCCGGCCAAACAGCCGGCATGCTCGGAAGGTGAAGGTGCGACCCGGGGGATGTGGAGGCGGGCATCACACCGCACACCTCAGAGCCTCTGTCTGGGCTCTGTGGTGCTTGCAGTGGGCTTGTTCCAAGGGGGCACGAGGAGGGCGCGCGGCTTATGACAATGAATTCAAAGACTTCAACGTAGGGTTTTTTTCAGCTCACTGTTGCAATATTTAAAGGTGAGTGTTCTGAGGCCCGCCATACTGTATCTTGTGTTTCAGTACTATTGAATATTACGGGGTGTGTTTGTGGGTGGAAGTGGGAGGGGCATCAGAGTCTGGAAGGGGCAGGCTGCAAAGAAAATGCGGGGCAGGCTCTTCACCTTTGTTGGGGCGGAATGGGGTAGTATACCACAGCATGACACCCTCCATGTTTGTGTGTTCATTGTGAAATGCGGGTGGAGGGCTGTGCATGTGTGTGTGTGTCAGGGGGGGTGGATGTATATGGAGAAGGAGTTGTGAGTAAGGTGGGGCTCTCAGATGAGGAAACTAAGGCGAGGACATTGTCTGTAAGACTGCAGCATAGGAGACATCCCAGCTCTGTGGAGTAAGTTCCCAAGTTGCACTTATCACTCCCCATTCTCACAGCAGCAGTTGCTGTTGACTGCAGTGGGAGAGCAAAGTGGCAATTCGAACCACTGGCAGATGACAGATTTTTTCCCCTGCTGTTGTTTTTTGGAGCAACTTTTAAAGACCCTATCTATCACTATGGAATCGAGGGCTACCGTAGTCAGACAAAGTAGTGGGCTGTGAAGGGAGGGGGCATCTGGAGCAGACGGGCATGCAAAATGCAGGATGGCTACTGTCAATAGTGAGGAGACAGGGGAAGAATCATCGGCTGCCAAAAATCTGCTGAACTAACGCTCGCCTTGCAGCCGCGGACACGTTTCCTCAATTTCAACATGGCGGCCGTTCCTGTACCCATACTGGGTTTCAATAAAGGGGCAGAAGGCATGCACTGCGAGGCGCACAGGTGGCCGGGTCTTGGGGGGTCCCGCGAGGCCCTCCGCCCATAATAAGGAATGCCCCGGGGAGGTGGTGGCCCCCGCATATAATTTCCTCATTGCCCCCGGGACCTGGCCCACCCAGGGGCTCACAAAAGCGACGCGCGGGAGCCCGCTCTTTTTAAAAAAAATATTTCAGCCGGATTCGCACACCCAGCGCGAATTCGGCCAAAAATCTATTTTTTAAAATGCTTTTTTGGCCCTGAGCAGGCCTAGGGGGTCAGGGTGTTTCTACACTGCCCCCTTTTCTTGTTTTTTATCTTTTATTTACTGTTTTCTTGTGACTCGGCTACCGAGTCACAAGATGGCTGCCAACACATTTTGGTTTGGAGTGTTGGCAGCCAATCAGAATGAAGCTTGTGTTCGGGAGGGTTCGCGAATCATCCTCGGCCCTCAGATGTCGATAATTTTATTTTTTTAATTTCTCAGGAACTACTGAATGGATTTACATCATTTTAAAAAAAGGTCGCTTTCTGAACCAAGAGCTACCTTTTTACCAAATTTGGTGTAATTCCGTTCAGCAGTTCGGGCTGCAGCCGTGTCTAAAGTTCCTATTTAAATTAACATGGAGAAAATGCGTTTTGGGACCCCCCTTTTTTCTCGGCACCCGCTTGACGAATCACCCCAAAACTTTCAAGACAGGAGCTGACCTGAGTGAACCATTAGTTTAGAAAATTTTGCAAAGATTTGTCAAACGGCCCCAAAGATATTGGCAAAAGAAAAATGCTCTTTGAATAGGAACAAGGTCCTAACTATAACTACCTACTGGCGACCGCCAGTAGGTAATATATCTATATATATATATATATCTCTCTCTCATATATATATATATATATATATATATATATATATATATATATATAATATACCTGCTGGCAGACGCCAGTAGGTAGTTATAGTTAGGACCATATTTCCATAGGAAAAATGTTTTTTAACTTGCCTATATCTTTGGCACTGGTTGATGAATCTTCACGAAATTTTCCCCCCAAAAAGTGCCCCAGTGATTATTGCTGTGCATGGAAAGTTTCGGGGCGATCCTTTAAGCGGGGCCTGAGTAAAATGGGGGATCATAAAAAGTGAGTTTCCCGTGTTAATTCCCATAGAGAATTTAGTTGAGACTGCAGCCCGAACCGCTAGATGGAATTACACCAAAGCTGGGTGACAGCTAGCTTCTGGTCCACAAATAACTCTTTTTCTTATTTGGTTTAAATCCATTCAGCAGTTTTTGAAAAAAAAATTAAAAACTAATTTGTATATAAAAGCATGCAGATCCTCCAATGATCTCACAGTCCCCATGCTGAAATGTTATTGGCTACCAAAACTTTACCCAGGAAGCGTTGGCAGCAATCTTGGGACTCGGCTACAGCCGAGGACCACAAAAAAAGTAAGTAAAAGAGAAGAGGGCAGAATTGGACTAGACTGACCCATTACGCCTCTTGTGGAGGTCTCGCTGGCACCCTGCCTGGGGCAAAAAGCTTTTTTTAAATTTTTCAGCAGGAGTCCCATTGGATCATCGGCTCCCGTCAAAAAGTTTAAAAAAAAGAAGGGCAGCCTTCAGTGCTTCTCTAATGTTTAGCCCCTGGAGGGCCAGGTCCCGGGAGCATGTAGAATTTAAAAAAGGCCTGGGGACCACCACCTACTGGGTCTTATTATTGTGTAAAGGGGGATCGCAAGGCCCCCTCAGGCCCCAGGGCATGCTACTGTAATGAAATCGGGGAGGCCTCACAGACCCCCGTGCCCTGGGGACCACCACCTCCCTGTGGCAAACTTGATATTAATGGGGGGCCTTGTAGACCCCCCGGGTCCTGGGGATCATCACCTCCTGGTAACAAAATGGCATTTTAAAAGTGGGAGGGGGATGCACAACCCCCCTCCTGGGCCATATACAGCCATGGGGACCACCATCTCCCTATGGCTGGCCCGTGCTCACAGAATGAAGGTGGCCACACAGCCTCCCTTTTCTATCCAATAATGGCCCTGGGGACTGCCACCCCCCCAGGGCCGGCTCCTGCTTTGTCCTGGGGTGCGCACCCCCGGGACATAGCTGTTTGCTGTGACTTGGTGAAAGCAAACACTTGGCTTCCAGCAGCAGGGAGCTGACAAAATGCTCTTGCTTGATGGAAACTAAGGTTTCGTCTGTTTCCCTGCCCGCGGGCAGGGAAACAGATAATATGATTGCTCCAGCACAGAGGGAGCTGCCTTTCAGCAGCTCCTTCCATGCAGCAACAATGCTGGCTCCCGCAGGAGACAGGGTACTGGCAGGAACTGCAGGTCCTTGAGGCTGCCCCTGTGGTCCTGGGCCAAAAAGAGCAGCAGGAGGCAAAATAAAGGTGTGAAATGAGCAGAAATAGGCAGACTAGAGGTCAGCAATGAGCAAAAAGTGGAAGAATAAAGGTAAAAAACTAGCAGCAAGAGACTAGCTAAAGGTGAGGACTAGCAGAAAAAGGCAGAATAAAGGTCAGAAAGAGGCAGAATAAAGATCAGAAATGAGCCAAGAGAGGCAGAATACATGCAATGAGCAGAAAGAGGCAAGATAAAGGTGAGAAATGAGGAGAAAGAGGCAGAATAAAGGTCAGAAATGAGCAGAAAGGGGCAGACTAAAGTCCTGCAACGAGCAGAAAGAGGCAAAATAAAGGTCAGAAATGAGCAGAAAGAGACAAAATAAAGGTGAGAAATGAGCAGAAAGATGGAGAATAAAGGTCAGAAATGAGCAGAAAGAGGCAAAATAGAGATCAGAAACGAGCCGTAAGAGGCAAAATAGAGGTCAGAAACTAGAAGAAAGAGGCAAAATAAAGGCCAGAAATGAGCAGAAAGAGGCAAAATAGATATCAGAAAGGAGCAGGAAGAGGCAAAATAAATGTTAGCAACGAGCAGAAAGAGGCAAAATAGAGATCAGAAACAAGCAGAAAGAGGCAGGAAGAGGCAAAATATAGGTACGCAATGAATGGAAAGAGGCAATATAGAGATCAGAAATTAGCAGAAAGAGGCAAACCAAAGGTAAGAAATGAACAGATATAGGCAAAATAAAGGTCAGAAACAAGCAGAAAGAGTCAAAACAAAGGTCTAATAGAGATCTGATAAAGTTAGGAAAGGAGCAGAAATGGGCAAAATAAAGGTCAGGAACGAGTAGAAAGAGGCAAAATAAAATGAAATAAAGGTGAGACATTAGCAGAAAGAGGCAGAATAAAGGTCAGCAATGAGCAGAAAGAGGCAAAAGAAAGGTCAGAAGTGAGCAGAAAATGAGCAGAGAACAAACAGAAGAGGGCAAAACAGAGAACACTCAGATACTCACACACCCACTCACAGACCCACTCAGACACTCTCATACGAACTCACAGATCCACTCAGAGATTCACACACCCACTCACAGACTTACTGAGACAATCATGCACTCATTCACACACTCACTGCCAAAGGTTAGTGGTAAAATTTTAAAAACCTTAGAAATCCACTTAAAAAGCCATAGCTTACAGAGAAGTTATAGTTAGAAAATATAATTTAAAAAAACATAGAAATTCACTGAAAAAAACAAAGGTCACAGGGACGTTATAGATAGGAAATAGAATTTAAAAAACCTTAGAAATTCACTGAAAAACCAAAGGTTACAGGGACATTATAGTTTGGCTCAGATTTCATCCGTACAAAACCATAGAAATTCAGCAGTTATTTACCTGAGCAACTCTAACTTACGCCCATGCAATGCACTGCTTATGACCTCACATATTATATCACTCATGACATGGTCAGTTACATCACTGAAGACATCACTGATGAAGGTGCAGAGCTAGAATAACGATGTATAAATATTGTTATACAAAAATATCGAGGTAAAAATATCGTGGATCAGAAATATAGATGGAAAAAATATTGTGGTCAAGAATATCGATTGTTAGGTAAGTAATATCGATTGCAAAAATATCGAAGTGTTAAATATCGTTTACCAAAATATAGTTGTTAAAAATATCGATTTATTATTAATGTTATGTATTTTATTATTTTGTGTGAGAATTGTTTGTATTTTTATTATGTGTTAACATTTTATAAGTTAATATTTTTTTTTTTAAATGAATTTTGCATTTTTAGTTCTGTAGCGGGTTGTGGGTTTATAGGGGAATAGGGTGGGAAGTAATTTAATTATATAGATTTTATTTATTGTTTATAGTAGTTAATAACTTTTTTTAAATTGAATTTAGCGTTTTTAGTTCCGTAGCGGGTTGTGGGTTTATAGGGGAATTGGGTGGGAAGTAATTTATTTATATGAAATGTATTCAATAATTTATATTTATTCATAATTGTATAATTGTGATGTTATAGAGTTAAATGTGTAAATTCATTTATTAATAATTGTTTGATAATTAATTGTTAATTAATTTAAATTAATTAATTATTAATTAATTATTGTAATTGTTTAATTAATTTTAGGTGTGTGTTCTGGTGTTTATAGGTGTAAATGGTGGGAAGGGTGGGAAGTAATTTACTTTTTTATTGATGAATTATTAATTATTTGTTAATTAATTAGCATTAATTAATTAGTAATTATTAATTGTAATTGTGTAATTAATTTTAGGTGTGTGTTGTGGATATTATAGTGTTAAACAATGTGTAATTAATGAATGTTTATTATCTTTTTTAATAATAATATATTTAAATTTCAATATTAATTATGTTAATAATGGAAATAAAATTTAATAGAAATGTTGATGTTTTTTTTTTTTAATTGGTGTGGTATCCAGCACTTTCCCTGCTTTTGCACTCACTGGAGTGGGAATAGTAATTTTTACCTCTCCGCTATCCAACATTTTCCCTACTGTTGTATTTATTGTGTTGCGGAATGTATGTTTTATTTTTCTTTTAATAGTTTAATGTGTTAATTAATTATAGAATGTTTTATTTTTTTTTTAATTATTGATATATGTATATATTTTATTTTTATATAATTTAAAAAGTTTATAAATTAAATAAAAATAATAGTTAATACAAATGTATTTAAGTAAATAAATGTATATGTACACATTTTTGTGTGTTTATATTTTTTAAATTAAGTTTATTTGTTATATTTAGTTAAAATATATATTAAATGTAATTTATCTTGTTAAAAATATTAATATTATTTAATATATTTTATTTAAGTTATATATATCTTTTAAGTCGATATTTTTACATCTATATTTTTTACTTCAATATTTTTGTTTCCATATTATTGTACTTACCTGTTTAAGTATAGGGAGTCAATATTTTTGTATTCAATATTTTTACATCGATATTTTTGTTATCTATATTTTTTACATCGATATTTAATCAGGGAACCCTGATGACATCTCAAATTAAATATATATGAGCATTTAAGCTCCAAATATCCTCTTCCCTCTCAATAAACAGATGATTATCAAACTTGACTAGTATCAACATTAATATTACCCCCAACCAAAACCTAGTGGAGGAATGTACTACCTCAGGCCACAGATAGCGGCAGGTTCGTGGCCCAGTCGCCTCAGCAGTCACTGTGTTCTCTAGCAATTACTTCTATCTGAATTCAGGTGGGTTTAACCTTATGCTTTCAGAGACCCAGGTTCCAAAAAGGAAGCAGAAAACCACCCCATCACACTTATAGATGGCATATAGCCAGGAGTTCTAACTATTTTACTGTGCAGCAGGGTGCGGTCATCATCACCATCTTGTTCTATGCTTGATATTATGCTGTAGGACTTGGTCTTTTTGGCTAAAGTTCCCTAAACTCTTTGCTTTCCCCCTAGACCGTTTTCCTGACATAGAGTTGCCAATTTAGATGCTTTGGGGACTTTGCCACTGCTGATCAGTGTCAAAGTACAAGTGTTCCCTGTGTAAAGTGTAATGGTAATTGGTTGGCCATGATTGGTATGTTTGCCTTACTCGTATAGTCCCTAGTGATGTGCACTGTGTGCGCCAGGGCTAGTAATTCAAAGGTGCGTGGAGACGGGAACTCAGGCCTGCAGTGTAGGGCCTGCGCGCAGTTTGCTAAGTTAGCATGTTGTCCTGACAAGTGCAACCACTTGTCAGGCCTTACTTTCCCTTTTGCGTACACAGTGGACACCCCTGTGGTAGGTCCCGGGTAACCCCTGGGCAGGGTGCAGTGTAAGTAAAAGGCAGGACATATACTGAGGTGTGTGTTATGTCCTGACAGTGAAAAATACTCCATTTCGTTTTTCACTGGTGAAAGGCCATCCTGCCCATAGGACAGAATGGGAGAGGCTGGGTATTGTGTTTGTTAGCCTAGTTCCCCATAAGTTTAAAATGGAGAGGTGAAGTTTAGTATGTATGAACTCACAGTGTCATAACACATCTTTCTATGAAAGTGGTTTTGTCACTGTGTGTTCAGAAACCACTCTTTAGAAAGTGGCTGAGTTTTGTGCTTTAAGCATTTCTGTGTGTCTCTGCTGAATGTGGATTGACTGTCTGGATCTGAGAGGGAGAGGAGCTGGGGGAGGTCTTGACCCAGGGAGGAGTTGAGATGGCACCAGGCTGACCTGCATCTGGAGAGTAGGCGGAGGAGAAGCCCCGGGAGGTGAAGAGGCCTGGGTTGCGGCTATAAAACAATTGACCCATCTCCGGCTGAGTGATTAAGGATCCAGACCCCCAGTATCAAAGGGAGAAAGGTGACACTGGGGGGGAGACACCCAGAACTGATTTAGGCAGGGGTCAGGGACCCCTGAGCACAACGAACTTCAAAGACATTTAGGGGTTTAACTATGAGAGCTGAGACCCCTGAACATTGGAATAGAAATGGATTGAGACTGAAAAGGCTTGGACCCATTTTGTGGTCAAGAGGAACCTCTGCTAAGGAAGGAACAACTGAAGAGACTGCTGGGAAGGACCGACCCTTGCTTCGTGATCTGGGGCTGGGCTGCAGTTTGCTGTTTTAACCAAGGAAGAGGCTGTTGGGACTGTGCTTTGTGTGCTGGGTCCCCCTGCTTGAAGAAGACTGTGATTTGTGCTGTGTCTTGTTACCCCAAGGGCCCGAGGTGAGCTGGCTCCCTGTTTGGAAACACAGGAACATAAAAGTTTCCAGAGAAGTTTCAAGCGACGTGGTGGGCGCTTGCTGTGGCAGCTTGAGACCCTCGGAAGGTGTGCCCTGTGATCTTGGACACACGGAGGAGAAGTGAGACTCGGACGTGCTGGGTGCGTGTCGTGGTGCACAGGAGGCATTGGTGAAGAGCGCCTGGTCAACGTGTGCATCGAAGGTGAAGTGAGTCTTGGACGTGCTGGGTGCGTGTCGTGGTGCACCGCAGGCGTTGGTGAAGAGCGCCTGGTCAGCGTGTGCATCGGAGGTGACGTGAGACTCGGACGCGCAGGGTTTGTGTTGTGGTGCACCGCAGGCGCTGGTGAAGAGCGCCTGGTCAGTGGGCGCATCAGAGGTGAAGGGAGTCTCGGACGCGCAGGGTGCGTGTTGTGGTGCACAGAAGGCGTTGGTGAGGAGCGCCTGGTCAACGTGTGCATCGGAAGTGGAGTGAGTCTTGGATGCGCAGGGTGCGTGTCAGGGTGCACCGGAGGCACTGGTAAAGAGCGCCTGGTCAGCGAGTGCATCAGAGGAGAAGTGAGGCTAGGAGACAGTGAGCGTGTCGGGGTGCGGCCGAAGGTGTTGGTGAAGGGCGCCTGGATATCGGGGCACTGGAGTTGGAGTAAGTCTCATTGAAGCAGTGTGCGTGCTTTGGTTCAACCTGGGACTGTGGAGGTGATCGGCTGATCATCGTGCGCACCGGAAGAAAGTGAGTCTCTGCAGCGCGGTGTGCGTATCTTGGTGCCAACTGAGACCGCAGGAAGGAATGCCTGGTGAACGTGCACTCGGAGTCGACGTGAAGTCCCATCAGCGTTGTGTGTGTGGCTTCGTGCCAGAGGAGACCCAGAGGGTGCTGTGGTAAACGTGCACCCGGAGTAACGTAATCTCAGAGGCGTGGTTTACGTGTGCCCTGCGGCCGTCTGAGACCTTTCTAACAGTCGCAGCCCGGACCTGCAGCCCCGGAGGAGCTGAGCTGGCAGGCCGAGCCGCTGAGACCCCTTGAGAAAGTTCTGCACGGAAGGCCCAATTCGCTGAAGGAGGAGAGGAGAGTGGGGTCGCGCCCCCAGGTAACGTGGATCACTGCCTGGGCGGGGTGCGGGCTCGGAGGGACACTCTCTCGGCCTTTCAGTCCTTCTGGCAACGTGAGCCTTTGCTTCGGCTCAGATTGGGGCCCGTACTGACCAAAGGAGTGGCAGTAATGGGGCCAGAGTGAGAAGCTGTACTTTATGTCATCGTTGATACATGTGGGGGGCAACTGTTATCGAAGAGGCTGACTGTCGTAATACACATTGCCAATATTGCTGCTAACGAACTGCCGGACAGTCTTATGACGCCTGATATTATTTCTGCATAACGAAGTACACGATTGTAGCGCTACGCATTGCATTATTTCTCCATTGAAAAGTACAGGATTGTAGCGGCCCGCATTGCATTATTTCTTCATTGCAAAGTACATGATTGTAGCTAATCATTGCATTATTCCTTAATTGCAAAGTACATGATTGTAGCGTTGCGCATTGCATTATTTCTTCATTGCAAAGTACGTGACTGGGGTGTGACGCATTGCATTATTCCTTCATTGCGCAGTACATGATTGTAGCGGTACGCATTGCATTATTTCTTCCATTGCAAGGTACCGGGGTGTATTGTTACGCATTGTATTATTTCTCCTTTGCCCAGCACAGGATTGTATCATTACACAGCGCACTATTGTTTGTCCATTGCAACGTGTGTGATTCTAGCATTGCGACCAGCATAGCATTTTGAAAGCAGTGGTTGGGATTTGAACCTACCAACCAGCTGGAACGAATATTACCCTTTATTATATGTTGGCTTTTGTATCGTGTGGTCTGATCGTATATCTTTTTATATAAAGTTTATACTCGTTTTATCAAACTCGTGTGGAGTCCATTTGTGGTGTCACCAGTGGGTTGCTGTGAGTGTGATTGCACATACTGTACACTCGTGCGTTGGAGATAGGCCTGGCTGCTCATGCCAAGCTACTAAGGGGGTGAGCAGGGCTATCTCAAACGGTGTCCTTACTTGGCCTAACGTTGAGTGAGGAGTCCCTGGTCTCTCATTTGGTGACAGTGGTGCGGGACTGGGACTCCGGCTTCCAACATTTGGCGGCAGAGCGGTGGGATACGATCCTAACGTAATTGAAACGCGTGTGTGCAAAACCACTCACAGTAATTGGTGTACATCATAAATTGATCGCAGACCACGACGCAACAACATATTGTTTTGAATTGTTGGTTCTATTATTGAGTAACCTTTAAACCACACATCATGTCTCAGGAGGGGAGCCAGATAGCCGGTGAGGCTGTGGCTGCAGAATTAGAGTTTAACATTTAGGCATTGTTTACCTACAAGGTTGAACAGTTGAGGAAATTCTGCAGAGCTTTGGGATGTCCCATGAAGGGTAGCGCCAAGAAGGAGGAGCTGCAAGTGGCCTTGAGGGCCTGGTGGGAAGCCAAAGAGGCTCAGGAGATGGGTGATGTTGAGGTGGATGAGGATGACCCAGGGAATGGATTTGGTCCACAGGATTTGCCAGTGGAGGGACCAGCCGCAGGGGCTGGTAGTAGCCATTCAGGGAGGAGTTTTTCACCAGAGGAGTTGGAGGAAAACCAAAGGGTCAGACTGCATGAGTTGGAGGTGTTAAAATTTAAAACTCAAGCAGAGGAGAGGAGGAACGCTCTCGCGTTGGAAGAGAAACGGATTCTCTTCACTCATGAGTTAAGCATGAGGGAACTGGACATTAAGGGTAAACAAGCAGAGTCCAGTTCGAATGGTGGCAGCGCACAGCCAGTGCCAAGTGTGGATGAGTACAAGTGTGCACTGGAAGATTGGGTAGCGGTTAGCATGGTAAATGATTTGGAGGGGTTGTCCAATTTGGCCCCAGGGGAGCCTAGGCTCAGAAATTATTTTCCAGGATTGCGCCACCCTGGGTTAAGGTGTGGACTCCTTGATTCCCAGGAGCCTGCATGAGAACCGGACCCCTGGTCATGGGGCCAGGGGCCTGAAAAGGCCCCAGAGAGGGAAGAAGGACCAAGTGGTGCAAGGAGATCCCAGAGTAGTGAGGAGGGGTTGCTGGCTAGCCCCTTGTCTCAAAAGAGGGGGAGGAAGAGTAAGCAGCACCCCCAGGGATCAGCAGCACCACCTAGGAAACTGGGGGGGGGGCGTAGGAGAGCCCTCGGGTGGAGGCCTAGTGCCTACTTGCCAGAGGTGTGGGGAAGGACACCTAGCGTCAGGAGGGCATGGGGAGTCTGTAGCCAGAGCTCCTGCCATCCTGAAGTTTGTGGGTGCCATTCCTAAGTGGCAGGGCCAGAAAAATAAATGGAAGGATAAAAGAGGGTTGTGTTCCCCAGTGGGAACACCCGTGGGACAGTGTCCAGCCAGTGGGGCTGGGTCCCCTAGAAGTGACCAGGGTAAGTCCACTTTTAACCTGGAGGGCAGGATGACAGGAGGTAGTTTCCTGACCGATGGGCCTTCCCAGGGTACCACCCCAGGGTGGGGTTGGCATGGGGACAGCACCCCTGGAGGGGTCCCCCTGGCTGGGGGGATCCATGGAACAGCATTGTTGGCTCAGGGAGTAGTGATCAAGAAGACCCCCTGGGGTCAGGAAGGCGTGGAACAGGAGGGTGTCCCTGTGGTAGAGGGCCTGCATCCTGGTTCTATCGCCCGAAGCTGGGAAGTCCATCAAGGTAATGATTGGTCTACCCTGGCTTTTGGCTGGGAGGGGTTGTGTAGGACTTGGCCTTTTTGGCTAAAGTTCCCTAAACTTTTGCTTTCCCCCTAGACAGTTTTCCTGACATAGAGTTGCCAATTTAGATGCTTTGGGTACTTTGCCACTGCTGATCAGTGTCAAAGTACAAGTGTTCCCTGTGTAAAGTGTAATGGTAATTGGTTGGCCATGATTGGTATGTTTGCCTTACTAGTAAAGTCCCTAGTGGTGTGCACTGTGTGTGCCAGGGCTAGTAATGCAAAGGTGCGCAGAGAAGGGAACTCAGGCCTGCAGTGTAGGGCCTGCGCGCAGTTTGCTAAGTTAGCATGTTGTCCTGACTAGTGCAACCACTTGTCAGGCCTTACTTTCCCTTTTGCGTACACAGTGGGCACCTCTGTGGTAGGTCCCGGCTAACCCCATGGCAGGGTGCAGTGTAAGTAAAAGGCAGGACATATACTGAGGTGTGTGTTATGTCCTGACAGTGAAAAACACTCCATTTCATTTTTCACTGGTGAAAGCCCATCCTGCCCATAGGACAGAATGGGGGAGGCTGGGTATTGTGTTTGTTAGCCTAGTTTCCCATAAGTTTAAAATGGAGAGGTGAAGTTTAGTATGTATGAACTCACAGTGTCATAACACATCTTTCTATGAAAGTGGTTTTGTCACTGTGTGTTCAGAAACCACTCTTTTAGAAAGTGGCAGAGTGTTGTGCTTTAAGCATTTCTGTGTGTCTCTGCTGAATGTGGATTGACTGTCTGGATCTGAGAGGGGAGAGGAGCTGGGGGAGGTCTTGACCCAGGGAGGGGTTGAGATGGCACCAGGCTGACCTGCATCTGGAGAGTAGGTGGAGGAGAAGCCCCGGGAGGTGAAGAGGCCTGGGTTGCGGCTATAAAACAATTGACCCATATCCGGCTGAGTGATTAAGGATCCAGACCCCCAGTATCAAAGGGAGAAAGGTTCACTGGGAGGGAGACACCCAGAACTAATTTAGGCAGGGGTCAGGGAACCCTGAGCACAACGAACTTCAAAGACATTTAGGCGTATAACTATGAGAGCTGAGACCCCTGAACGTTGGAATAGAAATGGATTGAGACTGAAAAGGCTTGGACCCATTTTGTGGTCAAGAGGAACCTCTGCTAAGGAAGGAACAACTGAAGAGACTGCTGGGAAGGACAGACCCTTGCTTCGTGATCTGGGGCTGGTCTGCAGTTTGCTGTTTTAACCAAGGAAGAGGCTGTTGGGACTGTGCTTTGTGCGCTGGGTCCCCGTGCTTGAAGAAGACTGTGCTTTGTGCTGTGTCTTGTTACCCCAAGGGCCCGAGGTGAGCTGGCTCCCTGTTTGGAAACACAGGAACATAAAAGTTTCCGGAGAAGTTTCAAGCGACGCGGTGGGCGCGTGTTGTGGCAGCTTGAGACCCTCGGAAGGTGTGCCCTGTGATCTTGGACACATGGAGGAGAAGTGAGACTCGGACGCGCTGGGTGCGTGTCATGGTGCACAGGAGGCGTTGGTGAAGAGCGCATGGTCAACGTGTGCATCGAAGGTGAAGTGAGTCTCGGACGCGCTGGGTGCGTGTTGTGGTGCACCGCAGGCATTGGTGAAGAGCGCCTGGTCAGCGTGTGCATCGGAGGTGACGTGAGACTCGGACACGCAGGGTGCGTGTTGTGGTGCACCGCAGGCGCTGGTGAAGAGCACCTGGTCAGTGGGCGCATCAGAGGTGAAGGGAGTCTCGGACGTGCAGGGTGCGTGTCGTGGTGCACAGGAGGCGTTGGTGAGGAGCGCCTGGTCAACGTGTGCATCGGAAGTGGAGTGAGTCTCGGACGCGCAGGGTGCGTGTCGGGGTGCACCGGAGGCACTGGTAAAGAGCGCCTGGTCATCGAGTGCACCGGAGGAGAAGTGAGGCTCGGACACGGTGAGCGTGTCGGGGTGCGTGCCGAAGGTGTTGGTGAAGAGCGCCTGGATATCAGGGCACTGGAGTTGGAGTAAGTCTCAGTGAAGCAGTGTGTGTGATTTGGTGCAACCTGGGACTGTGGAGGTGATCGGCTGATCATCGTGCGCACCGGAAGAAAGTGAGTCTCTGCAGCGCGGTGTACGTTTCTTGCTGCCTACTGAGACCGCAGGAAGGAGTGCCTGGTGAACGTGCACTCGGAGTTGACGTGAAGTCCCATCAGCGTTGTGTTTGTGGCTTCATGCCAGAGGAGACCCGGACGGTGCTGTGGTGAACGTGCACCCGGAGTAACGTAATCTCAGAGGTGTGGGGTACGTGTGCCCTGCGGCCCTCTGAGACCTTCCTAACAGTTGCGGCCCGGACCGGCAGCCCCGGAGGAGCTGATATGCCAGGCCGAGCCGCTCAGGGCCCTTGAGAAAGTTCTGCACGGAAGGCCCAGTTCGCTGAAGGAGGAGAGGAGAGTGGGGTCGCGCCCCCAGGTAACGTGGATCACTGCCTGGGCGGGGTGTGGGCTCGGAGGGACACTCTCTCGACCTCTCAGTCCTTCTGGCAATGTGAGCCTTTGCTTCGGCTCAGATTGGGGCCCGTACTGACCAAAGGAGTGGCAGTAATGGGGCCAGAGTGAGAAGCTGTACTTTATGTCATCGTTGATACGTGTGGGGGGCAACTGTTATCGAAGAGACTGACTGTCGTAATACACATTGCCAATATGGCTGCTAACGAACTGCCAGACTGTCTTATGACGCCTGACATTATTTCTGCATAACGAAGTACGCGATTTTCGCGCTACGCATTGCATTATTTCTCCATTGCAAAGTACAGGATTGTAGCAGCCCGCATTGCATTATTTCTTCATTGCAAAGTACATGATTGTAGCTACGCATTGCATTATTCCTTAATTGCAATGTACATGATTGTAGCGGTGCGCATTGCATTATTTCTTCATTGCAAAGTACGTGATTGGGGTGTGACGCATTGCATTATTCCTTCATTGCGCAGTACATGATTGTAGTGGTACGCATTGCATTATTTCTCCCATTGCAAGGTACTGGGGTGTATCGTTACACATTGCATTATTTCTCCTTTGCCCAGCACAGGATTGTATCATTACGCAGCGCACTATTGTTTGTCCATTGCAATGTGTGTGATTCTAGCATTGCGACCAGCATAGCATTTCGAAAGCTGTGGTTGGGATTTGAACCTACCAACCTGCCGGAACGAATATTACCCTTTATTATATGTTGGCTTTTGTATCGTGTGGTCTGATCGTATATCTTTTTATATAAAGTTTATAGTCGTTTTATCAAACTCGTGTGGAGTCCATTTGTGGTGTCACCAATGGGTTGCTGTGAGTGTGGTTGCACATACTGTACACTTGTGCCTTGGAGATAGGCCTGGCTGCTCATGCCAAGCTACTAAGGGGGTGAGCAGGGCTATCTCAAACGGTGTCCTTACTTGGCCTAACGTTGAGTGAGGAGTCCCGGGTCTCGCATTTGGTGACAGTGGTGCGGGACTGGGACTCCGGCTTCCAACATACGCCATCATTTTGCATTCAGTGTGCCATAAGGGTTTACCTCTGTTCGCCTCGGTGAGCTAAAAGGGGTGTCTATGAGCAGTCCTCTCCAATCAGGTACTGACTTGTGCATTTCGTCCCTCTCCACCCTGTCCACCCCTCCAACCAGTCCCATGTTATCTCCGCTGAAGTGAAAAAGTAGGTTATATTTTCTTTAATGACCTTTAGTTTAGCAAGAAAAAGCAACATATACTTTAGGCCCTCTTCTCTTAGTTTCCTCTTCACTGCTTCGAAGGATCTTTTTTCAAATTGTGAGCTGCAGGTATAGTACAGGTACATTTGGATCATCAGGCCCTCATAAATGGGCCATGACGAATATATCTCTTTACAACGCATGCTTTAGATTGCATGCCATTACAACGCGGTTGTTACAACGACTTGCTGTAGGGGGCGCGCTGGACTTAGGAATAGTATAATTTAGTATTCCTACTCCAGTTTGTGCAACAGCAGGGAAGGTGTTGGATTGTAAATCCAACACCTTCTGCCCCCTACAGCAAGTCGTTGTAACGACTTGCGATGTAATGGTTCGCATTGTACCAAAGCAGTCGTTGTAACAACTGCGTTGTAATGGCATTCAATCTAAAGCATGCATTGTAAAAGCTGTTTCCCGCCTTGATAGGCCTTTGAAGGATGACATCTCTATAATTCAAGAACCAAACTATTATCGATCTTGTGGGGAACTGGACATCAGTGAGCGGGGCAGCGCCTTGTGCGCGCGTTCCTCCACAAAAAAATTGAATACGCATTTAGTTTTCAAGATGTTCAGGATCCAGTTTGCAAGTAAAAGTTCCACCGCAGGCCCTCTGCTTCCTACGGGAAGCTCAAAAGGCCTAGATTATTGCATCTTGATCTTCCGTCTGCTTCTTCAGCTCTATCTTGAAGCTCCCTTGTCATCCCCTCTAGTTTGATCCTCATCCTATACAGTTGCTACATGTCTCCAACAGTTTTCTGAGGTCAGCACTGAAAAGCTTGATTTCTACCACCATAGTGTCAATTCTTAATTCCAACACTCGTCCAGAGTCAGTAATGGTGCACATCAGATCCGCCATCAATAGGGGGAAGAGTTTCCCTTCTAGGATATCTGGTATTGCCAAAGGCTGCATTGGTTTAGCACTTATCATCATTGTGTACTGCCCTGTTTTCTCAGTTTGCCATCTTTCACCATGGTGTCTACTATGTGCCATATTAATTTCAATCCTGGTACAGATTTTCAATCAAGATGCCTTATATACGGTTGCGCCATAGAGATGAAGTCTTCGTATACCGTGGTGAGCCACTTTTTTGCATTTCTTGACACAAGCCTTTTTGGCCATTGTCTCTACTTACCTTTCACATATCTGCTATAATTGTTCGACTTATTTTCATGCCACATTTCAATATGCTCTCCTAAGCCTCTTGTCAGTCGTTTAGTGTGGGATGTTAAATTTGAAAGTTTCAGCCACCCAATCTTTGGGTTCAGCAAGGCCAATGTAATGTTGGGCCACACTCCTTATCGTGTTCAGTGGGATCTATTAATGTTTAGTCAGCCATTTAATGCTTGGAATTCTTGAGTTTTGGTTAGTCCTCACCTACTTTTTTTACATTGTCATGGTGTGCTCACCCCTGTATCTCTGTCTATATGCTTCAGAAAATCGCAACCAGGGCTCAAATACATGTGTCAAACTTTCTGATCAATTATGGCAATCACCCATGTCCATATCTCCTGATGCAGCACTGGTTTCCCTGGGTTGCCAGTCTTTCAGCTTCCACCTTTCATGATTTCTCCCAGGTGATTTCACATCTTCGCCTGTATCTGCTGGGGTTGCACCTTGTGCGACTTGGTCCTCCCTGTAGAGTCACCCCAAACATTTTGCCTTCACCACTCCTATTTTTGCTAAATTCGTTTTTGTTGACCTTAGGACTCTATGCACTTTACTGCTGCTAACCAGTGATAAAGTGCTTGTGCTTACTCCCTTAAATATGATAACATTGCCTTACACCAAATTGGCACATTACATTTGCTTACAAGCCTCTTGTAAAGTGGTATAACATATACCCAGGGCCTGTAAATTAAATGCTACTAGTGGGCCTGCCGCACTTATCGTGCCACTCACTTAAGTTTGCCCTTAAAACATGACCCAGGTCTTCCATTGCAGCCTGAATGTAGCTTTAAACTGCAGATCAACTTGGCAATATACCCCCTTGCCAAGCCTTAAACTACCCTTTCATTGAATATGTCACCCCTTAGCCCATAGAGCAGGGTTCAATGTCATTAGAAGGTTGGACATGTACTTTTAGGTGTCGAATTTCCTGGTAGTGAAAACTCCTAAATTAATTTTTCACTACCATGAGGACTGCCTGCCCCATAGGATAACATTGTATTTCCTTGTTACATCTTATAAGTGCTACATTTGATTAGGAAAAGGTAAGCATTTCATGTTTGGTGTTTGAAAATTGTAATTAAAAATCCTCTTCAATGGTAAAGTTGGATTTTAAGTTACAATTTTGAAAATGCAATTTTTCGAAAGTTGGCATTTACATGCCCTAAACATTTGGGACCTGCTCCTGGGTCACATGACCCACGTGACTGGGTTTAACAGACAGCTGGACTTTGTTTATTCCCCCGAGACAACCACACAATAGAGGGATTAGGTATGCCTGAATGGGTCATTTGCTGGCAGGATGGTAGGCGGAGCTGTGCACAGCATTATTTGCAACTGAATAGGCTGAGCCGTGCCTTCACACAAAGGTCTTGTCACCATTGCATTGTTCATGCAACCAGCTTAGAGCCAGGGCAGAGGAGTCAGGAAATTTCAAGGACTTCAAAGAGAATCCTCTAGAAACTTCTGTTACTTCAAAGAAGACACCAGGTATAAAATAGGACCCTCAGACCCACTCTTCAGTTCACTTTCTGGACCTGGGGAACAACAGTTAGAGGACTGCCTGCTGCTGTGTACAATCACAAGACTGCTTTGCTGCACCTGGAATGACTGCTTTGCTGCCTGGAGCCCGTCTTGAATCCTCGTAGGCCTGCTTTGCTGCTTGAGCTCTTATTCTTCACCAGAACCCTGGACTACCAAAGTGACTTCAAGGGTTAGTTTGCTGGCCTCATGTTCAGAGCCTCAGGGACATAACAGGATCCCACCATCTTGAACCCACACCTGGATCCTAACCCCCCAGTTGTGCCCCTTTAATCCTGGAGCCTTTGTGGTGGCGCTAAACGTGCACAGACAGCCAAAATCCAAAACTTAGGATTTAGAAGATTTTTGGGTAAATTATGCTCTGATTACCGAAAGAAGCCCGGGACCAAACTGCTTGTCTATCCGGCCAAGTGGCATCGCCGCTCACCCGGGACTTCATGGCAGCTACCGCTACATTCATCAGTCCTTCACCAAAGGGGTATCCGGCCTATACGAACTCTCATTGGCTACAGCCTCCTAGATCATTTCACTGTAGATTTTTGATTTCCAAAAAGTAACTTCATCCAAACGTAGAAATCTTCACCGCAACTTCGTCTAGAAGCTTCCCTACGATGATGCTCCTTCCTCTGACACTGCCTGCAGCCTAGCTCTGCTGAACTTTGCCTTCTCAGAACTTTTTTCTTCAAAATTCTTTTAGACAAGATGTCTGCGGTTGGTGCTTGGATCTTTTAGGTGCTCATTTTTACTAAAATCTTTAAAAAATCATAATTCCGATACTGATTGGAAGTTGCGCCATTTTGGTGGCAAATAATTTATTAAAATTAACTCCAGCTTTCTAAATTGGTGTAGGATTTTCCTTGTTTTCACATTTCTACTATTTGTGTACTGTATAAATACTTTACACATTGCCTTAAGTTAAGCCTGCACTGCTATTGTGCCAAGCTACCAGTGGGTTAAGCACAGGTTAATTTAGTAAATGTGTTGTTCACCCTGACAGGGGATGTGACTGTTATTTGAACAGGGGTCACCCCCTCTGCAACCAACAACCCAATTTCTCACACCCTTCATTCAGCACGTTTCTCTGAATTTCTCCCTTGCCAGTCACTCCTAGACACAAGGGTTAGGGTTGCGTCTTCACCTTAGCGCTCTTTTTTCCCACACCATTCTTCCTTCCAGATTACGAAGGACCAGCCCCTTCAGGATATCCTCCCAGCAGGGTCATTATGTGGAACTACTCTCCTCCTCGGGCCACCTTGTCACCCCACCACCTCTGTATGGTACAACATTCGGCCTACGGCTCGTTGCAGGATTGCCTCCAGGGCGAGTGAGCACACTCTTTCTTTGTGGCCTCTGTCGTTGTGGGAGCCGAACGAGCCCCGTGTTTCTCAGTATGTCAGGTTTTTCCCATACATGAATACGTCCTGCTCAATGTGTGCCCCTGATGATCAAGAGGTTCTGTCTGTAGTATTATGAACTGGATGGTAATCTTTGAGCAGAATACATAAAGGTTTATATCCTGGGTCACTTGGAGCTCATTTCGGTTATGTTCCTCTGCCATCTTGTTGGCCATGCCCCCCAAATTACGTATTTATGATGCGCCTAATGAAGAATTCTAATTGAGCAATCTTTACTGGCGTAGTTTTGATACAAAGCTTGTGTAGTATTTGCCTTATATCTTGTTCTACAGTTTTGGAGTGCTGAAGTCAACAGTTTTGTAATAAGGAAGATGAATCTGCTTCCTCAGTATTGTAAAAAATTAAGACACTGGCACATAAATTATTCCTGCAAACCATAAGTTCATAGGTATGGTTATGAAATTTCCATTAAAGAAATCATAGTGAAACTGTTTATTCGAACCTTGGTGGTTTGCACAAAAACATTGAACTGTGATTATAACAATTGATCAATGTTCTGTGCTTTGGGTGGAAACATAATTGGGTAGATTTCCAGGAACTTCTTTTTCTCCTGTCTATATTCTTATCTTTTCCATTTTGTCATTGTGTTTTTAATGCTTTAAAAATGATATTATGCACCTTTTATACTAAACGTTTGAAAGAGGAAACACCACATGAAACAGCGAACAAATGGTTTATATCTGCAGGGTGTCTGGGCACTGTTTTAGGGAAATAACGAAGTGATTATCGCTAAGATTTATTTTGCGAAAGGAGTGACTTACCATCTACAACTAAAATTAATTTTCACCTCAAGGGATGTAAGTGAAGACAGGGATACTCATCTGACAGGCAAGAGATTGGTTTAAAAAAGAATGAAAAGTGTTAGCCTTCCTTAAGATTGAATTTACACCTTGCTTCTGCCGAGAGTTGTGTAGGTAATGAGTTTCTGCACTCCAGCGCATGTTTTAAAAATGTCAACACAATTCTATTCGACTACCCGGGAGATGGCATATCTCATTACTTACAGGAAGTTTACTCTGTCACCTTTGGGGTCCTGAGCACACAGATTTCAGTGGACGGCCAAAACTAACACAAAATATACACCCTGCAAGTAAACCAGAAAAAATATAAACTACCTTTGAATTCTTATTTTCAGGCTTAACGTCCAGAAACTGTAAAAAGGAGAAACTCTCTTTTAATCATACCATATCCGTATTTTTATTATATTGGAATTCGAGAAACGAGCAAAAAGACAGCTAATGTATTTATTCTTGTTTATTGTGTGAACATGATGGGTCGTGTTTATTACGGAGAAGCTGCAGTAGGAATTCATACACTGTTCAATAAAATTTAGCATCCGAGGCATATCTTATCTACTTTATAAGTAATATGTAATGTATGTTTTTGAGATAGTTAATGTTTGTTGAAAATTGTGTAAAGGATATATTCAAGTGCACGGACTGTCTCCTTTATAATTAATAAGTGAATGCGGGCCTCATAATTATAAAATATTTTACGCAGATAAACAAAATATACTATTTGTTCTGTATTGCAGTATCTCTTTTTAAATAATCTTAACACTTCCAAGCTTAATGGCTATATTGTATTCACAATGCTATATTCATGGGGGCAGATTTACAAGCCCCTTGCGCCACTTTTGCGCCGCCGTTGCGTCACTTCTGTGACGCAACGGCGGCGTAAAGCCAGCGCCATGCTGCGGGGTATTTACAACGTGACGCATCTAGGGAGATGCGTCACGTTGTAAAGCCCTGCGCCACATGAAACCTGCGTCAGGTTTCATGTGGGCGTTCCAGAGCAGGGGGGGGCGTTCCGGCGCAGGAACGCCTCGCAAAAGTGGCTGAGTGAAATCTACTAGATTTCACTCAGTCACTTTTCCGACCCGGTGCGTCAAATCCTTACGCCTGCTTCAAGCAGGCGTAAGGCGTGACGCACCATGTTAGGGATAGGGCAGGTTGGAACAGTGCTGGAGTTGCGTCGCGCTTGCGACTCAGCTTCAGCACTGCGCCAACCTACGCCGGCAGATGCGTCACGCATCTGCTTATCCTTGCGCCACGATGCACCGCATTGTAAATGCGGCGCATCTGCGGTGGCGCAAGGGCAAACTTGCGTGACGCATCTTCCCTGGCGCATCCCTGCTGATTTGGAGGGATGCGCCAGGGAACGTAAATCTGCCCCATAGTGCGCAGGGACTAACTTCTCGCTCCCTTTAATTTGCCCCTAAACATTTAGGGGCATATTAGCAAGACCCACGTTAAAATTATTGCCGTTTTAGCGGCAGGAAACTGCCGCTAAAACGGCGATAATGGGTTTGCTAATATGCGTTATGGAATTCCAATAGAAGCCCAGGTTAGATGTCCTGCACATCTAACCTGGGCTTCTATTGGAATTCCATAACGCATATTAGCTAAGCCCATTATCGCCGTTTTAGCGGCAGTTTCCTGCCGCTAAAACTGCGATAATTTTAACGTGGGTCTTGCTAATATGCCCCTTAGTTTTAGAGATTAGCTAAAAGCAGTACCCTCAAGTAAAATATTGAAAAATACATTTAAATCTGGTCGCAGTGGTTGGAGAATTGTTTGAAATGCTTGCGGTGGCACATTCGTATTTAAATGTCAATCACAAAAGGTGGGGAGCATAAGAGACCTGAGGTGGTGGCAAAGCCCAGGAACAGCCACGGTTCGTGCAAATAACAGCGGTGGGGCCGCGTGGGGGGGGACTTCGAGGGATGATGCAGAGGGAAAATTAATTATTTATTTAATTTTCCCTCAGCATCGTCCCTCCCCACCCGGCCCCACCGCCCACCACTGTTACCTGCACGGACCGCGGCTGCCCAGGAAATGAGCGTTAGCCCCAAATATGGTCCACGGTAGGGCAGGACAAGTGAGTCAGGCAGGGTAACCCAGGTGGGAGAGGGGAAGGGGCTGCATGCCTTTCGGAAGAATGCTATGCCCGCATTGCACTCCTTATGTATGAAGCTTTAAAACCTATCTTACTCCGTTTGTGGAAAGTTGAGGATCAACTGTTATCGCTAGCGAGTGTTGTGAAAGACAGGTGTAGTGGCCGCCACAAAAGAGGCCATTAGACAGCAGGTTGGCATGGGGGCTCAAGTCCATTGGACTTCTACAGGTTTGCCTGAAATTGGAGAGCATGTGCCCCAACTTAATTCAGGTAATGTCGCGGCCCCAGTGCCTGAAGGCTCTCTAGGGGGTAGGGAGCCGGTCTTTTTAAACCCTTGCCAAGATTCACTTACGCTTTTTAAAGGCCCTTCGAAACTTTACAGAGTGTCCTGAATGCCTTGTAGGGAAGGAAATCCTCTGTTTCTTAAAAAACCAACTGAAGCTAATTCATTCTAAATTTGGCTCTGGTTGCCTTCATGTACCCCCCGATAGTGCCCCATATACTGTAATACTTGTAGGTGTCCTTCCATTGCCAGTAGGGGCAATTGAGGACTGTCAAAGTCTCATCAACAAAGCAGCCCAATGGTGCATGAGGAATGCCAATCCCCCTTTTCCAATCTTTGATGAAATACTTATGGCTCGTAGAGTTCAGTGGGTAGGCCCCACGCATATATTATTGGAGGGCGACTGCACTGTTTTAAATTTCAGAGATCCTGAATTTGTAAGGTTCATTTTGATGTGTGTGAATAATATGGTTTTAAATTCAGGTAACATAAAGGCAGATCCTCTGGTTTTTTTTACCCTCCACAACTTGATTTTAATCCCAATTCCATTCACAATAATCCTTTTAGATCAAGACAAAACGGCACCCAAAGGCACATTTCAACCCAGCGCTTGTTGGCCCCTTTTATTCATGTACATACATTTGAAGTGATATCAGGCCTAGCAGACCCGGATTGATGCCCACAGCCAGACTCTTTTACAGTTCTATCCAAAGAGTTTAGAGGAGTCAAAGCCTTATCAGGGGTTGTAAAAACAGGGAAGCAATCAGTGCCTAATGGTGAAGTTCCAATTGTGCCCCAAATTATCGAAGTGCCCAATCTGGCTCAAAATGATGACCCCCGCTTTGCAGCTTTATATTGAATATTGCGGGGTTAACTCGAAGTTGAGTAATGTTGACTGGGTGAATTCTGATTCAGGTTTTGACCTTATTTGTTGGCACAAGACTTGGTCAACAGTGGATTTTCATATAAATGGGTTTCGTTCTTTTTGTATCCCAGCTAATCACACCACCTCTGGTAGGGCGATGGGTGGATTGGCAATGCTTTTGGCTGTGAAACATGCTTTGGTGAAAACAAAAGTAATTTGTTCTTCCCTGTTACATCATATAGTATGATTATCTAATTTAACTTTGGTAGATTTGTTAATTGTAAATTATTTCAATAACATTTTGAATCATCGAAATTCGCAGGTAGCAGGTGATCTGCAAGAAGAAATTAGCAAAATTCAATCTATGAGGTCCCGTTATGTATATTATGTTTTGGTGATTTTAATTGTAATCTTTGTAAATTTAGTGTGATTCACATTTGTGGGCTGAATGATAAGGATGGTCAACCATTGTCACATTTTAACCATTCTATTTATGGGGAAGCTCTAAACAAAATTGTGACAGCCAGTGACTTTTTTGTTTTTAGATGATTGTGTAAGAAAATCTAACAGGGATTGCCCGAGCTTTGTGGGGGGTGGGCACGCAAGTGTAATTGATTTTATGTTAATGTCCAGAAATTTTATTAATATAGTTGAGGATTATAAAGTCATCCCCCATTGTTCCAGTGACCATAATCCCCTAACAGCGTCTTTTTATTGCAAACAAGGAAAACCCAATTGCATGAAGTCCCAATAGGCTATAACGCCAATCAAGGGAACTGGTATGTCCAAGGGCATTTGTAGAAAATATAATTAGTGGAAACGTTGAGCTTGTTAATAGCTGTTTGAGTTATGAGAACCTACCAGCTGCCATTGTCCAGGATTTTGTAAATCTGTGCGCAGTCATTTCTTCTAAACCTAGGGTGAAACCTCATTGTCATAAGGTGAAGCCTTTAACACAGTGGTTTAATAGAGCTTGTACAGAAGCCCACAAAGATTTAAAAGGGGCTCTTTTGGCCATCCCACATGACATATATTTAGTCAGGACCCTGAGAAAGCATTATAAAGTTATGATTAAACAAAGAAAAGAAGAGTTAAGGTCAGAGTCCTGGTCAGATTTGGAGGAAGCAGGGGCCTTCAAAGATACAAAAAGGTTTTGGGACATTGTTAACCGTGCAGTTTTTACAGAGGTCTCCTCTCAAAAAAATGGACTCATTAATTCTTGAGGACTCAAGGGTGGCACATTTTACAAAAATATTTAACCCTGCAAATAAGGCGGGTACTCTGGGTGATCATGAATTTAAAGAGACCCTCTACATGGAACAAACAATTGTATTCAGTAACTATTACTGTAGTAGAGGTGGAGAATGCAATTGCTCAGGGCATTCGCTTAAAAGCACCAGGCCCTGATGGGATTCCATCGACCTTTTTAAAAAAAAACAGTAGCTTGTAAGCGTCAATGTTGACAAACATCTTTAGAGCCGTTATAGTGGGACCCTTGCCAGCCTCATAGAGAGAGGCTATAGTAGTCCTGGTAATAAGAAGTGCAATAACAATGATCCAGGCTGCTATAGACTGATATCATTGATTGATTCTACAGTAAAGGTCCTGGGTAGGTTCCTCCTGGCTCAACTAGAAGACTAGGCTGCTGTAAATAAGATACTATCAAAAGCCCAGTACGGTTTCAGGCGAGGAATGGGTACTGTAGAACAGTGCCTCAATCTATCACTGGCTGTCAGTAAATATGCCAAGTCCATGAAGAGCTATTTACATCTTGCTTTCATGGACTTGTTGTGTGCTTTTGATATGGTCAGCCATGATAGATTGTGGGCATTGTTGGACAAAATGGGGGTAGAGGAACCATTAGTTGCCCTATTACATATGTTGCACCATGATACCTCAGTTCAAATCCATTATGGCCCCAATGGGGAGAAATCAAGATCCATATTTTCAACTAAAGGGGTTCGTCAGGGTTGCATTCTGGCCCCATTTTTATTCCCTATATGCACTAATGGACTAGAGGCCCACCTGTTGTGGGACAACCTTGATTATCGTAAAATTGGCCCTGATTTTTTTCCAATGCTTCTATATGCTGATGATGCTGTCCTTATTGAAAGGACAGTAAATAGCCTACAGAAATCCCTCTAGGCCTTTGTTAGTTTTACGAAATCTCTTGACCTGAAGGTTAATCATAAAAATTTGTTTGTCATGATCTGTCGCCCGAAACTAACAAAGTCCAGAACCTTCATGGTTCAGGGGAATATAATTACTAAGCTCAATAGCTTTTCTTACTTGGGACTAGTTTTTAATTCACAGCTATCATGGGACACCCTACTCAGCGTTAGATCTTTGCAATCGTATAGAATGCTTCATATGGAGCAGGCGTTTGGGGCTACGGCAACTGTTGAAAGCGCCAGTTAGTGGAAAATAATTTTACCTGCTGACTTTTAATAGTCCTGAAAGGTACATCTACTCTTTTTTGCCATTCAGAACTGGGTTTTGGAGATGATGGAGGACAGAATTGTGCTTGCACCCTTGCTGGTATGGGCAAAGGTTTGGACTACTCTCAAATTAGAGTTCACAAGGGTAAATGTCCGAGACTGTCTTTCCATTTCTAATTCTGATAGTATTCCGTGGCTCAGGTATTTAAAACTAACCTTTCCAGATTAGCATTAATTAATCTTTTTAATAATCCAGCTGTAATGCCCCAACAAGTAAAACCAATGATTAAAACCGCTTATGCAGTAAGGGTTAGTGCATATCATGCACAAGTTTTGAGTCGGCAGTGTTCCGTGGCTCACTTGAATCTGGCTTTACTAACAAACCAACCTCAATTTTACTTGGCTTTTACTACAAATCAACAACATAGATTTTATTTGACTAGATTTTGTCTCTCTTTTGGTGCACTTTCTGGTAGCTTTCCCACAGCAACGCAGCTCGTCTGATAACCTTGTCATGTGTCCATGTCATATTATGACAAAACAGTGCACTTTGCACTTTGTTATGTATTGCCATTTGTATAAGAATGTAAGAGCTACGGGGCATATTAGCAAGAACCTCGTTAAAATTATCGCCGTTTTAGCGGCAGGAAACTGCCGCTAAAACGGCGATAATGGGCTTGCTAATATGCGTTATAGAATTCCAATAGAAGCCCAGGTTAGATGTGCAGGACATCTAACCTGGGCTTCTATATCTAACCTGGGCTTCTATTGGAATTCTATAACGCATATTAGCAAGCCCATTATCGCCGTTTTAGCGGCAGTTTCCTGCCGCTAAACGGCGATAATTTTAACGAGGTTCTTGCTAATATGCCCCTACATTTTTGGCCCCATTGTTGAGACAACTCCGTCCATGTGCTTATGTAGATGGTTTTAATTATTTGCTCTCTTTGCACTCTTCGGATATTTGCTCAGCGGTTTTAATCTTTATTAGAAGAGCTATTTGTAGGGATAGCAGTGGGTAGGAATTATATGTAACTTGTTTTATTATATGATTATGTTTTGGTATATATATGTCATATTGTATGCTCTACAGGATAGTGGTACTTAAATTGTTTTTGATGCTTTTATTGCTCAGTGAATGGACTGTGGGGCATATTATCAACGGCCAGCGATAATTATCGCTGGCCGTGCTTAGCGATAGATTTCTTATCGCTGGCTATCTCTGGAAATTATCGCCCTGGTAGCGCGTTATTAACAACACGCTTCTCCAGGGCGATAAAAATTCCAGAGATAGCGAGGTTATCGCCGTTTGCAGGGAACATCGCTGGTTTTCCAGCGATGTTCCCTGCAAAGCGGCGATAACTCTGCTGATACGACCCTGTGGTCGTATCAGCAGAATCCACCCCTATGTTAGGGATGGCTAAGTCGGGATTATAGCAGACGTTAGATTTTGGCGAAAACTGCCGTTTTCGCCAAAATCTAACGTCTGCTATAATCCTGTGAGCTGCCTTGTAAATATCGCGATGTGCACATCGGCGATATTTACAACGTAGCCCATCTGGGGTACGCCAGTAACGCCCACTTTGCATCTCATTAGAGATGCAAGGATGGGCGTTGGGGGAAAGGGCGATAGTGCAGGGATTCACGCGATAGCGTGACCTCGCTGATTAGGCGATAGAATTATCGCCGCTTTCCGTCCGAAAACGGACGCTAAAGCGGCGATAATTGACTATCGCCTGGTTGTTAATATGCCCCTGTGTTTTTAATGATGTAATTTATTGATTCGCTTTTCTGATTTATTTTTAAATCAGATAAAGCTTGTTTTTGACCGGTATTTAAATGTCATTGTCCTTCTCCGAGCACAAGTGAGATTTGTGAGATGTCAGCAGCTTTGCAAACGGTTTGCATTCTGTACTCAAGAGTGGATATTTTTTCAGTGTCTGTTAGCACAACATTTAGGATGTTCTAACCGTAGAAAAGAATTGGGAAAGGGAATTTGAAGCTAGAAAGCCAAATTAGCTCGGTGGAGATACAGTGGCGACGTGTGCATGTTAGACAGCTGCTGTTAAAATAACACTGTGTGCAATTTGGATCAATGGCACCTTGAAAATGTGATCTTGTTTTTTGTATAAAAGAAAAACCATCCGTTCGAAACAAATCTCCACAATGCAAATGACACATGCAAAGAAAGATGTCTCTGGTTCTCATAGAAGTAATCATCTATGACAGATCAAACAACTGCCATGTTCACCAGAGAACACAGTGGAGAGCACACAAAAAGTAGAGTTGAAGAAATAAAAAATAAGTAACAAAGTAGGCACTTGGAGAACTGCTTTGTAGAATTCAGTAATGAAAAATAACTTGGTATGGGCAACAATCATAGTCAATGAGGCAATACACAAATGCATGTTTAGTACTCAAAAATGTTGGTGATATTAAGTATACCATGACAGCACACTAAATACATGGGTGCATATTTATCAAAGTTTTGCATTGCCCTTGTGCCACGCAGGTAGCGCAAGGTTGACGCAAAACCTAGAAAGATATTTACCAAGCCACACAAGGCCACCTTGCCTGTCCCTGCATGGCTCGGTAAATCTGGAGTAAGGCAAGGCAGTGCAAGTGGCTGCCTTGCGTTACTTTCTCCAGGGAGGCGTTTCATGGGTGGAGCATGGGTGGAGCATGGGTGTTCCCTCGGATCCACCCATGGATTTTGATGCATTCCCAGATTTACCAAGACTACTAAAACTGGGAATGTGCCAAAATGCTATGCCTTCTTAGGGGAGGAGTAACGAGGAGAAGTATCTTTTTTTCTCCTAATTTTTTTCCTATTTTTACGTGTGCTACATTCTGTACTACTGCATTTTGCTGTGTGAAACAATTATAAATAAGGCACATTGTGTGCATAGGAGTGGGAGCTACAATGATTTTTAGTCAAAGGCAAATCGGATTAACACCCTGCCCCCTTTTTGACTGTGATGCCACCCATAACTCTTGCCTTATCAGGCGACCCAGGACACATCACTTTCAGAGCTATGCCAGCTCCTAAAACACATCTGAAATTAGAGCGACCCTTGGCCATGCCCACTCTGAAATTAGGCCTCTTAAAGTAAGACACAGTTTTAGGTGAATCAAGCCCCCATCTTACACTGCCATTTTACACAGATCATCCGAAGTCTGAAGTCTAACTACAAGGACTACCCTACATTGTAAATGATGCTGCTGTTTAAGGGGACACAGATAACAAAATAAATATGCATGTGTCTCAGCTATGTCTCTTGCTGTGTCTTACTGATTCTTAGCCACATCAACTGGAGTGCACTTGCCCAGCCACAGGTCAGAACAGGTAGAACTGGGTGTGATATGGCTAGGACCTGCCATGCAGAAAAAAAGTGCAGTGTTCTCAGAAGGTCCCCTCGGAAGATGTACATTACATCTTGTGCCTCAGAAGCTTTGTGGCTGTCCACCCACTAATTGACGTTTTACAGCCCTAAACAAATGCGATGGAAGAGTAGATACTAATTTAGAAAATTCAAAATGTAAATTAAGTTAAATCCGGCTTGTGGGAAATAGACAATGAGAAGCGCTACAGTACATTTCGATTAGAATTGACATTTGAGTGTTAAAGTTTTACAGTGCTTAACGTATGGCGGTGACCAATTGGGCTAGAAACACATTTCTCTCCACTAGTGCTACTTCCCCTCTAAAAGACAAGAAGATGTGTTATTGTCTTTCGTGATGCAATTTATCGGCCTCATCTACAAGAAAATGACGCAGCGCCGCAATCCACTTAATTGCGCCATGCTGCTTCTTTTTCAAAGCTCAGGGATGCGTCGTATTGAGAAAAATACAATGCACCCTGTGCTTTCTTCTGCGCTGGGGCACAATTGGCTGACATGCGCTAGAGCAGGCACCCTTGCGTCATTTTGCAAGGGTGCCTGCACTGTGGGAATGATAGTTTTTGCGAAGGGAGGGACACCTTCCTGCACAAAAACAATTATTAATTACATTTTCCTCTTTCTATGCGTGCTGCAGAATGCAGCATGCATAGAAAGAGGAAAGAGAGAGGCAAAATAAAAGTATTTTTCCTCGTTATGCCATTTCTACGGATTCTGACTCATTCCCAGTTTCATAAAATGTTGTAAATCAGGGAATGCTTCAAGTTCCATGGATGTTGCATGGTAACACCCACAGCAACACCTATGTAACGCCCCTTTCACGCAGAGTAATGAGTTAAAGGGGCCCATATTTACAAGGCCATGAAAAGTCATGCAGGGTGACTTTACTTGAGCTTGTAAATATAGGCGGGCGTCAAAAAAAGTGACAAACCGACGGCACAATGGGCTTGTAAATAAGCCCCTGAATATTTTTTTTTAATTATTTGTCTCAATAACTCTCTGTGATCGTAGGAGACTGAGGGGATCTAGATGCCTGTGGAATGTTGCATCACACGGCAAACTTTAATTAGAACTAGAGATGGTCACTTGGAGAATTCGCGAGCAGGGCAATCATTTGGAACCAAAGAGTTGAATTTGATGTTACCACTGGACTTTCTAAAACCGTGTAAATCTAACCGTTGTTCTATTTATAGTATTTTAGAAATCACGATATAAAAACGATATGTGCAGCTTATAAATACATGCCTTCCTCCTACCCTCAACCAATCAGAAAAAAACAGATGAGAGCGAAAAACAGACTGTATTCACTCGAATGCAATATTTGATCGTTTTACAGAAGGATTATAAATGACACTTAGAAAACTATGAAATACCAATAAGTAGTCTTTAAGGACGAAGCGCACATACTCTACTCTCCACTGATATATTGGTGATGATATAATTACCGTGTGCTTTTTTTCAATAATACATTTGTGATCTAAAAGATTGCATTATTAGGCGCCCAAGTAAAATGCATGTTATTTTTTACCATGTATTTATCATGTTGGAGATATATTCACCACAAATCAACATCCAAATGTGTGCTTGGGTATCATTCACTCTTTGCACAGCAACCTCCAAGATATTTTTCAAATTCTTTAAAGACTACTTGCTCAAGGCTGCAAGACTTAATATGGACAAGTCTGGAAATATTGCTATGGAAACATTAAATACGTAGTTAACGTTTTAAATAACGTCTTCTATTCTGACAAATAACTCTTTCATGTTTCAGCGCCAAAATGTAGAAAACAGTGAAAGTGACTTCAGAACCAGATTACATCCCTTTACTTACCACAATGCAGGGAGATGAAAACAATGGACTTGAAATTTGTCAGGTAGAAAACACTAGCAAGATCAGCTTTATGGTGTGCAAATTCACATTTTTTTGCTTAATTTCTTGAAATTATATATTAATTTTGCCAAATTTTACAAAATGCGAGTGTGTTAAAATAGGAAATGTAGGCCATACATCTTGTTCAATTGTCACATAAATTGCACTTGTATTTTTCCTTCAAGGGTTTTTCTGCTCTAGTCATTCTCTGGAGGGATTAAATCTTTTAAAATTGTGCACCTTCGAAAATGCCACCTAAAAAATGCTGAGGCCTAATGAGTGTGTAACTGATCTCCAGTGGCGGCCGACACGCATGTGGGGTGGCAGGGCTGGAGGGTAAGGGGGTCTTAAGAAAAATAAAAATACACTTACCTCCTGTCACGTCTCTCCCACATCGTCTCTCCTTCGGGCGAAGTCACCAAACAGGAAGCACATCAAGGCTCCCCTGAGCCAATCACAACGCTGCAATGCAGTGTTGTGATTGGTCAGAGTGACATGGTTCAGTGCTCAGATGGGGACTGGGGGCCTGGGCATGTTCTCCACCCAGGCTGTAAAGCAACCTGGGTGGAGAACATGCTAATTGCTCATGACTGTTTGGTTGTTCCAAGAGGGCCGGTCAAAGCATCATGCGCACTTCAGTGTGCTCACCACTCCTCCCCTGCCCTGCTCTGTCAGCAGAGAAGCCCGCCCCATCCCGCCAAGCTGCCAAACCAAGACAAAATAAAATGATAATGGCAGCATTTTATTTTTCCTTTCTTTCACTGCTTCAGAGCAGTAGGCCGACGCTCCTCCTCCTTAGTGGAGGAGCCGCTACTGCTGATCTTTTTATAATTACTAAGAAATACTACAAAATTGGTGAACCTTCATCAAAAATGACAATGCTTCTGACAGTGGAACGTAGGGCTACTGCATGTATTATGAAAGCAAAGTGCACATCCGGAACATTGTGGCCGATTCACAAAGGGCCTCTGCACTTTTGGCGGAGCCCCCGCTGCCGTGGAGGGAGGGTTCCATGCTCATGGCGGGACCTCCATGCTGCAGTTACCCATTGCGGAGGTTGGGTCCCCCACCTTGAGTGTGGGCCCCCCACCGCGACTGCGGGGCCTCATCCACGATTGTGGCTGCCCTTTGTGAATCAGCCCCTTTGTTTCTTATTTGAACTTTGAAAATGTGGGCTCAGGCATTCTTGAGGCATACAGTGATCCAGGGAACCGCTGAATGCTTTCCAAAACGCCACTCACAGAATGCATACGTTTTTTCAGCATGACAGAATATGATTTAAGTGAAAATACTATCTCTAGAAGTAAACAAAATCCTCAATTTACAGAACATGTCACACGACGACGGTATACATTAACAGGAACCTTTGCAAACTTTGTTAAGAGTGTATGAAGATGAATTCACAACACATTGCATTTGGGGGAAAAATAAACTTTGTACGCGTTATTCTTGTGTAAAAAATATAAGAATATTGTCCTCTGTCCTTCACATAATTTCTGCGCTTAAGAATGCTTAAATTGGCATGTCCGAGATGCGACGATTCCCTGGGCATGTCTCTAAATCTGGACCTAATATTACTGCTGTGGAAGGCGCTTGCATCTGTTCGAAAATATTTAATTGCCCACATCTGGAAGGAGACGACTAATTCTCCAGTGCAAAGACGACCAACACAGTGGGCTCAATTAAAAAAGCCAAGCACAGTTTAATCTTTTTATCAGTGACCTTGCAGCAAGCAGCCTCACAGAAAGGTGGCAAACCAAGTCTCAGCGGCATACCAATTAATCCCTCATTTTATGCAGATTATACCGTTCTCTTGATAACAATGCAGAACTGCAAGAACATATAGCAAGTTACCTGGACAAATATTGGCTACAATTCTGGCAAAAATAAAATTGCCTAGTGTTTGGATATTTAGAGTTCAGCCTTAGATGGATTACACCGAGAAACAGAGAGAGAGGGAGCATATTTTTCTCTCCTGTAGGTATAAAATGGATATTATTAAAATATTGATCATGGTGATAGTAAGGGTCAGTGGCAAGTCTTTTCAGGCCATCTTTAGCCATGTGTAAATTCAATGATTTATATAGTCATAGTTTCTGCAAGTAAAAAAGTTCTGGTCCTGAACTTTTAGAGTTTGCAAATATGCTCATTTGCCCACAGTAAGAATTGCTTCGCAGTGCAGAGATGAAATGCCAGTTTAAATAGAAATAACAACCTATTTGGTGGAGAAAAACTTTTTGTGAAATTTGTTTTTTTCCACTTGAGAATGTGCGATAAAACACTCATTATCACGAAATAGAACATTGTGCTAAATCTGTATTCAGTACAATACATAGCAAAAACAGTTAATTATAATGCAGGAGAAATACATTGAATTTCACGATGTGAAACTCTACTTGCTGGTGGTTTGTTGGCCTTACCACACATGACATCATCTTCCTAATTTATTTATGCCAAGGGATTCTTAGTTTTGCTATTCACTGTATAGCACACAAGTTTAATTTTAAAACATTGATATAATAGATATGTTTCTGTTCCCTAACATCAATGCATTTCTCAACAACCCCAATTTATAGGTCTTCGGAAGAGGCAGCTTTAGCTGTATACTGTTAGAAGGCCTATTGTGTACAGTACCATTTCTTGGAGTGGGCTTTGGGCCTGCTCATTGTTTATCATTGGGTGGCAGTTTTATTTGCTTGCTTCTTACTCAATGGTTTTCTTCCTCTTCTTGGGTTTATCTCTCCCCTGGACCATAGTTTTGTAGCATCCTTTTGATTGGATGTCTTGTATTGTTCCCCAGCTGACATGATGGAGATAAGTATTCTTTTTCAAGCAGCACTCCAATAGAGTGCCTGTGATTTCTTGCTCTCTCCCTCGTGTGCAGCTTCCCACCTCATATCCACACACCTGTACAGTCCATCGTGCTTTCCCCACCAGCTCATCCTTTGCGTCCCCACACTTCTGCCTCCCTCCTGATTTTTGGGGGATTTTTTCTACCTCCAGCCCCTGCTCAATGTTTCTCCCTCCCAGTTGGTGGGATTGAGCTGCTCCCCTGCTCCTCCATTGTCCCAACCCTCCCGCTCCAGTTTATGTTATTTTTATTTTTGTAGAAGGCCCCGTAGCTGCAATTTGCGAATTAGCAACTCTTTTCTCTACAATGCTATTTTTTAAATTTACTCCTTTAAGATAGATGTCTGACATTTTAAAATAGTAAATTCAAAGTAAAAAATGGCCACCACAGGCTCATGGCACACACATGTGCATGCTCAGTGACACATGAGCAAATATATCATTGTGCTGGCCTGACCAGTTTTCCTTTTCTGTTTTTGCTGGTGCTGTTCGGCATTGACAAGTATTTGCAAAGCCAAAAGGTTGGCTAACACATTTTAAAGATGAGGCCAATTGGCTTTGCTAATGCTTGTTCCCAAACTCACCACTGCAATAGCAAGGCCCACCCTCAACTTGTTTAGTTGTTTAAAGCAATGGAAATATAATTACAGGACATTTATGTTCGGTTGCCTTTTCGTAAGATTAGATTCCTGAGGGGAGTACTTCTTGCTTGATAGATATATGTCTAATTGATATTTGGCAGCAAGCACATTGCTTAATAACAACTACCACATTTTCAAGAACTAGCAAAGGAAAGCTGGAGTCCATGCTCACACTTTTACACCTGTGTGGGTGGAATATAAACTGCATTCTATTTGCAACATCCAATTGCTTCTATACTTTTTTCCAAGCACTCAAAAGGTGATGGCAGGAATACTTGCAAGAAGTCTAACGACTCTCAACCAACCTCTTGGAGTCGAATTCCAACCAATCACTCTTTTGGCTGGGTCAAAACTGAGATGGCGTGGTGGGGAAAAGAAGGCTATGTTTGAAAATGCTACCCAAAACGATTGCCAGTGGTTAGACTTATTGCAAGTATTCCTCCCAAAACCTTTTTTGTGTTTTATGTATAATTTAGGACACCTTAGTAGGTCCTTGGTAATGAGCCAAAAACTAATTCTAAGTGTGAGTTGCAATGTGGCCTTGCAAAAGAATCACTATTATATAACATATTTTGCAATATAAACATTGATATGCATGGCAGCGCAATTCCTCCAAATAGGTTTGCTTAAAAAATAATGTGTAGGTAGCTAAGCAGAACGAGTTTTTAAAGGACCAACACACAAACAATGATGGAGTGCACAGGATGTATAGGTACATAAGTACATAGGTACATAAGTTAATAGGAATATATACATTTAGTACTCTAAATTCAAATGATTTAACTGTGAACACCAGATCACCAGGGTATGTTGTCACTCTTCACCAGTCGATGCTCATTAACTCCTGTGTTGTTCCAGCCAATGACAGAATCTAGCCTCAGGTTTGAGTTTCCACATACATGTATGAGTTTTATTTTTCTTAACTTTGGCCTGTTCGGTGAAGTGATACAATACAATTTACCACCAATGTCAGCCTGCCCATCTATTAATGACTTGCATAGTGTGTCCATCGGTATCTTAAGCAAAAGTACAATTTCAAACATAAGGGACCATGACATATATATATTTTCTTTTAGTGTACATTCACTAGTCCTATTGCTACTAGGCATTGGCTCCACCTTCCTCAGATCTACTACTTCTATTGTGACCCTTAGGGTTCTGCTGCTGCCCAGTCCCACTACTTGCCCCTTCCCAGCACTGGATGTGCAATTCTCTGAATCATACTACAACCATCTACTGTTCCTCTAGAGGGCATTCTTCCTTATAATAAACTAATTTCTATTGTCTCAGTCATGCATATCATTGCATTCCCTTTAACATATCAATTTCTGAATAGCCTTTAATGATCTTACTAAATATAGGGGGGCAGATTTACAAGCCCCTTGCGCCACTTTTGCGTAATTTTAACATGGGAAAAGTGATGCAAAAGTGGCGCAAGGGGCTTGTAAATCTGCCCCAGAGTGAGAAACATTACTATGCCATAGCATTTCACAGGCTCCACTTCTTGACCACTGACTGCGTCCAGTACTTCCAGGATACAACCTACCAAATGATATCAAATTTTCGTCTGTGCAATTATTTACACTATGCTAATTTAATGTTTTTCAAAATCCTCAGAGCAAGAGTCCTTAGGACATACATTTCTCTTTCACCTTTGATTCAATAATGCCTTGTTGAAAGTGTCAGGGCCCACTGTTATGACACTAGGATTGTAAGGGTTAGGGCTGCTCTCCTGCTGGCACTGGACAAGACCTTGGTCAACCACACCTTTTTCTAAGCCTTGTTTATACAACATATGTTAAAAGGCAACTACAGAGGTTAGAATGCATACCATAATACAGATAAAGGAGGATTTCCACAGGTGCCCTTCAGATTAGAAGAAGATCTTGAGCATTTCCTGTTGATACGTGGGATGGAAACAGACTTTCTAAAACAATCCTTCCGTTTTTTCCTATGCTCACATATTGTGGATCATTGGATGATATATACTGCCATTAACGTTCCTGAATACACGTGAACCTACTGATGGCTGTCAGGACATTACCACCTGCCTATTTATTTAGTAAAGCATAATTGTCTATCTGTTGCTTTGGCAGACTCCCCCTAAATATTCAGCCTTACAGCATCAGAAGGCAACATTGTTTCGGTGGAAAAGGGATACCTCTTCAGGTTCTCGGAACCCAGACCTGGTGTCCTAGAGATGGAGCTTATAATTTACAGATTGTTCAATGCATACTTTTCGGGCATTCACCCCTATCTATATCAGTTTAGAGACCTCTACTTTTCTGGCATTCATCACTATCTAGAACAGTTCAGTGACCTCTACTTTTCCGGCATTCATCCCTATCTAGAACAGTTCAGTGACCTCTACTTTTCCGGCATTCATCCCTATCTAGAACAGTTCAGTGACCTCTACTTTTCCGGCATTCATCCCTATCTAGAACAGTTCAGTGACCTCTACTTTTCCGGCATTCATCCCTATCTAGAACAGTTCAGTGACCTCTTCATTTCCAGCATTCACCCTATCTAGAACAGTTCAGTGACCTCTACTTTTCCGGCATTCATCCCTATCTAGAACAGTTCAGTGACCTCTTCATTTCCAGCATTCACCCTATCTAGAACAGTTCAGTGACCTCTTCATTTCCAGCATTCACCCTATCTAGAACAGTTCAGTGACCTCTACTTTTCTGGTATTCAGCCCTATCTAGAATAGTTCAGTGACCTCTACTTTTCCGGCATTCACCCCTATCTAGAACAGTTTAGTGACCTCTAATTTTCCTAGCATTTACCCATATCTAGAATAGTTTAGTGACCTCTACCTTTCCGTTCGCTCCTAGCACTTTCAAGCAACAAATCTAGAAACGCAGAACATTAAAAACATAAAGCAGTGCCCAACCCCTTTTTTTCAAGCTTTCATTATGATTTATGACATCATTTAGATTTTGAGCCTACTGAAAACGTTAAGGTTTTGGAGGATACACTAAATACAGAGTAGAATCTACTGGCTGAATTTCTTCCTCAGAAATATCCTTATGGCCAATGGATTCTTCTCAATTATTGGATGCAGAGCAACTGTCCAAAAGTGATTAATGCCCTGCCCATTCAATTTAGAATGCATACATGCTCTATACATTTGAAGTCCTCCATTACGAGTTCGAAGTAGACCTGTCTGGAGATTCCGGATTGGCAGAATTACTATTTCAAACTGGTATCTTCACACATATTTGCTGCTATTATGAGTTAACCCATAGGGAATTGGGAATAACTGTGCAGATCTGGATTTTCTAGTCGTAAAACCTCATGAAATTCCTAATTCTCTGGGGGGGTTAAAATTTCTATTTACCACCTGCTCCAAACAGGTACCAAGTAGGAGTAAGGGCTCTGTGTGGGCTCGGGGTGGAGGGATGAGGGTTAAGAGACTAGAGGAGGGAAGGAAAAGATTTGTTCTGGCAGTTGTGGCTATTGAATGCTCCCCGATTTCTTTAGAAATGTCAGTTTGGAGGGAGACAAAGGCTGGCTTTTGTTTCAGTCAAAACCTCATACAATTCTATTAGCCAGAACTAATGGCAGGTACAACCAGGCCAGGTGATCCCACATCTGGCTTTCCCATATTCAGGATCACCCGAAATGACTTTACCCAGTCAGTAATGATCAGGCGGAGCACTATCCCACCCGGGAATACTAGTGCATCTGCCTTGTAGTCAGGCCCATAATAGGGCAGGCATGATATCCTATGCTTTTTGGTGCATGTTGTGCATTCTCCAAATGACAAATAATGACCTAAGGGGATTGTTTAAAGTTTGAGGGGTGACCCACCAGACTACCGGGACAGTGGAGGGTGTCCTCTACTCCCATGATGAAAGACTTCCTGCCACACTTAGAGGATCCCAGTAGGCAGACAGGGACCTCAATGGCTTCATCAAAACTGCTGCAACGTCGCTAAAACACAAGTTTTGCATCCAGGCACCATTTTTAAAGTGCCCACTCATTATTTTTTTTTTTTAAAAAGCATACACCCAAAGTAAGAGCTTGTTACTGAAAAACACAAAAATGGCCCTGGCATGAAGACATTTTCTTCCAGCACATGGGGCCATTTTTTGTTTTCCAGTGAGAGACTGCCAGGTTTTCGCTGGCAGTCCATAACATTTATGTCAGAACATCTGTGCTAAATAGGGCAGTCAGTCTGACGCACATAAACGGATAGCTCAGCACCCGATGGACCACCAGTCAAAGGTTTCTGATGGTCTAGCCAGCAGTGCTTCCACTGTTGGAAAACTGGAGCTGCTCCCATTTTAATTAGAGCAGCGGGTGATGTGCAATTTTCCCAACGTAATCCATTATCCGTAGCCAAGCTAGCCTTAAATAGTGGTCCCAGGTAGATGAAAGAAGTGATGGTTACCACTTCCTAAGTAGTGAGGGGGGACTATGGCGTGACAGCATTCTGGCTGAATGGCCATCAGGTCATAGGATGCCAATGCTGGAGCTAGCTGAGGCTTCACCTATGGAAACCTAGGGGCATAATTATGAGGGCCTTGCTTCATGCTTGCACCATGCAATGTGATATATGCATTGCGCAATCCTCTAAGTCATATATATGAAGTCATGCAAAGCCACTTTGCATGGCCTTGAATGGCTTAAAAAATATGGAGTAATGCAGCGGAGGCATTCCATAGGCATTGCAGTGGATGTTCCTATGCAAATACCATGTTTTTGGATGCATTCCAAGATTTACCATACCTGGTAAGCTCGGGAATGCGCCAAAAAGATACACCTCCCCTGGTGCGGCATAACTGGAAGAAATATGTTTATTTCTCATTTTTTCCTCTTTCATGCATTCATTATACAGCACACATAGAGCCTCATTTACAATATTTTGGTGCACGGCTGCGCAGCAAGCCTTACTACTGCGCTGCTGTGCATCAAAATAAAAGGGCAAGAATGCACCATATCTACAAGATACAGTGTATTCCTGTCCTCCCATGTACCAGAGCGAAAACAGCAGATGTGCGCCAGTGCTGACACCCTTGCGTCATTTTGCAAGAGTGCCTGCGCTGAGGCGATGATTGTTTTTGTGCAGGAAGAGACACCTTCCAGTGTGTGGCAACTGAGTTTATATAATTTGTACAGGACCCTTTTTGGGGTTCCTAGTTGTGAATGTGGGGTGAACATTCCTTCCTTATGTGCACCACTTTTACTTGTTTGAATTCTGGTATATCGTGTTAACTGTCAGGTGAGCGCTGAGAGAAACCCTGACCTTCACCAATCTTTCTGTTGTAACCATGCTTAGAAAGAGGAAAAACGAGGCAAAATAGAAGTATTTCTCCTCATTGTGCCTCCTTATGCCTCCCCTGGGGAGGAGTAGGATTCTGACGCATTCCAGGTTTACAAAATGTTGTAAATCTGGGGAATGCATCAAGTTCCATGGGTGTTGCGTGGAAACACCCACAGCAATACCCATGGAACGCCCCTTTCACGCAAGGGCATGAAAAGTCATGCAGGGTGACTTTACATGGCCTTCTAAATATGGGGAAGCCCATTGCGCTGCTAGTGCATCAATAAAAGTGATGCACAGGCGGCGCAATGGGCTTGTAAATAAGCCCCAAAGAGAGAGAAAAATGGCTCTGTGGATTGTTTTTGTGCAGAAAGATTCCCCTTCCTGCACAAAAACAATCCTGCCTACAAAAACGGCACCCTTGCATCATGGTGCAAGGGTGCTTGCATTGGCGCTAGGCTGCCGAAACAGCACCAGCACAGGGGGAAAGGACAGGAAGGCACCGTATGGTATAAATACGTTGAATTTCTGCCCTTTCCCTGTGGCACAGGGCAGTGCAGCAAGATAACTTGCTGCTCTGCCCTGGATCACAATTGTCTTAAATATGCCCTCTAGGGCTTTTGCAACTCTACTAGTGAAGGGGAACTGCAAGTTTGTGGGGTGACAGCAATATGGCGATGTACTTCTCAGACAAACCCTCAATAACCCCTTGAGTCTTTTGAATATTCCAATGAATGGAATTTGGATCATTGTTCCAATATGAATATATCTATGTTTGGATGCCACTTATTTATAACATCTATGTTGAGTGGATTTTTTTAAATTGCTGCTATATCTAGTATCCTGGCAGGTTGAAGAGCCTTCTTTGTCGATACCAATCCATTCATTTCAGTCTTTTTACTGCTAATTCTGTCATCTATGACGCACCCAGAGGTCCCCGAGACGTGAATATTTCTTATCAGTCACCTAGATATTCTCCTACGCCGGCGCATTAGAGTTAGACTCAATTCAACTTCAATTATAGAACCTGTTTGTTTCTACCATCCACTGCCTCATTAGGTTCATGTACTTGTCTATTTATTATTATTGAGAAGGATGGAGGTTCTCTCAGATGGCTATTTTCAACACATTTTCAAGATTAAGCATAGTTACTAATAAAGAGTTCACCTTGGCATGTTTTTGGGAGTGAAGACAGGGCCTAGATTGACTATTGTTCCTCTGAAATGGCAGACAGAGTAACAGAGACTAGTCCTACTCCAAGAGTGACTAGGTGTTCAACTTAGACTAAGCCTTTCTATGCCCCATCTAAATTGGCACCTTCCAGATAAGGACCCTGTGCTTTATTTGTCAAAAGAATAAGTGCCAGGGCCCTTTTCAGGAGTCCACTTCCACTTGCACCACCCATTGCTGCTATCAGCGCTGCCAGTTACAGTACCAACAAAGCTACTAACCATCACACTCCTGCAAGTGTGGCAATTCTAACTATTCCAGGGCTTAAAATCTATAAGAATGGCTTTGGTGGCAGGTATTAGTCATTTTTAATGAATGTTGAATTAATAAACAACTGTTGTTGTGCTAGTCTCCAAACTAGACTGATTGCGCCATCATTTGGCAGACTGTCATAAGCCCCAGTGTTCAAACCACCAGCTCAAAGAAGCAATGTGTGGAACTTGACTGAAGTTACCACACAGATCATCTTGCTGAGCAGTGGACTCATCTTTGATCAGAAACTCCTTTCAAGTTTTTACAGTTATGTTCAGATGCAGGTTATTTTCTTCTTATTGGTTGATACCCTACAACCTTACACCTTTTTCCAAGATTTTCACCTCACACATTGCAGAAGAGGTCAGTTCATGGTTTCCAACACTTACTTCAGGTACTTAAAGAGCTGAAGCCCTTAGTATTGCGATTTTTACATTATTGTGCATGTATGAGTGCTATTGTATAGTCTTTTGTTGACCTTATGCTCTCTGGGAGTCCCCTCGCCTCTGGACTGATAGGTGCTAGTCATGTATCCCTTCTGCATGGCCATTACTATCCTGACCATAAGGGACTTGCAGGTTTCGGGAGGAGTTGGATTGCAGACATCCTTTGCGCCTCTATGGAACGCAAGAAGGGTGGGATTGCCACGTTGATTTCCAAGTACTCAGGCCTATCTACCATGTCACACTTGGCAGATGACAATGCAAGATGGGTTCTCTTAAAATTTGCAAACAATTCCTGCCACTTTCACGTTCGCAATGTATATGGACCGAACTCTGATGACCCAGATTGGCAGATTTCTGGGATTCCCTGGCCCTCCCCCTGAGCCAAATTCCAAGCAATAAACTTTTAATCTTGGGAGGTGATTTCAATCTTCCCTTAGATGTAACCATCGATAGACAATCTAAGACCCCCCTCCAGCCCTCTAGGTCACACAGATTATTAGGCAAACTATGTGACAGACTCAGCTTACTAGACACGTGGAGACTCCAGCACTCGGACACTAGAGACTACACCTTTTTTTCCATCCCTAACAATTCTTACTCCAGAATAGACGATTTATTGATTTCCAAGCCCCATGTTCATCTGGTTGACCAGAAAGATATTCTGACAAGGTTAATTTCAGACCACTCTGCCATTACCCTCTCCGTAAACAGAGCACATGCACCTACCCCTAGCAAGATTTGGAGGTTCAATGACGAATCAATCAAAGACGCTACCTCCAGGGAGATGATTGAGAAAACCATAATAAACTATTTAGAAGACAACCCAATTACAGATACCTCCCTTTCCACTTACTGGGATGCACTGAAAGCTACTGTCAGTGGTGTCCTTATCAACATCAAATCCAGACTTAATAAAGATCACAATAAAGACCTCCTGGAACTAGAAAATGATATTAAAACTCTGGAGTCTTCCCACATCTTAGACTCAAACACTCAAACCCTGTCCACACTCACCAACAAAAAATACGAATATAACAGAATTTTGAGTGAAAGAGCGGGGGTATGGGTCAACAAATATAAAAGCCTAAAACTCTGTGAAGCAAATAATACAGGCAAAATCCTAGCCTCGTATCTAAAACACAAACAAAACCACAAGGGAATTATTTCCCTCACAGATAAATCAAATGTCACCCACACTAGACAACATAAAATCTTGGAAATTCCCAAAGATTTTTACCAATCCCTGTACAAAGATGATACGGACATCTCAGCACCCTCTTGTACAGCCTACCTCAGTGACATTTCCCTCCCATCGATCTCTGATCAAGAGAAGCTGACCCTTAGCTCACCAATCTCAATTACAGAACTTGAATCGACAATATATTCTTTGAAACCCAATAAAGCCCCAGGCCCAGATGGTTACTCAGCTCAATTCTTCAAAACATTTGCTCATTTACTCAATGCAACCCTGTTGTCTCTCTATCAACACTTTGTTGACTCTGGAGCCATTTCGGGCACTACCAGCGAAGCCGCTATTGTTGTAATCCCAAAAGATGACAAAGACCCAACGGAGATAAAGAATTATAGACCAATCACCCTAATTAATTTGGATGCAAAAATCTATGCTAAGATCCTTTGCAAAAGACTCGATCCTTTCCTACCCCGGCTGATCGATCGCTGTCAGGTGGGTTTAATGAAGAATAGGTTATCAAATGATAATACCTGACTGTCATGCCATGTCATGGAAAAAGCCAAATTGACCCCTTCCGAAACAGTGGCAGTTACCCTCGATGCTGAAAAAGCTTTAGACAGGGTTTCCTGAACTTTTCTCCGGGAGTCTTTGTTGAAATTCAATCTCGGAGAATCTTTCACCAAAATGGTTATGGCTGTGTATAGCAGCCCATCAGCTAAAGTGAGATCCGGGGGCCTACTCTCCACAGTTTTCAACCTAGAGAGAGGTAGAACACAGGGCTGTCCCCTCTCCCCAACCCTTTTCATCTTAAGCCTTGAACCACTACTCCACAAGATTAGATCCAACCACCTCATTCAGGGTGTCTCCTTTAATAAGACCACAGTGAAACTAGTGGTCTACGCCGCCGATATTTTATTTATGACCAAAGAGGCATCACAGTCTATTCCTGCCCTACCACAGACCATAGAAGAGTATGCCTGAGTGTCAAGTTATAAGTTAAAAAAATCTGAAATTCTTTCTCTAAATAATCTCTGTTCCAGAGCCCTGTTCACAAATACAGGCCTAGCTGGCAACCAAAATGTATTAAATACTTGGGGCTGGAGTTCAACTCAGACATATTAGATTCTCTACACCATAATGAGACCCAAATGCTGAAAAAAATAGAGTCTCTGCTTGAGAGCTGGAATCCCAAATTTCTTACATGGTGGGGCCGTATTGAGACGGTCAAAATGATTATTACCCCTATGATTAACTACCTCTCAAATATGTTTCCACTAGCCCTATCAGATGATTTCCATCAAAAATCGATAGATTATTAAACAAATTTATCTGGCAAAACAAACGCCCAAGAATCTCTATCAAAAAACTCTGCTTTCCTGTTCAGCTTGGGGGTGTCGACCTGGCTGGCTTCAGAAATTATCAAACTACTTTCCTCGCAAGACAGGGCTCCCTATGGTTCTCCCATTTGCCGGACTACACCCGCTCTTGGTTATCAATTTGAGAGGGAGCTTCTGGATGGACTCCACCCTATTTCCCTCCTAACCAGCTCCCTAAAACCCCCTGCCTCTGGAAAATACATTTTTAAAACCACCAAAAGAGCCCTTCTGAAAATCGACAAACTCCTTGAGGTACCGATCACTAATTCTAACTTATTCTCTCTCTAAAATAACCCTTAAATTAGAATCCAAGGCCTTCCGGATTTTTGGCCACTTTGGGCCTCTAAAGGCATTCATTTCTTGAAATATCTCAGATCTCCACAGTCACCACTATCTTTTGGAGAAATAAGAACTCACTTCAACCTACAAGACTTAGATCTAGATGACTTTCTCAAACTTAAAGTCAGTCTGTCCAGACTTAACCTCCCCTCCAGCGAGCCCTCCCTTCCCAAGTCCATTCTGATATTTAACAAATCTGGCCACCAAGCCTCCAAGTTCTATCACCTTTTAAAATCGAAATCTAGTATCCTAACCATGAGCCCTCAGACAAAATGGGACTCCACTGAGACTCTCACCCCGGAATCCTGGCATCTAATTTGGAAGTCAGTAGTCTCCCACAAAATCTCTCCTTCCCTTTCCCAAGTAAAGTTTTGGCTACTGCACAGAACCTTCTGGACCTCGGCCCGTCTTCACAAACTCTCCCTCAAAGACAATCCATCTTGCTGGAATTGTAATAATATAGTATAATAATAACACCTCTTTGTCCACTGCAGGGCGGTTGCTCCATTTTGGGACTCTTTTTTCAAATTCATACACATCCTTTGCGGAGTCCAACTAGAAAAGAATCCCCTATCCCTCGTCCAAGGTTTCCTTGACCCAAAAATTAAATCCTACAGCGATAGTCTCTTGGTTGATATCCTCTTAACCGCTGCCTGTAAAACTGTACTCGCTAATTGGAAAAACACAGCAGCCGCCTCTTTCCATTCCTGGTTAAACTGGGTCTCCTTCTTGAGAGGCGCGGACAACATCTCCCTCCGGAGCTCCCCATGGTCAGTCCGCAAAACCTCTGTCTGACTGCCCTCGACAACTATTTTGCCTCCCCTAAACCCCCCTGAAGACCTATTGTGTGAGCAGCTCGCCCTATTCCTTGATGTTCACCGCCTCATGTCTGTCATTACCCTGTATAAGGAATCTACTTGCTCCTCAATTCTGACTGCCACTGATCCTCCATTCCCTATCTTTGTCATGTCTTTCTGTCTTATGACAAATCACTCACTGCATGATTCCTGTTACCATGTTCCTTGTACACTGTTGGAGCTGCTTCTCTCTATATACCATCTCTCATTCAAACGCCTACTGGTCTTTATTTTCCATTTGACCTTTTCCCCTCTTATTATTTACAATTTGTTTTGGGTGCTGTATTTTATACTACCTAGGTTTGATGCGATTCACCTTAGTTTTGATATATGTTCATGTTTATTTTATGCCATCCGTCTTTCGTGATTCCTCTGTAATAGCCTTAGGTTCTTCATTCTGCACCTTTCTGTATTCCGTTGGTGTTTCTTCCGCCATTGTTTACTTGTTTTTGAAAAATGGTCAATAAAATCTTTTGAAATCAAAAAAGAAATAATGCTTGGTGGTGTCCCTTGCCTTTCTAGGGACACCAATAGGCTCCAAAAAATTAAGGAAAAAGCCTTCTTAGGGCTAGATGGGGTGCTCCTTGCTTGGAGCAGTGAATAATAAATGAGCATCTCCTGTTTATTCACTTTTTTTTTGTTCTATATTGTTCTGGGCATCCCAGTGCCCACCCGGGACACCCACATCTTTATTTATTGTTGAGGGTATTGTCTCTGCAAAAGGCCTCATGGGCCACGCGGGAACCAGCACATATTTATTCATTTTTTTAGAGCATTGTGGTGCCCCTGTGCCCACCTGGTGCACCCCATGACATTTTATCCATTGAGGGATATGGGAGGAGCCCCAACCCCTGCGGCCCCTCTGCCTCCCTGCATGAGGCACTAAAGTATGGGGCCGCATAGAAGCGGGCAATTTTTTTGTAGGTACATATATGTGCAGTTAGGCGTAGAATATCTGGACTTACTTACCATTTCAATATTTTTTCTCCATATTCTGTCTAGTTCAATTTGTAAGATGTTAAGGCACACTTTGGGGCCCTTAGGTGCAACTTTGAATTGTATTAGACATTTTCTGCTAATTTAAGCCCACAAGATGCCACACAGTCTATACTTTCTGACATGGGGGTCAAACAGGAACATTCTCAATAAGTTTTTCCCAGGGTCCCAAAAATCCTTACACTGTCATTAGGTAAAGAGAAAGAAATAAAGAGTGAGAGGTAGAGGTAAGATAGTCATAAGAAAAGGAGAGATGTTGAGATGAATAGACACAAATGGCATAGCCACAGAAAGGTCACGTTCCCAGGGGGCCCCTTGGAGGATGGGCACCCTGGACAATTGCCCACTTTGCCCATGCCTTAAAACGTCAGTGATTCTGTCCACTCCATGTTCAAAGGTAAATTTTCAGGGTGCACACTGACAACATGTGCAATGGTCAAAGGGCATTGGTTCTTTCTGGTCATTAAATGTAGTGTCTGTGAATACATGATAATATTTCCACAAAGTATTTTTTTTCGCAAGTGATGTCATGAGAAAAACATTCACACATCTGTTTTGATTGAGAAAAGAGTTTGGCAAGTACAGTCATAGGAAAATCATTTCATCAGTTTACTTAAGAATAATATTTTGAAAATTAGTTTTATATGTATTATTTATTTTAATTGTATTTGTTTTCACTAATAAATGTAATATTAATAACGTTTCAGTCTTAAAAAGTGTTTTTAATTGATTTCTATTGTGTGTTGTTTGTTGGTGTTTTGTTTTTGAGTAGAAGTGAATATATTTGTATTTTTTATTTAATTTTATTTTCCTTTTGTGATTTGTTGATGTAAATAAGTTTACGTATTTTGTTTTGTTTTATATTTAAATGTTTCTTTAAAAAACTTTAAAAAAGTTTGGGAGCTGGAATTGTAAATCTAACCCCTAATATTCCAATACTTTCCATCCTTTTCGTTATGCTGGAGTGGGAACTTTACATTTGACCCCTTCAATCACACTATTTTCCATACTGTTGCTCTGATTGGAGTGGACATAGTAAATCTAACACCCTGGCAATCGAACTCTTTCCTGATTTTCCCTATGTTGGAATGGGAAAATGAATTTGGCACCTTCAAGGTCCAATGCTTTCTCTACTGTTGCTCGTATTGGAGTGGGACTAGTATAACTAGCCCCACCAAAACACTTCCCGTACTGTTATTTAGATTGGAGTGGGAATAGCAAATATGACCCATGCAAAGTCTAACACTTTACTGTTCCTCGGATTGGCGTGGGAATAGTAAATCTAACTTTCCAAAGTTCATTACTTTTCATGCTTTTGCCTATGTTGGAGTGGCGATAGTAAAGTTGATCCTTCTAAAGCTCTACACTTTTTATACTATTTTACACTGGGGTGGGAATAGTAAATGTGACCCCTCCAAAGTCCAACGCTTTCTATACTGTGGTTTATAGTGGTGTTAGAATTGTAAATCTGACTCCTTCAGTGTTAAACTTGTTCCCTACAATCGTTTAGTTTAGATATTTTTCTTACTAAATTTTTAATTATGTATGGAAATTAATAATTTGCATTTTTTTATTTATTTTTTCATTTGGTTGGTTTTGTGTTACTTGTATTTTTTATTTAAAGTTGCTAAATGTTTTTGTTATGTATATGTTTCTTAATTTTCCTATTTTATTGTTTATATTACATTTAATATACATTTTTAAATTGATTAGATAGGCCCCGATTATGATGTCGGTTGGATCTCAACCGACAGCCTGTTGGTTGCGATCTGACCGACATCTGCCCCTGCGTTCCACCCGGTTGGAGGCAGCATGCAGAGGGACCATATTTTTCTGATCTTGTTTTTATTGGTCTTAGGACTCTATCAGGCACATGCATCAAACAAAAATCCGTTCGCAAAATTTGCGAATCGCAAAATAAGCCCGTTTGCGATCGCAAATCAGGCAAATCCAATGCATGAACCCAAAAACAGCGAAAACACAAAAAATTGCAAAAATAAGGAATCACAAATAATTCTGAGACACATCTTGTGAATCCCTATTTGCGATTCCATCATTAGCGAATCCCAAATAGCGATTCCCAAATAAGGAATCGCAAACATATGCATGAAAATTTGCAAATAGCGATTTCACATAAAATCGCAATTTAGCAAGTGCAATTTAAGAAGGATCACAACCAGGTGGTAACCATGAGTGAAAATAGCATACAGCTGAAATCCTACAGAAACCTACTTAAACACACCCAGAATGCGTCAGAATTCTTTACAATGGCAGCGCATTACCTGATGGCGAGGAGGATGAGGCTCCAGGCAGCAGCACACAGAAGGAGGAGAATACAGGAGCGCATCTTCAGAGTCCGCATCACACTGCTAGGACAAACCGATGATGAAATATATGACAAGTATAGGCTCAATGGCGCCATGATTCTTGACTTAATAGAAGAACTGGATCCCATATTGCGGCGTCAGACTCGTAGGACCAATGCAATACCCACTCATGTGCAGGTCCTATGTTGCCTGCACCTACTTGTGTCAGGCAGCTTTCAGGGGGTAGTAGCTGTAGCTGGAGGGGTGTCAAAAAGCGCCCTTTCCCGCTTTTTCAAAGCATTCCTCATGCAATGATGTCAAGGATCAACTACCACATTAGCTTCCCCACAACCACACATGAACTGAATAAGACCAAACGAGAATTCTATCAGCCAGCCCACTTCCCACATGTATTAGGTTGTATTGATGGTATCCATGTAGCAATCTGTCCCCCAGCACTCAATGAATATATATTTAGGAATCGAAAATGCTTTCATTCGCTAAACATACAGGTAGTCTGCAACGCTAAATGTATCATCACCGACATTGTGGCTCAATACCCGGGAAGCGCCCATGATTCCTACATATTTCGCCAGAGTGGCATAGACACTTGTCTGCTCAGGGGTGAATTCGGAGAGGGACATCTGCTTGGTAAACATGTGTTATGATTTCACCCAGACATTGTACGTATGCCAATGCATTACTGTCACTGACCCTTTGCTTACTTCCCTGTAGGTGACAGCGCATACGCCGTGCGTAACTACATCATGACGCCATACCTCAATCCGACAACCCCCAATGAGCAGAGGTACAATTCTGCGCACATCTCCACCCGGAACATCATTGAGCGCACCTTTGGGCTGTTAAAGAGCCGCTTCAGATGCCTACATAAGACAGGAGGAGCATTACAGTACAAACCCGACCAATGCTGCAGGATTGTGGCTGCATGTGCCATGTTACACAACATTGCCACAAGGAGAGGAATTCCCATCGAGGTGTCTGAAAGCGAGTCCGACGACGACAACCAGGAAGGGGCACAACAACATGCAGCACATGGGGCAAGCGCAGCTGAAGGCCGCAGAAGAAGTGCAGAAATCACACAAAACTAATTCTGATGTGAGTAATGACGAGACGATACACAGCTTTTTAAACTTAACTATATTTTTCTCAAATTAAATATCTTATAGTGTTGAGGCACACATATCAGGTGCACAGTAGCACATGTATAGCATCACAGAAAAATTACACAAAGACATACACATTTGACTTGAAAGTCAGTCACTAGTAATGTCTTGGGCAATGGTTACTTCACCATTGTTGAATGTCTCTTGACATGCCAGTCTATCTCTTCCTCCCACGCACACCCAGACGCCTTTCAACTGCTTCATCTCCATCCCTCATGTTGGACACAGAGGGTGTTGTGCTGCGAGTGTTGTGCCTCCTGCAAGTGGTGACAGGCATTGACACACTACTGAGGCTTGAGGCCTCCTCACTCCCCTCTTCCCCGTCACGTTGTTAGCCCCAACAGTGGCAGCATGCATTTGTTCCACCGCATTCGTCACCTGGCCCAGTGCCTTGGCCACATCCCTACTACAATGGGACATCTCAATCTGCATGGTGACGGACCAACAGGCAAGCAGTGCAGTGCAAGGGGCGGCGGCTAAAATCATCGCCAGCACCCCCCCTGCTCTTTAGTGCGCGGCGGCGGCAAAGGGCAGGGACTGCCACGGGCGGCAGAGTGCCTAGCTACGCCACTGATAGCCGTGCATGCGCTGCATCAACTGCCGATGGTGTCTCGTCTGTGTCACCTGTCCCTCCTTCATCACCCTGGTCAGCTCCTGCATCTGCCTGTTGCCCTCAACCACAGCTGTAGTGAGTTCCCTCACGCAATCAGTCAGTCCAGCGATGTTACCTGCCATCTTGCTGATTTGTGCCTGCACTAACCGCATGTTCCTTGCCTGCAGGCGCTGCACCCGGAGCATCTGGGCCTCCAGGCCACCCCAGACATCTGTAGATTGTTCCACATGCGGTGTGAGGCATGACCCTGCTCTGTGCCTCTGGCTGTGGACTGTGCTATTCCGGGCCTGTGCTTGGGGTGTCGGTGTGGGTGTACCTTGAGCCTGGCTTGTCTCTGGCGTTCTTTGGGACTCATCCTCAGTCTCCATGGTCTGCAGTGGTGGGACTGGTGCCCTGCGGGTAGTGAGAGCACGGGCTTTTGTCTGTGGGACCACAGGTGTGTCTACTTCATCCACAGCCGTGGGATCCTGGGTGTCCATGCAGTCACTGTCCTCAGCCTCTCCATCTTCTGCATCTGTGATGTCAAACCGTGCAATTCTTAATTAATTTTTGTGTGTGATGTCATGTCACATTAAGCATTATTTTGCTCATAATAAATTACGGACTGTCACACATTGTTCACGTGTTCTGACTTCTCATTGTGTGTATGCCTACGAACCTGCCTGTGTCTCCCAGAATGCACTTGGTTGTGGCTGGAAAATGTGGCATGGAGTTTCTTTCTATACACTTGTGCTGAACTGAGGTGATGTGCTAATTTCAATATGTCTCTTGTAATGGTCACTTGCATGCATCTTACCTTGAGATGTGTTTCCCGCTCCAGATGTGTCCAGCTGCGTCACTCCCACCACAGCCTAAGGCTGTAGTTTGGACTCCACCAGGTCCTCCATGGGCGTGTTCCCAGGCTGTGTTGGTGGTCCCCCACCAGTCTTCTTGGCTTCCTTCAGCCTCTCAGCAATCCTTTCTTTTGCCCGGCTGCGCAGGTCGTACCAACGCTTCTTCAGATCATCAATTGAGCGGTGTGTGACCCCCACTGCATTTACTTTATTCTGGATCCTGAGCCAGATTTTCCTTTTTTGTGCCTCTGGGACCCTCAGGGAAAGTTTACCGAAGAGCTTGTCATGGCTTAGGACTACATCCTCTATCAGTGTGTCAATTTCCTTTTCACTGAATTTTACTTTGCGTTTCCTGCCTGTTGTACTCTCCCCTGGTGTACTTGGATCCATTTCTGACAAGGGACAGGTCTGCAAACAGAGTTGTTGGATGTACTGTCCTGCTCCTGCACTCAGCTTCCTCCTCTCACAGCAACTGAGCACTGAATGAAGTATGGGCTGGGTGACTTCCTGGTAGTGATGTCATCACTATGCATCAAAGTGCAACCTCGCAAATAGCGAAATCGCTAATAGCAAATTTGCTATTTGCGAATTCGCTATTTGCATGATCGCAAATGGGTTTTTGTGGTTTGCGAGTTTGTTAGGGCATATCGCTATTTGCGATTGCGATTTTTAACAAAACGCTAATTTCTCGCAAAAACGGTCTTGCATTGGTAATAGCGATTCTTTATTTGCGAATCCTCAATTTTTGAAAATTAGGAATCGCTATTTTCAAGCTTGATGCATGTGCCTGTATGCACTTTACCACTGCTAACCAATGCTAAAGTGCATGTGGTTACTCCTTAAATCATGTTAAAACTGGCTTATCCCTAATTAGCATATTTAATTTACTTGTAAGTCCCTAGTAAAATTGTACTACCTGTACCCAGGACATGTAAATTAAAAGTTGGCATGCAGCACTGATTGTGCCACCCACTGAACTAGCCCTTCAAATGTGTCTCAAGCCTGCCATTGCAGCGTGTGTGTGCAGTTTTAAGTTGCCATGTTGACCTGGCAAAATAAACCTTTTGTCAGACCCTAACCTTTCTTTTTTAATTTATATAAGTCATCACTAGGGTAGGTCCTAAACAGCCCACTGGGTAGAGGGCAATGTATTTAAAAGTAGGACATGTCCTTTAAATTTATATGCCCTGATAGTGAAAAACTATTAAATTCATTTTTCATTATTGCAAGGCCTACCTCTCCAATATGTTAACTTTGGGGTTACCTTATTAAATTTAATAAGGCTATCCTCCTTCATGAGAACAAGTAACCAGTTTCTGTTTGGTGACTTTGAAACTGTTATCAAAAACACCCTTTTATGGTAAAGTTGGATTTTGATTTACTATTTCGAAAATGACACTTTTAGAAAGTTGGCATTTTCCTGCCTTAGCCATTTAGGGGCACATTTACAACAAAGTGGGAGAGCGTGGCATTAGCCTCCTTGGCTTAACGTCATGCTCCGCCACTTCTGAAACACAGGGCTTCAGGGCGTTTCGGTTTCAGAGATCTGTCTCCCCTGTGCTGCTGGATCATGCTAGCGCCGGGACACCTCTGTTTGAGGTAGCTGTTGCGCTCTATAAATGTTGTGTATTGTATTATTGTATATTTATAACAATATGGTGCAGCCCTGCGTTACCCATGCGCTGGCGCTCACTTTAGCAGCCTAGCGCCAATGCAGGCACCCTTGCACAATAGTGCAAGGGTGTCTGCATTGAGGGGAAGTTTGTTTATGTGTAGGAAGGTGTCCCATCCTGCACATAAACAATATTTAAATGGTGTGTTGTCACTTCTATGTCTGCTGCTTAATGCAGCACACATAGAAGTTACAAAATGTCATTTAAAAAAAGATTGTTTATGTGCAGGAAGGGTCACCTTCCTGCACATAAACTATCAATGGGCTGTTGCTGTTTCTATGTGTGCTGCACAATGCAACACACATGGAAAAAGCATAAACGAAGAGAAATATAGCATTTCTCCTTGTTTCACCTGTGTAAGACCATGTTTTACTTGGTCTTAATTTTGGCGCTGCCTCCTATTTACGCTGCCCTTGTACATAGGGGGCAGCGCCAAAATCAATGGGTGTTGCGGAGGAACGCCCACTGCAACACCCATTGCCCTCCTCTTTCACGCTAAGTACAGCGTGAAAGGGTGCCTTATTTACAAGGCACCGTTAGGCCACGTTAAGTGGCTTAACGCTGCCTTGTAAATGAGGCGAAGCACATATCGCCACAGGAACGTCACTAAAAGTGATGTTCCTGTGGTGATAGGGGCTTGTAATTATGCCCCCTAGTCCTTGCAATCTGTCTCTGGGTCACATTACTGGGTATAGTTGGCGGTTAGTTTTTCTGTATTCCTCCTAGACAGAAACATACAATAGAGACCCTTGATATGCCTGGATAGGCCACCACTGGCAGGATGAAGGGTGGGGCTGGGCACAGCCCTACTTACACCTAAATGGGTTGGGTCTCCTTTGTCACACAGGATTCCATACCCCTTGTAGTTAGTTTGGAGCTAGGGCAGGAGATGCAGGAAACCTGAGCACTTAAAAGAGATTTCGCTAGAAGTTTCTACCACTTCAAATAAGGCACCAGGTTTAAATATTAGACCTCAGACACCAACTCTTCAGTACTCTTCTGTACCTGCAGAAGACTCTGCCAGGAAGAAGTACTGCTATGCTGCTGAAAAGACTGAGACGCTGCTTGACAGCTTCTCTAAAGGACTGCTGACCTGCTGACTGCTGACCTCTTGCCTGGGTGAGAAGGCCTGGTCCTGCATCTGTTGAACCCAGGAACAACAGAGTGACTTCAAGGGCTAGTTGGCTGGCCTCCTTACTAGAATCTCAGGAACAGAAGGCTACAGCAACCTTGAACTCAGCACCTGAAATCTGCCATCTGTGGTGAACCCCAGTCCTGTGTCCATGGAAACGTCCTAAAGTTGCTCTGCCAGCCGATCCATGGATCCAGCAGAACTGACGCAACTTTTCTGCTGTGCAGTGCAACATGAGCAGGACCTATGCATCTTCTCTGTTGCCACTACTGCTCAAAGCATCCTCCATGCAGGCCCTCGCATCACAAGCCTCTTGTCGATGGCAGCCTCATCAATGATACAAGACTCCACATCACAAACCCTGCAGCTTCTTCAGAACCAACTGGTGTACAAGGCATCTTCAACGCAGGGCATAGCATCACAAGCCCCTTGTCATTGGCATCCGTGACGATGACGCAGGACTTCACCATGCTGCCTCAAAGCTCTTTGGAACAGACGCTTGTGCTGCATCTGCTCTACTGTCCAATGCATCCGCAACGCGTTACTCAGCAACTCTTCACAGCCAGGATTTAAGATACTTTTGTTCAGTGGGCCCCACTGGGTACCTGTAGCCAGAATGCCCTCCATCACACTTGACCTGAACTTGTGACTTATTCCCGGTCTAGCATGACTAACCCTGGGCGGAGTTCGCGGAGTTGCACTACGCGGAACACCGCGAAGTGCAAAAAAAACTCCATCGCACTACGCAGAGCTCCGTGAGCGGCGGAGTATAATAGAAAAATGCCGTTTGCGGTGATTGCACGGTGCCGGATGCTTGTCCGCACTGTGCAATCATTGCGAACAGCACCATGCACAGCGCAAGCTTTCCTTTTCTGCCGCTCGAGTAGATTTTTACTCGAGCGGCAGCTTTCTCAACGTGAACGGGCAGTTTCTTAATGCGAGCGGTCGCGAGCATACTCGACCACTCACAATGAGATACCTGACCCCCCGCGTTGAGAAATCTCGCTGGGATGTTGATTTTCCACGCTCGAGCTCGCCAACTTGATGTTGACGATCGCGAACGAGGAAAACTCTCACCGGGATGTTGATTTTCCACGCTCGTGCTCGCCAACTTGATGTTGACTATTGCGAACGAGGAAAAATCTCGCCGGGAGGTTGATTATCCTCGCTCGCGGTCGCCAACTTGACGTTGACGAACGAGAGCGAGGAAAAAAATCCGCTCCGCAACGCGAAGCGGAGTTTTTCGGAACTCCGTGATCTCCACATAACGCAGAGTGCAGAAAACTCCGCAAACTCCGCGAGCGGAGCGGAGTTCACCGCCCAGGCCTAAGCATGACCTGAAATCCGCAGTTGGTGCTTTGTGCTTTTTGACACTATTTTCATGGAAATATTCAAAATTGCATATCTCCAGTCCTACTGATTGGATTTTTGCTGTTTTGATCTTTGCTTCTTTTTAAAATCTTACTCTGTTTTTCTAATCTGGTATGGGATCCTTCTTTTGTGGGGCTTTCACTTTATTACTCTTTGAAGTGCTACATAAATAATTTACACATTGCCTCTAAGTTAAGCATAACTGCTCTGTGCCAAACTACCAGAGAGTTGAGCAAAGGTTAATTTGGGGTTTGCTTGTGACTTCACCCTGACAAGGATTTTGGCTGTTGCTTGAGTATGGTTTCACCATCAACCAGTGACCCCATTTCTAACACATGCTAAATAATTAAGACACATGGGGCCAAGATGGTCAGAGTTAGTCGCAGCACAAGCTGCTTAACGATTCTTAATTAGGAAGTCTGCTATTTGAAATCCCTATAATTGGCTACTAACTCAGGGATAGTGACCTGCAAAGAACCACAGACCACAGTCCCTACATGTGTGTTCCCAAATGAAATTATTTTAAAGCCACTTGTGTCCAAAAAATAAACTGGTGTTGCTTTAAAAAAAAAATAAACATTTTGGGGCCCTTTAGGATGGCGGGCGGTTCGCCCCCGCTGGGACGGCGGTAGCCACCGCCGATCCGGCAGGGGCAAACCGCCCGCCATCCACACCAGAAAGACCCCCCGCCATATTATGATGGCTGGGGGGTCCGCGGCGGACAAAAAGACCGTCCGACGCTTTTCCGCCGGGCGGAAAACATGCATAATATGGTGGCGGTGTCTGCAAGACACCGCCATCCATATTATGATGATGGCGGAAAGAAGCCCTTCCATGGCGGCGTTGCCGCCATGGAAAGGCATGTGGTCTTCGCTGTTGGGGGCCTGTACCGGGCCCCCAGGATGTTGGGGGGTGGGGGGTGCACATGGGGGGTACCTATGGTACCCCCCTGCATTGGCATGGACAAAGTGGCAGGCACCGCGCGGTGCCTGTCACCTTGTGCATGTCAATGCACAACGTGCATTCCCAGCATTGTGGCGGGCGGTGCTGTGAGCACCGACCGCCACAATGCTGGGAATAGGGGATGCCACATCATAATTGCAGGTGCGGGACCGCCGCACCTATAGCGGGCGGTCCCTTTGACCGTTGCGGTGGTGGGCGGACTTTGTCCGCCCGCCATCGTAATAGAGCCCTAAGTTTGGGAAAACGTATTTTGGGAGCAGGCAATGGTTCCCTGGACCAAAATTTACTCTTTCAGAGGCGGCTAATACCATTCACAAAGGGGAAGGGTCATCCCCTTTGAGAATGAGTTACCACCTCCTTTTAGTGTAGGTGATTGATCAATGGTCTGTGGCTGCAATTATGATCGAAAACCATTAAAATAAACAATACGGTATCACAGTTTGGAAGGAACCCCCTTTCACACCCATTTCTAATTGTGATTCATGTAGACCCATTTTATGAAAAAGAAATGCTTTCCTGTCTTGCAATAGTGCTTTGGGTTTCAATAATACCAAAAACATGTTTGTGTTTGCAGATCCTGTGATTTTGTGAAGCGCATGGAGTGCCATCTCAAAATAGACTTTGTATGTGAGGCCAATAAATTGTTTTGAATTTGTTATATTGTTTTGTATTTTGGAGATAGTAAAACAATAAGAATCACTCTGATCAGTCCTAAGCGAAGTGGCTTGTGTAATAATGATCCAATTCTGTGTTGTATCTATTATTTTTAGTGTTATCAGCATGGCTTCTTACAAACCAATCATATTCTAATTATTGTGCATGCATTTGAGTCCTAACTTTAATTTTCAAAAACAGTTGTTATTTTGAAAAGAGGAAATGCTGTAGCCAATAACTGAAATGTTGTTTTCAACTGTTTTCTAGTTTGTTGCAGTGGATTGCTATGTTTAATCTGCAATGTTTCTCGAAATATGCAACATAGTTCGCAAGTATTCCATTCAAAGTTTATTTAGTCTCAAACACCTAGTTCTTGGCAAGCAGCTGTTGCCGCTTTGCTTCAAGGAAATGTCGTTTTTTGGGGGGCAATTTACCCTATTTGATTGCAGCAGCAGACATTACATTGTAGAAAATGGTGAGGGAACGGAATCATCATTTTGTTAAACAGAACATTAGCAGTCTAGGGGCAGTAAAAATCGATGGCTGTGTGATACAAAATTGTACACATTGTTTAATTGGACATTTTGATTTTATTCTACACTATTATATCCTAAATACATTATTAAACATCTTATGAACGATGAATAAAACTGTATTTTGTTTTTAAATCGAATATTTTCGTTCATAAATAAAATAAATACCCTTTTCGTGTAAAAAGACAAAAACACAATTAGACATCTTTACACATAATTAACACGATTAAACATGCAAATATATATATAAAAAAGGGGATTATGCAGGTTATATTAAGAATGTCTACCATGCAAAGTGCATTTTCAAACAACAGAAATGAAGTTTAGATGGTTGCTTATAAGTCCATGACAATGTTTCTGTCTTACCTGCACACCGGTCTTCATTTTCCCAGCATCTTCACCTTCTTTGATCATTAGCATGTGGCCTGTTTAAAGTATATTTTTAGTTCATTAGTGTTATCTATGTGTGTTCTTTTTTAATTAGTATGTCTCGACAAAATGTCTTTAATATCTCACCTGCTTGAAATGTGTAAATCATTTAAATGTGCCAGTCATTGTATGTACAGGGAAGCCTTCTGTTTGACCTTCAATGTACAAGCCTCAATTGATTTGAAAAGTTGTTGTTTATGGAAGAAGGAGAGTTTGGGCTTTCTATTTGTAAAATATGGCACATTGTATGCTTTGGCTTCAATTCATCTGTTAGTTGACGTGATAACTCGATGTAGCAATATGACAGCCGTTTGAAAAAACAATTGTGTAAAGAAGCAGTGCTTTTTATGTAAACATATATATATCAAGATTTAATATACTTTATTGCTTAATAGAATATTGTCTTAATAAACTAAAATTTGAAATAAATAAACCTAAAAAAATCATGGTATACTTCTCTTGCATCAAATTGGGATCTGAAAGCGTTTACACTGTAGCTGTAATTCAAAATGTATTTTCATTGTCAGCGGGGTGGGGCGGTGCGGTGGGGTATGTCGACAGATGACGGAATAGGAATTATTTATTTATTTAACATTCCCTATTATGTCATCTGTCGACTTCTCCTCTTCCCACCCCGCTCCGCCCACGCCCCACCACCTCACCGCACTTACCTGCACGGACCACCGCTGTTTATTATACTCATTTAGAAGGAAGCATTCCTTGGGGCTCATTGTTGAGTTCTTGCAATATCTGTTTGGAAGGTGATATTTGTTTTTACATTTTTTAGTCTGTAAAGAATGACATGATGTTCCAATCAGTTAAGTGGCCCTTGTATATTCATGCACTGGAGTGTGGAATGAGATGAAATGATGAGGTCCACAGTAGGGGCCTGCCTTTGAGATTTGCCGGATCGCTGGTGTTCTGTGTCATCTGCAAGTAAAAGAAAGTTTAAAATGGGATTTCTCTAGCATTCATGTGAGGAACTTTCTATGAGGGTATGTCTGGTAAGAATCTATAGTTTGCATGAATACAATAGCTAAGGTTTACAGTTCCAGGCAATATTGTGTTGCCTCTTTTGTCAAGAGGTGATAGTGGAATTGAAGGACTTCAAATGAACTGATGGAAGTTTATTTAAATCTGTAGCATGTTCAAGTGGATTTATGGCAATGGCAAGGACACTTCTAATGCTGTGTGATCTATCTTGTTACTGAATTCTGGATTCTGTGGCAATTAGAATGTCCATGATATGGGAGGAAGGTGTCAGTAAGGCTGCATAGGCTGTTACTGGGGGTGGTCTCTGCACTATCAGCAGTATGTACAGCAGTAAAATAGTATTATCAAGGATGTATGACAAAATATTGACCAAGATAATCATGTGGTACAAACGTATTGTGGACTAAATAGTGATCTTAACTTCATGAGAATAATGTGAATAAAAAATACCAACAATCAAAATATTGTGATTTAAAATATCTACATTATAATGGAAAGTGTATATTATTCTTTGCAGTTAATTGTATCACAATTTAAAATAAAAGTTCACTTATTTTTTAAATAGTTCTAATAAGATTATGTAACATAACAACAACATGTATGTTAATTTATTACACGCAAAGGTAATTTTAAAAATACACAGAAGTAAGAAATATCGAAACCAATGAATAAAAACACATTTTAATACTAAAATATAAATCCCAAAATATTTGTTATACAAATACAAATAATTCTCAAAAAAAACATATACTATTAGTCATTTATATTAACTAATGAAATATCACAAAAACATGTATTTGTTATTGATTTTGGAATATATATAAAATTATTAGACTTTTTTTGACAATTATAATAGTTTCAAAAAATAAATATTGCGGGGGAAATGCATACAGTGTTGTTGGGCAGATTAAATATTTTAATCTAACTCCAATCTAATAAACATCATACATTTATACATTAAGGGGATCCAATGTACTCCAGTCTAACACAATTTGCAGAAAATATATACATTGGACAGGGCTGGATTTAATATTCTAATGTGAGTACACCAAATATGAGAAAGTGCTTGAATTGAGGTAAGGACAGATTTACTCTTCTAACTCCATTATAACACACATTGTAGTACATTTATAAATTAGGTGGGGCAAATGTACTAATCTAACATGATCCCCACAGACATTGTGGAAAGTGCTTGCATTGCGGGGGAGTCATATTTACTATTTAACACCAGTCTAAAACAACAATGGAGAAACTGGATACATGTGGATAATGGGGGCACATTTAGTGGATTAAGGGCCTTATTACGAGTTTGGCGGCCCATGAACCACCATACCTGTGGTTGCGGTCTGACCGCAGCAAGCTTGGTGGTCCGACCGGCATATTACAAAATTGTCAGATTGCCTTTGCAAAGACTGCTGTTGAGATGCCGACACCACCAGCACACTGCTGACCACTGGGGTCGTGGTCGGAGGAAAGCAGCTGCCATAGGGGGGTACTGAGGCGTCTCACCGATGTCCGTATTACGAGCTGAACCACCGTCTTCAGGTTGGCAGAAACAAAGGTTTGGGGGTGCATACTAATCCTTTTCCTGTTCTTCCAGGCAGAGTTCAATGTGGATCCCTTTCTCCAGGTCCTCCCTTCACAGCAGCATCTTCTCCCCGAGGAATACAACCTGTTTGCTGAGATCTACAGGTAAGTCCTTTTGGTACCATATACACATTGCCTGAACCGTCCACAGATGGGCCAGAGTCTAGCAATGGGTAGTGGGTATTTTTGCACATCTATCAGGCATATGTGTGAATTGGACACATATACAGTCGAAATTCTCACATAGGCATCAATATATATGGAAAACCATTCCCCATTGCCACAAAACTGCCACACCGTGGGCACCGCAGTGAACTCATAATACTCATAATACGGCTGTCGGGAGGCCACTAGCACTGCAGTCCTCCAAATAAAAAAAAACGAAAATAATTGTTTAGGAAAATTTATACAATTATTTTAAATTAAAATGTATTAAACATAAGGTAAAATAGTTATCATATATAAAATATGAATTTGAAAATATTTTGCTTAAACACTAGCTACACAATACCCCAAAAAACCACAATCCAACATTAAAATACTTTAAATCAATTAAGCATTTAATGAATATGTAAACAAATGAATAAGAATTAAGAACAATTGCTAAACAACATATTGGCCAATCCACTTTAATCAACATATTATTAAAAAATGAACACTACCTACCCAAATCAACAATTAACCCTACAAATATACAACTGTAATTTTAAAAACAATTAAAAGTTTTATTAAACATGTAAACAAATAATAAATTAAGAATAAATTAAGAATAACAAAGTAATCATTTAAATGTAATTATTATATATTGTTATAAACACTACCAAACCAATCCCTGATTAACCCTACAACCATAAAAAGTACATACACTACCGCAATAGGCTAAAATGAATTACCAGAAAATGTCACAATAACAAACATGATGAATTATTAACAAAATACAATACAATTAAACAACAATATTATAGTAAACTATATTTTACACTTTGATATTATTGTAAAAAAGTAAACACATTTGTGCTTAACTTGGATATTGTTTGTCCACAATATTTTTTGTCACAATATTTTGACCATGATATTATGGTCACACAATATTTTTGATTCTATAGTTAGGTGGAACACCATCATTATGATAGGGCATTGAAAAGGGGGGCATGAAGCTTTGCATTTGCAAAAGATCACTCTTCGCTATGTTGCAATACAGTTTTCCTTTTAAAAGTTTGTCTTTTGTGCAGCATAATCAGACAATTTATTCCACTATTTCCTTTTGGTGATTTAACAAAAACGATGCATAAACTTACACAGGAAAACATCATAGTATCCTCAAACACACCTACTCTAAACATAAGGGAAGAATAAGTAACATAAATCCCTGTAAATCTCCCACTTTTGGAATTGCTGTTCCAACTATTTGCATACATTCTCCTCTGATCATCATGTCACCAATATAGCCTGACGAGTCACCCTGTATGGCATGTATTTGCCCTGATGTGAACCATGGACCATTAAGTGGTTAAAACCAAGGTCGTAGCTTCCATTGGTGCAACAGGAGTAGTGGACAAGGGGCCCAGAGGCCTGAGAGGCCCATTCAACCCTGATTATTGTTGTATTTTACAATAGAGAGGGCCTATTTCAGTAGCGGTCGGTGGTGGGAGTGCCGCCGGGCGCTGACGTGGGGCGGGGGAGGGGCAGGGTGGGGGGTAGTAAACTATGGATTATGGGCGATTGCAGGTAAGTACACATATGAATAAATAAAACGAATTTCGTTTCTCGCGCTGACTTACCTGTAATCGGCTGTAATCCATAGTTTACTACCCAAGAAGATGTTGTTTAAACAACCTTAGGGAAAGATACGTTGGTCTTTATTTATAAAGCTCAGTTAAAGTAAACAATCTATCAAGAACTGGGTAAAGTTCAGGTCAGCAAACTACAGAGTATAATATGGGGGAATAAATCTGGCAGACAATTGCCTTCTAAAGTGAGGGGAAAGGGATTGATGCTGATTCAAAAAGCACACTCCCCTATAGGTCTCTAAACAAAGGATTTCATACATTCAATACAGTAGTACATAGTTCACGGGTTCTAAAGCAATGGAACTACATCAAAAAAGAAACATTTACAACTGAATACATTCCACAAGATTCTCATAATTCTACTATATAGAGTTTCTCATGAGCAATCACCTACACATGGAACAGAAAAGGTTACATAACATGTGATTCTCCGTAGGACAGCTAGGTTTAAACTTAAATGTATGTATTGTATTCAGAACAGTACATAAAAGTCTTCGTCCTCTGTGGGACACGTTTGATTTTTTTTCTAGGGAGACATGAAAATAGTGGTCTGTTCACAGGGTACAATGAAACGTCATTGAAGATACGGCATCTAAGGTCAAGTTTGCCTTAAGAGAGCTCGAGTATGAATATTCATTCAGCAAGACAGCTTTATCAGGGCCCATAACACACGGGTTAATCTACTGGTCATAAAGTTAAAAATATTGGTCTTCTGAATGAATCTTTGAGAACATTATAAGGGCGAGCCACTGACAGATGATAAACTGTTGTCTCTAAGCTGATTCAGACTCGGCATGTATGTCACATGTTAACCCTATCTCTTTACTCACCTGCTCACTATCTGTGCTCTGCACCATCAGCACCTTATTTCACTCTTAAACTGCAGTATACTACGGTGATATGATAGAGTGTATGTTCAATATTTACTGGCACAATATTGTTACACTGGAAAATCAGAATGCTAAAAATAAGATGGTTCTTTTGTAGTGTTTTCCTTCAGGATCTACTACCTGTTGAAGCATTAATGCAGGGCCATATTTATTAAAAATTCACGCAATGCAGCAAGCCACCTTGCTGCATTGCATGAAAAGGAAGGGGCAGGAATTCACCATATTTCCATTATACAGTGTATTCCTGTACTTTCCTAGCACTGGTGCACTTTTGGTTGCTTAGCACCAATGCAGGCACCCTTGCATCATGTTGATGGGTGCCTGCATTGCAGACAAAATTGTTTTTGCGCAGGAAGGGACACGTTCCTGCACAAAAACAATCCTCAGAGGCATTTAATTTTCGTCTTTCTAAGTGTGCTGCAGTATGCAGCACATTTGGAAAGAGGAATCAAGGGGGAGAAATAAAGATATTTCTCCTTGTTGTGCCTTTGGTGGGGAGGCATACAATTCTGACGTATTTCCAGGTCTCCCAATTTTAGTAAATCTAGCAATGTGTCAGATTCCCTGGGTGTCTTTTGAACATCTCCACTGATTACAAGTCACTACCCCCTAGGGTGTTCAGACACCTCGTCCTCATGACACAGGACCAGGGACTATCGTTTGGGGAGGATATGATAGCAGAGATCCTAGCGGGACCATCATTATTGGGTGAGACTGCTTTAAACCAGGTCCTTACACAAGGAGAAGGTTGGGACACCTTACTGGAACTTAAGAGAACACATGTCAAAACAATACTCCATGGGGCCATCCTTACTGAATATTTAAGGGGGAATGCAGCACCGCGGGGCCTTCTGATCACGAATGACCGCTAATATTTCTAGAGGATGCCACCTTTAGAAGAGATTGGGCACTTATAGCGTAGAAGTGCACCAGGGATTCGCTGGTGCTGATAATAAGCACAGCCAAAAGATTAGCCGATACCCTGGTGATACAGATACAAACAAGTGAGCAGGGTTTAAAAACTGAGATACTACTGGCCACATACAAACATAAGCTAGACGAAGTTAACATGGAACTGGGAGAGTAGAGTGATTACTTGATGCAGTCAAAAATATCTAAACTACAGAAAGATCTTAAAAAGTTTTCGAAAGAATAAGTTTATCCCTACACCAATGAGGATTATGTCCAACAGAAATTGACAGAAATGAAGAAAGGGACGCAACAGGGTAGAAAATATCAGGACATCCTGAGCAGTAGCAGTGAGGTTAGCGACTATGAACACCCTCCATGTAGAAGAGGGAGGGGCAGAGGCTATCAAAGGGGACCAAGATCTTTCTTCCCTGCCCCTTTTCAAGGCTACCCTAACCAGGGTTACAACTGGCCGGGGATGGGGTTTACCCCACACCAAGGGTTTCAGAATCCCCAATTCCCACAACCCCAATTCCAACAGCCACAGATGCCTTTTTTAGGCAGGGGCAGAGGGAATGGCAGGGGCAAACAGAAGGGCCAACAGAGGCTGACCTGGGACGACCAAGACCAAGAACTGGACCAATGGGTAACCAGGAGTATGGCCCAGAGCCTGATACCAGGAACAAGCAGGGACCTTCATTAGTGGTGAACCTCTCCTCCACCATTTTGACTGAGTCGCAGGTGATCCTCCTTAACAAGGGTCTGGGCTTTGTCCCGACCAACCTACTGGGCCATTTCCTGGTACGCCAAGAGTTAGCTACTTTCTTCAGAAGTATCAGATTGAAGATCTTTTTTGAGTGCGCTGAAGAAAGGAACAATACTTCAGGGGATACACCACTGCGCCTCAAATCTACCTTTACACCCCAGATTGCAGCATTACCACAGGAGGTGGCTACTTTTGAGCAAGCAGTCATCCATGACATTGAGAATTTACAAAGACGGAACACACGCTCATTTGTCAACATGAGCAATACGGATAAGGAGGCACTCACACAACTGAAGGAAAATGATTCCATCGTCATAAAGCCAGCCGACAAAGGGGGAGCCATAGTTATTTTGGACAGAATAACATATACCAACAAATGCCACCATCTCCTGTCGGATGAGAGGAATTACAGGGTATTGGACATGGACCCCAGCGCGGAAATCACCAAGGATATCGCGATAATTGTGGAGGAGGGCTTGGCGAACGATTGGATCTCGAAACATGAGGCAGACTACCTTCCTAGAGATCAACCAAAAAAAACCTATTTCTACATACTGCCAAAAATCCACAAACCCACTAGGCCTCCACCCGGTAGGCCCATCGTGTTGGGCATTGGTTCCATCCTGGAACCGTTATCACAATTTTGTGATTTTTATCTGAAACCTCAGGTCCAGAAACTGCCCGCTTACCTACAGGACACCCTCGACATCCTCAACTTAATCAAAGATATGGACTTCGACCCTGACAGTGAGTTCCTACTGGGTTTAGACATTGAAGCCCTATACACTAACATCCCACAAAGGGAAACCCTACGGGTGTTAGAAGAGATCCTGTTTGAGGAGGAGTTGACATACCAAACCCTACGAGCCTTTATCCTCAACCTGGCTGAAATAGCCCTCATGAGAAACTTCTTTGAGTTTGCGAGCACGCTTTATCTGCAGACCCACAGGACTTCGATGGGCAGTACTTTCGTCCCAAGCCTAGCTGGTCTATATGTGGGAGCATTTGAGAAGACCATAATCTATGACACTGGAAGCCCTTGGTCCAACAATATCAGACTTTGGCGTCGTTTCATTGATGACGTCTTGGTGATCTGGAAGGGAGATGCACACTCGATTACCCTTTTTCTTGACTGGCTCAATAGCAGAAACCCCCTCCTGCATTTCACATCTACAGTAACCAAAACTGCATTACCATTCTTAGATCTAGTCATTGAACCTAAAGGGGGCAAACTCTCCACAAGAGTCTACCACAAACCCACGGATAAGAACTCACTGCTAGTATATGACAGCTTCCACCCCAAATCATTAAGGGATAATCTACCGGTGGGTCAGTTCTTTAGATTAAGGCGTAACTGTACCGAGAGAACCACTTTCAAGGAAGAAGCAGCCCTCCTTACGAAGAAACTCAGCCAGAGAGGATATCCGGAGCACACTATTTCGAAGGCCAGGAAAAGGGCAGCTAATACCAACAGAGATAACTTGTTGGAGAAAACTGAAAGACCACCAGCAGACAAACCAGTGTGTGTTACTATGTTTAACACTGCCTCGCACCAAATAAAGCAAATGGTACTGAAACACTGGCGCATACTTAACTCCAACGGGATGAACATAGCCAAGCCCCTCTTTTCTTTCAAAAGGAGTGAGAATTTAAGAGACATGTTGGCTCACACCAGACCTAACAGACCAGAAAAGAGGAGGACAGAACCATCTGGGGGACTCCCCCCACTCCGAGGACACTCGAGATGCGGGTCGTGTACTGTGTGCCACCTCACGAAGAACACTTAAACAATAGATATGGGCTTAACTTATCCATGGGAGCAGAGGACAAACGCAAACTGTAACTCTGACTCTATGATCTACCTCATTACATGCCCCTGCCAAAAACAGTATGTGGGAATGACCAGCAGGAAAGTAAAGACACGTATTACCGAACATCGTAGTACGATTAGATGTCTTGAATCTAACACCAAACTCACAGCTCACTACTTAGAAAAGCACCACACTATTGAAGACATAGCATGGACAGTAATAGAAAGACCTAAACTGAGCCCAACCACAGAAGAAATATTGAGAGCCCTCCTCCTGAGGGAACAAAAGTGGGTATATCATTTGAAAAGCCACCTTGTTGGCTTGAATGATGATATTCCGTGGCAAACCCTGAATAGATAAACTATCACCCCATTTTTTAGGTACTATAAAAATTCCTTTGTATCAGTAGCTCTCTCTCCGCTCTCTTAATAACACCCCTGACGTCTATGTACATGAGGGTTAGACCGCACATTTAGGATCTCCCACTGGGAATCATTTATAGACTGTCAGATTATCCTAGGTATTCAACCTTTTTGTATACTCTTTCCACCCCTACCATTTAGGATATTATTACCCCTTTTTTTGTCAGCAGATAGTTTTATTACAACATCTGCGCTGGCTATCAACACGTACAACCAGAGGTCAATATATTCAATGTTTATGAGGGTCTGTTGGTGTGTTTCCAGAATGTGGACATTACCCTCTTGATCTGTCATTCCCGTGTTCCATAACAGGATGTGGCGCCGGGCCGTAAGAGAGCAAATAGTTAACTGAATGGAGCCAGGCTCGGCTCTGTTGCCAGGCAACCCGACGCGTGAGGGTTCCGCGACATCCACGTTGATGACGCACACGTCCACCACGTCAGCCACGTGACCGGAAATGGTAACGGGACGAAGGGAGCCAGGTGAGGTATTTTAGTCAGCTTCCATTTCTCTCCCGTTAACCTACACGGTGAGAGTGGACAAGCGGTCATAGGAGGAGCACCTACCTTGACGTAGTAAGGAGATGGGGCGGTTGGCAATACCAAATACAGGACAGTTATCATACTTACACCGAGGGGTGTAGGGGCCTATTCCGTCCATTATGGATTTTAACGATACTCCTTAGGAATGTTTGCTCTGCAATCCATGGCTATGGATGCAAGCATTACATTTGAATACTATTGGACACTATTACTACCATAAATAGATCTGGTACCTTGATCCTAGACGGGTTGACAAGTAGATTGATTTCAAGTTACCGACACGGGTCGATCTAGGCAGTAGGTGCAGTAATGTGATACATGTCTTTTTAACCACTACATATGTCTCCCTTTTTGATTTTTCTCCCCTAGAGTGTGACAACAGGGGGGCTCTCCTTGTCTCTCGCCAGTTTTAAGAATGTTTTAATGTAAACTCGGTAAGTGACTATGGAATTAAGTCACCTTGTGATTGGAGTGAGAGATGAGATAATTTGTACACCCGCTCAGTGCTCTACGTTACCACTCTAGTAGATATATCTATACCATGTGCATATCATGTAGCAACATTTGTTTATCCCTAAATTAGGATTGTACTCCGGGTAAATATATAAACCTGTGTTGTAGTGGATTGATAAGCGTTGAAATATTATAGTAAGTGAAATTACGAGAGGGAATGAATTGGAGTGACCTTTATCCTTTATGTTTCTTTTCTCCTTTCTCTTCCATATAGTATTACGGGAGAGGGTTATCTAGGGGAGAACCTCGGTGCTAGAACAATCTGTCCTGGCACTTCCGCATTTCAGGAGACGAGGTGATCTATACCCTGGGACCGGTAAGGGCCTGACGAAGGCCGGCATGACCCTGTATTACGGGCACATAATAATGGCTGAAACATGTCGACTCATTGGCAGTAAGGAGAGGTGTAAGGAGTTCATAATTTCTTCCAGCCACCACCATCCTTCACGTTTTTAATCCTGGCCAGAGGGTCCAGGAATAAACTTCACGCATAGCGACACCTCCGAGCTAGTTTTAATATCACACTGCACTTCCACTTCCGGTGATCCCAGGCAATTTGTATTATTCATTTGTATTTTATATGTTGTGTCTTGTCTTCCCCTACCCCAGGCGTTGGGTTGCGCAGGGGTGTACTGAAGCAGCCCTATGATGAAGCATGTCACACAACTGTGTGAGTGAGGACAGTATTTAGACACATAGCACGTGCCACCACACCTAGAAATATTTTGACACCCTCTACTCCTTTTGGTGTGCTTAAGTGGATACTTGGAGACACAGACACTCCACCCATGGCACGCCTCCCTGCTACAAAGTAACACATGGCTTGCCCCATGTGAAGTGACACATTGCTGGAGTTGCGTCTGTTTTCAGACACACTCCTGTAATGCTCCAATTTTGCGCATACAGATATGTCAGGAATACTGACGTATCTATAAATCCTTGCGACATGGAGCGCCGTACAGTAAATATGGCACATCCATGGTGTCGCAAGGATGTCGCTTTGCTGGTTTCCTGCATCGAAGCAACACTTTTCATAAATGAGGCCCTAGGGGCTTATTTACAAGCCCCTCACGCTACCAGTACATCACTTTTTCCCATATAAAAAGTGACACACTGGCGGCACAAGGGGCTTGTAAATAAGCCCCTAGAATTTTATTAGATGAGTAGATTACCTACATACAGTCTCATTCACAGTGCTATGTCAGAATCTGGGGAGAAAGCCTGGTAAAATACAGGGCCATACAGTTTGCATATGGCAGCCCATTGTTCATTGCACCAATAACTCCTTGGTTGTACAAATGGTAACTATTGTGGGAAAAAAGCAATACCTTTACCGCAGATATGATCTGGGAGAAACTGCGTGTGAAAAAAATAGGCCGAGACCACAATGTGCACTAATTTTCTGATGAGCAGAAAGTGAAAACGGGTTGCTAAAAAAAAACATATGGGGAATTTGACACTTGCGCCCACCTTGGAATTAAGACCCATAGGTTTAGATTACAAGTGGTCAATAAATTCTGACGGAAGGTCAACTTTTGTTACCATTTTCACTGGAACGACAAGTCGCCAAAATATCTGTGTAAAAAGACCAGAGAAAAACTTGCCAGAATCGCCATGCAAAAAACTGGGGGAAAACATGGAATCGTCTGAACACACCAATTACTGCATGTCATTCCTCAAAAACTTGCTCCATAGCCCCTTGCAATCAAGGTCATACAGCCCTAAAACTTTCAATATGAAGCATAAACAGGCTTCCCTTTTGTACAATTTGCAGGGGTATATTATTCTAATGAACAGTAGAATATCTTGCCAGCCATACACATAATTAGAACCTCCTATTTCATTAAGCATTCATAGGAGTAAAATGCTTTCAATGTGGAGGGGGAAGTTGCAATTTGCAAAAGTAATGATGGTGTGCTTTGTGAGCTATTTAAGTTTAATTAAGTAGAAGAATAGGTTATTGCTCCCAGTGAATAAAGTCTTGCCATCGCAGATAATCAGTGCACTTTGTTCTTGCTTTGTAAGCTAACACGGGGCAGGCGACAAACTGCTAATGACTGTGGGAGTGATCCATCTTCATCCAGATTTATAATCTGATCAACTTCCCTTAATGAACACATTCCACAAATACACACAGGCAGCACCATTTTCCAGATTACAGCAGGCAATGGACAATAACACATAAAATGTCTAACGTTTTCTTCAACAGAAGATTCACAAGCTACCACTATCTTCTCTTAGGAAGGGTGCAGCCTGCTTCAGTGTTTGTAGCATTAGCTTTGATTCAATCACTACATTGCTTAAGGTTTGCATCTATCTCCTACTGTCAGTGAGATTGATAGCTTAACTGTACGCATTCTAGAACTGATGGCTTCAGGACCTGCAGCCTCTTACCCACCTCTTCAACTTAGTGATTAACTACTACAGTGGTTCACAAACTTTTTTTACCCACGGCTCCCTTTATCCCTTGGCCGTTGACCATGGCTCCCCATTATGTTACTTTTTTTGGCAGGTGGGAGATGAAATCCCAGCCTCTTGAGTTCTTCCATTATTTCCTTGAAAATAATTAGGATGAAGCAGATGAAGGTATTGTAATCATCGATGTAACAAAATAAACAGTTGTTTAATAAAAAAACGACCATTAATTGGGCAAGTCAGAAACAATACAAGGGAAACTCTTCAGCACTGGTGTCTGCATATGGAATCATGGGTGCATAAAATACTAAAGCAATTCCACTGGTAGACTCTCCTCTAGAGTTAGCACTTGCATCATATCTCAGGGGATTCTTCTTTACCATCCACCTCTAAATGTGGTCCCTAACCTGCTAGACTGCAAGAGAACTAAGGTAGTGTGTGTGATATACTATCCTTCCATCCGTGGAGACACCTCTCCCTTCCTTAAGTCTTCACTTTGAAATGTACTCTTCAGTCCCTTCTTTGGCTCCTTGGTCTAGAATTGTATTTCTCAATATGCTCTCTTTCACTTTACCAATACATTGCTCTCTTTATCCTCTCCATTCATTCTTTGTCCATCCTTTCTTTTTCTCTCCCTTCATCAATCTGGTTCTCCATTTTTCCTTTCACTCATTCTGTGCTGTTTCCTCTTTTCTTTTCCACATATTTTCTCTCTTCCTTCTTCTCCCCATCTCATCATGGTGATGTGTGTGGCAGTATTATGGTGAAGTTTTAGTTTATTAGCTGTGAGCTTCACTGTTGTGTATTGGCCCAAGCGAATCCAAGTTGGGAATTTTAAAGTCCCAAATGAAAAGCCTTTTATGAGCCAAAAGCTACATTGATATTTAGGCTGCATCTTCCATCCTATGAGCGAAGACATATCTTTGATGCTTCTCGACTCTAAGTGACATTGTTAGTGTGCACAAAGGGGCACATGCTGGTGTTGAGCAGCGCTGTGGATGTCCGGTCAGTGAGTGCTTTGGAATTCATGGCAAACATAATGTAGCACAAAGTATAGTTGGCGCCTGAAAATGTGCTAGGACAGGCAGAGAGGCTGGGGTTGGAGGGCCATGGGTATATAGTGAATATGCATACCTGGCAACTAACCCACTACAGCACAAGCCAAGCACCCTTCCAGCCAACGCACTATCCTGGTTCTTGCCTGCGTTGATGAAAAGCAAGATGGGGTTGCCGCGCAGATGCACAGAGGATGAATGCACAAGCTGGTGCCTGCCACACTCCTGGAAGAACTTCAGGAATGTTTCACACACCACTGCTTCCGAGGAGCAGATCATGTGGCACATACTGACAAGGCTCCTCCAGGCCTGCAAGCTGAGCGGGACTGCCATCTTGCGGAAGGCACCAAAGAGAAAGCAGTGGAGGCAGCCTCTCTATCAAGATAGAAAACAGATAACCAGCATACTAAAAAGAAAAAAGGGATGACAGGAGAGGTCTAATGTATGATGCAGAATGATAGATATTGCTGTACCTGGCTTGCTTGGTGCCTATCCGATCGTGGCTAGTTTTGACAACTCACCGGGATGGCACGGCACGCAAATTGGGAACCACTGACCTACTTCATTCTCAATGTCTGACCTCTGATGGTCTCACTGCTAACAATTCTACTATGGGAGCTCCCAAACTGGTTGCAGTGGCTTACGCCAGCCTCCTTACTCTGTTGCAACAAGTAGTTGCCATTGCTCACTGAAGATCCAATTCTGCATCACTTTTTCTACTTCTTCTTGGTCTCACAGCTAGAGTTCCCCCATCCACCTCCCCAGATTCCTCCATCTCTTCCTCATATGCCATTTGATAGGGTCTCTCTCGCATTCTAACTTCATGACGCTCTCTTATCTGGAAAATTGATTCACTGCACATTTCTGTAAACCCTGCAAGCAGGGTAGAGAACATCTACTCCTGATCCCATACTCCCTTCAGAATGACAGCACTGAATCTGTTTTGCACTTGTTTCTTGTTGGAAAATGGTCCTCTCTGCAGGGTCACCCCCAAACTATTTGAATTCCTCCTACTTTTCGCAGACTTCATTTTTCCTGGCCTTGGAACTCTGACCGCTTTACAACTGCCAACCAGTGCTAAAGTGCATGTGCTCTCTCCTCTAAACATGGTAACATTGGCTCATACCATATTGGCATATTTAATTTACTTTTAAGTCCCTAAAAAAGTGCCCTACATGTGTTTTGGGCCTTCAAATTAAACGCTACTAGGGAGCCTACAGCACTCATTTTGCCACCCACTTAAGTAGCCATCTAACCATGGCTCAGGCCTGCCATTGCAGAGCCTGTATGTGCAGTTTACACTGGAACCTTGACCTGGCAAGATAAAAATCTTGCCAGGCCTAAACCTTCCCTTTTTATAAATGTATGTCACCCCTGAGGTAGGCCCTGGACAACCCAGAGGGCAGGGTGCAATATTTTGAAAAGGTAGGACATGTACTTTTAGGTGTTACATGTCTTGGTAGTGAAAAACTCTCAAATTAGTTTTTCACTTCTGCTAGGCCTATTTCTGCCAAAGGACAACATTGCGATTACCCTATTACATTTTATAAATGTATTCTCCAATTGCAAAGAGATAGACTTTTTGAGTTTGGTGTCTCTGGACTCACAAATTACAACCACAACTTATGGCAAATTTGGATTTTAAATTGCCAGTATAAAAATTCTCTTTTGGAAAGTTGATATTTTCTTACTTTAGACATTTGGTGCCACCTACCTGTCTCTGTTCAGCCTGGGTTTGGTGACAGCTGGGCTTTGTGTATTCCCTCTAGACAGTCACACACAAAGGAAGCTTAGGTGTGGCTGGTGGGCCATCTACATCTTGATGAGCCATCCTAGACAGGATGGGAGGGAGGAGCTTATCACAGCCTCACACTTACACCTCAAAGGCTGGGTCCTGTCCCTGCACAAAGAGCTTCATTCCCCAGAGTAGTGAGTATGGAGCCAGGGTAGGAAGGGAAGACCTCTGTGCACTTCAAAGACCTTTCTTTGAAATCACTCCCACTTCAAGGCACAACTGGGTATACGTACTGGACATCTGACACCATTACTTCAGTGCACTTCTGGGCCTGTGACTCCTCTGCCAGGAAGAAGAACTGGTGTGCTGCTGTAAGGACTGCCACTCATTTGGACTGCTACTTTGCTGAACTTCTGCCTTGCTGTGCTGCGCTGCCGTTCCCCTGCCTGGGTGAGAAGGACTCGACCTTCTTCTCTTGAACCCAGAGTGACACAAAGGGCTTCCTGGCTTGCCTCCTGATTTGAAATTTCAGGGCCGTAAAAGACTTCCATCTTACCTGCATCTGCACCTGGACTCTGCCCATTCTGTGAGTATGCCCTGCCAAGTGGTGCCACCCCAGTCCTGGCTGGACCCTTGGAAGTGAGGCCCAAGGTGCTTCTTCAAGCCAACTCAAGCATTCTTAGCAGAACCGAGACATATTCGCATGGCTCAGTATTTGCTCATCCTCACCTTCTCATGGACCAGAACTGGTACGTCTTTGTAGATGCATGGAGTGGACCCGGCGCATCACCTTCGGAACCAGCACATCATCTTCAGAACCAGCGCATCCTCTGCTGCAGGAGCAGTAGCAGAGCATCCCATTCAGAACCAGTGCATTGCACTCAGAATTGACGCATCGACGCCATTACATGGAGAAAATCGTCACATCTTGTCCAATACGTGGCTCGACACTGATGCATTGCTTTGGCTTCACCTCACATCTTCCTCAACGACAGCTCAGTCCGGATCAGCGTACTTTTGTTCAGCGAGCCTAACTGGGTCCCTGTATCCGGCCTGCGCTCCATTGTAGTCGGCCTGAAATTTTGACTTTGTCTGGGTCTGGCGCAACCATATAGCCGAATAATGCACTTATTGTTTCTAAGCGCTATTTTTCAGTTTATTCCTTAAAAATTCTCATCTTGACTTCTGCTTATTGGAATGTTGTCTTTTTGGTCTTGTTTTATTTGTAACATTATTCTCTATTTTTCGAATCTGGTGTAGCATTTTTTGTGGTGTCTTCACTGTGTTACTTTTTGAAGTGTTGCACAAATACTTTACACATTGTCTCTTAAGTTAAGCCTGACTGCCTCTGTGCCAAGTTACCAGAGGGTGAGCACAGGATAATTGAGGGTGTGTTGTGACTTACCCTGACTAGGATTGTTGTTCCTGTTTCGACAGGGTGCATATCTCGGCCAACCAGAAGATTCATTTCTAGCTTTTATCCTGTCTCTTAATCCAACTTTTTTCTGATTGAATCTGTGCTGAATCTGTGTCTTGTTTTTTGTGCATTAATTCCTTTTTGGGCCGAGCCTGCAATGTTTAAAACGACAGAGCTGACTAAATAATAGAGACACACCCCTTCTGGGCTCACAGCCATCTCTTTGTAATCACCGTCAGCATGATAGCATTGTATTTGATCTTCAAATGTAAAAGGCATCTGCCAGGGAACATTTGTTTGTCATTGCTCATGTCCACAACACTGAGGTGAATCTGTATGGTAATGCTTTGAATACAATGCTTATGAAACAAATGCAAATAATAATATAGAGGAAGACATGTATATGGTAATGGCGACTGACAAGGGGGAACCCGAACTGTTAGCACACATTATGTTTTGCGGAACACAAGATTGTAGTGATGCATGAGTCAGGCTGCATGTAATGAACCACAGCACTGCTAGACTTGGACGACTCAATCAGCTATAACTAATCTTTCACAATACCTTATCTACATTTTTAGACAAAGGAGATGAGTCTAACAGGTAATTTCTGAATGGATTTCTTTATAGTATATGAAAAGCCATTCACGGATGAATACCTCTGAGGTGCACATATCCATGGTGGCCATCTTTGAATGCGTTGTCGTATACTTTAAGAAACTCCATTCAGAGATATCCCCTAATGAAGCCCATGCACCCACAGCGGCATTGGTTATCTCCAAATATGACTCTTCAATAAAGTTAGCATTTAATGTAATGCAAACAGAGATATCAAATAGAACAAGGCACCCTAGAAAGCTGGAGGAAAAAGCTAATTTGATGAAAATTTCTCAAACCAGACACAATCGTCTGCTCTCCTACCAACTCTCTATATAAGAACACAGTGAAAATCAGAAAAATATACCTCAAATAGAAAATACAGCTCAAAAGGAGCTATATGACATAATGATGAATGCAGTCCATGAAAATAACTGTAAGAAAATCCGACAATTAGTTGCCAATAAAATTGTAGACGTTAGGTTGTTAGGTTGTAGATGACATTTTATCAATGTTAGAAACTTTCATTTTATTCCTGCTGCTTATAAGGTACCTTTGTGCTGTTTTTATAATATTCTGTGCAGTTGTTTTCAGATGTACTGAGAAGCAAGTTGTTCCTGTAGTAATAAATACTTCTTACTTAAAAGTGTTCATTGTTTTTAGTGTAGTGAGTGTGTGATACAGTGAATAACCAAATAGGTTTGTTACTGTTTCCACAGTGCCCCTGATCCCTTTTAAGGGAATTGTTAGTTACCCAAAAGCATTAACTCTATTTCAACTAATGCATTGATTAGTGATATGCGAGGCTACAATAGCCTGTCTTTCACATTCACCATTGGTACATTGAATGAAGTTCACCCGTGTCACTAGTGAGTGGGAAAGCAGACCTTGTACAACTATGCCATAGTTGTAGTTTACGCAACAAAATATATGAAATATACAGTCCCTATGCTTTTTTTAAACTACGTTAGATATACTAGCATTGTCAAAGGCAATACGTTTGTCTAGTTTTACATATTTGTGTTCTTTTTTGCAACAATATAGTGTGCAAGATGGATGTTTCAACAGAAGACATACAGAAACTCGATTGCATACAATCATCAGATGTGTTACTTCTCTCTTTCACACATACACGCACACACAAACACACACATGTGCGCACACACACACATACACACACACACACACACTGACACATGCTATCAGACAACAAATGTACAGGCACAGAAAGATGCAGGTGGATGTCGGTTGTGTTATATGCCAGGATGACAGGATCGTTAGGTGGCTGAGGTCCATACAGTTTGTATAGGCATATGGGAGAATATGGCTTGATGCAAGCGTGGTTGAACAGAAGAATTTTGATGCTTGGGTGCCGGAGAACGAGAGTTGCCTTGGTGTGCGTGAAGGATGACTGCACGGAGATGAGTGGCTAGATGTAACCAGAACTAAGTAGAAGGAGGAGTAAGTTAAGTAGCAGTAAGTCTAGGAGTATGTAGACTCCAGGCAGGAGCAGCATTTCTTATTGCTCCCACTGTTGAGTTCCCTGCCCCAAAGAGTGTGGGCAGCATAGCCCACACTCTCCCAGGCAGGGAACCACAGTGTCCCAGGGGTAGGCTCCCCAGGACACTATGAAGTATCACACCCAAAAGGAAATGTGACCCCAGGGAATAGGTCCCCGGCGCTCCTCAGTGGCTCTGGGAATTGGAGTGGTGAGTCCCCTTCCCTATTTTTAAGAAATCAACCCTGGGGGTTGAGTTATTGGGCCCAATAGTGGTACAGAGAGGAGGGCCACATGCTCCCCTCCATTTCATTTAATATGTGGCATGGGGGATGGTTCCCTGAGGACTCACTGAGTCACAGGGACAGAGGAGAGTGCTCCCCTCCCCTTTGCTTGGCATGTGGTCCCAGGGGATGGAGTCTCTGGGCCCAAGAGTGGCTCAGGGAGGGGAGGGGGTCCCACTCATGTCTCTTCCCCATATATATATCAATAATGACCGCGGGCCCTGGCCGACCAAGGTGGTCATAAAAATTGTAAAAAAACAAAACTGGATGATTTTTTTTTGCCACTATCCCACCAGAGTCCCGCTGGAGTTCCGTGGGATCACAGCAGACAAATGGAAACACTTTTGGCCCCAGGTGGGCGTCCCTCTGGGACCAACCCAAAGGGCTGGAGGGAACAGGGTATCCCTGAGTCCCCGAGTCCTGTAAAGGCTGATGCAAAATTTTCTTTCATATTGAGGCCAGCCGGTCAGAGCGCTCGCTCCCGTGGGAGCCTCACACTCATGGGACTGTGGTGGCCCAAGGGAAGAAAAGCCCCAACCATCCAGATATTCAAATATTATTAATTGTTCATAAACTACTCAATGGATGTACACCAAATCACAAAAAGGCATGTTTTCTGGACCAAGACCAAGATCTAGCCTCTTGCCAAATTTGGTGCAATTCCATTCAGCCATTTTGAAAGTGTCAAGAATAATCCGCCAGATGGTGCCAAAGTTTTTAGCAAGCCAAAAAAAAAGGCATTTTATACAGAAATGCAGACCTAATTATAACTACCCAGTGACGGCCACCACCAGGTACTATATATGTATATATTCGATGAAAAAAGCAAAACCTAAAAATTAGTTATAGTTAGGAAAACTTTATTTATTGTTTCTAAACAAACCAAACTTAAACTACGACTAGATTAGAAATTCTAAAGCTATAGTTATACATTAAATGTATAATTGTGCACCATCTTAAAATATTATAACTCATGCACATCCATACACAGTGCAGTGAACTTTGTAGCCACACTTCAATAACTATAACTCACCACTCTACCATGCACTGTGCACTCACAAATGATGTGATTTGCAATGTTATAAGTACTGTTATGAGTGCTATCATTTCAGATGGTATAAGTGATGTAACATAAAAGGGTATAAGCAGTGTATGTAGAAGGCTCGAGGTATAGTTATAGTGGCATAAATTAGAGTGTCATACAGTAGAGAGGCGTAATAGTACAGGTAAATGGCATAGAGTAGAGTGGCATAAAGTGGAGTGGTGTAGAGTACAGTGGCATACAGTGGAATAGTGTAGAGTGGAGTGGCATGGAGTGAAGTAGCGTAGAGTGGAGTGGAATAGAGCGAAGTGGCCTAGAGTGGAATTACATGGAGTGGAGGGGTGTAGAGTGACACACAGTCAAGAGGTGTAGAGTGGGATAGCATAGAGTAGACTGGCATAGAGTGGAGTGGCATACAGTCAAGTGACGTACAGTAGAGGGACATAGACTGGGGTGGTGTAGAGTTGAATATCATAAAGTGGAGTCTATTAGAGTGGAGGAGAGTAGAGTTGAGTGGCATATAGTGGAGTGGGGTAGAATGGAACACCATAGAGTGGAGCTTCATACAGTGGAATGGCATACAGTGGTGTGGTATAGAGGACAGTAGCATATAGTGGAGTGGCACAGAGTGGAATAGTGTAGAGTGCAATGGCCTACAGTGAAATAGTGTGGAGTGGCATATAAAGGAATAGCATAGAGTGGAATAGCATAGCGTTGAGTGGAGTAGAGTGGTGTACAGTTGAGTGGCGTACAGTGGAATAGCATAGAGTGGAGTGGCATAGAGTGGAGTGGCACACAGTACAGTGGCATAGAGTGGAGTAGCATAGAGTGGAATAGCAAAGAGTAGAGTGACAGAGTGGAGTGTCATAAAGTTGAGTGGCATAGATTGGAGTGGCATAAAGTGCAGTGGCATAGAGTGGAATAGCAGAAACTGGAGTGCTGTACAGTTTAGAGGAGAAGAGTCAAATGGCATAGAGTGGATTAGCTTAGATTGTAGTGGCACAAAGTGTAGTGGCATAGAGTGGAGTGACATTGAGCTGAGTGGAGTAGCATAGAGTAGAATAGTATTGAGTGTAGTGGTCTGCGTAGAGAGCAATAGCGTAGAGTGGAGTAGTGTTGAGTGGCGTACAGTTGAATGTGAAAGAGTACAAATGCGAAGAGTGTTGTGATGTAGAATGGAGTGGGGTAGAGTTGAAAAGCGTAGTGTGCAGTTGTGTAGAGTGGAGTGGCATAGACTGGAGTGTGGTAGACTGGAGTGGAATAGAGTATAATTTGATACAGTGGTGTGGCACAGAGTGTAATGTGATACAGTGGAGGGGTGTAGAGTAGAGTGGTATACACTGCAGTAGTATAGAGTGGAGTGACATAGAGTGGAGTAGCATAGAGTGGAGTGGAATAGAGCAAAGTGGCGTAGAGTGGAATTACATGTAGTGGAGGGGTGTAGAGTGACATACAGTCAAGTGGTGTAGAGTGGGATAGCATAGAGTAGACTGGCATAGAGTGGAGTGGCATAAAGTCAAGTGACGTACAGTAGAGGGGCATAGACTGGAGTGGTGTAGAGTGGAATAGCATAAAGTGGAGTGGATTAAAGTGGAGTAGAGTTGAGTGGTATAGAGTGGATGGTGTGGAGAGGAGTGCATAGAGTGGAGTGGTGTAGAATGGAATAACGTAGAGTGGAGCAGCATATAGTGGAATGGCATACAGTGGTGTGGTGTACATTACAGTGGCATACAGTGGAGTGGTGTAGAGTGGAATAGTGTAGAGTGGAACGGCCTTCAGTGATATGGTGTAGAGTGGAGTGGCATACAGTGGAGTGGCATAGAGTGGAATAGCATAGCGTTGAGTGGAATAGAGTGGTGTACAGTTGAGTGGCGTACGGTGGAATAGCATAGAGTGGAGAAGCATAGAGTGGAGCGGCATAGAGTGGAGTAGCACACAGTACAGTGACATAGAGTGGAGTAGCGTAGAGTAGAATAGCAAAGAGTGGAGTCACATAGAGTGGAGTGTTATAAAGTTGAGTGGCATAGATTGGAGTGGCATAAAGTGCAGTGGCATAGATTGGAATAGCAGAAACTGGAGTGATGTACAGTGGAGAGGAGTACAGTCAAATGGCATAGAGTGGATTAGCGTATATTGTAGTGGCACAAAGTGGAGTGGCATAGAGTGGAGTGACATTATATCAATCAATCAATCAATCAGGGATTTGTGAAGCACACTAATCACCCTTGAGGGTCTCAAGGCACTGGGGGGGGTCGCACAGCTTCGTCTCATACGAAGAGCCAGGTCTTGAGGCTCTTCCTGAAGGCTTGCAGGGTGGGGGTTTGTCTGATGCTGAGTGGGAGTTTGTTCCAGGTCTTGGCTGCGATGAAGGAGAAGGATCTCCCCCCCGCTCTGGCTCTGCGGATGTGAGGGATCTCGGCTAGGGCAAGATCGGCAGATTGGATGCTTCTCTTGGGTGCATAGAAGGAGATTCTTTCGTTGAGGTACTGGGTCTGATGTTGTTGAGGGATTTGTAGGTGTGAGTGAGGAGCTTGAAGATCACTCTTTTTTCGACGGGGAGCCAGTGGAGTTTGTGGTGGTTGTGTGATGTGGTGTTGTCGTGGGATGCCAAGGACAAGTCTGGCTGCAGTGTTCTGGATTGTCTGGAGTTTGAGGAGTAGAGATTTGTTTATACCGGCATAGAGGGCATTCCCGTAGTCCAGTCTACTGGTTATGAGTGCTTGGGTGACGATCCTTCTGGATTCGGGGGATCCATTTGAAGGTCTTGCGGAGGATGGGAAGGGTGTTGAAGCAGGTGGAGGATACGGCGTTGGTCTGTCGGTGCATGGTGAAGGAGGAATAGAGTAAGATGCTGAGGATGCGAGCGTGGTCTGTGGGAGGTTCGCCGGGGGTTTTGGGCCACCAGCAGTTGTCTCATGCTGAGAGGTTGGATCCGAGGATGAGGACTCTGAGTTTCTCTGAGATGAGCTTTAAGCAGCTGTGGCTCATCCAGGAGGTGACGTCTTTGGTACCTTCCTGGAAGGTGTGTCTGGTGATGTTGGGTTTGTTGGTGAGGGAGAGGATGAGCTGGGTGTTGTCGGCATAGGATACTATGCTGAGTCCGTGTTTTCTGACAATGGTGGCGAGAGGGGCAATGTAGATCTTTAAGAGCGTGGGGCTGAGTGAGGATCCTTGGGGTACTCCGCAGCTGATGTCTGTGGGTTCGGAGAGGAAGGGCAAGAGTCTGATTCTTTGGGTTCGGCCAGTGAGAAAGGAGTGAATCCAGTTGAGTGCAATTCCCCTGATGCCAGCATCAAGGAGTCTGGAGGTTAGTGTGCGGTGGGAGACGGTGTCGAATGTTGCTGATAGGTCTAGTAGGATGAGGGCTGCCATGTGGTCCTGGTCGAGGAGAGTGCGGATGTCGTCTGTGGCAGCTAGGAGGGTGGTCTCAGTGCTGTGGTTGCTGCAGAATCTGGATTGGGAAGAGTCGAGGATCGAGTTGGCTTCTATGAAGGTGGAGAGCTGAATGTTGACGATATTCTCGGTGACTTTAGCTGCGAAGGGGAGGAGATAGATGGGTCGGTAGTTCTTGAGGTCCGTCGGGTCTGCGGTGGACTTCTTGAGGAGGGGCTTGACCTCTGCTCATTACCAGTCATCAGGGAAAGTGCCTGTTTCAAGCTGAGTGTAGTAGAGTGGCATATAGAAGAATAGCATTAAGTGGAGGGGAGTGAGTATAGAGTAGAATAGGGTAGAGTGGAGTGGTGTTGAGTGGCGTACAGTTGAATGTGATAGAGAACAATAGTGGTGTAGAGTAGAGTGGCATACAATGCAGTGGTATACAGTAGAGTGGCATAGAGTGGAGTGGCATCAACTGGAGTGGCATAGACTGGAATAGCGTAGATCGTAGCCACGTACAGTGGCGTAGAGTTTAGTGGTGTACAGTAGAATAGTGTAGAGTGGAGTGTCGTAGAGTGGAGCAGCATAGAATGGAGTGGCGTACAGTGAAGTGGCATACAATGGGATGGCAAAGAGTAGAGTAGAATAGAGTGGAATGGTGTAGAGTGGAGTGGCATAGTGCACAGTGTTTTGGAGTACAGTGGACTGCATTTGAGTAGAGTGCTGTAGAGTGTAATATTGGAGCGTGGAGTGGCGTAAAATGGAATTACATGGAGTGGAGTGGCATAGAGTGGATTAGCAAAGAGTGGAGTGGCATAGCGTGGCATGGGGTTGTGTAGAGTGAAATGGCAGAGAGTGGAGTGTTATGGAGTGGAGGGGCATAGAGTGGAGTGGTGTAGTATTGAGTAGTGTAGAGTGGATTGACATAGAGGGGAGTTTAGTTTCAAAAGACATAGCGTGAAAGTGTCTAAACATTTGTAGATGAAAATAGGCAGCAATATAGTTTATGAGGTGGATAGGGTCGTTTTTTGTAGGTTTGTTTGGTAGTAAAACAACATAGCTGCCTTTTACTTTTGTAAAGGCCGCCATTACCCAATCATATATTGCCTTGTCATTGGCAAATACAGTGAAATTACAGCAAGATTTAGCCTGAAAAATACCTCACCTTCAACCAGTCTAATTTCATATTTTTGCAGTTAAATGATAACATGCCATGAACTCAGCTTCCATAACAGTTTCTAAAAAACACAATCCTTGTGAGACACCTTTGATAACACTCAACACAATGTTTCACTCCAGAAATAGCAATTTTACCACTCAAACACCTCTAAAGGCTAAACTATATATACTATGAGGTTCATAAGAACAGTAGAGCTTGTAATATTACATTCTTTGTACTTTAATTTAAGAAACACTGCTCCCTCTACTTACAAGTATATACAGTTGAAACACTTCATTTTTTAATACAATCTGCAAACCTTGCTCACATCTCATGTAGATATATTAACACATCTATACATCAACAAACAGCTTTTCACTTAATAAAGATAGTGTAGAATAAGCTTACCAACAAAAGTACACTTACTGACACTTCACAACAAAGTTTATAAAATATATTATTAAATACCTGACCTTGGAGTTGTTTCTTCAATGCAGATAAGCACACCAGTCTCTTTCAGCTGCAAATGAAGTCACATCTGCTGAGCACAACTCAAAGGGACTTTGTTCTCCTCCAAAACACCAAGGACAAACTGAGTTATCTCTGGTTCTGTAGCCAATCATATCACAGCATTTCTTCAACCATCTAATAAGAATGGTAACTATTGGTTGAGCCTTGTCCATTTTTTTACTTACTATATGATCTTGCAAGACTTTCGCAGAATCGTAAAACACCTTGTGGCAGGCCCAGTAATTCATTCATGCGAGTCTCGTGAGAGGCTTGCCAGATTGTAAAGCCTCTTGGCAGGCTCAGCAGATTTCTATCCAGATCTCACAAGTATCACTGTATCATAAAAACAATATACATTTATTTTCTTCACAGTAGTTATCCCTTAGACACCTCCTCTTTAAATGTAGGGTGCAGCATGCCTTTCTGCAGCCCCCTTATATAGGTTTTTTACTTCATTTCCACAACACCTCCAATTACTCACAGTAAACAGTAATGGTGGCCATTTCATTTCTAAAATTCCAACAGCCAGCCAATCAGAGCACTAACTCTCGTGGGACTCGTGGGATCCTGCACGCTCCTGCAAGTTCATCTTGATGCAATGATTTTAAATGGTACATCCAGAACTTTTCTCCAGAGTTCTTTCTTTAAGACATTTTCCACAAGGAAAATCTTTAAATCTGATAGCAAATGGTGCAAAAGGTTAAAATGGTTGGCTACAGTCTGATCAAGTTTCATATTAATTATTGCTGATTTGAGGTTCCTGAATTGTGTACGGAGGTTATTCACTGTTTGGCCTACATATTGTTTTTTTCAGCTTAGGCATTGGCACTGATTCACATAAATAATGCATGTTCCATAGGTCCTTCTGGTAACAGAACTAGTTACTGATGATGTTTGGCAAATGTGTTCACATGTGATGCACCTTTGAGAATCAAAGCAATGAGCCCCTGCATTTGTTACAGCTCGCTTGAGTTCAGCTCTTACAATAAGAGATTGTAAATTAGAAGTTCTGTGGTTAGCAATGATATGCAGTTTTTGAAAAGCCTTTTGCAATTTTTCCGAAGTGGCTAATAAGAGAAATCTGTTTTGCATTATGTCTCAGTAATTGGGAACTGATGGATGATAGGCAACCACAAATGGGATTCTGTCACTTTTATTTCTGCTTGTTGGTATTCCAAATAAGTACTTCCCTAAGTAACTGCAAAGACTTGTCAATGTATTGCTTTATGATATGTAGAGGATATCTCCACATTTGAAATCATCTAGCAAGCTCCTGCAGATGTTCTTTACAAGTGTCGTCATTGCTGCAGATGGGTTTTATACTGAGTGCTTCAATGTAAATGATGCAGCGTTTAGTCTGGTGGGGGTGACATGAAGTCCAGTTAAGATACAAATGAGCATCTGTAGGTTTGTGGTACAGATCAGGTATACTTTTTTGTTAATAAATGTTGAGTAGCATATCCAGAAAAGGGAGAAGATGCTTATATCTAGTAATGTTGCTGGTAGATTCAATGGTAGGATGCATACTGTTGATATAAGCTGTAAACGTTTCCAATTTTCTACCTCCTGCATTCCATATTATAAATATGTGAGCAATGTACCTTAGCCATACCAGTGATTTGATCTAGAAGCAGCAAGTATATAGTCCTCTAGTTTGCCCATGAATATATATGCATAGGATGGAGCCATCCAAGCGCCCATGGAAGATCCTTGTATCTGCAGATAGTGTTTATCAGTGACGGTAACATTGTTGGATTTAAGGAAAACTCTTGCAAAGTTGTTAAGCACATTGATTGTTGGTTTTTTCACAGTTCTTTTATCAAGAGCTTCAGATAATGCCATAAGATCATCCTCATGTGGTATTTGGTGTCATCATCAAATGTTCAGGTTTGGTTTAATTTGTCAATAGTCTGAATGAAGTGACTGGTATCCTTAACAAATTATAGAAGCTCCTGGACAATGGGCAGGAGGTGCAGGTCAACAAATAGAGTCAGTGGCTGTACGGACGATTTTACAAAACCCAGTGTTTTATACAACAACCACAAACATTTATATTTTGTAAATTCTTGAAATGCCAGTGTGGTTCTTCCTGGGATTTGTAGAAGAGTTGATTTGTTTGGTCATTCTTAGATGGGTATTGGTATATCAGTACCGCAGGGAGGCACTGACACTTCCGGCTGGTACGCTTTAAACCATCAAGTATGTATATAGGCGTTGCTTTTATGTATTTCAGGATGGCTTGGATGGTATTTTACCAATTGAAACCTGTAACACTGAGCTTGGAGTGATAAAAGGCTTTTCTTATTTTGTAGCTCATTATGAATGTCACTGTGGTTATCCTATGCTTAAATAGAAGTTGCTGTCAATATGGCAAAAGGTTTTGTCCCTAGCTTGTCATGGATAGCACTGTGCTGATAATATGCTTAAAAGCTCTGCTATAAAAACAGCCATTTGAGGTGAGCAGATTCAGAGTGTTGCTGGTGTCGTAGGGTGCTCCATATAAAAGAGCTACTCTCTGCCTAAACTTGCAAACTACCCAGAGTGTGTGTGTATATATATGCACCAACTCACTTAACCAAATACTCACTCAAACAGCCACTCACTCACCCATACAGCTACTTACACACCCAGTCACTAACTCATACAGTCATTCAGCACCCTCTCACTCACCCATACAGTCACGCACACAGCCAGTCACTCACCCATAGAACCACTGACACACCCACTCACTCACCAACATAGTCACTCACTCACTCAGCCACACAGCTACTCACATACCTACTTATACATCCATACAAACACCCACTCACCCACTGATACAGACCACACCCACTCAGATCACACATGTTAGAGATAGTATCACTCATTATTCGTACAACTAGTATACTAATCTAACTTTTGCAGTAGGTTAGTATATATGTTTAACAGCCATAAACACACTCACATGATGATATCATCAGTGATGTCATTTGAGATGTCATCAGTGATGTCACTGACCATGTCATCAGTGATGTAATATGTGAGGTCATAAGCAGAGCATTGGAGGGCGTAAGTTATAGTTAGCTCAGGTAACTATGACTGCTGAATTTCAGTGGTTTCGTACGAGTGAAATCTGAGCCTAACAATAATGCCCATGTAACCGTTGGTTTTTGCAGTTAATTTCCAAAAGTTTTAAATTCTATTTCCTTACTTTAACATCCATGTAACCTTGTTTTTTCAGTGAATTTCTAGTTTTGTTATAATTCTATTTCCTAACTATAACATCCCTGTAAACCTTGCTCTTTTCAGTGAATTTCAATGTTTTTTAATTCTATTTCCTAACTATAAAACCTCTGTAATCTTAGGTGTTTCCAGAGAATTTGTAAGTTTTTGTGAATGTTATTTCCTAACTGTAATCTGTAACCTTTCAGAGTGGGTGTTTTAGTGCTTATATAGGTTGGTGAGTAGGTGCATGAGTGCCTGAGTGGATCTGTGAGTGGGCATGTGAGTGACTGTATAGGAGAGTGAGCGGCTTTGTCAGTGACTCTATGTGTGAGTGATTGGCTGTGTGAGTGTCTGTGTGGATACAACAAAAAAGAAACCACTAGTTACAGACACTGCAGCTCAGATTCCACTCCAATAGATTAACAATGCATTCACATTCAATAAGGATTTCAGATCATTTCTCAATGTGGAGTACAAGGGGGAACACACTTGGGGGCCTCATTATGAGTTTCATGGTGTGTGAGTGGGACGGCTATGCTCCCGCACTGCTAAACACATGTACAAACTGCCCACTGCTGCAGTCCATGCCGTGCAGGTACTGGTGCGCGTGCACAGCGGGGGGCACATTTTGTAGCCTCCTGTGTGCATGTACATGGCGAGAGGCACCAGGGGGCCCTGTAGGGTCCCCTTTTCTTCCTCACTGCCACACTTTTCATGGTGATCGCACTACCATGAAAAGTGTGGTGGTGGGGAAACTCATAATATGATTGGTGGGGCCACAGCGTGTGTCAAATGAGAATCAGGGCCATAATGAAAGCAGATTTTCTCCAAGAAGAGTCCACAGTTTCTTCATAAATGTGTACGTAGTTGCAGTACTTTCTACTACTTAATTAGTAAGTGCTACTGTGTTGGGTAAATTCCTAGTCCATACTCTACACTAAAGGTGCATTTACGGGATATAAAATAATGTCTGCAGTGACCTTGTGTGCATGATTTTTTTTTTTAAATTTGCGTGACCTTCTTAAAGATTTTAGGATTTGCTGGTTTTTGAAAAAATGTTTTTAAATATTTGCAAATCCTTCTCAAACAGTTCCGACATGTACTTCTTTCCGGTTCCGCGGGAACTTTGCAAAACGCAATGATTTTTTCAAACACTTAAATGATGTGTAGACATATTAACATTTATATTTGAGGTAAGTGGTTTAGTAATAATATGTATTAATTTATGTAGTCATAAGTGATTTAATATTATATGCATGTTTTTTATATATATTTCAGTATTCACAGTGAGGTTGTGAAGCCTTCTCAAATTCCATATGACACATGAAACAGAGGACGTACCCCCCACACTTTTCTTTTCTTTTCTTCTGGGTGTAGCTGTCTTGTTTCATACCTCTATTTAGAGCTGCTGCATCCCTATATTTTTGGATGTATTTTTTCATCTTAAAATGGCAGCTTCTATATTAAGTGATGTCCGAGACTCAGAGGAGCACGGATGAGTAGCAGAAGAAGAAGAGGTTTCAAAAAGGAATCAGAGTATTGTCTGGAAATTTTTCCATCCTTTCCAGTGAAAAAGAGGGCGTGGCACGAGGTACAGTGCAAGATCTGCTAAAAAATACTGCATATAGGTACAACTAAAAAATACAGCCATAGTACAACATCGATGCTGAAGCACCTCCAAACCATTCATCCAACTGACCTCTGCAGAGCGTAGATGGAAAATGAGGCAGCAAGAGCACCTGCTACAGGAGAACTAGAAGTTGACGGCACCATTGCTGTCCCCAGGACTGAAGTCTTCCCTTCAGTAATCCCTGAACTGAAAGATATGGACACCTTTTGTAGGAAGTGCAACAAGTTATTATCTGTGGCTAAGCTGTCACTGCAATTCTGGGAGTGAAATGAGGCTACAGATTTTTGTGCACATTGTTTCTTTAGTTCTAATTTTCAGTTGCCATTTCTAAAAATGAAAAATACAACCAAAAAAAAAAAATATCTGAAACATAAAGAAAAAATCTTCAGAGAAAAATGGTATTTTTAGAAACACCTTATCTGGTTTAAAGAAAGAATAACTCTATGTTTTTTGTTGGTATTTTATTTTAAACACCTGTCAGTATTGTCTATATACGTGCTAGTTTGAAATGGGTGTTTGAGTCATTGTATATAGGTGAGTGAGAAGGGTGCATGAGGGGCTGTATGGCTGAGTGAGTGGGTGTGTGACTGATTGTATGGGTGGGTGAATGAATGTGTGAGTGGCTGTATGGGTGGGTGAGTGGGCTTGTGAGTGGCTGTATGGGTAAGTGAGTAAGTGTATGAGTGGCTTATGGGTGGTTAAGTTACTTTGTGAGTGCCTGTATGGGTACCCGAGTGGATGTGTAAGTGGTTGTATGGGTGAATGGGTGTGTGAGGGGTTGTATGGGTGAGTGACAGGATGTATGAATGGTTGCACGGGTGACTGAGTGTGTGTGTGAGTAGGTGTATGTGTATGTGTGAGTGAGAGGGTGCATGAGTGGCTGTATGAGTGGCTCCATGAGTGGCTTATGGGTGAGTGAGTCAGTGTGAGTGTCTATATGGGTGAGCTTGTGACTCTTTGAGTGATTTTATGAATGAGTGAGTGACTGAGTGAGTGACTGTTTGGCTGAATGAGTGGGTGTGTGAGTGGGTGTATGGGTGGGTGAGTGACTGCGTGAGTGCCTGTATGGGTGAGTGAGTGGGTGTGTAAGTGGTTGTATGGGTGACTAGGTGGGTGTATTAGTGGCTGTATAGGTGAGTGAGAGTGTGCATGAGTGTCTGTATGGGTGAGTGAGTCAGTTTGTGAGCAGCTGTATGGTTCAGTAAGTGACTGTGTGAGTGGTTGTATAAGTGAGTGACCGTGTGAGTGATTGCATGGCTAAATGAGTGTCTGTGTGTCAGTTTTTATATGAGTGGTTGAATCACAGTGTGAGTATCAGTATGTGTGACTGAGTGATTGTGAGAGTGGTTTTATGGGTGAGTGGGTGTGTGAGCAACTGAATGAGTCTGTGAGTGAGCCTGTCAGTGTGTGTATGGGTAAAAGTGAGTGGCTGCATGGGTCTGTGAGTGGATGTGTCAATGTGTGTATGTGTGATGGAGGTTGCAGGAGTGGCTGTTGGGTGAGTGGCTGTATGAGTGACTGTATTGGTCGGTGAATCAGTGTGAGTGTCTGTATGGGTAAGTGAGTGACTGTAAGTGATTGTAAGTGCAACTGGGTGACTGTGCAACTGGACATATGGCTGAGTGAGTGAGTGTGTGAGTGGGTGTATGGGTAGGTGAGTGAATGTATGAATGCCTGTATGGGTGAGTGAGTGGTTGTATGGGTGAGTGGCTGTTTGGGTGAGTGAGTCAGTGTGTGATTGGCTGTATGGCTGAGTGAGTGACTGTGTGAACAATTGTATCAGCGAGTAAGTGACTGCGTGAGTGGCTGTGTGGCTAAGTGAGTGTTTATGTCAGTGACTGTATGGGTGGGTGAGTGACTGGCTGTATGTGTGACTGAGTGGCTTAAAGCGTGGTTCTGTGGATGCATGAGTGTGTGAGTGGCTCTATGGGCCTGTCAGTGGGTGTGTCTGTATGTGTATTGGTGAGTGAGTGGGTATGTCTGTGGCTGTATGGGTGGGTGAGTGGGGGTGTGAGTGGTTGTATGGGTGAGTGAGTGAGTGGGTGTGCGAGTGGCTGCATGGCTGAGTGAGTGGGTGTATGAGTAGCTGTATGGGTGGATGAGTGACTGTGTGAGTGGCTGTATGGCTGAGTGAGTGGGTGTGTAAGTGGTTATATGTGTAAGTGAGTGTGTGGGTGGGTGCCTAACATTCTGGGCTAAGCGGGTTGTCCAACTGGCGGTCGGAAAATGACCGCCTGCCGGAACCGTGGCTGTCAGTCTTTCCGACTGCCACGTTTCTGCCCACCATAGTAATCTGGCGGGTGGAAATCCCCAGTACGATGGCAGTGAACCCGCCACCAGCAGCCTGCCGGTGGTGGCTTCACCGCCATCATAATCAGCCCCTTAATTTTCACATTTTTACTGTTCTGAGCTTTCATAATTGTTCACCATAAACAATGTGCTGTATGAAGTTTCATCCTTGAACAGTGGGAAAAAACAATTATATAAATTGTAAAAAATAAATAAAAAAATTGCACAGTATTTTACTGTATTTGAGTGAAACTAGGCTTTGAACTTACTACAATTTGCTAATCATTTGTTTTACTTACAGTTACTACACTACTCTAAACAAACCTATCTTACAAATATTTGTTTTATTATTATACCTGAAATAATACTGCTAATAAATATAAACCACTCTTGAATTTTGGAAATCCTTTACTTTTGAAAACATCACCTCTGGTAGTTTAAATGATGTCTAAAATGCTGATGATCCATATAGACATAATCCCATACATTCCTTTTTTCACAAATAATACGCAGATGTTTGGCTGAAGAAACAAAGGATGCCAGTTTTGTAGTTTGACAAGCAGTTTTTTGGTTTCAATGCAATGTTCCTGTGATTGCAGTCTATCCACCCAGTTTCACTCTTTAATTAGTCAGTGTAGTTTCCAGATGTTATATTAACTCCTTTGTGGAAGATAAAAGCACTCTTGAATTTTGGAGAACATATTAAATACATCACCCCTGACAGGCTGAATGATGTCTAAAACACTGACGATCCATGTAGAAGAAACACTGTACATTACCTTTTTTCCCAGAAATAGTCCTTGAAACTTTTGTTGAAGAAACAAAAGGTAGATTTCGGTTTGCTCTATAAATAGACAGTCTAGTGCCCAAACGTTAAATTAACTTCTTCATGAAAGATGACAGCCATAGTTGTATAAGTTCTTCCAGAAATTGATATTTGCCCTGCTTTGAAGTTTGTAATTTTGGTTTCCAATTTAGATCCATCTGTTCTGAATCATTGCAGCATTAATATAAGGTATTTTCCACTTTTTTGTATTTGCAATGTAGACATAACACGTGGCCTACAATTCGGGTAGGTCATGTTTTGGCTAGCCATTTTAATCAATCGGACAAAAGGCACATCATTCAGAGTATATTTGGGTGGTAGACGTAAAAGAGTTCTCTTCACAGTCATGGTTCCATGTGTAATTTAATCCAAATAACTAATCTGTGTTTATTTCTTTTTCTTCTAAAACTCCAAGTGGAATCATTATAAATTCCTGTGTGTCTTGTTGAGTGTTCTGAGTAAATAGTAGTGATCCACTACATATTTCTACTAGATCTCAAATGCCTGAAATTTTATAGTCCTATCAGTAAGTAAACATTGTTCTGAACGCAGTGCAGAACATGATCTCTTCTGTGCTTTCTGTTCTATTGCATTTATAAGATGTGGTAAATGAAACAGTTCAGTGAGAACAACATTTGCCTCGCAGTTGACTCCAGATGTGTTTGACAACTGGTAACCTACAACCTCTTCCTCATTCCTCAGTTTTTTCTTCTTAACATCTTCCTTGTTGTCTTTTTTTTCCCTGTTTTCAGCAACATCTGTAGATTCTTTTGTGAACTTCCACTTTGGACAGATTGTCAATTTTTCATAAGTGGGATACTGTCCTAAATGAGGAGCATACACACTTCTTAACTAGTTGCTCTCTCTGCCACATCTTGTATCAGCACTAACTTCGCTGTCATCAAATTCAACCAAAGACAAACCAGACAATGGTCTTTTTCGAGACAATGCCATACCTTCCTTAAACACTGTGCTGCCAATATTAATAAAAGCTGTGTCTACACTTAAACATTGAGCTTTATGGATAGTTACAGTGTACACCAGAGACACTGGGACTGCTGTCACAAAACATCTACGTACAAGCAAAAGACATGCTACACATCAGCCAATCTGCTTTACGTCATAAGTCTGATCACATTTTATGGCTAAGTCTTCAACCTCATTCCATTATGGAAAATTGAGGAAATCAATAACTTTACCCATAGCACTATTTACTAATCCTTCCTCAACCCTTACACATCTACGCAAAATTACTCCACAGTTTTTGCATATGTGTGAGCACTTTTCTAATCCTGCAGCCTTGGATACAGATTTCTCCAATGAATCCAATTTTGCTTGTAGCTTTCCACTTAGCAGTACAGTTACTCCCTGGTGTTCTATTTTGTCAACAGCTGTAACTTCCACAATTTCTTCTTTCTCCAGTTTTAGTAATTGTTCATTACAATTGGAGAACTCTTGAAGTGTTGGCAGTAAACAGACTATACATTTGCCTTCTTCAATGAAATTGAAAATTTGCTGTCCTGCTGTGTTCTTAGAGGGGAAAAGTTTGCTGATAATTCAACTTTTTAAGTAATGTGAAAACATAATTTGTCACACCTCCTACTCTAATGTCATTCAGAATATTTCTGTATTCCATGTTAAATGCTTGACACATATTCCTCAGTAGTTCCTTGTATTCAAAGTTCAGCCAAATGTTTACATTGCCAATACTTCCCAAAGAATTCTGAGTTTTATCATGTAGAACTGTCTTGAAAACAGGCTGTCCTTTGAGAGGTGTAAGTTGCAGTAGATCACCGAAGACAATTAAATGCTTTCCTCCAAAGAGCACATCATACTCCATTTTTAAAATCTGTTGCATTCTCAAGTTTACGAAGGCAAGCATTAAGTTTGAGACCATGCTCACCTCATCAATGATCAAAAGCTTCAGTTTCTTCCTGACTCTTGACACCTCATGACAAGGTTCACCGGATAACTTTTGGTATTGTAATTTATTGTCATGTTCAACAGGTAGCATTAGTAGATGGTGTAGAGTAATTCCTTTAATGGTGTGTGCAGCCAATCCAGTAGGTTCTGTCAATACATACAATACATTGATTCTATAGTCCTCTGTACGTAAGTAGTAAGAACTTTAATTAAAAAGCTTTTCCCAATGCCAACCTGACCACTGATGTATAATAGTATTGGCTTGAAAGATGAACATTTGCATTCTTTATTCTCGTGGAGGAATCTGTGCTCTATTTTCTGTTTTGCCTCAAAATAAATTTCTTTTCTGCTTGTCGTTCAATTGCCCAACTAACTGTTCAAAATCAACAGTTTCCTGTCTTGCTTGGTCCATTGCAGTTTCCACCTCATTCATGGCTATTGCAGCTTCGTTTTCAATAATAGATGGACTCAGTGGTTGAGAACTTTGGCTGCTTTTGAGCTCTCATTAGCTATTTCTACAGCAATTGTTTCCCCTGTTGAATTTTATCATTTAACATCCTCAAATAGTTTGCGAAGACTGAAGACTGAATGAGCTCTTTCACAGCATTGAAACAATCTTCGTAGTAGTCTTTCTCCAATTAATTCCGATTCAGCATGCCAAAGCTTGAAGAATTTTAGAAGGGCCAAACAGAAACAGTCTCTTTAGTCTGGAGTTTGGCAACTAATTTTTCTGTGGTTAATTAGATTTCCTTTCGAATGTTTCACCAAACGAAACTCACATCCAACTACATCATATTTCCATTCTTATATGTTTTCTATTGCATTCCTTTTGTATCTATAGTGTAGAAGTACTTCATAAAGGGACATGTCTTCTAAATGTGGACTTCTTATTGAACAGTACGTGTCTAACATATGATTTCACAGTCTCTGCACTTTCTGGGTTAAACTCTACTAGGTACTGAATTTCTGGGAAAAACTTTAACACTCTATTTTGTGTACTTGCTAGTCCTAGACTTATCCTAAAAATTCCCCTTGACTCTGAGAACAAACTGGCCGAGCTCAGCTGGTCACAGCACTCATAGGATCCCAGCTCTCTATGGCAAAGCATTTTTAAGCTGAAACTGTAAACTTTCTTCGATAAAATCTTTTCTGTAGAAATCTCCTCCCACATCTCCTTCATCTCTGTCTTTTCTGATTTTGTGATATATGAAGTAATGTACCAAGCAACAGCAATGGAGTTGTCTGGAACAAATTATAGATTGAAATTTGCATTCCTCATCTTGAGACGCACAGGGTTGTAGTAATTTATGTACTTGGAAGCCTCTGTTTTTCCCAAGTTGTATGTGTTTTTTCGTGATTTCTGTGTCATTGTATGCCTGACTGCAGAAAAAAAAGGTGTTCACTCTTCCTTCAGATATCACAGTTCGTGAAAAACCAAATCGACATTTCATGTAAAATTTTCCTTTGCATCTGTATTTTCGACAACAATTCTTTCCACAGTGAGTTTGAAAGTGGAGAACTTGTTGTCACAAGCATTTTCCAACACCTTCTTTTGGGATGGCACATGTCACATACTGTTTTATGGAAGACAAGACAGACTCATGACTGTCTGTTCCAAATTTCAGTGCATCTTTTATCCATAACAGTATGTAAATATGAGGAGCTCCTGTTGTATGCTACTCTTTTGCCAAAAGAAATCAGTTACTTCACCAAAAGGAAGATTTCCTTTGTTGCAGATGAAAAACATCATAGCTTGAAATCTGTGGTAAAATATCTGCAACCATTAGTGGGATCCAAGGAGCAAAGTTCTCCACTGTCTTCACTTTGGTGTATTTAATGTTAGAGTTTGCTTCTTTCAAAAATTCAAGCATGTTATCCCAGGCGCACTCAGCACCACTGAGTGTCAGAAACCAATTAAGTGCACCTAGATTTCTCAACATATATTTCAGTTCTCCATGAGGCAATGACAATACTCATATTAATCAAGTTGTACTCCAAGTTTTCGTCCTTGCCATGAACTTTGTCAATGAATTCCTTTGCAGATCGATTTTGAAGTTTAAATCCTGTCTTCGGGATATGGTTAACAGCATATGAAAGTCCAGACAAGTCATTCTCAAACAGAAGATGGAATATGTAGGGAATATACTTCAGTAATCTTGTATCCTCTAAGTATAATCTGGTTGGCCGGAATTCAGCTGCTGGTATTTGTACAGGGCGGTCATCAAAGTGGCCACCTCCTCCAGTGGGAAACAGTTGTGAAAAACAGCACTTTCTCCCACACACTCTTGGGAGCTCCTTTTACTTGCTTCATTAGAAAGAGATCACAGATGACTTCATTAGAATGCAGAGGATGGATGTAAATCTCTTATGATGTGGATCGATCCACTTTTTTAATCTGTCCACTTGATGGTAATGATCCAGCGGCGTACTAGTAACAGATACTCACCTGGGCCCATACAACTCGCTTCCGCTAACACTAAGTAGACCGCCGGAAGCTTTAGTTTATAATGATTCTCAGACCTCAAGATCTAGTTATTTCTTCTCTAACTAAACCTTTCACTGATCAAATAGTTCTTTCCTCTGGTCAATGGACCATTTTAGGTGAAACTAGTTGATGGTGATAATTAACATCATTTGATTAAAACATTTCTTGATTGAAAATAAATAATGACAGACTCTGTAAGCTTTAAATCTTTATCTAAATTAATTGTTTGGGAACCATCTCAAAACGTTTCAGTACAAACACCCTCATTCACAAGAGTGCCAAATTCAATCAGAATTCATTAGAAATAACAGTAATTCAGATTTCACACAACATCTATGCTCAGAAAGAAGAGGATAGAGAGAGAAGAGCATTTATCAAGACAATGAATTCATAATTACCAAAGTATGGTGTGAAGACCAACCCCCTGGCCAAAGGGCTGGTAAGGGTCCCCAGGACAGATCAGGAGACAAAGGCTTCAGGACAGAAAATCAGGACAGGATACTTCACCTCTCTAGACACCGACGACTGCGTCGCACCCCTCTCTGACACTCTCTTCCTCCTTGTGGTTCTTCCGTGATCTTCTTTCTAACCCACCCAAGTTAAGTAGATGGTTCTGCATTCGATTTCTTCATCAGCATTTCAGAGCATCAGCACCACCCCAGCACCGACAGCATCTCAAGCTCCGAATTGTTTCAGCTCCCAACAAGCTTAGCCCCCTCTAACTAACTAAACTACTTCAATTATACCTTTCTATTACCATGTACCACCCATTAATGTTTCAATTTGACAAAATACTAACTTCTGATTGGACAGGCGAGGGGGGATGATCATCACACCATGCTTATACTTCATTTATTTCTTTAAACCATTGTTTCCAAACTCCTCCCTTCAAACTTTTATTCCGCCCTTCCTTTCCCATACATCTTTAAACTTTATTAATACAAATGTATCAACTTTCTGAATACAGTTCCTTCATATGAACTCTTCACGCTCATGTTCCCAGGGCACATCTCCGCCGACCTTGGACGCGTGACAAGTCCTTAGTTATCTGTCCGAACTTCCACACCAGGGCGCATGCGTTGCACCACGTCAGTCTGCTCGACTCAGACAAGTTTGACAGGCCCAAATACGCACTGATAATAAAGTCAAAAGGAGAAATGTTATTCTCAAAAATAAATGATTTCACTGTATACCACCAACCTCTACTCTAGCCCATATCATTTATTATTTCTCTTTCTGCATTTGCATTAGCATAAAACTTATTTTCTAATTACAGCAAGCAGGTGCCATGCATGTGAGCTTTCAAGCGGCCATTTTATAGCTCTTTGCGCAAGCGCCAGAATTTCCCTCCAAGCGTTGTTTCGTCATACTACATAGATGCAGTAGACGCATGCGCAGTAAAGATCCCTTGTTAGAATGCTTTTTAGTCCTACGTCCATGTTATTTGCCGTTAGTAAACACATAGGCAAGCTTCATTCTTTCCCGCGTATGAAGTAAATGCGTATTATTAATCACAAAATACATTGTTAGTAATTCAAAACACTTTGTTAGTAATTCGTTAATGAGTTTAAACGAGAGGATTTCTTCCGAGCAAGGCTCGTGTTCGAGTCCTTGCTCCATCAATCCCCTCTCTGATGGCATATTAAGCCATCACAAAATTTCCCATCCATCCCAGATACCAACTTTAATACTTCTCAGTTTTCTCTATTGTCCTCCCAACTTCCATCAATAATTTTGTTTCCTTCTAAATCTCGCATCTTCTTATATAACCTGCCTTTCATTTCTTCCAAACGTATTTCATCATATTTTCTCTTTCGTGTCTGTCCCTTTCCCTTTCTCTCCAAGTGTACCTTTTCTTTCGTACTTTTTCTACAACATTTTTATGTAATGATTATTAACATCACTTCCATTATTATCATAACTAATGGTATTATCATTTGACCTAGAAAACCTTTCCCAAAATCAACAAACCATTTCCCTATTGATGTTATACTTTTTGTTAGTCTTCCCCACACACTGTCAACCTCCAGTTGGGTCAAATCTTTATTCATTTCCGTAATGTTTTCAATATATCCTTTAATTTCTCTGCTCTTGTCCGGAATATAAGTGCAGCAATGTTGAACTTTCAACATGCCACAGACTCCACCTTCTTTTGCTAACAATATATCAAGCAAAAACAACAGTTGATGGACAGAATGCAGAACAATGTCATACATTCACCCCAGTACAGAGATCTGGGCCTAAATCCATCGTTTTTTTGCTCACCATGCCATTCCAGTTTGAACCCAGCCATATGCAAGTCAGTCTTGACCCTGTGCCTCATGGGAACAGTCCAGCCCGAACTGCCAAGCCAGGTCCTCCCTGGACTGGAAACAAGCATCCTAGGACCGGTTTCGGGGTTTCACCCCTCTTCAGCCAGGATAGCTTGATTCCAGTGGCATGGAGAGCACGGGACCCACGTCTGGGCATACCCGTCCCACTCGGGGTGATAAATGCAAAAACAACAGTTGATGGACAGAATGCAGAACAATGTCATACATTCACCCCAGTACAGAGATCTGGGCCTAAATCCATCGTTTTTGCTCACCATGCCATTCCAGTTTGAACCCAGCCATATGCAAATCAGTCTTGACCCTGTGCCTCATGGGAACAGTCCAGCCCGAACTGCCAAGCCAGGTCCTCCCTGGACTGGAAACAAGCATCCTAGGACCGGTTTCGGGGTTTCACCCCTCTTCAGCCAGGATAGCTTGATTCCAGTGGCATGGAGAGCACGGGACCCACGTCTGGGCATACCCGTCCCACTCGGGGTGATAAATGCAAAAACAACAGTTGATGGACAGAATGCAGAACAATGTCATACATTCACCCCAGTACAGAGATCTGGGCCTAAATCTTCAAGATTCAAGCTAGCCTGGCTGATGAAGGGTGATGCCCTGAAACCGGTCCCAGGATGCTTGTTTCCGGTCCAGGCAGGACCTGGCTTGGCAGTTCGGGCTGGACTGTTCCCACAAGGAACAGGGTCAAGACTGATTTGCATATGGCTGGGTCCAAACTGGGGTGGTGTGGTGAGCAAAAGAATGATGGATTTAACCCAGATCCTTGTGACTGGGGGTGAATGTTTGCATTGTCCAGCATTCCGTCCATCAATTGTTTCTTTTGAATTTGTCACCCTAAGTGGGAAGGGTATGCCCAGACGTGGGTCCCGTGCTCACCACACCACTGGATTCAAGCTAGCCTGGCTGATGAAGGGTGATGCCCTGAAACCGGTCCCAGGATGCTTGTTTCCGGTCCAGGGAGGACCTGGCTTGGCAGTTCGGGCTGGACTGTTCCCACAAGGAACAGGGTCAAGACTGATTTGCATATGGCTGGGTCCAAACTGGGGTGGTGTGGTGAGCAAAAGAATGATGGATTTAACCCAGATCCTTGTGACTGGGGGTGAATGTTTGCATTGTCCAGCATTCCGTCCATCAATTGTTTCTTTTGAATTTGTCACCCTAAGTGGGAAGGGTATGCCCAGACGTGGGTCCCGTGCTCACCACACCACTGGATTCAAGCTAGCCTGGCTGATGAAGGGTGATGCCCTGAAACCGGTCCCAGGATGCTTGTTTCCGGTCCAGGGAGGACCTGGCTTGGCAGTTCGGGCTGGACTGTTCCCACAAGGAACAGGGTCAAGACTGATTTGCATATGGCTGGGTCCAAACTGGGGTGGTGTGGTGAGCAAAAGAATGATGGATTTAACCCAGATCCTTGTGACTGGGGGTGAATGTTTGCATTGTCCAGCATTCCGTCCATCAATTGTTTCTTTTGAACAATATATCAAGAGCAAGACGGTTCTGTAAAACCATAGATCTAATTGCAACCATTTCCGTGTTAATCATTAGAAATCCTCCTGCAGTGTCTGTAGAAAGATGATCAACTATGGTTGATAACTTACACATTTTCTGTGAATTTAGAATGACTCCAATTGAGGGTATCAGTGCACCATAAATATCTCCTACAATTTCAGAAAAACTAGCTCTTCTTCTACGTGTTAGTCCATTAGAATTTCCATTGGTTCCACTGATTTTAAATACATGATACATTTTTGGAAAACCTATTCCAAAATAACAGCTTCCGTACCATCTTGCAGGTAGCCTATAATAGGCATTGCTCCCACAAACATAATACACTCCTGGAAACACAGGATCAGTTCCCCCTCTTAGTCCCCATCCTCCTAATATTAGGAAGTTATGTTCACATTCACTGGAACAAATGTAATTATTGCTATAATTTGCCTTTAATCTATGGAAGCAGAATTTTCCCTTTTTCACAAAGTCCAGGGACATCGCAGCATGAGCCTTGCCACTTGCATAGATTCCCTCCTTCCCAACCCATGGAGGTACATGGGTTTTCTGTGTAGTTGCCTTCCTTATTAAATCCTGTCTCCTTTCTTCTACCAAATTCAAAAAATCTTTTTCTTCTTTTCTTAAAATACATGTTAGATTGTCTCTACGTGCTTGAACTAAATCTATTGAACTCATTGTTAAGAAAAATTCACCCATAAACTGCGTTTTTACTACTAGCTACTGGATTCATATTCTTTCTAATAGGTAGTTCAGAAAATACTACATCTAAATTAGAATAAAAATATTGAAGTCTCCCTGTAGCATAAAATAAACTTTATAAAATACTACATGACACACCATAAGTTAAAGGTATATGGTGATACGTAATCCCTTCTGATAATGACGAAAGTAACTTCATACACACGTAGCATTTATTAATCTCCATGGTACTAACATATTGAAACAACAACCGTATAAACAGATTAGAGGACGTATTATAGTCTGATTCATTATGATAGTTTGCTTCATCTTCTACCCCTATTTCTATTTTGGTTTCTCTTATTCTCTCCACTTTAACATTAGTATCTGTGTTATTTTTGTCACTTGTCTTCATTATAAAAGGTACTCCTACTGTTAGGAATAACCATCCTAATGCCGCTTAATAAAATACTACAAAAACAGAATCTAAAACACTTTCTTTTTAATTCACATTTTGGTTTTCCTGTCACTTCAGTTTCTGCCATTTTTCTCCAGAGAAAATTTATTTTCCCTTGTTTTTCTCTTTGTCAGTTTTAACTTTCTTTTCGTTCTTAAGGAGGCCTCAGCTTGCTTTCATCAATTTGTGCAATATGAGCTTTTTCTGTCTCATCAGACAGATCCAGGGACTCAAATTCTTCGAGAATGACGTAGGTCCACTCTGGAGCCTTGTATTTTCTGTTTAAGTTTCTCAATCTTGGACTTCTTCTAGTTATTTTTGCTAAGGTCTGTCTAGGTCTTGTTTGACTTGTGATTTCGTTCACTTGTTCTGGCTTCTTTTCAGATCTTCTCAGATGATATTTTAGTTTCTTTACTCCAGTTGGCCAATTGTCTCCCTTTCTAACTTTTTTTGATTTGTACTGCGTTTTCACCTTCTTTATCTCCTTGTAAAGTTCTTTTTATTTCATTTATTTTAGGCACAATCTGTTCTGTTTCTCTGTTTTCTGTACTTGTACCTTCTCTTGCTTCCTCCTGCTCAGGTTCTACTGTATTTTGTTCTACTTCTTCCTGAGCTTGTTCTTCTATTTCTGTCTGACCTTGTTCAGGACTTAGTTCAAACCTTTCTTCTTCTGCCTGAACTTGTTCTTCTAACCCTATCTGGTCCTGTTCAGGTCTCAATTCAAACTTTTCTTCTTCCGCCTGAACGCGTTCTTCTAATTTTCCCTCCTCAGGTTTGTTTGTGTCACTTTCTGTTTTTACCTGAGTGTGTTCTTCTTCCCCTGTCTTTTCCTGACTACTTTCCTGTCTTTTCAGCTCTGTTCTTCCTCTGATTTCAACAACATCATCAATTATTTCAATCACTGGGATCCATTCTTCCTGACTTATCTCGGGCTGTTCGTCATATGGTTGTCTTTCAGAATCTATCACTCTAGATTCTTCAATTTCACAGTTTACAACTCCTGACGCTTCAGCCTGCTCAGTCAGTGGTGGCTCTTCTTGATCTGATGGGTTTGGAACTCTTCTGGTATGGCTGGCATGAATCCAATTGGGCAAACCTGCACACTTCACTGCTGTGGTAGTGACTAGTATGACTTGCCGCGGTTTATCCCACCTTGGTGCTAGGCACGACTTTCTTGCGTGTTTCTTTACCAGCACCCAATCTCCAGGATTCAAATCATGCACTTGGTCTGGCTGTCTTTCAACTGCGTCTTCTCCAACCTGGCGAGAGATAGAACGCATCATTTCAGCCAATCCTTTGCAATAGTCCAATACCACATCATCAGTTATACTCATTAGTTTATTTCCAGGAATAAATGCCTGTCTCATGGCTCTTCCCATGAGAACCTCATGTGGACTCATTCCTGTTTTTCTGTCTGGAATACTTCTGAGACCCATCAATACAAGAGGTAATGCATCTGGCCATTTCAGCTTTGTGGATGCACACACTTTTCCCAATCTTGACTTGATTGTGCCATTCATTTGCTCAACAACTCCAGAAGCCTCTGGACGATAAGCACAGTGCAGTTTTTGTTCAATGTTAAACGCAGCACAGATTAATCAAATTATTTCATTATTAAAATGAGGGCCTCTATCTGATTCCAAAGTGACCGGAAAACCAAATTGTGGCACCAACTCCCTCAACAACAATTTTGCAACTGTAAGACTGTCATTTCTTCTAGTAGGGTAGGCCTCCACCCATCTTGAGAAAAGGCATACTATGACAAGTACATATTTCAATCCATTGCATGGAGGTAATTCAATGAAATCTAACTGCAATCTGGTGAAGGGTCATTCTGCTTTTCTGATTTCCCCCCAGCTTACCACTATCTTTCTACCTGGGTTCTGCTGTTGACAGGTTAAGCATCTTTGACAAAGGCTCTCTGCAACTACCCTGAACTTTGGATTATAACAACTCTGGGGCCAATTCCGATCTCGGCCGGTAGGGCTCTGAATCGGATTCGGCTTTACCGGATCCGATTCGGAGCCCTGGTTCCCGACCGATTCGTACGTGCATCCGGGCGAGCGAGTACGATGCGAGCGCTCGTGAAATCGCTGACTGACTCGTTTGCGGGACTCAACCGCTCCGACCGACTCGCTCGGACACGACTCGCACCGCGCAATTGAGACGTTCCCCGGCCGGGTAAGTACGATGCGCGCCGCGAGCAGTCCGACTGACTCGCGCCGTCCGGCTCGAAAGAGCAGTCAGAGCCGCACTTTGGGGGTCCGTGTCGGACCCCCCTGTACGCGTAGCAGCGCGAGTTGCACACAGGGGGGACCCATGGGTCCCCCCTACCTGTGCATGTACGGCACGACCCGCGTCAACGCGTGCCCGCTGTAGGGGGCGCCCTTGTTCACCTCACACCCATTGAGTCAATGGGAGCCCGCGTACGCGTTGTACGACCGGCTCCCATTGACTTCAATGGGAGTCCGACCGACTCGAGTCCGTTAACATGCGAATGCATCGTACTCGTTCGGTCGGCATGCTAGGGTCCGATTCGGTCGGAAATCTCTCCGGGTCCGGCTCGGTCGGAGAGATTTCCGGCCCGAATCGGAATCGGCCCCTTTGTCTGAATAGCCTAATCATTGAATCTCTCCCTATGTGTGTTGCTCCATGGTATACTCTCGCCATTTTTGAAAGCAAACAATCTGGCATGACTGGTCTTCCATCTAGATACACCCATACCTCATCATGTGGTCTTTTGGTACAGGCTGCCTTTATCCAGATTTCCTTTTCCTCAACTTCTTCCTGCAATTGTCTAATCTCATCCCATGTTTCTGGTACTGAGAAGTACATAAGTTGACTTCTGGTTTCACCTGTTTCAATTTTTCTGTTTATTGCTACTGCATTTTTAGCACAGTATTTCGCCACTTGGTCAGCATAATTATTGCCAGCAGTCACATAGTAATTTTCTGACTGATGTGCAGCGCATTTTACAACTGCTATCTCTTTTGGCAATTGTATTGCTTCCAATAAATCTTTTACATTTTTGCTGTTTCTGATAGGAGATCCTGAGGAAGTCAGAAATCCCCTTTGCATCCAAAGCTGGCCAAAGTCATGCACAATCCCGAAACCATATTGGCTATCCGTAAATATGGTTACTCTCTAATTTTTCCCCTTTTTACATGCCATGGTTAAGGCAATCAGTTCAGCTACTTGTGCAGACTTGACCCCAGGTAAACAGAAAGCTTCAATTACCCCCAAACAGCATATGCAGCACTTAGACCTCCTTCTGGTGTCCTAAGGCAAGAGCCGTCTACAAATAACTCATGATCAGCCTCTTTCAAAGGTGTCTCTCTTATATCTGGGTGGGGCTTCGTGCATAACTCAGTCACGTCCAAGCAATCATGATCACTTTCATCTTTCACTTCTTCATTGCAGGGGTCTGGCAATAGAGTGGCTGGGTTCAGAATCGTACATCTTATTACAGTCACATTCTCAGCTCCCCAAATCACTCTTTCTTACTTTGTCAAACGACTAGGGGTAAGGTGCTGTGTTCTTGTTCTTGTCAAAAGAATTTCGACTGAGTGTGGAACAAAGACTATCACTGGATGTCCCATCACTATCGACTCACTTTGTTCCAGACTCATACAAGTAGCAGCTACTGCTTTTAAGCAGCCAGGCAATGCTGAAGCTACTGGGTCCAATGTGGCTGAAAAATATGCCACTGGACGTCGACTCAAACCATGTCTCTGTGTTAAAACTGAAAGTGCACAATTTTCTCTTTCACAACAGAACAAAGCAAAATCTTTTGAATAATCAGGCATGCCCAAGGCAGGAGCCTCACACAAACAATTTCTTAATTTCACAAATGCCTCTAGGCAGTCATCATTCCAATCAATTGGATCTTTTGCTCGTTTCCGAATCATCTGTATTAATGGCTTTGCTAACATAGAAAAACCATTAATCCATTGCCTACAATATCCAACCACTCCCAAAAACATTCTCATTTCTCTCTGAGTCTGTGGCAATTGCATTTCTTTGATTATTTTTATTCTTTCCGGTGTCACTTTTCTAACTCCTCTTTCTATTTTATGCCCTAAATATCTTACTTCTTGTTGACAGAATTGTAATTTTTCTGGAGACACTTTGTGTCCTCCTTCAGCCAAATGGTTCAGTAATGCAATTGTATCTGTGACATAGTTTTCTCGTGTTTTTGATGCCACCAATAGGTCATCAATGTACTGAACCAGAACAGAATTTCCAGGCATGATCAATGATTCCAACCACTTTTTCAAAATCTGATTGAAAATTGAAGGACTCTCTGTGTACCCTTGAGGAACACGACACCATGCGTAAATAGGATCTTCAAACTTAAACGGAAAAAGATACTGGCTGTCTGGGTGTAGAGGAATAGAAAAGAACGTTTGGCATAGATCAATTACTGTAAACCATCCTGCATTCCACGGTATCTGATAAAGGATCACTGCTGGATTTGGCACAATTGGACAACAGGGAATTACAATTTTGTTTATTTTCCATAGGTCTTGCACTATTCTGTATTTTCCGCTAGGCTTTTTCAGTCCCATTATTGGCGAATTACAGGGACTACCCATCACTTCTTTTAAAATACCTTGTTTAACCATACGTTCAATTTCTGGAATAATTCCTTCCTTTACTTCTGGACTCATTTTATACTGTCGGGTATTTGGATACACTGCACCTTCCTTCACTGTCACTTTAACTGGGTCTATATTCTTCATTAGCCCAATGTCATTTCCTGTAAAATCCCACACCTCTGGATTAACTGTCATTCTTAATTCTTCTGGCAATTCATTCTCAGTTATTAAGGAAAACATTTCATCTACTTCTGTTCCCTGTTTGATCAGCATCATTTTGTACACTACGTCTTCATCTGGGGTTTGGAAAGCGACACCATCCGGTGTACAATAGATCGTGCAATTCATCTTGCACAAAAGATCTCTTCCCAACAAATTTACGGGACTGGAATCACATACTACAAATCTATGCATTTCTTTGAAGTTTCCAATGTGCACCTCCATTGGCTTTGTGATAGGGGTTCTAATCTGTTGGTTGGATACGCCTACTACTTGGATTGTCTCTCCCGAGAGGGGTAGGTTTGGGATGTCTGCTGTTTTCACAGTAGACCTGGTAGCACCAGTATCCAATTGGAAAGTAATGTCTTTACCTTCTACTCTCCCATCAACGAATGGACCTTACTGATCTACTGGTAAGGATGCGCCAAGCACGCACTCCTCTTCCTCCCCCCTCAGGCACCGTCATTGTGGGGTATCTGAATGTTCCTCATCATTCTGTAAAAAATATTGTGCAATTGTTCTGTTATTCTTACCACTTTCTCCTTGAAATCCGGTGTTTGGCATAGGAGCTGGTGGCACCTGATTTTGTGGAGTAACTACCTGTTGCTGCTGATTCATAAGTACTTCATTCTGCATCTGTGGGATTAAATTTTGATTTGGCCCATTATTATTATTATTATTCTGAGTACTCTTACACTCGTTCTTCCAATGTCCAAGCTTTCCGCACGCATGACAAGGAAATTTATTACCATTCGCTCCTTGATTAGTCTGACTCTGTTCTTTCACCTGATTATTACTTTGGTCATTTGCTTTCTCTTCCTGCTGTTCTGCCAATTTTACTTGTGCCCACATCATTTTCTCCTTTAGATTCCTACGCCTGGCTTCAATGTCATCTCCGCAATATTTCGCATACTTTAGAATCTCATCCACTGTCTTGCTTTGCCAACACAACATGTGCTGCTGTATCATCTGACTAATTTCTGGTTTCTATCCATATACAAACAGATACACAAAATGTCCCATATCTTTGTCACCAATATTCTCAAAACCGCTATACTGTTTAAACACCTGCAATAACCTCTCATAATATGTATGTACAGATTCATTTGGTTCTTGTGTTGTTCTATCTATCTTTACCCAGTCTGTTTCTTTAGGAGGAAATTTCCCTTTCAAATACGTAATCACTTGATGATACTTTTTCGTCACCTCTTCCGAAGGCGCTCCTGTTTTTGCTTCCTATTTATCAAAAAGAGGGGGGGGGCGGTGGGAGCTGATTGTTAGGTCCAGTGACCCTTGCTCCCGATTGGTAACTAGTATATAAAGGGGGGGTCACTGTTCCTTAAGAGGAGAGTTCAAAGTGGAGAAAGAAAAAGGTGTCCTGTGCTACTCTATGTGTGGGGACAGTGTGTCCTCCTCATGATGCCCTCACAAACCCCGAAGGATGTCATGCTTCATCATTGGGCTTTTTGCTACTCGTCGGGCCGGCGCTGCAATGCCCTACGGGTCCCCCGAAGGGTCTCTTTTTCGGAGATCTTTTGATGAAAGGTGTGTGGTGCTGCTAGTGGGATATTATGTCCCTCAGTAGCTAGATATGAGTCCTTAGTGGGTGTCTCTAGTGGTCCACCACACACCTTTTACTAATGACAGAGGGACCACTTTAATAAATAATAGCCACTCTCCCTCCAGTCATTTTTTAACACACTAGTTGAGACCTCACTTCCACTCACACGCACGCACCTAACGGCTTGTTTCATCAAAAGATCTCCGAAAAGAGACCCTTCGGGGACCCGTAGGGCATTGCAGCGCCGGCCCGACAAGGAGCAAAAGCCCAATGATGAAGCATGACATCCTTCGGGGTGTGTGAGGGCATCATGATGAGGACACACTGTCCCCACACATAGAGTAGCACAGGACACCTTTTCCTTTTTCTTTCTCCACTTTGAACTCTCCTCTTACGGAACAGTGACCCCCCCTTTATATACCGGCTCCTGTTTTTGCATCTCTAGGATACTCCTCATTAGGCCAATCAATTGTAATCTTACACTCTGTCCATAAATCAGCAGGTACCACTATATCAAATAGACCATCCAAATCCTTTAACAAAACCTTTGAAACCTTCACAAACCTCTCAACCTGTTTGTACCACTTTGTACAAATATCTTGCCTACTCCAAGGGACATGAACATATCCACCTCCAGGAACCTCTCTCATTGGACACAATTTTTCCACTTTTCCTGATTCTCTAACTGGAAATGCAGCTATTGCTTCTCTCGCTTGCACTTCTTCTTTCTTTCTTATCCATCTAATTCTCCATTTATCAATATCTCCCCATTTTGGCAAAATGTTCATTAATTCCTTTATCTGCAGCCTTTTTCCCGAAGCATTTACACTTTCTAAATCTTTATCAGTAAAATCCACTCGATAGGGTTTCTGTAACAATTTTGATTTCCCTATGTCTATTCCAATCTCCGAAGCAACTTCAATTAGTCTCTCATGAAATATTCTTGCTCTCCTAGTTATACTCTTACATAGAAACAATAATTCCTCATCATTGTAAGCGTTTAATCTTTCTGTACCTACACATCCGGTCATCATCTCTTCCAATTCCACTTTTAATCTGCTGATATCTGAAAGCTTTGGTTTTGGGTTCTGATTATCTCTTTCCTGAGCCCACCTTTCTATTTCTTCAGAGGTGACTACTGATGTGCTTGTAGTTCCAACCGGAACTAAAGGTCTTCTTTCTCTCAAATTCATAGGCGTAACTCTCTTTGTAGTTTCCGCGTGAGGTTCCACAATAGGGAGATCCATTAATGAAATATCTGACTCACTTTCGCTTACCTGATCATCTGTGATTACTATCTCTTTTCTAGGACTATTTAATGGAACTGTCACAAGTTGTGATTTCTGGGAAATTGTATTATTCCCATACAATGGGATTACTGGACCAATGGTCACTGGTACTGTCAAAGCTTCTGTATTTAAATTCTATTGACTTATCTTTTGAACTAGTTCTTCCCTAGTTTTATTCAAAGCTTCTCTTTCATTATCTTGCAACACTCTGTTGTATGATGTCTCATGTAAAATCTGTGGAGTTAATGGTATTCCCATTACTGGCGCACTTGGGACAACCTTACTAGCTGCTTCTTGATACGGTGGTGGATTTCTAATTAAAATATCCTCCAGTAACTCATCATCTGATTCACCATATCCTGCTGTATTCAAATGTTTTGTTTTCTCCTTACACTTCCCTCCAGATTGTTCCTCAACCATCAACACTGGATATAACCCTTCTGATACCATAGCTCTCCTCCACTGTTTCATCTGCCCTTCTCGTGACTCATGCAAGTGTCTCGGGAAGAATCCTCTATATCTTCCACCTCTGCATTTCTCTCGTTTATATGACTTAGTCTCCCATTCTTCCAAAGCCTCATATTGAGTTAACCTAGGTCTAGGTTCTAACTCATTCATTTTTATCCTCAAATTCTGAAGAATCCTCCCATTAAATGTAACATCTTTAGGAAACGCTAACACACCATCATCCTTCGTGTATTATGTCCAGTTTTCCAACCACACGCAAGTATGATATCCTCTTTCCATCATCATGAAAGATGCTGGTGTCTTCGGTGGTGGAATAGGAATTCCCTCTCTAGTCAACACTGGCTTATCCTTTACAAAGAAATTCTTTATTTTCTTAAAAAATGACATCTTTCTCTTTTCTCCATACATTCTTGAGGATCGGTGTAGGAAATTGTACTCCGCAAACCCTTGAAATTTCCTTCCTGTACGTCTTGCACTTTCTGTCAAATCAAACTCCCGCATACAATCTTCTCTTCACCAATTCCAGCGCGGCTTGTAACTAACTATCCAATCAAATCAGGCTCACTCTCGCACTCTGACCAATGCCAGCGCGGCCTCTTCCTGACGTCAGTTCTGCTCCTCACTACTGACCCCTCCTTTACAATACGGCTCTTGTCACCCGCCCGCTGTGTCTACCAATCCCAGCGTGGCTCTCTGTGACGTCAATCCCACTCCGGCGATTTCTCACCCCTCCTTTACAAAGCTCCTCCTGTCACACGCCCGCTGTATCTACCAATCCCAGCGCGGCTCACAGTGACGTCAGTACTACTCCGGCAACTGACCCTCCCTTTGCAATGTAATACGAAACTTTATTTCTCAATATTTTCTTTAAACTTCTTTGTTAATAACAACGTAAAAACATTCGCTACTCTGTCTGTTCCACTAAATCAAAGGCTAGTTTATTTCTTTTCACTGCGAGTAAAACCTTCCGCTTACTCTTCACCTAAGCTCCAGAGAACCTGCTACTCCTCCGGTGTCACCCGATAGGGAATTTTGAGACCAATGTTTCACCAGCGAACTCCTTTGCTGTCAATCTAACTTAGAAAAACCTACTACTCCTTTAGGGTTACCCTTACTAGGTGATATAACGCCTAAAGTTTCACTAACGAACTCTGCTATCAATCGCTCTCACTTCTACACAGAAAAAAAAATAGTCCCTACTATAACACTGCTAGCTTTCCCTAGCTCTCAGTGTTATTCCAACAGACGAGTAACCTCACTGCAGCGTGGTTTCTATCGCCACCTGCTATTCATTCCCCGGGAATTTTCCAGACGACATAAAAACAGGACGCTAACTCTTTTGTTAAAACATAAATCAAAAATCAATAATCTATACTTATTACCAAACTAGATACTAAAAACCATAGCTCTGCTACCAGAAAACTGATCGAGCGGCGTACTAGTAACAGATACTCCACTACCATATACTCACCTGGGCCCATACAACTCGCTTCCGCTAACACTAAGTAGACCGCCGGAAACTTTAGTTTATAATGATTCTCATACCTCAAGATCTAGTTATTTCTTCCCTAACTAAACCTTTCACTGATCAAATAGTTATTTCCTCTGGTCAATGGATCATTTTAGGTGAAACTAGTTGATGGTGATAATTAACATAATTTGATTAAAACATTTCTTGATTGAAAATAAATAATGACAGACTCGGTAAGCTTTAAATCTTTATCTAAATTAATTGTTTGGGAACCATCTCAAAACGTTTCAGTACAAACACCCTCATTCACAAGAGTGCCAAATTCAATCAGAATTCATTAGAAATAACAGTAATTCAGATTTCACACAACATCTATGCTCAAAAAGAAGAGTATAGAGAGAGAAGAGCATTTATCAAGACGATGAATTCATAATTACCAAAGTATGGTGTGAAGACCAACCCCCTGGCCAAAGGGCTGGTAAGGGTCCCCAGGACAGATCAGGAGACAAAGGCTTCAGGACAGGAAATCAGGACAGGATACTTCACCTCTCTAGATACCGACCACTGCGTCGCACCCCTCTCTGACACTCTCTTCCTCATTGTGGTTCTTCCGCGATCTTCTTTCTAACCCACCCAAGTTAAGTAGATGGTTCTGCATTCGATTTCTTCATCAGCATTTCAGAGCATCAGCACCACCCCAGCACCGACAGCGTCTCAAGCTCCGAATCGTTTCAGCTCCCAACAAGCTTAGCCCCCTCTAACTAACTAAACTACTTCAATTATACCTTTCTATTATCATGTACCACCCATTAATGTTTCAATTTTCACAAAATACTAACTTCTGATTGGACAGGCGAGGGGGAGATGATCATCACACCATGCTTATACTTCATTTATTTCTTTAAACCATTGTTTCCAAACTCTTCCCTTCAAACTTTTATTCCGCCCTTCCTTTCCCATACATCTTTAAACTTTATTAATACAAATGTATCAACTTTCTGAATACAGTTCCTTCATATGAACTCTTCACCCTCATGTTCCCAGGGCACATCTCCGCCGACCTTGGACGCGTGACAAGTCCTTAGTCATCTGTCCGAACTTCCACACCAGGGCGCATGCGTTGCACCACGTCAGTCTGCTCGACTCAGACAAGTTTGACAGGCCCAAATATGCACTAATAATAAAGTCAAAAGGAGAAATATTATTCTCAAAAATAAATGATTTCACTGTATACCACCAACCTCTACTCTAGCCCATATCATTTATTATTTCTCTTTCTGCATTTGCATTAGCATAAAACTTATTTTCTAATTACAGCAAGCAGGTGCCATGCAAGTGAGCTTTCAAGCGGCCATTTTATAGCTCTTTGCGCAAACGCCAGAATTTCCCTCCAAGCGTTGTTTCGTCATACGACGTAGATGCAGTAGACGCATGCGCAGTAAAGATCCCGTGTTAGAATGCTTTTTAGTCCTACGTCCATGTTATTTGCCGTTAGTAAACACATAGGCAAGCTTCATTCTTTCCCGCGTATGAAGTAAATGCGTATTATTAATCACAAAATACATTGTTAGTAATTCAAAACACTTTGTTAGTAATTCGTTAATGAGTTTAAACGAGAGGATTGCTTCCGAGCAAGTCTCGTGTTCGAGTCCTTGCTCCATCAGTAATGTTTCCTCCTCTACATATGTCACATCTTGAACAACATCAACATTTTTTAAATAAATATTATTTTGTGCCAGGTATAATGTTGCTTTTTTGTTACTTTACTAGCATCCACTAACTCTCGCCAAATTTTTTTTATTCTTCGTAGGCACTCCATTTGCTAGATTGATAAGTGGTTCGTGATCATCTCTGTGTACACCAACAGTTTCAATATTCTGTTCAAATTCTAAAGGTGAGTAGACAGCTCTTCCTTTAAGGCCTTTCTTAAGGTCATTTGGTAGCAGCTTCCCTGTCTTTAGCTCCATATGAACTATAGCCTGAAATAGGTGTACACATTGATTGAGAAATTAATCATACATATTTTAGTCTGACAGTTCTTGTGGAATAGACACTTATTCTAACTTGTTATACACTGCTCTAGCTGGCATTTTGTTTTCCTAATTTATCATAGCAGTACCTATATATAATCTGTCATGTGGACAACTCAAACCGTTCCTTTACAAATAAATAAATAGCAAATCATTGCCACTTATCTCTGTTCTCTTGTTCATTTTTTGAGAATATCACTACATTGTGAGTTTGGCTTTTGTAGTGATTGTGTCAACAGCAGCTACAACAACTACAAACAGAGTTTGGTTTCTCAGAAGAAACTGTGTTAAACTTCCTAATCTCTTCTTTAAAGTTATCTACACAAATTCCTATACTCTACCACTCTACACCTCCACATACTAACTCCTCATTTTCCCTAGACACCTGTTCAGGACCAAAGAAACAAAATTTAACATCTTCACAAACGTTTTATACCTTTGCTACTGTGTCATGCAAAAGAGAGCTCTATTCATTTCTCCTAAACACATATATGGACGTTTTGACATAGTAAAGCCTCCTAACTAAATTATGCATTTTAGAGTGGTGAACAGCTAACATTCTGAACAAATGAAAGCTGCTTTGGCACACTTTTTTGATAGGCATGCTCGTGAATGTCCCTATGAATTTGTTCACTTCCTTACTTAGCATGGATATGCCTTGCAAATTTCCAATTTTCTGTTTCACACTTTTGCATGAAAAGTTGCATAGGAAACTTCTCAATATATCAATAGATTCCTGCTGTACACTGCAAATACTGATACCGTTCCATTTTTATACAGTGGCCTGTCTACGCCTTTGCTGTACCTCTTCAGCTATCACTTCTTCAACAGTCCTAGGAACCATCTTCTCTGTTGGAATGGGTGTACCATCCTTCCCCTCATAACATTGACCAGTTGTTTCAACTGCATGCACTAATGTGTTCTCTTGGAAGTAGCTTTCTTCATTAAAGAAAGGCACAGTACTGGAAATGTGCTTCTATTTGCCACTGAAAATAAAATAAGTAAATCGTTTTTGGATGATTAATAAAAACCTTTGCAATGTATTGCGTAATAAAACATCTAAGTAAAACACAATACACAATCCATTTCATAGCAGTGGAGTCAATTGACCCATTTTAAAACTATTTATACTGATTTTCTTTCTTAAGTAGGATCCGTAACAATACAGGGAATAATAGGTAGTGAGGAGTTAAAACGCAAGATGTCAGTACATAAAATTCATTTTTCTAAAGGTTAAAACAATTTTTAGATGCTGCAGATTTACAAACTGTGAGTAACCCAGTAAAGTGGTCATCACAGGAATATAGATGGTAATGTCAAAATTCCGATACAATAATTCTCTCCTTCGAGGGTTGCGCTATTAGTTTGGGCCTTACAACAGGCGGTTTGAGAAAGTTTAAGCAGATTACTGTGCATGTGATGGCTTCTCTAGTGGTTCCCGCTTCACCACAGTTGCAGGCTCCTTGCTCGGAGGCCTCCTTTTAAATTCTTGGAGAAATTTAATCATGACAGAGTTCAGACTGATGTCCGTAGGGTCAAAACAGGCCAGCACCGCCACCCCTGCGTGACCTTATACCCTGATTTCTCCACATCCTACTCAAGAGCTCACAGCAGCGGCACAGATACAGGTAATGGATGATGTTGTCCGGTTCTTGCATACATAACCGGCATGCATCTTGCCAGGGCTTTCTTTTCCATGGATGGAGATGCTTTAATAATGGCAAAATGCCTAGCCTATACTTATGGAATTGCATTATGACCCAGTTACCATATGTTTGCCTTAGGTAGCCCTGTGGTTTAGACCTGGTGTAGTTTTGGAGTGTCATCCACCCATGACTGCATTCAACAGTTTATCTTTATCCTCAAGCATTGATGCGAACTGTACCCTAGATCTGGTTAGTCTTTTGAATTCTCGTGGCCAAGATGTAAGTCCCAAGCGTTTGTTAGGCTGAGTGAATTCAGAGCCTAGTTTAGATAGATGCATGCAGGGGAGCTCAGCCTAAGTTGTAGTTCTTACCAAATGTGGTTGCTCAGGGCACCTTCTGGAACCATCCTAAACTTGCGGCAGCAGGACACAAAAGCTGCCTTCCAAGCCATTGATTGTTTGGAAATACCAAATTCTAGCCTTATTTGTGCAGGCGATGTTTTCAGAGGTAGCTGAAAAAGTGACCTGAATATTTTGAAAACCATTCTGTCCAGAGTGGTGACATCCTTGCCCCTAAGGGCCTCGCTCCCATATTTCAAGGTGGAAAGGATCTTGGCGTGTGCTACCTGCAGAATAGGGGTAAGCGGTGGCCCATTCAGCTTTTTATAAAGTGACCTGAGACCGAAGGACAATGCATTGCCCCTCTTCTTGATTTCTTCCAGTTGGTCACTGAAACGTACGTTATCGTTGAAGTAAACTCCGAGGTACTTGAAGCTTTTAACTGTTATAGTTCTTTCTTCCCCCAGATGGCAGGTATGCCTTCTTGCCATTTTTCCTTGTGCTGTTAGTGCTTTTCTTTTTTTCTTATTGATGGTCAATCCATTTTTCTCAGAGTAAACAAGGGTTTCGTTCAGCAGGTGCTGTAGACCAACCTTAGGGCCAAATTACAAAAGACCGCCAGACTCACGGTGGCATTCCTGCGGCTGCCCTATTCTGATGCTGCCATTCGGACTGCCACCGCTGCGCCAGGGAACTGCTGTTCCCTGGCGGTGGCGCAGCAGACAGGGGTATCCAATATGCAAGGCGGGACCGCTGCGGTCCACTGAGCATATTATGCGTTTCCCCACCACCAGTCTTTTCATGGCGTGGCGGTGGGGAAACAAAGGGGCGCACTACAGAGCCCCCATACCCCTGCTGCCATGGAGATGCATTCAGGGGGGCACAACATGTGCCGCCCTGTTTGCATGCACCCCAAGTTCCAGCACAGCATGGACTTCATAGTCCATGGTGTGCTGAAACTGCTTTTGCGTTCCAACTGCGGTGCCCATTTTCAGGGCACCTCCTGGGGACAGCAAAAGAAAAGCCTGCCAGATATAAGTTGAACTCGTAATCTGGCAGGCAGACCATGCGCGGCTTTGGCGGTGCTGCACTTGCGCAAAGCCAGCGCAGCACCTCCAGAGTCATAATCAGGCCCTATGTTTACTTGCTAGGATTAAATCATCTACATACAGCAGGTTCGATAACAGGAGGCCCCCCAGTTTAGGTGAGTGAGAGTTCACTTCATTTAGTGAGAGGGTGAGGTCTGAATGAAACAGGTTAAACAATGTTGGGGCCAAGATACCTTCCTGTTTCCAACCTTGCATGGTAGTGATTTTCCTTGGTAGGTGGGAGCCGTCCCCTAACTTAATCCTGACCCAGGTGTCTGTGTGCAGTATTTCCAGAGCCTTTAGCAGACCATATGGGATGTTTAGGTTTGCCAGTTTCTTCCAAAGCCTGCCCGATCCACCATGTCAAAAGCTGATTTAAAATAAATAAAACCCTGGTGGAGTGGGTGTTTATCCGTTTTTGCGGAGTCGTCAGCATTTTGAGCGCCATGATGACTATAGTCCCGGTTTGTTTGGTAAAGCCAGTTTGATTTGTAGGAATGATGGAATGTTTCTCTGCCTAGTGTTGTAGTTCATCTAGTAGAACTCCCGCATAGTACTTTGCATTGTTCTCTATTAGGGCCATTAAACTGCAGATTCCGGGATCACCCTTGTCCCCCCACTTGTATATTGGGGTGAGAATTGAACCCCTCCACGAGGAAGGGATACTGTGGAGCTGAATAGCTCCATGGAAGACCGGGGCAAGTTGGGCTGCACAGAAGGGTGGACCCTTCTTATATATCGCTGATGGAATGCCATTCGGGCCAGACGCACTTTCCCTCCGTCACCACTGAAAACTTCGCTGAAGTAACATCTATTTACAAGACTTTTCTTTTGGCTCCTTCTCTTCATAGACAGCACTACTTTGCCCAGTTTTCTCATTCTGCTCAGTATCAAAATAAAAAACTTCCTCTTCAGGACAAATGCCTTATTAACTATAGCCTCAACATGTTCCTTTTGTTTGACTACTTCTTTTCTCCTTTTATATTGTTTCGTAGTTTGTATGAGATTCTGAATTACCGTACTATGGAACATTCTGACTTTAATTATTTTAAACTTCCTCTGTCTCCTTGTTACAGTATTTCCTTTCTTATAGGATTTATCAGTCTAGCTGTCACTTTTTTCCCTTTCTTAGCTGATTAGAGACTTCCCATTTTATTATCTTGGTTTTGCTTAATTTGTAGTTTTTCACATACTATTTTGAGAAACGTCTTTGTTTTCATTCCAGCAGCTCTTTTCTCTTTAACCACATTGTCCACATTCTGTTCCTTTTCTATCTGTTTGTAAGGAGATAGTATCCTTTCCTCTGTTTCTTTCTTCTATGTGTTTTTATGGCATTTTAAGTATCTGTTTTTAAGCAGAATTAGAACTCTGCAAACAGAAAAGATATAGAAATATTTAGCTTTCTTATATATTATAAAATTCCATAATTTAACCATTTAACTTCCAATATAAATACATATAACACTATAGGATAGCCAGAGGAAGTCTGTTACTTATCATGTCTAAATAAATGTGTGTCTGACTGTATCACTGTATTCATCAGTGTCTATCTGTATTTGTCACTGTATGCATCAGTATGTATCTGGGTACGTATGAAATTCACAGTGTGGGTGAGAAACTGGATCTATAACTGGGTGTATGGAACTTAAATGCACATGTATCTGTATGAAACTTCAAAGGACATGTCTTATCTTTTAAGCACATACCACCCTGCTCTATGGCCTACATACATTTTACCCTAAGAGTGACTTATGTGTAGTAGCTGCTTTGTTTGTTTGCTTGGGACTCCGCTGTATTGTTCCCGGTCCTGGAGAGGAGAGGACCCCATTGCCCACAAGCCACGGAGTAAGGCCACGCCTCCTCGTGCTCTTAAGTGCAGCGTGTTCCGGTGGCACATGTAGCCACTTTGTTTCTTTGCTTGGGACTCCGCTGTGTTTTTCCCGGTCCTGGAGAGGAGAGGACCGCAATGCCCACAAGCCTCGGAGAAAGTCCATGCCCCCTCGCACTCTTATGCGCTGCGTGTTCCTGCGGCACTGGACACGCGCGGGCCATGCCCGGGTGAATGCCGGGCCAAGGGCGGGCCCGTCCGTGCCTTTCGGAGCCTGGAGGAGGCTGGGCTGGGCCACCCCTCAAACATCGTCCAACAGGGAGTAACATTTGGATGGTTATGGGGAAAAGAAAGACCAAGCAACCGGAACCTGGAGCAGAAACCATCGCAACGCTGGACTCTTTTTTTGGTAAGGGCCGCCAACGTATTGACAAAAGAAATTGAACTAACTGAACTTAGATTGTACCTTGGAGAACCTAGCGGGACTATTAGTAGAGTCTGCCTTCCCGGCAATCTAACCCTGACCCTTCAGCACTGAGGTCCTAAGAATCCCTTGAAGAGCCTCAAGGGACCCCCAAATAACAGTATTATCTCACCAAAAGAACCACCGGTCAAATGGAAGAGGGGTTCGGCGAGACAGCTGATCCCGCCCAGACCTAAAAAAACGGTGTGTAACATAGCTGATTCGGTCAACACTTTGATTTCCCCTAACGGAACAAGCCATGAATTATGAAAAAGGGTTGAACACGCTATATTAAAAGCAACACAGCCTGTGATAGCTCGGTTAGAAGGAATAGAGCAGAGCCTAGTTTCATTTATTTATTTTTTATTTTATTTAGAGAGTTTTATATAGCGCTGACAAGACCCGAGGGTATCAGAGCGCTTTACAACATGTACATATGTAAACAAGAGCGAGCAGCCAGACAAAAAGGAGAGTCTTCGGGAAGGTACTTGATGGGGAAGGGCAAAAAACTTTGGAACTCAGGACCCACTATTCCCTGTACTAAGGTAGTAGGGGTCTTAAACCACACCCCTCTGCCACAGGTTCCAGCTCAGGAGAAAAGAATCAAAGGGAATTCCCAGGGGGCTTCATGTGTTCTCCAAATTCATCGAACATATGCAACCCCCCATCAAATGACTCATGGTATAGACATGGCATTAGTAGGCCAAAGGCAAATCGAGGGGGATGGGCATCTGCATCTGCCCCTTCTGGTAACTCAAACAACCGGTTTCTCAGTGCATCCCAAAAAACGAAGTTACCAGATGGGGCAGACAAACACTGGTGTCTCCAGGGTATGGGGCGAGAGGGAACAATAAGCACAGAGTTGAAGAGGAGGTGATCAGTGCCACAACCCTCGCTCTCCCACCTGAAGCTAGTCCATTAGTGCTTATTTTGGTAAATGTCCATAAAGGCGCAATATGAAACCACAGAGCAGCTTATTGGGAAATCACTGCATTGGTTGACTCAATTTGGGAGAATGTGCTGATTTATACACAGGCACATGATCATGGCCAGGAGAATTTCTTGGGTGGGCCCTTCACGCAAGTTGATTCCGGGGGATTGTATTGTGTTACATTTTAATGCCAAGGAGCTGGCTAGGGACCTATTGGGACATTTACCGACAGCACCTTCAAGAAGTATGCAGAGATATGACATACCATTGAGTTACTTCTAGAAACCTCACGACGTATGCAGGCTTGGGTTCGGGCCTGCTCAGAAGGTAATCTAATACCTCCCAACAGTAAGTTAGCACCAAGAAGAGCCCCTATTGTGTTAAAAACAAGCAATAGATTCGCCCCACTAGAAAGTTTAGAAGGGTGTGATTGACTTCAGGAGGTGACAAATATGGGTAGTAACGGGAGCAAACTTATTAATCATGAGATTAAGAGTGAAGAGACGAAGGAAATCAAAATGATATCCTGGAACATAGCAGGTTTTAGTAAAAAGCGGAATGTGATAGAGTGGCAAAATGAAATGTGTAAATACTATATAGCATGTCTGCAGGAAATCTGGGAGACCAGAGCAATAGAAATGGACGGTTTCAGAACATTCCAAACTCCAGCACTCACAGCTAAAGCAGGCAGGGTGAAGGGTGGGTTGGCAACGCTTGTGGCAAGCACCCTTTGTCTAAGAGTCTTAAAGTTCGTCTAAGAGTCTGCATATTTTCTCTACTTAATAATTGAAGGACAGGATGACTGGGATTTGCTGATAATTAATTTTTATAACAATAAATTTGAGGGGAAGATGGAAACTGTGGTGGAAGATTTAGAAAAAGTGAGTGAGGGTGTTTTTTCTGTCCATCTGAATCATTAAGGATTTGCTGGGTGGGTGATTTTAATACCAGGGCATGTCACTTAATGGAGAGTGTAGCCTGGGGGGGCTAGGAATGGTTGCAGAGACCAAATTGTACATTTAAACAACACTATTTATGGGGAGGCCTTGAACAGGATCCTATTTGTATGGGATATGGGGATTGAAAATAGCACAAATGACACAACAGGAACTTTGGGTAAGACTTTCGGTTCCCCCAAATTAGGCTCCACAATTGATTTTATTATTGCATCGGAACCCTTAAGTGGTAGGCTTAACAACAAAAGTGTAGAGTTTACTGTTTTTTGTGATCATGCTTACCTGACCTGTAACATCCGGTGGGATTTTAAGCCCAATAGTAAACTAGATGTAGTTTCAAAGTCGATTCTGGCAAGAAACAATGGGTATATTCTCCAATAGGACAAGGTGGTGTGGCATGATTTCCTCCACACCTTACTCGCTGAGAAACATCTGGAGTTTATGACCTGCCTTGATATAGAAGTTCCATCGGACCAGACTATAATAGCCTTTGAAGAAATTATGAGAGAGATTAAATTCCAATTAGCACGCTACCCTAAAAAGTAAGTTAGGACTCAAACCTCGTGGTTCGATCATAACTGCTCGATAGCTGCTCTAGACTACACAATGCCTTACAAGTAATCCTGAGGGATGAGGGCTATATACGTTCCCTGCAAGCAACTTATAAGAAAGCAAGAGGGGCAAGACTAGGAGAGTTAAATTCTAAAGCATGGGAAAATCTGAGATTGACACTCCTCAAAAAGGACTCCAGTGGGTTTTGGAGAGTTCTGAAGGCCCACCACTTAAAGGAGGAGGGGGTTCCAACCTTAGACTTGCATATTGAAGAAGAAGGCTGGGTATCCCATTTCCAGAATATATTTAAAAACCCCGCTGTAAATGCAAACATTGGACCAAGTACCGATGTTCATCTAGCATCTGATTTAATATTTCAGGTAGAAGAAATTGACCTAGTACTGGCACAGACTACCACAATGAAGGCGCCGAGACCCGATGGGGTCCCGGCTGATTTATTTCTGGAACTCAAAGCACTTTGAGAACTGGTGTTGACTAATGTTTTTAATGTTGCATCTAAGATAGGTCCCCGTAGCTCTTGGAAGCAGTTGGTTATTGTTCTGATCTACAAAAAGGGTGATAGAGCAAAACCCAAAAACTACAGACCTATCTCTTGAATCAACAGCACTGCAAAATTAATGAGGAGAGCACATTTAAATAGGATTGAGGACTGGGCTCAAGAGAAAAATATAGTAGCAGCAACCTAGTATGGTTTTAGAAAAGGACAGGGCACTGTTGATCAGTGCCTAAACCTGACCATGATTATTTCTAAATATATTCTAGCCAAGAATGGCCAGTTATATATGGCCTTCATGGATCTAACATCTGCCTTTGATTGTGTATCTCATAGTAGATTATGGGTACTAATGGAAGATATGGGAGTGGATCTCCCTCTTATTGCTTTCATTAGACATCTGTATACAGGAACGACAGCTTCTGTCCAGTACGGTAGGAATGGTGAACGAACAAAGGCGTTTAATATTGAGAGAGGGGTAAGACAGGGTTGTGTTCTCACCCCACTGTGGTTGTATGACAGAGGCACGCATGGTTGAACCATGCGTGCCTCTACCACGCAACCCGAACCACGAATGTGTCTCAACAACGCATTCCTTTACCATGCATACCTTTACGACGCATGCCTTTACCACGCAGTTTCGTGGTAAAGGCATGCTTGGTAAAGGAATTTGTAGTAAAGTTCACGCTCCTTTCCCTCCACCCTGAGTCCTAAAATCCTGGTTCCTGCCCTATAACCCAACCCCCCAGCCCGAAAACCAAACCCACCCCTTAAACTTTAAACTATCCTGACTCCCCCTGCCCTAAAAACTGCCCCTTTTACCCTGAAAACTGCCCCTTTCCCCCTGCCCTGAGCCCTAAAACTCAGCCCTCTACTTAAAACCTACTCCGAACCCCCCACTTGCCCTGAGCCCTAAAAGCTGCCCCATCAGCCCTGGAAACTGCCCCTTCCGCCCCCCTGCGCCCTAAAACTCTGCCCCTTACCTTAAAACCTACCCACCCAACCCAACTTACCTCGTCGTGTCCCCATCCTTTGGGCAGGTCCTCCTTTCCAGTTCCTCTTCCCACCAGCCAGCAGTTAAAACGCCGACTGCCTTAAACACGCATATGTGTGGTTCAGCCATATGCGTGGTTAAGACAGGCAGTGTTCAGCTTGCAATGAAACTTAACTCGTGCTTGAAGCCGTGTTCTAAAGTCCATTTCCCCTTTAATGTCCTTCGCCCACCTCACCTATCTAGCTTTATGTTTTTCTCTTGATATATGTACTATTTTTAGGTCCCACTACAGACGGATATTTCTATCCACGGGACCTCACAATAGCAATACCTTAAATAATGAAGGCATATAAGCAGCATTACAGAAAGGGTGGGCTTGAGCCATTTACTTGTATGGCATTTTCAACATTTGTCATTGACTAGTGGGCCGTTCTTCAAACCCCATGGCATTTCCTAGATAGCTACATTGTTCCACTATGATTCCCTTTAGGTTTTGGCGACGGGGCATGAAGATATAGCCATACACACTTATGGTCACTAGCCCTTTAATTTGACTCTTCATGTCATCCCACCTTCTGCTGTCCACATCCTGACACTGCTTTTGTGCTTTTTTTTCGCCACTCCTGTGCTAACCTAGGTTCCCTCGCTTGCTGACCTCTCTGTGCTTCTGTGTGAGCTTTTGTTTTCTCTTGCTGCTTTTATTTGTGATTTCCCTTTTCCTAGCCCCAGCCTTTCCCGGGGGCATATTATCAACGGCCAGCGATAATTATCGCTGGCCGTGCTTAGCGATAATAGTCCTATCGCAGGCTATCTCTGGAAATTATCGCCCTGGTAGCGCGTTATTAACAACGCGTTTCTCCAGGGCGATATAAATTCCAGAGATAGCGAGGTTATCGCCGTTTTGCAGGGAACATCGCTGGTTTTCCAGCGATGTTCCTGCAAAACGGCGATATACTCTGCTGATACTGACCCTGTGGTCGTATCAGCAGAATCCACCCCTATGTTAGGGATGGCTAAGTCATGATTTTAGCAGACGTTAGATTTTGGCGAAAACGGCCGTTTTCGCCAAAATCTAACCTCTGCTAAAATCATGTGGAGCTACTTTGTAAATATCGCGATGTGAACATCAGCGATATTTGCAACGTAGTCCATCCGGGTACGCCAGTAACGCCCACTTTGCATCTCATTAGAGATGCAAAGATGGGCGTTGGGGGAAAGGGCGATAATGCAAGGATTCACACGATAGCGTGACCTTGCTGATTAGGCGATAAAATTATCGCCGCTTTTCGTCCGAAAACGGACGCAAAAGCGTCGATAATTGTTTATCGCCTCGTTGATGATATGCCCCCCGGTTCTTTCACGTTCCACTCTCCTGCCTCCCATGCTCCCGTGCTTTTGCATTCCACTGCCTTCTCTCACTTCCATGCTCTTACTCTCTCCATCATTGCTTTGCAGGCTGCAGAAAGGAGGAACCTTGTGAGCACAGTAGCCACTTGAGCCCACCCCCCTGTGCACCAGCGACTTCTGTACTCATAGTTATATCCAGTGCTACTGCAATTATGCAATTTTCCTGCAGTGCCTTTTCTGAATAATTATGGATTTAACGAAGTTGATGCATAATCCATCATTTCTTTACTAATCTGCAGATTTTAAACATTTTTTGGGTTTTTAACTCAAACGGATGAAAAGTTACAGAAAATACTGTGATACATGTTGCCGCTCAGTGGAAGTCCCTTCGTAAATGTTGATTGGCACCCTTTCTGCTGCTTATTGCTGTATTTGAGTACTGGTACTAATTATGCAAAACGTTTGCCCTGACAGTGCAACCTTGTGCAAAAAAATGACAAGGAAATGGAATAAGATCCTATGCCTTTTCTTGTGGCATAATTTAGTCAATCCTGACACATAATGGTGTCCTCTTCTGCAGCATAATTCCAGTAGCCCTGGTTATAGCTGAAAATCACTCATGCGGACCATTATCAAGGCCATATTAAACCAAAGTTCGGTTTCAGTCAGTTAATCTTTTAGAAAAAAGCTTCCGCGTTTTATATTTGCTCTCTCTTCCTTGGATTTATTCTGTTTGAAACATTTCCATTTTAGGACTAAACAACAAATGGGATATATATTCTAAGTCAGTATTTATAAGTTATTTCACGTGCTGTGCTCTTCTAAGTCTTAAAAAATAGGTTACAATTAGTAATTGAAAGATTAACTGCTGTTGCGTTTTCGTTACCTTGTGCGTTTGTTCACATTCGTTAATTTTATTTTCAGGGTTTGGCTCCCATCCCAAATTCTTGTACAAGTGTCCCAGATGGGTTTTACTTTAATGTGCTCTCGAAACTGTATCCTGTATTGGAGTTCCTCACGCTTTGTTTTTAGCCGGGGGGCCATCTATCATTCGTTCCTGCAGCACGCAGGCCACCTGTTAATCCATCTGTGTTGTTTCACCGTCAAGGGCCTACGGTAGACACAACATTTTCTGTATTTCATATGCTGAATCTCTCGGTTCACGTGCATAAATGCGGTGGTTTGCAACCAGAATATTTGCTTAATTCGGCTACGGCCCACCAAAGACGATTGATTATATAAACGTGTATTTATTTATTTTATTTTCGTTTTCATATAACGAGTATTGAACTACGGAGTTTCAGCCACGTATCTGAATAAAAAGGCGGCTACAATAATAGAGTGACTGCATTTTAATTGTGAAGTTAGGGAGATATTTGTAATTATATGCCTAGCAACCAGCAAATTCCAAAAAGACTTTCATCCAATTTTGATCAGGATAGAGGTATTTTTTATAGTTCCATGGGTCGTGTACTTCCTCAAACATCCGGAAGAAATTCGTCTGCTGATATGTTTTGGCTGTTCCGGATGTCAACAGGTAGAGTGCAGCAGAGAGCTGTCAGAGTACTCTGGGAGCTTTAGCCTGGGACTCTGGGGGTAAATGCCTACGCTGTCGGCTAAAGACGTTCGAACAATGCAGGGCAAAGTATCAGGCATCTGTTTGTTATTGAGGTAGGTCGCAAACTGCCACCCACTATGAATCTCAGCCATCACAGGGCTAGAAGCCTGCTCAGGTTAGCAGACCACCATGTCTGTGATTGCTCTTAAGTAAAGCATATTTTTAATGGAACCCATTTTCATTAAGGGGACATAGTATTTGTTTTAAGAAATTAAAATTTTAACTAACATGGGACTATTCTTAAAAAATATTTTTTCAACATTCTTAAAGAGGAAGGGGATCCCATGGGAAGCCCTTGCCATTTGTGAATGTCTTACAACTACATTTGTATAGTCAGTATAGCATTAATAATTTGCGATTGGTTTTCGGTCTCAAAATTAATAAATTCTATTCTGAATTAGTATTTGGAAGGGATCTCCTAAATATGCCCCTTTCAAATACTGATTCGGTATTTAGTCCAAACCCAAATTACAGTTCAGTAACGTTACCAAATAACAATTTTGGGTTTCATAAATATTACAAATACTTTTTATAGTCGCAAACTGCCCAATTCTTTGAGTCGGACTACTGTCCTACGTCCTTTAAAAAAGCTCTAACTGATCATTGACATTTTGGCAATTTTCAGGCACCGTTTTTAACCACTGCAGTTTTCATATTGAAAATTCTCAAGTCTCCTGTGGGACATATGTCAGTCCTACTACAAATCTAAATATTTATCTACTGCATTTCATTAACCTAATCAAGATTTAGTTATGGATGACAGTGTGTCTGTTGATCACAGTAGGTTCTACTGCTTTGTATGTCCTGATAAATAGGGGCTACAATGAAGAAAAAGGAGAAAGATGTAATGTTTTTTTACTACAATACTCTGCCATATACTGAGTTCTAGTATTACTCATCATGGTTCTGCTACACATCCATCATCCGCATGGTCACGTGGAAATTAATCATGAGTGTAATGCCAGGACATTCTGTTAGAATCTGATCGACTAACAAAAGTGCTATTCTGTATATGAAATGTAGCTCTTTTAACTCTGGAGAAGAGGCTGGGCAAATGGGCAATCTAGGCAGCCCCCCTCAATGCACCTTATCCTGGTTACTGTAGTCATTGGTACCTAATTGAACTATGGCTTTAAACATGAATGGATTAAGTTTAAATCTGTCCCTGCTGTGATATGGTGGTCTGAACACCTCTTCTTGCCCCTTACCCAGTCATTTGTTTGCAAGTCAACTAACAAGATTGGCGGAAACCAAGGGGCATACTTACAAGCTCTGTGCACTGCCGGAACGCCACTTTTAGTGACATTATGGTGGTGCATAGGGCTTAGCCATATCTACAAGGCCACGGAAAGCCACCCTGCATAGCTTTTCATGGCCTTGTAGATATTGAGTCAGCAAAGCATCGCAAGTCTCTGCCTTGCCTTCCTCTGCAGCAAAGAGGCGTTCTATGGCTGTTGCTGTGGGCGTTCCCACGCAACACCCATGGACTTTGACGCTGCCCCAGATTTACAATATCTTGTAAACCTGGGGCAGTGTCAAAACCTTGCACCTCCCTAGAGCAGGCGTAATGAGGAGAAATGTTTAAATTTCTCCTTGTTTCTCCTCTTTTCACATGTTCTGCATTCTGCAGCATGCATGGAACATGAAAAACACCTCCAATTACTGTTTTTGTGCAAGAAGGTGTTCCTTCCTGCACAAAAACAATTCTACCAAGAACACAGAAGGAGCCTGAGTTGGCGCATGGCTGCTAATTGTTTGCTGGCGCTGGCTGAAAGGACAGGAATGCACCATATCTTGTAAATACAATGCATTACTGCCCTTTTGAATTGGGCATCAAAATGACTTGCAACACTGCCCTACACCAATTACCTTTAAATATGCCCCCAAATTGGAAGCTCTAGGAGTTTTTCACCTCCTTCTTTTGCCCAGTTCATTGATCCAGGGGCAAGAGGAATTCCAAATTACAGCTTTAGAGGCTGTACCATTCCACACTACCTGCTTCTAAATAAGGATGCTGATTATTACAAAGAGCCACTGGAAGCTACATTAACGATATTGTTACTTCTAGTTAAACAACAGAAAAAGGACCAGAGGCCGTATTACACATAGTGCCCTGGGGGTGTAATGGGCATTTGAGCCTGCTTTTGGCCCCCAGGGAGTTATGGTCTTACAGAAGGTGCTGCATATGCTTGTGCAGCCCCATCTGTATTACTGATTACGCTGGCACACATATAACACCAGCGCTATCTTCAGAAGGTGTTCCCTCATCTCTGTGGGGGTGTGGCCCTAAATATTGCCAGAAGGCCTTCACAAACTTAAAAACATCTACCAAGGCTAGGGATGTTATTGCCATGATTACACAAAAACTCTCTACAGACTGTGACACCACTAGGTCACCCTCATCCATACCCCTATCTCCTCATTACCGTCCGCTCACCCATTTGTTAATTAAATCAAATGGCATAATTTCAAGCACAATTCCAGGTATCCTTGACTATAACCTTGATAAAAAGTATGTCTATGCTGGCACACACCATAATACTGTCAATGATCAAACAAACAGCCCTCCATGTAGCCACTCAATCATATCAATTTATCAACCAACCCAGTTCAGCCCCACTACACCAATATAACAGAACACAGGAGGACTCCATCATCAACAGGTATGATTTACATGAGAGGTTCAATTATTGGCATAATAGAACATTATGGGCCAGATGTAGGTTCCTCAGTGTTTGCAACACGGAATTTGCATTTTTTTGCAACACACAAATTGCAAGTAGCAAACACTGATGTATAACAGTGTCAGAGACACTGTTTGTGATTCCCAAATGGGTCGCAAAGGACCTGTATCATTAATATTCATGAGGCAGGTCGCATTTTGTGACCCATTGGGAATGGCAGGCACTCACTGGGATGGTGGCCTGCTAGGGTCAGCAGACCAGCATGTCTGTGACTGCTTTTTTAATAAAGAACCAGGGTAATTACTCTGTATCAGAAGACTTCGGTTCACTTGGGAGAATCAAAATAAAGAAACAATCTAAGGTAAGCCGAAGAATGTCAGTGTATTTAAAATATATTCCCTTGCAAAATGAGCGAAAATACACTACAACAAGTTGCAAAAGTAGAAACAAACAATAATGACAAAGAAACATACAATATTGAAGTGAATCAAGGAATTCTGGTGCGATCAAAAGGACTGATATAGAATACAGACTAATAGGCTGTAATTTAAAGAACAATATGTGATAATGTCCTATAATCAATTGAAAATATTCAAACGTAACAAGAATTAATCTCACCTTAATCCTTTGATTGCACTAGAATGGTTACATGTTGCCACTGCTGCCATTGCTGTTTAGCAGAAGGAGAGCAAGTCCTCTGCCAGTCAAGCTCAAGGGCATGAAGTCATGTCTTCATCTCTAAGCTCAACATCATCCCATGGATTCCAGTTATCCTTACTTTCCCTACAAGCCAACTTGAAAGGAGCTACCTTATCTGGTATATCCTTCTTTACATCTGCATCCCCCATTAGCTGGAGCTGTACATCAGGAGTCACAGAACCTTCAAATGAATGGATAAAGTGGAGCATAGCTTGAGCAGAGACTTTTTTTATTTGTACTCAGGTGTATCAGTGGTCAATAATATTAGTTTTAGAATAGCATAGTGTACAGAAAATTGTGGGACATAATATTAACAGTAAAAATATCGTTTTTTCAACTTAAAAAAAAAGATCTATGTTGATAATACTGTTTTCTTTAGTATTTCTTTAATTTTGTTTTATTACTGTTGTTTCCATTATGTTGTAAGCTTTAGCTATTACATTTTTTTGAAATATTTGAATTAAAGTTGTATAAAAGTTTTTATTATATGTTATTTATTTAACAACATGTAATCTTATTTACATACATGTGTAGTATTTGATTGATGTGATTACCATTTATTATTTCTGAGGGTTGTTTGGGTTGAAGGAGAACAAGGGAAGTACAATTCTTAATTAATATAATTAATTAATTATTAAATAATGTGTTTATTATGTATGTAAATACTGTATTTTTAATTTGTGTGATAATATATTGGTTGATGATGTTTGTTGATGGATAGAACTGAATATACAAGTACTATTATTTATAACTAATGACGTTATTGTAATGAGATGGGTTTATTAATCTTAATTTTATTATTTGCTTTAATTATTTAATTATGTGTTGCTGGTTTTATTGTGTAAACACAAAAAGGCTGCCCCTCACAAGGGTTCCTACAAGTTCCTACAGAGTTATACTGAGATGCACTACCAGTGGGGGCATCTCATAAAAAGTTACGGACTGGCCTCACACACCGCCCGGTGTCATGCTTCATCATAGGCTGTCCTCGCCCTTTAAAAACTTCGTTTGATAAAGGGCGGGCATACACCTGGAGACAGGGATGCACTTCTACAACTAAGTGATGGCCGTGTATAAGTGAAAGGTGGTTTAAAAACCATCACACCTGTCACTCAATAGTGTTTTTATTCAGGGAACAGATGTATGGTATTAAAATAGTGTACGGTGATCTGGGACATTAATCTCCCTTCACCGTATCAAGTGCGGTCAACATGTTTCTGCGTAAAAGTCCCAATAGGGTACGTCGCATTCGTCAGGACCAAAGGGTTAAGCCTTTTTGCATCTAATGCGAAAAAGGTGTAACTAATCTGATTACGGGGGTAAAATATAAACTGCCCGTCGGGTCTAGTACCCCTGCAAAACGATTCTGTAGGAAAAAGGAAGAAACAAAGAGAAACAAACAAACCAAACGTGTAAGTATGTTTATAAATAGACAATTTTTGTCATCCAAACCAGGGCACACCTATAGCGCGCGTGGTGTGGTGTGTATGAGACACGTGGCACACGTACGTGTCATACAATGGTCAAATGCATAATCCAACTCTTACCCTAAAATACTATCCTCTATACTCCATGGGAGGGCGAGGGTAGGAGAGCCTACTTGTGACTTTCTGTAAAGGAGAAGAATTGATTCCAAAAGATGTAATTGTGTACTCACAAGTTTAAAAAACTAGCATACATGAGGTTGTAGTCACCTCAATAATTATCCAGTTATAGTGATTGACACCCAATTTCTCAGAGGAAGCTGGAGTCAAACTCACATTCTCATCACCATACAAGACACTCATACTCTTACTGTCTGACTTCAGCGCTCCCATCAGTTCTCTCTATAGGCGTCCTCTCGGTCTCCCCGTCGGTGGAGACTGATGTTCTCTTAGTGGTTTTATACCCTCTAGTTAATTGATAGATTGTTTAATTGTATGATCTGACTGGACTGCACCTGGGGCGTTAAGAGCGCTTCCTGTGTCCCCTACGGGCGGACTTAGGCGCCTGGCACGGGGCGCATACCATTGTATGCGCTCCTATTGGGTGAAAGAGGGTTACCTCTATACGAACGTTAGTGTAACTCATCAGCGCATGCGCAACCGAGTGAGGGACGCGTAACACTAAATCATTATGTGCGTTCCTATTGGATGAAAGAGGATGCCTCTATTCGACCGTCATCGTATCTCACACGCGCATGCGCTGATGAGTGAGAGACGCGTAAAGCTAACTAATTCTGCGTGTTCCTATTTAGGGGAAGAGGGTGCCTCTGCACGTCAGCGTATCTCATACGCGCATGCGCTGATGAATGAGAGTCGCTTTAAACCTAACTTGATAAAATCCACACGAAGAGAAAAGTGAAAAGTGGATTGCGCATGTGCAGAAGGAAAAGGCTCTCTGCATCTGTAATCATTCTACGGAAGCCCGTCCCCAATGAACAAGGGCTTAAACGCTGGGCACGGGGCGTGTATCATAGTGAGAGCTCATAACGGGACAAAATGGATGTCTTTGTACAGAACATCAACATATCTCAAGCGCGCATGTACTGATGAATGTGAGGGGCGTTACACTAATTCAGAAATAGCCTAGTGAAACGGAGGTAAATTACGCCCAGATGTAGAGGACATCAGGCAGTGGGGCTAAGCGTATTACTCTCAGTGGTCAAGCTATATATCAGATGTTATAATCTCCTTCTAGGGGTGAAAAGTTAATATCCACACAGGCTGCCCATACATGATCTTCCTTCGTATTTCATCACTTAAATTACACAGGCTCAGGTCCCTCTCTGTTGTGGTGTGTAACTGTCTCCATAGGTGATTGATCTATGCCTTGAGGTTAGCTTGGTCACTTTGCCAGCTGTAGCCATGGTATATCATCATTTAGGCCTCGCTCCCATGTACGTAACCTGTACACCCATCGTTGTTCCCGGATGTGCAACTGTCTAACAATATCGTTTTTCTCTTTTTCATTACTTCAAGGATTGTCCACTGTAAATCAGAGTCACTGTGATGTTTTTCGGTAAAATGTTTAGTCAATTTGGTGTTTGTTTTTTTGCACCTGATGGTGCTGCGGTGTTCATTAATCCTTATTTTTACCCTCCTTGACGTCATACCCACGTATTTCAGATTACATGGGCAGGTCAGTAGATAAACCACATTTTCAGTATTACAGTTACTGAAATTCTTCAGTCTCCAGGGATGGTCTGTGCCAATGTCTACTTCCTTAGTAGTGGTAGTCAGGGGGCAGCACACACAGTTACCGCACGGATAATGCCCTATTGGTTTTGGTTGACTCCATAAGGTCATCTGGTTTTCTATTTCATCATTGGTGATCTTTGAATGTACCAATTCATCTCTCAAGTTTCTACTCCGTTTGAACGCAAAAAGAGGGGGTTCCCACTTCCGATTTCCGCTATTCAAGATTGCCCATTTCTTCTTGATGATGTTCTGTACTCTGTTTGAAACAGGGGTGTATGTGGTAACGCATACCAACTGATCCATTTTTTCTTTCGGGGTGGTCTCTAAAAGGGCTTCCCGATTGTTGTTCTTCGCCCTTTTCTTTGCACGCTTTACCAATTTGCTCGGGTAGTGTCTCTCCAGGAGCTTACTCTCTAGTTGTTCCGCTTGTGCTTGAAAACGTCCATCTCCGAGCAGTTCCTACGTACTCTAAGGAATTGTCCGACAGGCAGGTTATCACGGAGAGCCCTCGGATGGTAGCTCTCATAGAGAAGAAGACTGTTCTTATCTGTCGGCTTTACATGCACTTTGGTGGAAATTCCTTCCGTTGTTAGTGTTATATCTAAATCCAGGAACACTGCATGATTCACTTCAATGTTGTAGGTAAACCTAAGGTGTGGGTCTTTACTATTGACCCACTCCACAAACTGTTTGGCTTCGTCCAATGTGCCCTTCCAGATGATCAAGACATCGTCTATATATCGTTTCCATGTTCTCATCTGAGTTGTAAACGGATTGGATGGGCTGAAAATGTAGTCCTCTTCAAACTGGTGGACGTACAGGCACGCCATACTAGGCGCAAAGGTGCTGCCCATGGACGTGCCCTTCACCTGATGATATAGTGTGTCCTCGAATTCGAAATAGTTCTCCGTGAGGGCTAGTTCCGCACATTCCATGATGAAATGTGTCGGTGTCATGTTTGTCCAGTCTTGGCTTTGGCGGATCCCTTCCACCACTTCCAATGTTCGCTTCTGGGGGATGCTTGTGTAAAGCGCTACGATGTCCATTGTTATGTTCATATCTTCATCAATGTTTGTTTCCAGGTCCCTTAGGTGGCAAAGTACGTCCTTTGTGTCTCTTAAATAGGACCGAGATTTTTGTACAATTGGTTTTAAGAACCAATCGCAAAATTGTGAGAGGGGTTCAAGTACTGACCCTATTCCCGACACTATCGGTCTGCCCGGAGGTGGCATTCTGTTTTTATGAATTTTGGGGAGGGTATAGAACCTGGGTGTCCTCGGTTCCGTGTTAATGAGAAACTCTGCCTCATGTTTAGTAATCCAATCATTGGTTTCAGCCTCACCAACCATAATCCTAATTTTGTTCATGATCTGGAGAGTAGGATCTTCTCTGTGTATCTCATAACTCGTAGTGTCTGATAGGAGGCGTAAACATTCTTCTCTGTACATGGTATGTTTCATCAGGACTATCGCCCCTCCCTTATCTGCTGGTTTTACCACCAACTCATGGTTATTTTTAAGTTGTTCAAGTGCCGTTCTCTCGCCTCTGGTCATGTTTTGGAAACCCCTAGTACTTTTGTAGTCAATTCTCCCAACTTCAGTGAGGACTGCTTGTTCGAAAGCCAAAACATTACAAGAAATGTTTTGGGTTTGCGGGGTGAATGTCGACTTTTTTCGTAGACCAGTGTTAGTTCGGTTGTTGTCTTGGTTTTGTGTTGATCCAAAGAAATCTCTTAGTTTTATCTTCCTAAAGAACTGTGCTAGTTCTGTATAAAGGAAGAAAGCATCGTTCTCTGGAGTGGGAACGAAACCTAATCCTTTTGCGAGAACGGCCTCTTCGTCCGTGCTGAGTATATGGTCACTCAGATTTACGACATTAGTCATTCTTTGCCCATTGTTAAGTGGATGCCCCTGCCTCTGCTCCGTGTCACTGCCCCGCTGGTAGTTGCCTCGTCCTCCCATTGAACCCTGGTTGGTCTTCTTGCTTTTTGTCTGCCTTTCCTCTCCCTTGGCCCCTGAATAAAAAAGGCTGTTGTCCTTGTTGAAACCCAAAGCCAGGAGGGAAGAATTGCTGTGGCCAGTAGCCATAGGGCTGCATTGGTGGTGCGAACATTGGTTGATTAGGGTTCTGATATCTCCGGGTTTGTTGTCCGCCCGTGCTTTCATCACTGCTGCTGTCACTCCTTTCCTCCCCTGAGCTGTAGGTCCAGTTCTGGGGTGTAGGTCTGAAGCGTGGTTGACGTCTTGGTACTGGTTGTTGTAGGGGTTTATCATAGTACTCATCCGTTGTATAAGGGTACACCGTTTCCGTTTAAATTTTTGGACGTCCTTCTGTAATTTGGTGATTTTTGATTGGGTCAGATACTCTCTATACGCAGAGTGATCGTTATTAATTTCCTCCAGTTTCTTTTTGAATACAGTCACATGGACTGAAGTTTTAAGTTTGCTTTCACTCTGCTGTATTTCCACCAATAGCGCATCTGCTAACTGTCTGGCCGTGTTAATGATCAACACGAGCCAGTCTTTTGTACACTTCCAGGCTATGCTGGACCAGTTGATTCTGAACTCTTTGTTGTTTAAGAACAATCTAGGTTCATTCGTTACCACGAGTCCTCGTGGTGCCGTATTTTTCCTCAACAGTTTGTGGAGTGGGTCAATAGTAAAGACCCACACCTTAGGTTTACCTACAACATTGAAGTGAATCATGCAGTGTTCCTGGATTTAGATATAACACTAACAACGGAAGGAATTTCCACCAAAGTGCATGTAAAGCCGACAGATAAGAACAGTCTTCTTCTCTATGAGAGCTACCATCCGAGGGCTCTCCGTGATAACCTGCCTGTCGGACAATTCCTTAAAGTACGTAGGAACTGCTCGGAGATGGACGTTTTTCAAGCACAAGCGGAACAACTAGAGAGTAAGCTCCTGGAGAGACACTACCCGAGCAAATTGGTAAAGCGTGCAAAGAAAAGGGCGAAGAACAACAATCGGGAAGCCCTTTTAGAGACCACCCCGAAAGAAAAAATGAATCAGTTGGTATGCGTTACCACATACACCCCTGTTTCAAACAGAGTACAGAACATCATCAAGAAGAAATGGGCAATCTTGAATAGCGGAAATCGGAAGTGGGAACCCCCTCTTTTTGCGTTCAAACGGAGTAGAAACTTGAGAGATGAATTGGTACATTCAAAGATCACCAATGATGAAATAGAAAACCAGATGACCTTATGGAGTCAACCAAAACCAATAGGGCATTATCCGTGCGGTAACTGTGTGTGCTGCCCCCTGACTACCACTACTAAGGAAGTAGACATTGGCACAGACCATCCCTGGAGACTCAAGAATTTCAGTAACTGTAATACTGAAAATGTGGTTTATCTACTGACCTGCCCATGTAATCTGAAATACGTGGGTATGACGTCAAGGAGGGTAAAAATAAGGATTAATGAACACCGCAGCACCATCAGGTGCAAAAAACAAACACCAAATTGACTAAACATTTTACCGAAAAACATCACAGTGACTCTGATTTACAGTGGACAATCCTTGAAGTAATGAAAAAGAGAAAAAACGATATTGTTAGACAGTTGCACATCCGGGAACAACGATGGGTGTACAGGTTACGTACATGGGAGCGAGGCCTAAATGATGATATACCATGGCTACAGCTGGCAAAGTGACCAAGCTAACCTCAAGGCATAGATCAATCACCTATGGAGACAGTTACACACCACAACAGAGAGGGACCTGAGCCTGTGTAATTTAAGTGATGAAATACGAAGGAAGATCATGTATGGGCAGCCTGTGTGGATATTAACTTTTCACCCCTAGAAGGAGATTATAACATCTGATATATAGCTTGACCACTGAGAGTAATACGCTTAGCCCCACTGCCTGATGTCCTCTACATCTGGGCGTAATTTACCTCCGTTTCACTAGGCTATTTCTGAATTAGTGTAACGCCCCTCACATTCATCAGTACATGCGCGCTTGAGATATGTTGATGTTCTGTACAAAGACATCCATTTTGTCCCGTTATGAGCTCTCACTATGATACACGCCCCGTGCCCAGCGTTTAAGCCCTTGTTCATTGGGGACGGGCTTCCGTAGAATGATTACAGATGCAGAGAGCCTTTTCCTTCTGCACATGCGCAATCCACTTTTCACTTTTCTCTTCGTGTGGATTTTATCAAGTTAGGTTTAAAGCGACTCTCATTCATCAGCGCATGCGCGTATGAGATACGCTGACGTGCAGAGGCACCCTCTTCCCCTAAATAGGAACACGCAGAATTAGTTAGCTTTACGCGTCTCTCACTCATCAGCGCATGCGCGTGTGAGATACGATGACGGTCGAATAGAGGCATCCTCTTTCATCCAATAGGAACGCACATAATGATTTAGTGTTACGCGTCCCTCACTCGGTTGCGCATGCGCTGATGAGTTACACTAACGTTCGTATAGAGGTAACCCTCTTTCACCCAATAGGAGCGCATACAATGGTATGCGCCCCGTGCCAGGCGCCTAAGTCCGCCCGTAGGGGACACAGGAAGCGCTCTTAACGCCCCAGGTGCAGTCCAGTCAGATCATACAATTAAACAATCTATCAATTAACTAGAGGGTATAAAACCACTAAGAGAACATCAGTCTCCACCGACGGGGAGACCGAGAGGACGCCTATAGAGAGAACTGATGGGAGCGCTGAAGTCAGACAGTAAGAGTATGAGTGTCTTGTATGGTGATGAGAATGTGAGTTTGACTCCAGCTTCCTCTGAGAAATTGGGTGTCAATCACTATAACTGGATAATTATTGAGGTGACTACAACCTCATGTATGCTAGTTTTTAAACTTGTGAGTACACAATTACATCTTTTGGAATCAATTCTTCTCCTTTACAGAAAGTCACAAGTAGGCTCTCCTACCCTCGCCCTCCCATGGAGTATAGAGGATAGTATTTTAGGGTAAGAGTTGGATTATGCATTTGACCATTGTATGACACGTACGTGTGCCACGTGTCTCATACACACCACACCACGCGCGCTATAGGTGTGCCCTGGTTTGGATGACAAAAATTGTCTATTTATAAACATACTTACACGTTTGGTTTGTTTGTTTCTCTTTGTTTCTTCCTTTTTCCTACAGAATCGTTTTGCAGGGGTACTAGACCCGACGGGCAGTTTATATTTTACCCCGTAATCAGATTAGTTACACCTTTTCGCATTAGATGCAAAAAGGCTTAACCCTTTGGTCCTGACGAATGCGACGTACCCTATTGGGACTTTTACGCAGAAACATGTTGACCGCACTTGATACGGTGAAGGGAGATTAATGTCCCAGATCACCGTACACTATTTTAATACCATACATCTGTTCCCTGAATAAAAACACTATTGAGTGACAGGTGTGATGGTTTTTAAACCACCTTTCACTTATACACGGCCATCACTTAGTTGTAGAAGTGCATCCCTGTCTCCAGGTGTATGCCCGCCCTTTATCAAACAAAGTTTTTAAAGGGCGAGGACAGCCTATGATGAAGCATGACACCGGGCGGTGTGTGAGGCCAGTCCGTAACTTTTTATGAGATGCCCCCACTGGTAGTGCATCTCAGTATAACTCTGTAGGAACTTGTAGGAACCCTTGTGAGGGGCAGCCTTTTTGTGTTTACATATGAGATTGGAGGCTGGCTTGCCCTTTGACCCTGTGCCTCTAGTTCCCATCCACAGCCTAGTCTGTGGTGAGAGTGTGTGTGTATTATGGTACAGCGTTTGCTGTGGGAACTTCAAGGGGTATGTATTATGGTCAAGATTGACCAGGGGACTGGTTAACTTTCACCACCCCAGTTCAGAAAATATTAGAACTAAAGGGTGCTGATAATTTCTCCACCCTGTATATTACCCTAATTTATTTTTATTATGGAGACCGAATTGGCTTTCAACGAGAGCAATTATGCAGATATATTAAGAACTCCATCTATCTTAGCTGAAGCGGTGGTGTCACAAACCTTTAAGAACTCTGATGAGTGGGAGTGCTTCTCAGCCAAAAAGAAAGAACAAATCCGTACAGCCCTACATGGGGCTTTTATGACTGAATATTTGAGGAAAAATACGGCACCACGAGGACTCGTGGTAACGAATGAACCTAGATTGTTCTTAAACAACAAAGAGTTCAGAATCAACTGGTCCAGCATAGCCTGGAAGTGTACAAAAGACTGGCTCGTGTTGATCATTAACACGGCCAGACAGTTAGCAGATGCGCTATTGGTGGAAATACAGCAGAGTGAAAGCAAACTTAAAACTTCAGTCCATGTGACTGTATTCAAAAAGAAACTGGAGGAAATTAATAACGATCACTCTGCGTATAGAGAGTATCTGACCCAATCAAAAATCACCAAATTACAGAAGGACGTCCAAAAATTTAAACGGGAAACGGTGTACCCTTATACAACGGATGAGTACTATGATAAACCCCTACAACAACCAGTACCAAGACGTCAACCACGCTTCAGACCTACACCCCAGAACTGGACCTACAGCTCAGGGGAGGAAAGGAGTGACAGCAGCAGTGATGAAAGCACGGGCGGACAACAAACCCGGAGATATCAGAACCCTAATCAACCAATGTTCGCACCACCAATGCAGCCCTATGGCTACTGGCCACAGCAATTCTTCCCTCCTGGCTTTGGGTTTCAACAAGGACAACAGCCTTTTTTATTCAGGGGCCAAGGGAGAGGAAAAGGCAGACAAAAAGCAAGAAGACCAACCAGGGTTCAATGGGAGGACGAGGCAACTACCAGCGGGGCAGTGACACGGAGCAGAGGCAGGGGCATCCACTTAACAATGGGCAAAGAATGACTAATGTCGTAAATCTGAGTGACCATATACTCAGCACGGACGAAGAGGCCGTTCTCGCAAAAGGATTAGGTTTCGTTCCCACTCCAGAGAACGATGCTTTCTTCCTTTATACAGAACTAGCACAGTTCTTTAGGAAGATAAAACTAAGAGATTTCTTTGGATCAACACAAAACCAAGACAACAACCGAACTAACACTGGTCTACGAAAAAAGTCGACATTCACCCCGCAAACCCAAAACATTTCTTGTAATGTTTTGGCTTTCGAACAAGCAGTCCTCACTGAAGTTGGGAGAATTGACTACAAAAGTACTAGGGGTTTCCAAAACATGACCAGAGGCGAGAGAACGGCACTTGAACAACTTAAAAATAACCATGAGTTGGTGGTAAAACCAGCAGATAAGGGAGGGGCGATAGTCCTGATGAAACATACCATGTACAGAGAAGAATGTTTACGCCTCCTATCAGACACTACGAGTTATGAGATACACAGAGAAGATCCTACTCTCCAGATCATGAACAAAATTAGGATTATGGTTGGTGAGGCTGAAACCAATGATTGGATTACTAAACATGAGGCAGAGTTTCTCATTAACACGGAACCGAGGACACCCAGGTTCTATACCCTCCCCAAAATTCATAAAAACAGAATGCCACCTCCGGGCAGACCGATAGTGTCGGGAATAGGGTCAGTACTTGAACCCCTCTCACAATTTTGCGATTGGTTCTTAAAACCAATTGTACAAAAATCTCGGTCCTATTTAAGAGACACAAAGGACGTACTTTGCCACCTAAGGGACCTGGAAACAAACATTGATGAAGATATGTTCATAACAATGGACATCGAAGCGCTTTACACAAGCATCCCCCAGAGGCGAACATTGGAAGTGGTGGAAGGGATCCTCCAAAGCCAAGACTGGACATACATGACACCGACACATTTCATCATGGAATGTGCGGAACTAGCCCTCACGGAGAACTATTTCGAATTCGAGGACACACTATATCATCAGGTGAAGGGCACGTCCATGGGCAGCACCTTTGCGCCTAGTATGGCGTGCCTGTACGTCCACCAGTTTGAAGAGGACTACATTTTCAGCCCATCCAATCCGTTTACAACTCAGATGAGAACATGGAAACGATATATAGACGATGTCTTGATCATCTGGAAGGGCACATTGGACGAAGCCAAACAGTTTGTGGAGTGGGTCAATAGTAAAGACCCACACCTTAGGTTTACCTACAACATTGAAGTGAATCATGCAGTGTTCCTGGATTTAGATATAACACTAACAACGGAAGGAATTTCCACCAAAGTGCATGTAAAGCCGACAGATAAGAACAGTCTTCTTCTCTATGAGAGCTACCATCCGAGGGCTCTCCGTGATAACCTGCCTGTCGGACAATTCCTTAGAGTACGTAGGAACTGCTCGGAGATGGACGTTTTTCAAGCACAAGCGGAACAACTAGAGAGTAAGCTCCTGGAGAGACACTAACCGAGCAAATTGGTAAAGCGTGCAAAGAAAAGGGCGAAGAACAACAATCGGGAAGCCCTTTTAGAGACCACCCCGAAAGAAAAAAATGGATCAGTTGGTATGCGTTACCACATACACCCCTGTTTCAAACAGAGTACAGAACATCATCAAGAAGAAATGGGCAATCTTGAATAGCGGAAATCGGAAGTGGGAACCCCTCTTTTTGCGTTCAAACGGAGTAGAAACTTGAGAGATGAATTGGTACATTCAAAGATCACCAATGATGAAATAGAAAACCAGATGACCTTATGGAGTCAACCAAAACCAATAGGGCATTATCCGTGCGGTAACTGTGTGTGCTGCCCCCTGACTACCACTACTAAGGAAGTAGACATTGGCACAGACCATCCCTGGAGACTCAAGAATTTCAGTAACTGTAATACTGAAAATGTGGTTTATCTACTGACCTGCCCATGTAATCTGAAATACGTGGGTATGACGTCAAGGAGGGTAAAAATAAGGATTAATGAACACCGCAGCACCATCAGGTGCAAAAAAACAAACACCAAATTGACTAAACATTTTACCGAAAAACATCACAGTGACTCTGATTTACAGTGGACAATCCTTGAAGTAATGAAAAAGAGAAAAACGATATTGTTAGACAGTTGCACATCCGGGAACAACGATGGGTGTACAGGTTACGTACATGGGAGCGAGGCCTAAATGATGATATACCATGGCTACAGCTGGCAAAGTGACCAAGCTAACCTCAAGGCATAGATCAATCACCTATGGAGACAGTTACACACCACAACAGAGAGGGACCTGAGCCTGTGTAATTTAAGTGATGAAATACGAAGGAAGATCATGTATGGGCAGCCTGTGTGGATATTAACTTTTCACCCCTAGAAGGAGATTATAACATCTGATATATAGCTTGACCACTGAGAGTAATACGCTTAGCCCCACTGCCTGATGTCCTCTACATCTGGGCGTAATTTACCTCCGTTTCACTAGGCTATTTCTGAATTAGTGTAACGCCCTCACATTCATCAGTACATGCGCGCTTGAGATATGTTGATGTTCTGTACAAAGACATCCATTTTGTCCCGTTATGAGCTCTCACTATGATACACGCCCCGTGCCCAGCGTTTAAGCCCTTGTTCATTGGGGACGGGCTTCCGTAGAATGATTACAGATGCAGAGAGCCTTTTCCTTCTGCACATGCGCAATCCACTTTTCACTTTTCTCTTCGTGTGGATTTTATCAAGTTAGGTTTAAAGCGACTCTCATTCATCAGCGCATGCGCGTATGAGATACGCTGACGTGCAGAGGCACCCTCTTCCCTAAATAGGAACACGCAGAATTAGTTAGCTTTACGCGTCTCTCACTCATCAGCGCATGCGCGTGTGAGATACGATGACGGTCGAATAGAGGCATCCTCTTTCATCCAATAGGAACGCACATAATGATTTAGTGTTACGCGTCCCTCACTCGGTTGCGCATGCGCTGATGAGTTACACTAACGTTCGTATAGAGGTAACCCTCTTTCACCCAATAGGAGCGCATACAATGGTATGCGCCCCGTGCCAGGCGCCTAAGTCCGCCCGTAGGGGGACACAGGAAGCGCTCTTAACGCCCCAGGTGCAGTCCAGTCAGATCATACAATTAAACAATCTATCAATTAACTAGAGGGTATAAAACCACTAAGAGAACATCAGTCTCCACCGACGGGGAGACCGAGAGGACGCCTATAGAGAGAACTGATGGGAGCGCTGAAGTCAGACAGTAAGAGTATGAGTGTCTTGTATGGTGATGAGAATGTGAGTTTGACTCCAGCTTCCTCTGAGAAATTGGGTGTCAATCACTATAACTGGATAATTATTGAGGTGACTACAACCTCATGTATGCTAGTTTTTAAACTTGTGAGTACACAATTACATCTTTTGGAATCAATTCTTCTCCTTTACAGAAAGTCACAAGTAGGCTCTCCTACCCTCGCCCTCCCATGGAGTATAGAGGATAGTATTTTAGGGTAAGAGTTGGATTATGCATTTGACCATTGTATGACACGTACGTGTGCCACGTGTCTCATACAGACCACACCACGCGCGCTATAGGTGTGCCCTGGTTTGGATGACAAAAATTGTCTATTTATAAACATACTTACACGTTTGGTTTGTTTGTTTCTCTTTGTTTCTTCCTTTTTCCTACAGAATCGTTTTGCAGGGGTACTAGACCCGACGGGCAGTTTATATTTTACCCCCGTAATCAGATTAGTTACACCTTTTTCGCATTAGATGCAAAAAGGCTTAACCCTTTGGTCCTGACGAATGCGACGTGCCCTATTGGGACTTTTACACAGAAACATGTTGACCGCACTTGATACGGTGAAGGGAGATTAATGTCCCAGATCACCGTACACTATTTTAATACCATACATCTGATCCATGAATAAAAACACTATTGAGTGACAGGTGTGATGGTTTTTAAACCACCTTTCACTTATACACGGCCATCACTTAGTTGTAGAAGTGCATCCCTGTCTCCAGTGTATGCCCGCCCTTTATCAAACAAAGTTTTTAAAGGGCGAGGACAGCCTATGATGAAGCATGACACCGGGCGGTGTGTGAGGCCAGTCCGTAACTTTTATGAGATGCCCCCACTGGTAGTGCATCTCAGTATAACTCTGTAGGAACTTGTAGGAACCCTTGTGAGGGGCAGCCTTTTTGTGTTTACATATGAGATTGGAGGCTGGCTTGCCCTTTGACCCCGTGCCTCTAGTTCCCATCCACAGCCTAGTCTGTGGTGAGAGTGTGTGTGTGTTGCTGGTTTTATTTACATGTATTCCTAATTATATATGTTATTGATTTGTTTTAGTAAGTACATTGATTTATTAGTTACTTTCTTCTTTAAAATATTTATAATATAAAATAAGACATAAACAATTATATAATTTTAATATTCATATAATGCTACTCATTTTCTTTCCAGCTGAAAAACTATTGTCATCAGTGATGTCATGAGTGATGTCACTGACCATGTCATGAGTGATGTAATATGTGAGGTCATAAGCAGTGCATTGCGGGGATGTAAGTTATAGTTAGCTCGGGTAATTATAACTGCCAAATTTCACTGATTTTGTACAAGTGAAATCTGAGCCTAACTATAACTTCACTGTAACCTTTGTTTTTCTCAGTGAGTATCTAAGGTTTTATTAATTCTATTTGATAACTATAACGACCCTGTAACCTTTGGTTTTTAAAGTGAATTACTTAGGTTTTTCAAAATCTATTTCCTAACTATAACGTACCTGTAACCTTTGTTTTTTTTAACTAGTAGTCACGTTTGCAGAGTGGTGGACAAAGGGGGTGGGCCTCCAACCAGCTCTCAGGAATCCTGCAGTGTAGGACTTACTGGCGGTATCAGGAGGGCTTCTGGGCCCCAAGAACCCTCAGCGTCCTAGAGGACTTCATTCCCCAAGCAGCAGTGCAACAGAAGGCGCATTTGCAGAGTGGTGGAGAAAGGGGGCATGGCCTCCGAAGACCTCTTAGCAATTTTGCTGTGTGGGACTTACTGAAGGTAACAGGAGGGCTTGTTGGCCCCCAAGGACCCTCGGCAACCAAGGGGACATTATCCCCCAACCAGCAGTGTGACATGAGGTGTGTTTGCAGAGTGGTGGAGAAAAGTGGTGTGGCCTCCGAAGTCATCTCAGCAATTGCAATCTGTGGGACTTACTGAAGGTGACAGGAGGGCTTGTTGGCTGCCAAGGATCCTCAGCATCCAAGGGGACTTCATCCCCTCACTAGCAGTGCACCGAGAGGCACGTTTGCAGAGTGGTGGAGAAAAGGGATGTGTCCTCCGACCACTTCTTAGCAATCCCGCTGTGTGGGACTTACTGTAGGTAAAAGGATGTCTTGTTGGCCACAAGGACCCTCAGCAGCCAAGGGGATTCATACCAGACCAGCAGCGTGCCAAGATGCACCATGGCAGAGTGGTGCAGAAAGGGGGCGGGGTCGCCGGCATTGTGCCAGTAGCTCTTTTGATTTTCTTTGTTTTTTTAAATTATAAAGGAAGGGGGGTTGTGTGGCCCCCCTTCTCTGGGCCAAATGTAGCCCTGCGGACCCCATCACCAGGGACCCTATCCCCTGAGGCCTGGTTACTATACTGGGCTCAGATTGGGGACTGCAGGGGAGCCTGAAGGCCCCAGGAGTCCCTGCTGGCTCCCACATCCTGCGGGAGCCAGCTTTGCTTGTGGACAGAGGGAGCTGCTGAACATGCAGTTCCCTCTCTCCAAAAGCAATTCTGCTTTGCTTCTCGTAAGCAAGAGAATTTTTAATGCTCTTGCTTGTTAGAAGTGGAGCAGAGTTTGCTGTGGCTTGGTGGAGCGGTAAAGGTCCCACCAGCCATAGCAAATAGCCATGTCCCCGGGGGTGGGCACCCCGGGACAGAGTAGGAGGTCCTGGTGGGTGGTGGTTCACAGGGCCATCATGGCTCCACGAGGGGGGAGGTGGTCCCCCCTCCTTTCTTGATTTTACCCCAGGGAGGTGGTTGTCCCTGGGGCTGAGGGGGGCCACACTGCCCACCACATTGTTTTAGCATAAAGCCCCCAGGAGGTGGTGGTCCACGGGGCTGGGGGGGGTCCAAGAGGCCCCCGATTTGAAATAAAATAAGCCTTGGGGAGGTGGTGGTCCCCAGCGCAGTGGGGGAGGCCATACTAGCCTCCCCCACATTATTGTTTAAAGATGCCCCGGGGAGGTGGAGTCCCTGGGCCTAAGGAGGGGGGACCATCTGTCCCACTCCTGTTTTTGCATAATGCCCCCAAGACCTGGCCCACCCGATGGCCAATAATTAACAAAGCACAGGAGCCTGTGGATCATTTTTTAATTTTTGGGCAGGATTCACGGATCCAGCGTGACTCCCACCGAAATTCTTTTTAAAACATGCTTTTTTGGCCCTGTGGAATCCTTTTGGGACCCCCCCAAGAGGCCTGGGGTCAGGGTGTTTCTACCCTGCCCCCTTTTCTTCTTTTTATGTTTTTTTCCGTGACTCGGTTCAACCGAGTCACAAAATGGCTGCCAACACTTCCTGGTTTGAAGTGTTGGCAGCCAATCAAATTTTAGTAGGATTTTTGTCTCCCAGATATCTATATTATTTAAACCTAAATATCTCTGGAACTACTGGATGGATTTACACCAAATCACAAAAAGCACGCTTTCTGGACCAACATCTAGCTTTCTGCTAAATTTGGTGTAATTCCATCGAGTGGTTCAGATTGTAGTCAAGTTCAAAAAACAGAATAATCCTCATAGACATAACATGGGGAAAATGCATTTTGCGACCACCAAGTATTTTTGCCCCCTCTTGACGGATAACCCCGAAACTTTCAAAACAGCAGCTGAACCAAAAAGGGAACCTTTTTTAAAATTCTGTGAAGATTCGTCAAGCAGTGCTAAAGTTAGTGGCAAAACAAAAAATGCTTTTCCTATGGAAACTATGGTCTACTATATATATATATACTTCGAAACGCGTCAGGCTGCATTCCGTATTTAGCGGAGTCTACTGGGGATTTGCTGAGTCCAGAGTGCATCCTTGTCAGCTGGGCAAACTAGGAGCTTATATATATATATATATATATATATATATATATATATATATATATATATATATATATATATATATATATATATCATGTAACTTGTTTCCACAGGTAAAAACAATGCTGGCACTCTAATCCTTTGTTTGCAAATTTATTCAAGGCACAGACAGATGAAAATGTCCATGCATTCTGGCTGCCACATACAGCCTTGTTCACTACATCGAGCACCATTTTAGTTTCACTATAAATGCTCTTACTTACATACTAGTGATAAAGAAAGGAAACTTAACATGCTGTCTAGGAGTTCCACTAGCACAGTCACCATCTTATAACAGGTCAACTATAAATTCATTCAGTTTATGTACATACTAATACATGATACCTAATATAAAAAAACACTTTAAAGTGCACATTACAAATTTAAAATACAGGGTCCATATCTTGTATTTGCTTCCTTTTGTTAGGCCAGTGCCATAATGGAACCCCATAGGAGGCTAGCTTAATAGTCTCACATACTGGGTTACTAGCTTTTAACACATCAGTTAGTGGAACTTCCAAAGGAATCATATATATTTATATATAAGATGTTATACAGATACCCAATAAAGTGCACAGTGCTAAGGTAGAAAATATTCAATCCAAATTCAACATTATATACATGACTAAAATTAGTTGGCAAGTGCCATATTCAAAGACCTAGCAGCAAAAAATATTAAATAAAACGTATCAAAATAATTGTCACTCCTAAAATATATATATATACTACTGAACTAATTTACTCCAGATCACAAAATAGCACAATCTTGTGACCAAGATCCATCTTCCTGCCAAATTTGGTATGAATCCTTTCAGCATTTTTTGCAGTAGTCATCAACTTTAAAGAAGTCTATAGAAAACACATTCTATAGACTTCTTTAAGATTTTATTTTGAGGAAAGTTTTGTGAAGAGTTGTCAAACAGGGCCAAAGTTATTAGCAAACCAAAAAACTTTCTTTCTATGGAAAAGCAGACCTAACTATAACTACCTAGTGGCAACCAGACCAGCAGGAGTGAGCGCTCTGATTGACTACCACCAACATGAGAAAAATGGTGCAGGCAGCCATTACAGGACTCGGAGACTGTCCTGAATGTGAAATAAAAATTATATAAGAGAGCAGGACAGGGATACCCTGCCCCCCAGGCCCCATGGGGTGGGGCGGCATAGATGGACCACCCTGTGGCCAAAATTGAAAATAAAATAAAATGGAAGTTGTTGCTGCTTTCCTGTGGGACTCTGCAGGATTGTGGAAAATAAAATAAAGTGTCAGTCCAGGACTGCATTATTTAATTAAAGAGAGGGGTCGACTGGCCCCCCTGCAAGCCATTTTTGGGCCAGGGGAACCCTTTCCCTGGGGCCCAGTTCAGTTCATTAGGGAGGAGGCACATGGCCTCCTTGTCTGTGCTGTATTTAGCCCCGGGGACTCTATCCTCCAGGGCCCTAGGTCTTTTTTAGGGAATCCATAAAGGGCCTGGGGAACCCATCCCCCAGGGCCAATAATTTTTTTTAAAAAGGGTGTGGGCCACATGGACCCCCTCCATGAGCCTTTAATGGCCCCAGGGACCCGATTCATTTGGCCAGCTCACTTGCTATGTCCTGGGGAGCCCACCTCGAGGACTCAGTGATTTCCCTGCCCGCACAGGCAAAGGTATAGACAGAGAAAGATGTTTTTGCTCCCGTCTGGTGGGAGCATTTTCAAATCGCCTGACAAATGGGGGTAAACACAAAGTCTGCTCTTAATGGGTGGGAGCTTTAAAAATGCTCCCGTCAGATGAGAGCAGCCTTGTATTCTGTCAGTGCGGGCAGGGAAACAGAAGAACAGATTGCTTCTGCCCGGAGGGAGTAGCATAAATAGCTGCTTCGTCCAGGCGGGAGCAATGGTAGCAATCTCAGCAATCAGGGAGCCAGCTGGAGCTACAGAGGCTTGGGGGCTCCCCTCGCGGCCTCCAACATGTGCTTGGTGGGTACCATGGTGCTCATCGGGGCACCCATCTTCAAATGATGCGGGCCCCACGGATCAGGGAGGGGCACTGCACAGCCCTTCTCCCTTTTAAAAAAACAAACACAGATCGGGTCCCCTGGGCCTCATAAGACTCGGGGAGGGTGGCAGCATAGTCTCCCTTTCCTTTAAAAAAAAAGATTGGCCCTGGGGGATGGTGTCCCCAGGGCCCAAGATTGCCGGAGGCGGGGGGGCACGTGGCTCCCCTCTGCTTTACAATAAGGTATGGCCCAGGGGATGAGGTCCCAGGAGCCTATATAGGATTTTTTTTATTTACTCAGACCCAGGAGGATGGGGTCCCTTGGGCCTAATAAGGCTCATGGGAGGAGGGGCTGCAAGGCCCCCTCCCCTTTGTAAATAAATACAGCCCAGGGGGTGGGGTCCTTGGGGTCTATTAAGGCCCCTGAGGGGGGTCATGTGGCTCCCTCCCTTTATAATGTAAAGTGTCCCCGGGGTTTAATAAGGCCCAATGAGGAGGACCGTACAGCCCACCTCCCCTCTTAAAAAATGAACGACCCCGGGCATGGATTCCCCGGGGCCCAAAAGAGGCTTGTTGCCCCCCTCCACTTTTGAAAATTGGACAGCCCCATGGGATGGGGTCCCTGGGGCATGAGAAGGCTCAGGGAGGGCAGGCTGCATGACTCCACTCTCCTTTTAATAAATTGTGCAGCCCCGGGGGTGGGGTCCCCAGGGCTAAATAAGCCTCAGGAGGGGGGCCCACATCCCCCCTTTTGTATTGTATTTGCCCCTGTCCAATGCTATAGAGCATTCTGCCATTCACAAAATATCCAAGACACCCAGCACACCGTAATACATTGCAATCATAGTTGTAAGAACAAAAGACATCGTGAAAACAAAGATTAATCTGCTCAAGTAGTCTCAAAAGAATTACCTCACTCAACCCAGTGTATCTCTTATACAGCACATCAAAGATGCCCATCTTTGATGCCCTCTCTCAAAACTTTGAACTTGATGCTTTTGCACTGTTGGAAAGGGGTTCGTTCAACATCCATGTCACTATATTATCAGACATTACAACATCCTCCACCTAAATATGGGTGGGATTTATCCAGCAGAGTCGCCTAAATGTGAACTGACAAAATCAAGTAACGCTTCTTCACCTCCCTGTGAAGAATACAAACATGAACATAAATCAGAGGCTGAAAATCATATACTGCTCTTTTGGCAGCATAACATTTGACAGATGATTTCCTTGATTGTAGCACTGATTAACTTACTTCCTTTTTTGTTCTGATTTTCCTAGATACTTTAATTATTACTGGGAAAAAGATGAAGACACCCACACACCCCTTCTAAAATCTGTCCTTTGGGAGAACTATGTTCTACAACTTTGCTCTTCATCCAATCACAATATATGCTCTAGCCTAGACCTTACTTTATGAAGAAATTGCACATAAAGGTATCTAGATCTCTGAAATGGATTTCATTAGGCCACATCTTCAATCATTTCAAATCGGAGGTGGAACACATAAAATATAGAGACCTTAAAGCCATTACCAAAAAGCATGGGAAAAAGCCAACCGTCCTGGACTTAATGTGCTAATGTAGGAACACTCTTTCTATGTTTCTGTGTCAGAGCTTTCTTTTTTTTCTGTAGCTTATATTGCCGATGTTTATTATTCTCTGGTATTGCATTGTTGGTGCCATGTGAAACCACAAACATGGTGAATAAGAAATAAGGCACAGCATAAGGCAGGTTACACAGACCTATGACACCTGTGGTATGTGTGCATTTTTGCATGCTTGGATTGGCCGATTGTGATTATAAAGAAAAAGGATTTCATGGAATACCATTACCGAGAATCCATATAATCTAATGAATGAATGGCATTTACCTTTTTGTAGAAACCAATTTATAGAATGCCTGTTTGGTTGAAATTGCCTTTTTGAATGCTTATTGTGTAAGTGTAAATGGTATGGTTGCAGGTCTTAATTTCAGAAACAGTTTTGTTGGAAATATTTATTTCAGTCCTTCACTTCAAGGGACATTATTTCATATTGATATCTTTTACATTGTCACACAATTACTTTGGATGCTTTTAATTTGCTGACCCATTACCACCTGTGAACACCATCCATCGCTGACCCCTCATAACGCCTAAACCCCATGAATCCCTGTCCCCTGAAAACCTTTGCCACACTTAAACTACACTCTTTACTGAAGTCTAAAAGCCCTCACCACCCCAAAACTCCACTGTCCCTGTACCATAGAGTCACTCAGTACCCCAAACTCCACTCATTCGTGAACCCTAAAAACCCTTTCTATGCATAAACCCCACCCATCCCATATCTCTTAAAACACTCCAGCACACCCAAACTCCATCCATTCCTGAACTCTAAAAAATCTCTCACCGCCCTTAAGCACCCACCACCCATGACCCATAAGAAATCCTCATCAACCTAAATTACTTATACCTGTCCAATAAAAACCCCTTCCTACGTGTAAACTCCACCCGTCCCTGAAGCCTTAAAACCCATCACCACCCTACACTCCACCCAATCGTGAACTCTAAAAAACTCTTCACCACCCCAGATACTACCAATAATGGAACCTTAAAAAGCCACACAGCCCTAATTTCTGCCAATTCATGAACCTTAAAACCACTCAGCACCATTACACTCCACCCATACCTGAAACCTAAAAACACCTCACACATCTAAACACCACTCATCCGAGAACCCTAAAAACTCCTCACCACCCCAACACTCCATCCATCTCTGAACCCTGAAAAGCCCTTTCTATGCCCAAACTCCAATTATTCCTGACCCCTAAGAAAATGTTCATAACCCAAAACATAACCCATCCTGAACACAAAAATCCAACAATAGTCTTAAACACTACCCAAAAGTAATGTAATACTGGATTTTTCCTGAGAATTATCGATTGTTTTGTATTACCTTAACATCAGTTTTCCATTATTTGGTTTCTCTAATTTGGTTTCTCAGTTTTTCTTTCATTAATTCACGTCATCAGCTTGGATTTGCTCGTTTCTGCACAGTTATACCTATTAGATTTGCCAACGTGCGTTTTCCTTTGGGCAGAGAAAGCTCATTTTAAGGATGTAATACATTCACCTACTCTCTCTGTAGAATCATGCTAACAAAATCTCCGGAAAATCAAACTAGTCACTTTACCTCTGACAAAGATTGTGCCTCTTTTGCTTACTTCACGAACAGTATTATCTGCGTTTATCACAGTGAATGAGCCATCATCGTTTAAATCAGATTACACCATTTCTCCTTAGTAAATATATATTTTTCTATGTACCTAATGCAGAAAATGGGATGCCTGACCTTATTACAGAATGTGGAAGAAGTTCATGATATATCTTTGCTACCTGTCCTTAGATCATAGACATTATGAGACCTCTCTAAGATAGACTGTTCTACATGTCCATACTAGAGGGAAGACTTTGTGTACACTGCATGCTCATTTTCCTGTTAATAGAGTAGTTCAACATTATTGTGCAGCAGTGCAGAGCAAACCCACCCTGAATTCTATCCATTAGTTACGTCCCTGCAGGAAGTTGAGTCCAACCAAATAGCACATTCTACCCCCAATCACTTTCAATTAGGTGTCCGATGAAGCAAACAATCTTTCACATTCTGAAAAAAAAAATGAGACTGGAGGATGAAGTCCTTGACAAGTGACACAAGGGCCCTTATTTATTAACATATTTCCCCATAGACATAGAATGAGTGAATCATCAGGTCCTAGAACTTTTATGGCAAAATAAGACCCAGTTGCAATTGCATGCAGACAAGCCATGAATTACAGAGCCATGCCACACATTTCATCCCAAGAGCCATGGTCTTAGATGTATGTACTGTAACACCTGCAACCACCAGTTAGACAGACTTTGCTTCTCATCTGTTTGTCTTTGTTTATGCTGAATTTGAATAAAAAGATACCATACACGCTAAATCTGTCCTCCCTTTCGGCCCCTCCCTGCACAGCCGATTATAATATCTTGAAGCACGCAAGCGCACAAACATTTTCACCTTAAAATCCGAAATTATTTTCCTTGGCTTTAGATTGAGTAACTTTTCTACCCACCTCAGACATGGCCTTAGAACCCAGCAGATGTATCACTTCCTGGTCTCTTTTGTGTTTCTCACTGAATATAACTGTTATTCAAACTTGATGTCTGCTTTCTCTCCTGATTTTACAACAGACAGTTATGACTTGGAAATTTATATCTATTAATCACCTTATTACTCATAATGTATGATTTTGCCACATCCGTTATCTCCTGGTCAAATTTATATTTTATTAATACAACTTATCATATTATTATTCTTGCACTCCTTAAACTCTTATCCCCATGCTTTTTCTAATTTAAAAAGGTTGATGATATTAACATGACATATATGATTTAAGATCTGTCGCTTCATTTTAAGCCTTGTTGCCTTAACTCATCCAGTGGTCATTTAGATACTATCACTATAATTAACATGATCTAAAAATCCAATCCTGACTTGTTGGGCAAACGTCCCCTATTGTTAAATATGAATAACATTTAATACATTCCTTTAGTCCTTTCTCACGGTATATTGACACACAGCTACCCTCACTTATGTAATTCACCTTACTTAACACTCTGTTCTGTTGTTATATGATCGTCTGCAGTTTTCTTACTCCCACTCCCATACTCAACCTCATTTCTCTAAATCTACCCATTGAGTTGACCACCCTGCAAGATACATGCACTGAGAGATCTCCCTTCTTGAACCTAGGCCAAGTTGTAATTATCCAGTGAAATTCGATAAACTTCTGTACTTTTTATTATGTAAATTCTTGCCTGCCTTGGCTACCAGGTTAATAAAACACACCTGTAGTTTCAACAGCCTAAGACTCATACCATCATGACCTGTGAGTCTTCCAAAATCCACACGACTTTGTGGGCCATACTGCTTAATACAGACGTTTTGTTAAGGGGTATGGGAGCACTGTTACACATTGAATGTCATTGACCTCCAAGAATTAACCAAAGAAAGTAAACTGGACAGCAGAGTGTAAGATGATCTTTGACTCATTGAAAAGGGCAAAGTGTCCTGCGCCAATATTCGAGGCTACTTACTTCAGCAAGGAGTTTGATTAACAGCGAGATTCTTCTCAGCATGACATAGGGGCAATCTAGCCCAGGGTAATGATAAAGGAGAGTACCAAAGCATACCATCCTTTAGCAGATTGTTACTACCCAGGGAACAGAAGTGAAATATAGTTGAGAGGAAATCCTTTGTATTGATGTGGTCCCTGATGAAAATGACGCCATACTTATTTGGCAATCAATTCAGACAGAAAACATGCTTTTTAGGAGGGCAGAGCAGTTGTGGGATGAAAATATAAAAATTGTTGAGGAGGTCTATCTCCATAGAGGAAATTCACGTTTTAGAGAAACACCCACGTGTAAATCATGGTAAACAGTCATTAGTATGCAACTTGTAGTTCGCATACCATTACAACGCAATGTAACAACGCATGCGCTGTAACAACGCGTAGCCTTTACTACGCATGTTATTACTTCGCATGCGCTGTTACAACGCATGAGTTGTATTGCGTGTATGGCTGCGCCCGGAATTGGAGTGATGACCCGGCGCCAAGATGGCAGAGCACACGAGGAGGCAGCGATGACGACAATCAAAGCGGCGCGGCTGGAGCAAGTAGGGGAGAGGCGCTGGTGCCTGGGGCGGATCTGCAGGCTCCTGTGCGCTGGCTGGGGGCCTTTTAGGCAATTCTGCTGCGCTCGGAATTGGAGTGACGACCCGGCGCCAAGATGGCAGAGCACACGAGGAGGCAGCGATGACGGCAGTCAAAGCGGCGCGGCTGGAGCAAGTAGGGGAGATGCGCTGGTGCCTGGGGCGGATCTGCAGGCTCCTGTGCGCTGGCTGAGGGCTTTTTGGGCAATTCTGCTGTCCTCACTGCCTTTGATTGACAACGCTTGCAGCCGAGGACAAGGGACGTGCACCGAGGAGAGAGAGGTAAGAGGGGCTGTGTATTTTTAAAGGGTTTGTGTTTGAGGAGTAGTGTTTTTGGGTTTAGGGTAGTGTTGTGGGTCATGCAGGGTAGTGTTTGTGTGTAGGGACAGGAGTGGGGGATGGGAGGGGTCATGCAGGGGTTAGTGTTTTAGGGATTAGGGTAGTGTTGTGGTGTTTGTGTAGTGTAGGGTAGTGTTGGGGGGGTCGTGCAGGGTCGTGTTTCAGTGTAGGGACCGGACTAGGGGTAGGGGCAGGGTCGTGCTGGAGGTAGTGTTTTAGGGTTTAGAGTAGTATTGTGGTGTTTGTGTAGTGTAGGGTAGTGTTTTAGGGTTTAGGGTAGTGTCGGGGGGTTGTGCAGGGTAGTGTTTCAGTGTAGGGGACGGACTGGGGGTAGGGGTTGGCTGGTGCTGGGGGTAGTGTTTTAGGGTTTCGGGTTGTGTTGTGGTGTTAGTGTAGTGTAGGGTAGTGTTTTAGGGTTTAGGGTAGTGTCGGGGGGGTCATGCAGGGTAGTGTTTCAGTGTAGGGAGCGGACTGGGGGTAGGGGCAGGGTCGTGCTTGGGGTAGTGTTTTAGGGTTTAGGGTAGTGTTGTAGTGTTTGTGTAGTGTAGGGTAGTGTTTTAGGGTTTAGGGTAGTGTCGGGGGGTCGTGTAGGGTAGTGTTTCAGTGTAGGGGACGGACTGGGGGTAGGTGTAGGGGTAGGGTCATGCTTGGGGTAGTGTTTTAGGGTTTAGGGTAGTGTTTGTGTAGTGTAGGGTAGTGTTTTAGGGTTTAGGCTAGTGTCGGTGGGGTCGTGCAGGGTAGTGTTTGAGTGTAGGGACTGGAATGGGGGAAGGGGGAGGGTTGTGTAGGGGGTAGTGTTTTACGGTTTAGGGTAGTGTTGTGTTGTGTAGTGTATAGTAGTGTTTTAGGGCAGTGTTGTGGAGTATGTGTTATGTAGGGTAGTGTATATGGATGTAGAAATTAGCGTAGTGTTGGGGGTTATTTAAAAAAAAAAGCGTTGTAAAAGTATGCAGGGGAATTGGGATCCGTTGTAAAGACATTTTATATGCATTTTAAAGCAAATGTGAAGTAATAGTATGCGTTATAGAAAAATGCGTTGTAATGGTACTTGCGAACTAAAAACAACGTTGTAAAAGTATGCGTTGTTTTAGTTTGCGAAGTATCGACATATATTCGTAAATCATCACTTCAATGCTAATAATCTTTCAGGCTGAGAACTCACAGGTAGATGGTTAGATTCTTCCCACCTTCAACTGATAGGGCTGGTATAAGAAATTGTTTTTTTTTGTAGTGGTCCCCATATTTCTTCCTATTTGATTTTGCTTAGGTTAGGAGTCTTTATACTGTGACAATTCTAAACTTTGTCACAGTTTGTGTGCTTTTCCTCTAACAATGTAGTAGATTGAAAAGAAAATGCGTTTAGTGTGTGGGAGGTAAATGTCATAAATGGGATTCACTGTCTATTTACACCACCCACACATATGAAAAAAAGTTTATGGCTCCAGAGTACCCCACGGTGCTCTGCCTGGAGTGCAATTTAAGCACTGCAATATCACTAGGCAAGAAAAAGTGCATTTATAATGAAGAAAACCCCACTCCTATATATTAGCAACGTCACCACTACAGTGTACCTAGTAATCCCACAGAGCTGGTTCCATAAAATATAATGATGGGCATGCTAGATATTGAGAAAATGTATGCCTCCACAATAAGGAGTTACAAAAAGCTATTTTTACTGCACAGGGAAAACCACGTGCTCCAATGACAGGCCTAGTTATGGATGAAGGCATTATATGTTGCTTTGAGATAATACATAAAATAGAAGTTAATCAGTTATTTTTCACTTAGTATTGAAAATCTAATCCAATGGTGAAAGTAGATTTTTGGTAACTTTAGAAAAAAATAACTTTGAAAAGATATACCTAGTGCAACCTGGGAATAGACTGGTTTAGGAATTAGATTGCCTCATAGTCCCGCTCCAATGAGTGATACACTTTCCTAACTGGATGTTTAACAGCCATCCACCAAGAAGACACCCTTATAGCCTGTGGCATCAATAAGTCAGATGTGGTGTTGATAGTGGTCATTTAGAATGGATTAGCCATCAGGAGGGTGGCAGAAACTGTAGGCAACAAAAGGATACCTTTCACAGCTTCTCAGTTACAAAAGCTGTACAACTAACCATATCCAGAATCTTAATTAGACATTTTGTCTGTGCTCCCAGCAGGAGAAAAAACAGTTTAGCACTCACAGAAGAGAACAAATCCTGCTTCTATACGTGACGCGCTACAAGGAGAAACAAGGCACCTGCAATTTGGAAGACAGCTGGAGCGATTTTAGTTAAATGACTCTGGGAAGGTTTTCAGTTAATGTGGAAAGGCTGTGCTGCAAAGGGAGCTGCAATTCTGTGAGAAAGCTGCAACAGTTGAGTGTATAGAATTTTGCAACCACTGCCTAAAGCATGGAAGAAGACTGGCAACTCACATCTAGCTCCTCCGAATATTCCTAAAACCGGGAAGAAAATACCAGAGGAAAGAAACCTATACCTGAACACTGAAGCCAAGAACAAAATGTAAGAAATCAGATTATTATTTGGAGAGGGGAACAATAACAGCCCTTCTCGGATTGAACTCTCAATGTCACTAAATTCACATGAGCTCCATGCCTTGGAAACATTGGCACAGAGTACACAGGCTTAACTTAGGGCAATTCCAATACAGTAATAAAGTTGAAATGCAAAACTATAGAAATCCTAAGCTGAGTTTCAAAAATAGAGTAAAAATTAATAAACAAAGCAACACCTAAATAACAAAAAAAGAGGAACCAGAGTTGTGATTTTTCTAAGTGTAAATAGCAATGTAGCCAAGGAGCATAAAATGCCTATCATAGTCAGTGGTCACAGTATAACGGGACCTATGCACAATTTAACACTGGTTGCGATGGTGTACCGGTCTGATACACCAACCAGGTTTGTCCTGGTCAAAGATTTTAATAGTCTGATTTAAGGATTAATTTATATCTATGCGGAGGGCCTGCTGTTTAACCATGGGGACGGGAGTAAATTAGTCCGTCTACATGATGGAGTGACCGACATCCTAATTTATAAATGACCGCAAGCCACCACAGGCTCCAGGAGGGGGGCCGCGCGGCCCCCCTCCCCACATCAGCACAGCCCCGGGGAGGTGGTGGTCCCCGGGGCTTCGGGGGTCCAAAACGGACCCCCATTTTAATTTGTTAGTGCCCCGGGGAGGTGGTGGTCCCCGGGCGTGTGGGGGCTCGAGCCCCCCACACAGGAAAACTCTCAGAGCCCTCCCGCACCATTTTAAAGAAAACCCGGGGGTGGCGGTCCCCGGGGCTTGGAGGGTCCTTAGAGGCCCCCATACATAAAATAAACACCCCTCAGCATGCCCTCGGGACTTGGCCCACCCGGGGGCAAATTAACATCCCGCGCTTCGATTTTTTTTTTTATCGGCAGGATCCGCGCACCCTGAGCGCATCCTGCCGATTTAAAAAATGCTTTTTCTGCCCAGGGGTCCTTATGGGACCCCTGAGCAGACCTAGGGGTCAGGGTGTTTCTACCCTGCCCCCTTTGTGCGCTTTGTGCACTTGTTTCTGTCCCTCGGTTCTACCGAGGGATCAAAATGGCTGCCAACATTTCCTGAATCGGAATGTTGACAGCCAGCTGACAACCAATTAACATGCAGCTCGTGATCGGGACGGTGCGCGCAGGGTGCGCTCAGGGTGCGCGATCCTCCGTGCCCATAGATATATATGTACTTTTACTTTTGATTTTCTCAGCAACTACTGAACGGATTTACACCATGTAACAAAAGGGTTCTTTCTGAACCAAGAACTACCTCTTTGCCAAATTTGGTGTAATTCCGTTCAGCAGTTCGGGCTGTAGCCTTGTCTAAAGTTTCCTATGGAAAAATGAATGGGGAAAACGCGTTTTGGGACCCCCTTTTTCTCGGCCCCGCTTGACGAATCACCCCGAGACTTTCAGGGTAGGAGCGGACCGGAGCGCCCACAAAGTTTGAAAATTTTGCGAAGAAACGTCAACCGGCAAGAGAGTTATTTCAAATAGAATGTCGCGGATTTCCTATGGAAAATAGGTTCTAACTATAACTATCTACTGGCGACCGCCAGTAGATTATATATATATATATATATATATATATATATATATATATATATATTTATTTAACACTCATAAACGTTTACAAAACACTCACAATCACTGCATGATGTCATCAGTGATATCATTTGAGATGTCATGACTGATGTCTTGAGTGATGTCACTGACCATGTCATGAGTGATGTAATATGTGAAGTCATAAGCAGTGCATTGCAGGGGCGTAGGTTATAGTTAGCTCAGGTAACAGGAAAACAGATGAAAAGTCCACTCCAGGTGAGCGGGAACAGTTTTCCAACTCCCACCCACCGGAAGTAGACTTACCTAGTTTGCTCTTGCTTGGCAGGGCCTGCCAAAGACCCCGACAGGCGAAAGCAAACTATCTCCAGAAGGTGGTCGATTGTGAGATAAGAAGCAGTACCCCGGGGGTGGTGGTCCCCAGTGCCATTAATTGCCACACAACCCCCCTCCTTCAGTTTCCCCAGACCGGCCCCAGGAAAGTGGTAGTCCCCGGGGCATTAGAGGGAGAAGGAGGGGGTACTACCTCAATGCTATATCACTTAAAACATACTACAAAAGGCAATTGAAAATGGCACAGGAAAGAGAGAAAGACCAGCCAAGCACATCTGAAGCAGCACCTACAGCAGTAACTACAGTGCCATCCTCATATCTGTCCTCAATTGTGCCATGTGGCTACATACTGTTTGGATTGCAATGTCACCCTAACTGCTGGAGAACAGTCTGTTGCCATTATTTTGGACATTGCTGACAAGCACAAATGTTCATTTTTGTTATTCTGTCCAGTTTTTTAAATGCTCTTCTTTTTTTAACTTACATTTTTGCCTCTCTTGCCATTTTATTTTTTTTAAAAATACAAAATAATTGTATGAAAAATAATTAGAAACAGAGCTCCCCCAAAAAGGTTCTTTACAGAACCACCTTTTATAGTCAAAAAAAGAAAAATTGTATGTATGCACTAAGTGCATGATTGGTGCATGCATGATTCAATGACTGTTTCAGTGCTGCATGTATGATTGAATGAGCTCATGAGTAGTGCCTGGTTGAGTGGATGAGTGCATGAGTTGTGCCTGCGTGATTGGATGAGTAGTGCCTGGGTGATTTTACGAGTGCATGAGCAGTGCCTGGGTGATTGCATGAGTAAATGAGTAGTGTCTGGGAGATTGGATGATTGCATAAGTAGTGCATGGGTGATTGAATGTGTGTATTTGTAGTGCCTCTACATGGATGTATGAGTGTCTGAGTGGGTGTGCAAGTCAGCGCATGAGTCTCTGAGTGGGTCTGCAAATGGGTGCAGGAGTCTGTCAGTGGGATTGCAACTGGATGAGTGCATGAGTAGTGCCTAGGTGATTGGATGAGTGCATAAATAGTTCCTGGGTGATTGGATGAGAGCATGAGTAGTGTCTGGGTGATTGTATGAGTGCATGAGTAGTGCCTGGGTGATTGGATGAGTAAATGAGTAGTGTCTGGGAGATTGGATGATTGCATAAGTAGTGCCTGGGTGATTGCATGAGTAAATCAGTAGTGCCTGGGTGATTATATGAGTGCATAAGTAGTGCCTGGGTGATTGGACGAGTGCATGAGTAGTGCCTGGCTGATTGTATGATTGCATGAGTAGTGTCTGGGTGATTGGATGAGTGCATGAGTAGTGCCTGGGTAATTGGATGAGTGCATGATCAGTGCCTGGGTGACTGGATGAGTGTATGAGTAGTGCCTGGGTGACTTGGTGGGTACATGAGTAGTGCCTGGGTGATTGGATGAGTGTATGAGTAGTGCCTGTACATGGATGTATAAGTATCTGAGTGGGTCTGCAAGTCAGTGCATGAGTCTCTGAGTGGGTCTGCATATGGGTACATGAGTCTGTCAGTGGGTTTGCAACTGGGTGTCTAAGTCTTTCAGTGGGTAAGTCAATGAATGCATCAGTGTCTGTGTGGGTCTGTTAGTGGGTGCATCAGTGTCTGAGTAGATGATTGAGTGGGAGCATGAGTTCTGAGTGGGTCTGTTAATAGGTGTCACAGTTTCTAAGTGGGACTATCTGTAGTAGTGTGAAACTATGAGTGTGTCTGTACATGACTGTGTGAGTCTCTAAGTTGTATGTACATAAGTATATAAGCGTCTGAGTGGGTCTTCAAATGGCTGCATGAGCTTTCGACTGGTTCTGCAAATGGGTGCGTGAGTCTGTGAGTGGGTTTGTAACTGGGTGTCTAAGTCTTTCAGTGGATAAGTCAATGAATGCATCAGTATCTGTGTGGATCTGTTAGTAGGTCCATCAATGTCCCACTAGATGTATGAGTAGGTCCATAAGTCTCCCACTGGGTTTGTGAGTAGGTGTGTTAGTCTCTGAGTGGGTCTGTGCATGGGTGTGTGAGTCTCTGAATGGCTCTGTACGTAGTTGTATGAGTCTCTGAGTGGGTCTACAAAAGGGAGACATGAGTGTTTGAGTAGATGTGTTAGTGGCGGAGTGTTATTGTGAGTCTTTGACTGGGTGAGTATTAGCAGGAGCATGAATGTCTGTGTATGTGTTCATCAGTATGTAAGTAAATCTAAGGGTGTGTGTGAATTTATATATATTTTTTTAAAAATCACCATATCTGTGACAATGCCATGATAGTCGCAATGTGGCCGTGACGTTACACCGGGCCGCACTGCCGTCATCATCGTGAATATCGCGCATGCTAAAAAAAAAAATCAGTTTTGGACATATAATTTGCTCTCAGCAATCCCACTGTATGGGGGTTACTGGAGGTAAAAGGTAGGCTAGTTGGCCCCTAAGGACCCCCAGCAGAGAAGGGGACTTCATCCCCCACCAAGAGCATGCCATGAGGTGTGTTTTTAGACTGGTGGGTAAAGGGGATGTGGCCTGCTATCAGAATTCAGCAATCCTGCTGTGTGGAACTTCCTGGAGGTAACAGGAGGGGTAGTTGGCTCACAAGGATGTCCTTGGGGCCAACTACCTCTCTTGTTACCTTCAGTAAGTCCCACACAGTGGGATTGCTAGGAGGTCTTTGGAGGCCACGCCCCCTTTCTCCACCACTCAGCAAACGCACCTCCTGGTGCACTACTGGTTGGAGGATGAAGTCCACTTTACTCCAGAGGGACCTTGGGGACCAAGAGACCCTCCTGGTACCTCCTGTAAGTCCTACGCAGCTGGATTCCTGAGAGCTGGTTGGAGGCCCAGACCCATTTCTCCACCACTCTGCATATGTGACTACTAGTTGAAAAACCTTAGAAATTCACTGAAAAAACCACAGGTTTCAGGGACGTAATATTTAGGAATTAGCATTTAAAAAACCTTAGAAATTCACGGAAAAAACAATAGGTTACAGCCCCGGGGACCGCCACCTCCCCGGGGCTGTAAAAAAAAAAGCATGGGGGGTCCCAATCCCCCCACACTGCCCCAGGGACCGCCACCTCCCGGAGCTTTCATAATAAACCGTGGGGGCACGCGGCCCCCGCAGACCTGGGGACCACCACCTCCCTGGGGCTCTATTTTTTATTTTTAAAAGATGTGTGGGGGGGCTCTAACCCCCCACACGCCCCGGGGACCACCACTTCCCCAGGACACTCTATATTTAAATTTGGGGGTCCGTTACGGACCCCCAGGCCCTGGGGACCACCACCTCCCTGGGGCTTTTAAACTCCTTCTGGGACTCAGGAGTGAAACAGATATTCAAGTGATTGGTTGCCCTCCTGTTGCTGCTATAGTGACACAAAAGGCAGAAGTACTCCTGACTCCAAGAAGGCATTGCTGACCACTTTGGACTATACCCTTCAGAACCCCTGGCTGAAGAGAGGCCTGGTGCCTAGAAGTCTGCTCTTAGCATGTGCAGGTTGCAGAAGTGATGAGAAGGAGCTTTCTTAGAAGTTGAGGAAATTGGGTTTTAGACTATTTTCACACCTCTATAGACACAATCAAGATGCTGAGACATCCCCAGCAAGGGTGCACCCTTGGCAGCCAAAATATGCAGGGTTGTTCTGTTTTTAGCTTTTTTTCTCTGAAGAAAAAGGCTTCATAGGGTATCACAGAAATAATATCAATTCTTGATGAGCCCTGCCACAGAGTCTACCTATTAGACTTGGCTTTTTTAGCGGGTTCATCCCCAGACGTTTTGCTTTTTGGCCTTCTGTTTTTGATAACCCTGGGCGTAGTTCGCGAAGTAGCGCTACGCGAAGTGCACTTCGCACTACGCGAGCTTCGCGTAGCACTACGCGAACTGCGTAGTGCGCTAGTTCGCGATGATTGCACAGTGCCGGATGCTTGTCCGCACTGTGCAATCATTGAAAACGGCATCTTGCACAGTGCAAGCTGTCGTTTACTGCCGCTCGAGTAGATTTTTACTCGAGCGGCAGCTTTCTCAACGCGGACTGGTAGTTCTCATTGCGAGCGGTCGCGAGCATACGCGACCACTCGCAATGAGAAACCTGACCTCCCCGCATTGAGAATCTCGCCGGGAGGTTTATTTTCCATGCTCGCGATCGGCAACTTGATGTTGCTGATCGCGAACGAGGAAAAAGTCTCGCCGGGATGTCATTTTGCTTGCTCGCGGTCGCCAACTTGACGTTGAGGACCGCGAGCAAGCAAAAAATGACCGCTGCACTACGCTACGCGTGTTTGCACTGTGCTACGTGCAATTCGCGTAGTGCGAAGTAGCGCAAACTTCGCAAACTACGCAAGCGTAGCCTAATGCTTTGTCCAGGGTTAGTTTTTGACCCTGTGTAGTTGGCTTTAGGACTCATGTGAGAATTTAATGCATCTTCTCACACCCTAATATAAGTTTTGAAACACCCACTCTAAATTACAGACTGCCATTCTCAAATCCATACACACTCCAATACCAATAAGTACATACCCACTCACTGATTCTTAGGTCTACACACACACATCTACTCACTCACCCGTACAGTCACTCATACTTACAGTCACTCAGTACAGGACTATCATATGCACTCATACACCTATATAAACACTCACACAACGCAACTCATCCATAGAGGTACTCACACACCTAGTCAGTCATGCAAATAATTAATCACACTCCAATTTACTCACCTATACAGTTATACACACCAGCTCACTTACTCATAAAAATACTAGCACATTCTTACGCTCCTATGCAATCACTGATGCAAGCAAACACTCATCCATATAGCCACTCTCACAATCACACACTCTCACTTATAGCCATTTATATACTCCAACACACATATATACTGCCTTTCACATATGTAGTTACTCACACATGTACCACTGAGATATACATTCAATCACTAACACACCCATACACACACTCACCCACCCATACAGTCCATCACAGACGCACTCTTGAAACCATGCACCCAGTGAATCACCCACTCACACATCTATGCACAGAGTCACACTCACCCCACCCACACAAACACTGAGGCACCCATACAGATACTCAGAGAACCAATCCATAACCCATATAGACACTCATTTAGCTAGTCAGAAACCCATGCAGCTGCTTACACAACAACAGACAGACGGATACAGACATTCACACAGTTTAGTCACTCACCCATGCATCCAGTAAGATACGTTTAATCACTCACTTATAGACTCAGTCACGCACCTACTAAATCATCCATTCAGACACTTATACACCCACTCATTCTTCAATACGCCTTTCCCTATATATATTAAACATATTTAAACTTTACACAAACACACAGTCAGTGGATGATGTCATCAGTGATGTCATCAGTGATGTCATTTGATATGTCATCAGTGATGTCATCAGTGATGTCACTGACCATGTCATGAGTGATGTAATATGTGACGTCATCAGCAGTGCATTGCGGGGGCGCGAGTTATAGTTACCTGAACTAACTATAACGGGGGAATTTCACGGGTTTTGTACGAGTGCAATGTCCAACTAACTATAACTGTCCCTAAAACCTTATGTTTTTTTCAGTGATTTTTTAAGGTTTTTTAAATGCAAATTTCTAACTATAACGTGCCTGAAACCTATTAGTTTTTTCAGTGAATTTCAAAGGTTTTTTAAATGCTAATTTCTAACTATAACGTGTCTGAAACCTATGGTTTTTCAGTGAATTTCAAAGGTTTTTTAAATGCTAATTCCTAACTATAACATGTCTGAAACCTACGGTTTTTTCAGTGAATTTCAAAGGTTTTGTAAATGACAATTTTTAAATGTATTAATTGTTATATTTACTTTTTTAATACTGATTTACTACATTTTTAGAAACAATTTTTTTTACATATTTTATTTTTTAAATTACATTGTAATTACATTATACATTACAAAAAATACTTTCTCAGAATGAATTACTTTAGTTTAAATACTTTGCACATAGGCAATAGACTTTTAAGTACAGTAGTTACAGTTGTTGCAATGGGCAACACATTTTCAAACACAATGCAACATTCAGCTCAATGTGAATTTCTAGTTAAATGCAATTAGTTACTTTATGGATTACTTTTTCTAACCACAGGACTGGATCCTAGATTCAGTCCTGGGACATCTCCTGTAAACAGTTGAGTAAAAGCGTTTTGGTTACATTAGTGATTTTTAAGGAATATTATTGTATTTTAAAAGTTGACACTTTGAAACTTTTTCTCATAGAATCACCAATGTTATCCTAAGGAAGGAAATTCACTTAGCAGGTAAAAACTGTTATCATTACTTTTTCTTACTCAGTGGTGGAATCTGGATCCAGCACTGGTGCATCTCCTGTAAACAGTTGAAAGAATGCGTTTAAGTCATACAGGCGATTTTTAAGGAATATTTATAGTTTGTGAAAATCGACACTTTGAAACTTTTCTGCTGAAAACCAGACAATGGATTCCTATGGAAGGAAATACAAGTTACTGGTAAGTACGGTTAGAATTACTTTTCAAGGTCAGTGCTGGGCTAAAAGATGCAGCACTGGGTTCTCTCCTGATAACAGGTGAGTAAATCGGAATTCGTAGTTCGGCTGATTTTAGAGGAATATTATAAAGTTCCAAAACTCCACACTTAGAAGAATTTCCAAGTGAAACCAGTCAATGTTAGCCTATGGAAGGAAATTCAAGTTACTGGTAAGTACGGTTAGAATTACTTTTCAGGGTCAGTGCTGGGCTAAAAGATGCAGCACTGGGTTCTCTCCTGATAACAGGTGAGTAAATCGGAATTCGTAGTTCGGCTGATTTTAGAGGAATATTATAAAGTTCCAAAACTCCACACTTAGAAGAATTTCCAAGTGAAACCAGTCAATGTTAGCCTATGGAAGGAAATTCAAGTTACTGGTAAGTATTGTTAAAATTACTTTTCAGGATCAGTACTGGGCTAAAAGATGCAGCACTGAGGTCTCTCCTGATAACCGGTGAGTAACTCGGAATTCGTAGTTCGGCTGATTTTAGAGGAATATTTGTATGTTTCAAAATCAACACTAGAAACTTTTTCAGCAAAAAGCAGGCAATGATATCCTATGGAAGGAAATTCAAGTTACTGGTAAGTACGGTTAAAATTACTTTTCAGGATCAGTACTGGGCTCAAAGATGCAGCACTGAGGTCTCTCCTGATAACAGGTGAGTAAATCGGAATTCGTAGTTCGGTTGATTTTAGAGGAATATTTGCACAATGGTGAAGGAAGGGGTGGGGCCTGAGGTGACATGTCTGCAAACACGCCCTGTGGCGCGTTTTAAGTTGGAGAATTAATTCCTCCTCAATCCTGAGGGTCCCTAGGGGCCAACTAGCCCACCAGGAACCTCCAGTATGCGCCAGGGGGCTGCGTTGCAGAGAGGTGTACAGAGGCCACGCCCCTTTTACAACACTCTGCAACGCAGCTCCGTGGCGCTTACTGGAGGTACCTGGTGGGCTAGTTGGCCCCAGGGACCCTCAGGATTAAAGAGGATTTAATTCCCCATCTTAAAATGCGCCACGGGGCCTGTTTGCACACATGTCACCTGGAAGCCCCGCCCCTCCCTTCACCACTGTGCAAACGCGCCCGTGGCGCATTTTAAGTTGGGGGATTAAATCCCCTTGAATCCTGAGGGTCCCTGGAGTCCAACTAGCCCACCATGTACCTCCAAAAGCGCCACAGAGCTGCGTTGCAGAGAGGTGTAAAAAGGGGCGTGGCCTCTGTACACCTCTCTGCAACGCAGCCCCTGGCGCATACTGGAGGTTCCTGGTGGGCTAGTTGGCCCCCAGGGACCCCCAGTATTCAAGGGGAAATCGCTTCCCATCTGCAAACGCGCCAGGGGACGCGTTTGCAGACTGCTGCAGGGTGGGGCGGGGCCTCCGGCACGATGCCGGTCTTTTTTTTGTATTTTTTTTTTTGTATGGGAGGGGGCTGCGTGGCCCCCCTTCCCTTGGCCTCTTTTGCCCCGGGACCCCATCCCCCGGGGCATGAGGATTTTCATTTTTTTTTTTAAATTAAAATAAAACGGGAAGGGGCCGCGTGGCCCCCTTCCCTGGGCCTATATTGGCCCCGGGGACCCCATCCCCCGGGGCCGGCCTTTCATTTTTTTTTTTTCACAATTTTTTTTTTAATTTGGGGAGGGGGCCGCGTGGCCCCCTCCCGAGCCACTACTTGCCCCGGGGACCCCATCCCCCGGGCTGGCCCTCTCAGTTGGGGACTGTGGGGGTCCCCAATCCCCCACAGTCCCGCCGGCTCCCCGCGTCCCTTGGGAGCTGGCATTGCTTTTCCACATGGGGAGCTGCTAACATGCAGCTCCCCATGTGGAAAGCAATGTGCTTGGATATTGGAAGAGAGAGCAGGTTTCCTGCTCTCTTCCAATATCCAAGCAGTTTGCAATGACAGGACGGGAGCCGCGAGGCTCCCGTCCTGTCATTGCAAACTACAGTGTCCCAGGGGTAGGCACCCTGGGACACTGCAGGACCCGGCCCTGGGGGGTGGCGGTCCCCAGGGCCATCAAGGGCTCCAGGAGGGGGGCCGCGCGGCCCCCCTCCCATGTCTTTAAAGCCCCGGGAGGTGGTGGTCCCCGGGGCTCGGGAGTCCATTACGGACCCCGCATTTACATTATTAGTGCCCCGGGGAGGTGGCGGTCCCGGGCGTGTGGGGGCTCGAGCCCCCACACAGGAAATAAAAAAAAAAAAAGAACCCCCGGGAGGTGGTGGTCCTCGGGGCTGCGGGAGGACCGAGTGCCCTCCCGCACCATTTTAAAATGAAAGCCCCGGGGGTGGCGGTCCCCGGGGCTTGGGGGCCCTTAGAGGCCCCCAGCATTATATAAATAAACCCCGCATGCCCCTGGGACTTGGGCCACCCGGGGGCAAAATACAATCGAAGCGCGCTTCGATTTTTTTTTTTATCGGCAGGATCCGCGCACCCTGAGCGCATCCTGCCGATTTTTTTTTTTAAATGCTTTTTTGCCCAGGGGTCCTTGTGGGACCCCCTGAGCAGACCTAGGGGTCAGGGTGTTTCTACCCTGCCCCCTTTGTGCGTTTGCACACTTGCAATTTTTTTTTCTCGGCGGGATTCGCGCACCCTAAGCGCATCCCGCCGATTTTTTAAAAAAAATGCTTTTTCTGCCCAGGGGTCCTTGTGGGACCCCTGATCAGACCTAGGGGTCAGGGTGTTTCTACCCTGCCCCCTTTTGCGCTTTGCGCACTTGTTTCTGTCCCTCGGTTCTACCGAGGGACAAAATGGCTGCCAACACTTCCTGATTTGGAGTGTTGACAGCCAATTAGCATGCAGCTCGTGATCGGGAGGGTGCGCGAATCCGACGCGGCCATAGATATATATGTGATTTTCCTTTTGATTTTCACAGGAACTACTGAACGGATTTACACCATTTAACAAAAAGGGTTCTTTCTGAACCAAGAACTACCTCTTTGCCAAATTTGGTGTAATTCCGTTCAGCAGTTCGGGCTGTAGCCGTGTCTAAAGTTTCCTATGGGAAAATGAATGGGGAAAACGCGTTTTGGGACCCTCCTTTTTTCTCGGCCCCTGCTTGACAAATCACCCCGAAACTTTCAGGGTAGGAGCGGACCGGAGAGGGCCATAAAGGTTGAAAATTTTGCGAAGATTCGTCAACCGACGCAAGAGTTATTTCAAATAGAATGTCGCGGATTTCCTATGGAAAATAGGTCCTAACTATAACTATCTACTGGCGACCGCCAGTAGATAATATATATATATATATATATATATATACATTTCTCCTTTTCCGCCCAACTCCGCTGCCTCTCCTTTTGTCACAGCGGGTGCTGGAATTCGTGGGGGCAGATTCCCACAGCACATGTATTTCCCTCCAAAATTATCGCGTACTCACGGATTTTTCCTAAATACTTTTAATGAGCTAGATATTGAGCGGGTAATTGTTATTCTAGAATGTAAAATTTAATTATGAGATGTGATCATTACACAGCCTTTGATGAATCTAAGTGAAGTATGATGGTCGGAAGTATGAATTTTTAATATTTCCAAACCAAAAAAGATGGCCGCTGTATTTACGGACTGTATGTTTTTGAAGTCCTTTCACTGTTTTCATGATTGTCACAAGTGACCAATACAAATTTGTGTTTTTGAGATTAAATACGTTGCAAATGCTGTGTTAGCAGATATTGATAAAGGCTAAAAGCCAAAACGTGTTTGTGAGCGATATATGTTACATGAACTGGCTCATTAAAATTATTTAAGATAATATCTGTGAGTGCGCGATCATTTTGGAGAGAACCGCACACACACACACACACACACACATACATACATACATATATATATATATAATTATATATACATAGAGATAGATAAATAGATAGAGAGATAGATAGGTAGATATAATATAAAAATTTGCAGAACACTAAAATATTATTTCCTCATCCTACAGCCTCTAGACCCAGCAGGTCCTGTTCCTGGTCAAGGATGTCTGTCCAGTGGTGCATCAGCTGCCGCTGGATGCAAGTGATTCCAGGGCTGCATCGCACACACTTCCGCATTCGCCCTCACAACACCTGATGCTCCTGCATGGCATAGCCCTTGCCAGGTCTTTTGCCTCCTCTTAACATGAGGGACCCCTGCTCTTCTGCTTCCCGCTCGCATGGGGTGTGGTTGGCACCCGTGATGCTTGCTTCTGCCTTCAAAGCAGAGGAAGTGGTACTGGAGAAAAAGTTAAGAAATGGGAGGTGGACAGAGAGAGAATAGGCCAGGAAAGGAATAAGGATTCAAGAAAAAACAAAGCACAAAAAGTCACCAAAACGTAAAATAAACACAAGGAAAAGGACACAATAACAAACTGAGCAGCATATTTATGACTTTTGTGGTGCAGGGCAGTGCAGGAATTTGCCTTGCTGCACTGGACTTTGTCACAGGGAAAGGAAAGGAATGTGTCGTATTTTTCCAATACGGCTCATTCCTGTCCGTTTCACTCCCCTGGGGAAGCATATCTTTTTGGTGCATTCCCCTGTTTACAAGGTCTTGTAAATCTGGAATTACATCAAAAACCATGGGAGTTGCGTGGAACACCCACACAGTGCCCATGTAATGCTTTCTCAGGGCAGAGTAATGAAATGCAACGATTTGAGCAGTGTTGCATTACCCCAGATTTTTAGGTTTGCGTCGCTCTTGCACCAGGTTGCATGGTGCAAGAGTGATGGAAACTGGGTCATAAATATGGTCTTAAGTATAAAAGAAATGTTGGGATGGGGTATAGGAAAGAGCAGATTGGGTTGGATCGATTCAGATTAGGAGAGGGTAATGCAGCCAGCAGGAAAAGACAAAGAAAGCAAAACAAAATGGCTGCACCCTTGCACATCATGTGATGCCATTCATGCAGAATTTTCAGCGCAGAATGTGCTACTTGACTGAAAAAACAGCGCACACGGGTGGACAAGCATTCTTCTGTCCGTTTGCAAAGTTCTGCGGAAACGCACTGAGTTTTTCCATAATCCCGCAAAACTATGTGGAGTAAAACTTTGCGAGTTCTGCTCGGACTTACCTATAACTATGGTGAAACCTCTCCAGGGTTGCTTGTGCTCTAGTTCTGGGAGGATCTGACTTCGGAGTTCGGGCTGGACTGTTCCCATGAGGAGCAGGGTTAAGACTGATTTGCACATGGCTGGATCCAAACTGAGGTTGCATAGTGAGTAAAAGAATGATGGGTTGGAATGCTACCCTGAGCAACTGCCAGTGGTTAAACACTTTGCAAGCAGCCTCCCATCACATTTTGGTTGTTTCATGTACCACCCTATGTGGCATGGGTATGCCTAGATGTGGGCCCCATGCTCACTGTCTAACTGCAAAAAGCACCAACTAAATCCTAACATTATGGGTTACTAAGACCAATGGATGATAAAAGGCCCATCATGATGGAGCAGAACTTGGCTTAGCCGAGTGGATCACAACGGTCAGAATTAATATATTATGACTGATTATTGAAGCGCCATGTCTTCTCGTGGAGTAAGCCAAAAAGTTGAAGCCGGTAAGACTCATTTGAAGCCAGATACATTTTCATAGAGCTTCTGCTGCAGTCTTCAGTTTTTATGGCAAGAGCTTTGAACAGGCCAAAATGGATATTGTAGCCACAGACACCCCTTCAGCATTGAGTTAGTCATGCCCCATGGTCTTGGTGCAAACCTTTCGTTCACAGATGCATCCAATGTAGCATCGGTAAAGTTAGAAATGGGGGTCTCTAGTTGGCAGAGGTAGGTACCTTTGTCCAAGTAGTATGACTTTAAAAAGGTTTCAAGCCACTCGGTCCATAGAAAACTATGGATGCATGATTCTACACAAAGTACCTGTGGATGTGTCTAAATTCACAATGCCAAACAGCCACAGAGAAGGGAAGCATTGAGAAACAAAGAGATGCGTCAGTTCCTGAGTCTTTGGTGAGGCGATGCAACAGTTCTGCTGCATGCAGGAGAGGGGCCAGGCACAACTCAACTCCCCAAGTGACTGTCTACAGTCAATGCACATCCCCAGCCCCTGTCACTCCAAAACCAGACAGTCAATCCACAAACAACAGAGGCAAACAGAATGGTTGAACAAGAAAATGTCTACTGTTTAAAACCCCAGCTCTTGGGTTAAAGCACCCGTAGGGTGTGCAGGGAGAGATTTTTGGACTAAGAATACTCTCCAATCGACAACACTGTAAAAACTCAAATTCCCAGAGTCACAGACACTGGCAGGACACAATAGACATTTCTCGAAAAAGCTTAAGTTTCCACCTAGTGTTTCCGAATGTAATAAGGGACTGGTCTTATATGTCTCGTCAATGAAGAAGTCATTAATTTTTGTTTATTTATCTGTTTGTTATGTAGTTTTCATTGTGTCTATAAATATTTTGCAAAATTATGTGTTGCCCTTCGTGATGACATGACCAAAATGCCATAATCTTGCTTTTCCGAATAATATAAAGAGAAGTGAAATAAATCACATGGGCTTTTGAATTAAGGACATTTTCTCGTTTATTGTACAAACTTTTTTGTTAAATAATGCTATCTAGATACTTTGTGTGTATACATCTTTTTAAAAGTGGCATTTTCAAACACATAATTAAAAAAACATCTTTACTAAAAGATGTGTTATTAAATTCTTAGTTCAGAGAGCCTAAACTTCATTTCTCTATCTTGTCCCAATGGGAAGTTATACTTGTAAGATGCTACAAAGTATTTCCCATGATATCCTATAGGGCAGATAGCCTTTTAATAGTGAAAAACTAAACTGGCAGTATTTCACTTATCAGGACATATCACACACACCCTTCACATACACTGCACCCTGCCCATGGGAGTACCTTGGGCCTACCTGAGAGGTATCTTACGTGTAAGAAAAGGGAAGGGTAGGGCCTGGCAAGTGGGTGCACTTGCCAGGTCAATATGGCAGTTTAAAACTGTGCACAGACATTGCAGTGGCAGGTCTGAGACACATTTACAGGGCTACTCATCTGGGTGGCACAACTAGTGCTGCAGGCCCACTAGTAGCATTTGATTTACTGGCCCTGGCACACTCAGTGCACTTTACTAGGGACTTACAAGTAAATCAAATATCCCAATCATGGATAAACAATCATGATAACAATTTACACAGAGAGCATATGCACTTTAGCACTGCTTAGCCTACTAAGCAGTGCTAAAACCTATGGTTTTTTCAGTGAATATATATATATATATATATACCAAGGGACTAGAAAGGTTAAATTAGAATACTTTGTGTACTACTAGTGAGTGGCTGTGGGGCTGTATGCATCTGTGTGTGAGTGGGTGTCTGAGTGGCTGTATAGGTGTGTGAGTGGGTGTGAGAGTGGCTGTATGGGTGAATACGTGGGTGTGTGAGTAACTGTATGGGTGAATAAGTGGGTTTGTGAGTAGCTGTATGGGTGCGTGAGTAGGTGGGTGTGTGGCTGTATGTGTGATTCAGTGGCTGAGTGAGTGCCAGTATAGGTGGGTGTGTGAGTGGCTGTATGACAGACTGAGCGGCTGTGTGAGTGGCTCTATGGGTGTGACTTAGTGTGTAAGTGGCTGTATGGGTGCAAACATGGATGTTTAAGTGGGTGTATGGTTAACTGAGTGGGTATGTGAGTGCTTGTATTAGAGAATGAGTGTCTCTGTGAGTAGCTGTATGGGTGAGTGTGTGGATGTGAGAGTGTTTGTATGGATGCGTGAATGGGTATGTAAGTGGTTGTGTTGATATATAAGTGGGTGTGTAAGTGGCTGTATGGGTGAGTGAGGGGGTATGTGAGAGGCTGTATAGGTGAATAAGTGGGTGTGTGAATAGCTGTATGACTGAGTGAGAGGCTGTGTGAGTGACTGTAAAAGTGAGTGGGTAGCTATATGAGTAGGTGTATGGGTAAGTGGGTGGCTGTTTGAGTGGCTGTAAGGGTGAGTGAGTGGGTGTGTGAGTGGCTCCATGGATGAGTGAGATCTAGTAATTCATTATCAGTAGCCTGAAAAACAGCTCTGCGATCAAATATTCAAAGGAATTCTGCTTTAAATTTTTCAAAATCATATAGCATCAAGTCATTTTGTGATACCAAAGGCAAGGACCATGACGCAGCATCATCACTCAAATAAGACAATACAAAGGCTGTCTTAGACTGATCGTTCGCAAAGATACTGGTCTACAAAGAAAGTGCAGGGAACACTAGGTGAGAAAGATTTCAGCCTTATGAGGATCACCATTAAAGCGCTCGGAAGAAGCTAAAAGAATAACTGGGGAAATTGAATGTATAACTTAAGTGGTGACCTCAGAGGAAGAATTTGGGAAGTTTTTGTCTGAAATTCCACTAAATCTAGGAGAAGCCCTCGAAGTCAATTCATTTACCTCTGTAAAAGCTGCTGAGACTCAACTTGAGATTTCTTAACTTCCTCCCTTAAACTTTTATTTTCCTCAATAGTTTGATTAACTGTTGCTGCATATTATCAATAATTGTTGCCAAGGTGTTTACATATAAACCCTCAGACATTCTGCTCAGGTGGAATTATGGCACTTCAATCTGTCAGAAACTTCACTTGGTACAATATTTCCACAGCAGCTGATGCTTAATACCCAAATCCCACCCGTGACTTCCGGCACAGCTCCGAGATTTCCTTACACCCGTGACTCACATTCACAAGGGGGAAAGCGGAATGGGAAGAAAGGGAGACTGCCTCCTGGTTCGAGAATTCTGCCAGAACTTATTCCTCAACCTATTTGCGATCTGTTTTTTCAGCTCAACTGGATTAATTACTAAGGAATCATCTTGGCTACCTGCAATAGGATGACAAGAACATTTTGATTAACTTCTCCCCATCTACCCAATCATTCTCCAACCATATCAATCCATTCCTTTCTCTCTCTACCTTGGACTCAAGATTGGCTTGCCTCTCTCTTGCGTTATTTACAGAACAAATTCTAATAAGTCTTTGGTTCTCTATCCTTCTTCATTCAAGTTAGTTCACTGTAGTTTAACTGCTGGCATCATTGAGCAAAATTGCTTAACCTTGTAAACCTTAAGTCACCAAATAAATTGTCTTTTCTCTTACTGCCCCTTGACCACAGATGTTAGTCAAGTCTGTAGATCCTTCTTCGAAGTCTGTAGTTTTCCCCGGAACTCTGAATCTTCTCTATTCAGTCTCTGCTGGACTATGATTAACTGCGAAACACTAATTTCTGGGAAGTACTTCCCTGGTGTGCACACTGCTCCATTTTGGATGGAGCCCTCAATTGACAGCATCTGCCTCAGCCTACTCTGAGGAGGTGTGATGCTGGGAACACTGGAAGGAAACGTCTCTTTACTGAGCAGGTGCAAAAAGCAACTCTAAAAAATATTTCACTCACACGGAGCAGGCACGAAGCAGATAACTCTTCACTAAGCGCCTTTTTTTCTTTTTGAGCAAGCACAGTAACAATGTTGCTGGTCACTAGGGGCAGACGAGAGAAACGCTGCTCTCTCATAAAATTTTTCAGTTGAAGTGCGCAGCTTCAAAAGACCTCACGCACCATTGTGAATCCAACCAACGGTGGAGGCAGAAAAACTAGAACGTTGACTTTCAAACAACATGGCAGCCGTCATGTTGAGTGTATGCACACTTCACTGAGGCCAAATAGCGCAAAAAACACTGCAGAAGAATCCAAAGGTGAGGATGTCTCTTAAGCCAATGGGGGTAAAAGGCCTGATGGTGCTTCTTCCTAATAGAGGAACAGAGGCAAGCAATCAAATTCCTGACAGACATGGAGGAAATGTCTCCAGTGACCTTGTGTTTGCTTAGGCAAGGTGTTTGTTTATCATTCACCTTTATCCAGAATTCTGTGATAACATAAATCCTCCTATAGAGAAGACAACTAGACTATCAAGAGAGGAATCTCCACAAAACAAGGGTACTTACTCTTAACTCTATAAAGTAAGTGCTTCTTTGTTTTGTGGAGATGTCCTCTTGCTGTTCAGCATGAAGAACACATCACTAACATTTGTTGGAAATGTGCTTGGGGACCTATTTGAGAGTTGGCCATTATTCTGGCAAAAGACGAGATGACCTTTGCATACTACTAACGTGGATGGACTGGCCAAATTGGCAATGCTTCCGGGTGAGTGCATACTTGAAATAGTTTAAAGGAAAAACCATGGTCTCTTATCTCACCAGGAGAGGACAAGAAAGAACTAACTCATCACAGTCACTACATATTGCGCTCCGAAAGATCAATCATGAATTCACACCCACCAAGGATTTCAGACCATTTTTTAATGTACAATTGCAGGGAAAACACACTTCATTTACGAATGCCAAGTCCAGGCAGTTTAGATCATTTGTAATTTATAGGTATATACTTTCTTGTATGGGACTGATGAATATATCTCTTTACAAAGCATGCTTTAGATTGCATGCCATTACAACGCAGTCGTTACAACGACCGCGTTGTTACAACGCGAACCATTACATCGCAAGTCGTTACAATGACTTGCTGTGGGGGGCGCGCTGGACTTAGGAATAGTATAATTTACTATTCCTACTCCAGTTTGTGCAACAGCAGGGAAGGTGTTGGATTGTAAATCCAACACCTTCTGCCCCCCTACAGCAAGTCATTGTAACGACTTGCGATATAATGGTTCGCGTTGTAACAACACGGCCATTGTAATGACCGCGTTGTAATGGCATGCGATCTGAAGCATGTGTTGTAAACGCTGTTTCCTGGGACAGATGTGCCCAGTTGGGTTTTTTCTATTTGCGAATACATTGCAACAAGTCGCGATACCTACATTTCGGTACCACGGATAGTCATGAAATCCTCGTGATTTTTTAGGAACATTTATAAACATATATACACGTAATAAAATTATTGATTGAGGTCAGTGCTTTACTAATATGACATAAAAAATAGATTTTAATAAGTACATTTATGTTACAAGACTGTTTTCTTACATTTCCCGAAATCGCGCTTACGTTGGCATCGCAAACCCCTGGTGACTGCGGAATAAAGGGATTTAATTGAATAAAACACTTTTCATGATTCTAGAAAGGAAGTCCCCACCCAGTTTTCATTTCTTTTATCTATCATTGGTGTAATTGGAGCATATTTTTGCTAGAGCTCCAGTTTTCCAGTTAAAATTACTTTCTTTATTTGGCATTGTTTAGTTTTTTCCCTTATAAATGGCACCTGGAGGAAATGGAGAACAACAACAAGAGGAGAGAGACAACTCTTCTTCTAAGGAGGAATGTCTTGCTAAGGGGCAGTCAATAGCCTGGGAGTTTTTCAGCATCCCCTCTGGAGACAAAATGTTAAGCGCCAAACATGTGAAGTGTAACTTGTGTGAAAAGATCCTCTCCGGAAGACCATCTGATAAATAATCATGTGGGACCACAGGTATGCTGAAGCACTTAAAAACAATCCATTGAAAGGCGAGGGCGGAAAGTCAGCGTCGTGCATCAGACCTATCTACATCATCTGTGATGCCAATTGCTGCAGGGAACACCCTTTCACCTGAGGTCCAGCAACGACTCCCAAAAAGAGCCCCAGAACTTGAAGCAATTGGGACATTTTGTACAGTTGGTTGCTGCAGTTCTAAAAGCAGCCAGAAACCACAAGTGTTATTTTTGTTTACAGTGACACTTGTTACTCTAGTATTGAGTATATTGTTTTAAAAGCTTATTTTTTCCAGTTGCCATTTTGAGTGAAACAAACCACCAAAAAATAACAAAATGTTGAAACACGACAAAAAAGATTTTTTTTTAGAAAAGTAAAATAAAAGTTCTTGTTAGAACCACCTTTCTTGGTTTCAGAAAAGAAAAATTGCATGAGTCTGGGTGTATAAGTCAGTGTATGAGTGACTGAGTTCCTGTGGAAGTAGCTTTGGGGGTGAGTGAGTAGTTTTATGAGTGTGTGAGTGACACCACGATGGGCTGTATGAGTACATGAGTGGATATGTGAGTCGCTATATGGATGAGTGAATGACCTTGTGAGTGTATGGGTGAGTGAGGAACTGTTAGAGTGAGTATATGAGTGTGTGAGAGTTTCAGTGGGTCTGTGAGTGAGTGTGTAAGTTTCTGAGTGTATCCCTGGCTTAAATATATCAAGGAATGTTTTACAAGTCTGGGAAGAGCTGATTTATTTTTTAACCCGGAATTGTCCAGCAGGAAGGATCTGGGATGGGTAAAGGAGTTCTTCTTTAGACAGTGGACCTTAGATAGGAAAGACCGGGATCCTAGGAAGCCTAAAGTACATAGGTTTGTTATTTTTTAAACTGTGCAAGATATGGAACCTTATCTTTTAGGGCTATTAAGCTGATCGATTTTTATTGACTAGGTTCCGTTTTGATCTTTTTATCTTCTTCTCGCCCACCTGCGTGAGTTTAATAGGGGTCAGAGTTTAATGCCCTGTGGCTGCGACGATAAATTTCCACAGGACATGCTTCATTTTGTAATGTTTTGTAGCCACTACGAGTTACCTAGAAAGACTTACATCATCCCTATCTTGAAAAAGGCTAAGTTTACGCATGTGCGCCCGGCCCTTATCTTTTTACAACCTCATTCCTATTAGGAAAGCAAATTAAATCAATTACTTTACCCATAGCACCATTAACTAATCCTTCCTCAACATTTAAATTTCACCTCAAAATTTCTCTACAAATATTGCAAACATGTAAACACTTTTCTAATTCCGCAGTTCTGGAAACAGGTTTTTCTAATTAATTCAATATTGTTTGTAGTTTTTCACTTAGGAGTACTGTCACACCCTGGTGTTCAATTTTGTCTATTTCTATAAGTGGCAAGAAATCTTATTTTCCCAATTTTAGTAATTCTTTGTTAAAACAGTAGCACTCTTGAATGAAATTGAACATTAGTTTTGGTGCTGTTTTGCTTACAGGAAACAGTTTTTATATAAGTTGACTTTCTAAGCAATGTTTCCCCTTTTTTGTGAGAACTCCTACTCTAGTACCCTTCAGAATATTTCTGTATTCAACCTCAGATGCTTGACACATATTCCTAAGTAGTTCTTTGTAGTGGACGATTAACCAAATGGTTATGTTGCCAAGACTTACCAAAGAATTTCTAGTTTCTTCATGGAGAAGTGTCCTGAACACAGGCTGTCCTTTTACTGGGGTAAGTTGTAGTAGATCGCCAAACACAATTAAGTGTTTTCCTCCAAACAGGACATCGTAGTCTGTCTTTAGAATCTGTTGCACTCTCAAGAGTACAAAGGCAAGCATTAAATTTGAGACCATGCTCACCTCAACAATGATTAAAGTTTCAATTTCTTCAGTACTCTTGAGACTTCATGACAAGCTTCACTAGATAATTTTTGGTACTCCAGTTTGTTGTCATGTTTCTCAGGCAGCATAAGAAGTTGATGTAAAGTAATTCCTCCAATGTTGTGCGCAGCTTATCCAGTGTGTGCTGTTACTACACATGACAAATTAGAGTCTGTAGTCCTCTTTAGAAAAGCAGTGAGAACTTCAATTAAAAAGGATTTCCTGATGCCAGCTTCACCGCTGACATTTATTAGTAGTGACTTAAATGATGTACATTGTTTCTTCTCATGAAAGAATCCATGCTCTATTCTCTTTTACCTCCATATATATTTCTTTTGCTCGTCATTCATTTGTCGCAGTAACTGTTTCAAATCAACACTTTCCTGTCTTGCTTGTTGCATTACAGTCTCCAACTCATTCATGCCTATGGCAGCTTCATTTTTAATAATTGTTTGTCCAAGAGGATCTTGACTCAGAGGTCCTGAACTTTGACTGCGTTGTGAACTCTGCTTAGCTATCTCAGCAGCAATTGTTTCTTCCTGTTCAATTCCATCATTTACCATTCTCAAATAGTTTGGAAACACTGAATGGTGTTGTTCACGGCATTGAAAGAATCTTCATAGCAGTCAGAGTCTCCGAGTAATTCCCATTCAGAATGCCAAGACTTGAACAGTTACAGAAGTGCAAAATAGAAAAACTCTGTTTATCAGGAGTTTGACAACTAGGTTTTCTGTTGTTAGTTAGACTTCCTTTTGTGTGTTGAACCAAACAGCCTTTGTAACCAACTACTGCATATTTCCCTTCCTTTATGTTCTGTGTTACATTGTTTCTATATGTGCAGTGTTGAAGTGTTTCATAAAGACATGTTTTCTAAATGTGGACTCCTACTTGAGTGGTAAGTGTCCAATATATTTGTTTTCACAATGTCTGTATTTTCCGGGTCAAACTCTGCTAAGTTCTGAATTTACAGAAAAGACTTCAACACTCTATTTCATGTGCTTGTGAGGCCTAGATGTACCCAAACAATTCCCCTTGACTTCGAGTACAAACTGGCTGAGCTCAACTGATCACAGCATTCACAGAAATCAATTTCCCCATGAGAAAGCCTCTTCAAACTGAAGCTGTACAATTTCTTGGTTAGAGACTTTTCCGCAGAAATCGCCTTCAAGATTTCCTTCATCTCCATATTTTCTGATTTTGGTATGAAGGAAGTCACATAACATGCAACAGAGATGGAGTTGTCTGCCACAAATTGTTTATCCATATTCACATTCCACATTTTGGGAATCACAGCATTATAGCAATTAATGTACTTGGAAGCCTCTGTTCTTCTGAGAGTATATGTGTTTTTTAGTGGTTTTCGACTCAGTGTATGTCTGACTGCAGATAAAAAACAGTTTACTCTTCCTTTAGAGATTACAGGTCTGGGAAATCCAAAACGTATCATTGTATAAAACTTTCCTTTTGGCTTGTATTTTCAATGACAGTACCTCCACATCTATATGTTTGAAAGTGCAGAACTTTCTGTTTCAGGCCCTTTTCAGCACTGTCTTTTAGGATGGCACATCATATACTTTTCTATGAAAGAAAGTACAGAGTCATCACTGTATGTTCCAAATTTCGGTGCATCTTATATTCATAACAGCATGTGAATATGAGGAGCAACTCTTGCTTGGTACTCTTCACGCCAAAAGAAATCTATAACTTTGCCAAAGGGAGGATATGTTTTCTTGCACATAAAAGATAGCATAACTTTAAACATGTGGTTAAAATATCTACAAACATTAACAGGATCCAAAGAGCAAAGTTCTCCTACTGTCTTCAAATTGAGGGCCTTAACGTTTGAGTTTGCTTCTCTCAAAAACTCATGTAAGTCATCCCATGCGTACTCTGTACAACTGAGTGTCACAAACCAAATTGGTGCACCTAAGTTTTGCAACATACATTTTAATTACCCATAACTATGAGACCAATACTAGTTGGTCCCACATTGGCATGCCATTAAATTAATCAATTTGTGTTCCAACTTTTCATCCTTACTTTGAACTTTGTCAACAAATTCTTTTACAGAGAGATTTTGTAGATTAACTCCTGTCTTCAGTATGTGGTTAACAGCATATGATAGTCAAGACAAATCACTCATATAAGCAATTAAATATGTATGGAATACATTGCCGAAATCTAGGGTCCTGTGAATATAATCTGGTTGACCTGTACTCAACTGCTGGTATTTGTATGGGACGGTCATCACACTGACCACCTACTCCAGTGGCAAATAGTTGTGGAAAACAGCGAGCTGCTAATCTTTTCTCCGACAAACTTATTGGAGCTCATTTTGCTTGTTTCATTTGAAACAGATCAATAGCATCACCAATAACGTCTGTGGAATGCAGTGGATGGATACTATAGCGTTCATATATTTCTTCTGATTTGGTTCTATTGACTTTTTCAATCTATCCACTTGTGTTAAGATTTCTTCCTCTATACAACTTCCAACTCCAACAACATAAACACTTCTATAATAAATATTATTGTGTGTCAGGTATGATGAAACTTTTTAAAGTTTATTAACAATCACTAACTCTTACCAGATTTTTTTGTTTTTGGTAGGGACACCATTTACAAGAATGCCAATTGGTTCATCGACCCCTCTCTCTACACCAACAGGTTCAAAATTCAATTTAAAATCTAAAGTATAGTAGACGACTCTTCCTTAAAGGCCTTTCTGTAGCTCTGTCGGTGGTAGTTTCCCAGTCTTTGGTTCTAAACAAACTATTGCTTGAAAAGGGTCTATAGATTGCATGAGAATTGATTTACAAGTTTATAATTCTCTAATTCTTCTGGAATTGAGACCAATTATAATTTGTTATGTATTACCCTGGCAGGCTTCTGTCATCCTCTAACTCGTCATAGCAATACTTACATAAAATTTGTTGTGGTGACAAATCAAAGCTTTCGTCTACAAGTAAATATGCAGCAAATTCTTGTCACTTTTCTCTATTCTGTTGTTCAGTTTCTGACAACAAAACAACATTTTGAGTTTGGCTTTTGTAGTGAGTGCATCAACTATAATACAAACACGATTTGGCTTCTCTAAAGAAACTGTGTTAAACTTTGCAATCTCTTGTCTAAACTTATCAATACTAATACCTGCCTCCTGTTCATCTACACATGTACATACCAAATCCTCATTTTCCCTAGACTCCTCTTCAGGACCAAAGAAAGGAAACTGAACATCTTCACAAACTTTTCTACTTCTGCTACTGTACCATGCAATATGGCTCTATTCATGTTTCCTAAACATAAGGCGGGAGTTTTCATTAAGTAATGTCTCCTAACTAAATTTTGCATTATAGAGGGATTAACAGCTAACATTCTGAAGTGATGAAAGGTGCTTCTGTGCACATTCTTATAATAGACATGCCAGGGAATGTCCCTATAAATTAGTATACTTCCTTACTTTAAATGGATTATTCCTTGCAAAATTCAAATTTTCTGTTTCAGACGTCTGCATGGAAACTCATGTAGGAAAGTTTTCAATATATTAATTGATTCCTGACGAACACTGCAAATACTGCTACAGTGCCATTTGTATACAGGCACCTTCCTTGTACCTCTTCAACTATCACTTCCTCAACATTCCTAATAGCCATCTCCAATTTTATAATAGGAGTACCATCTTTCACTTCATAACATCGACCAGTTGTTTCAACTGCATGCAGTAATGTATTCTACCAGAAGTAGCTTTCTTCAATAAAGAAAGGCTCAGTACTGAACGTATGCTTCCAATCTTCACTGAATATTTAACAAAAATTACTTCTATTCACAAGTCATTTTTGGCTTCTTCTATTGATATACAACACTGTTTTATTAAGTGTTCACATTCTGTTAAGAATCAAAATAAATAGCTTTGTTTTCAGGGGAAATGCCTTATCAACTACAGTCTCAAATGTTGTTTATGCTTGACTGCTTCTCTTCTCCTTTTACACTGCCTCATAGTCTGTGCCATATTCTGTATTATCCTACAACAAAGCATTCTGACTCTTATTTCCTTAAATTGCTCCTGTCTTCTTGTTAAGCAACTTTCTTATAGGATTTATTACCTTTAATGTCACTTAGTTTAGCTCCTTTCCTAGCTAATTTGAAACCTTGCTTTTGATTTGCATGGTTTTGCTCACTTTGCATTTTTCCACATACTATTTTAAGAAACGTCCTAGTTTGCTTACCAGAAGCTCTTTTCTCTGTAACCACATTTTCCGCATTATGTCCTTTTTCTCTCTCAGTTGTAAGGAGATAGTATCCTTTCCTCTGTTTCTTTCTTCTTTCTGTTTTTTCAGCATTATAACTCTCCCCTTTCAAGTACAAGTAGATGTCTGGAAAGAAAAAACAGATCAAAACATTTATCTTTTCATTAAATACCATTAAATTACATAATGTAAGCATTTTAGTACATACATAAATAGTTATGCCACTATGTTATAGCCACTCTAAGTCTGTTACTTTTCATGTTTAAATCAGTGTGTGCTTGAATGTGTCAGCATATGCATGAGTGTGTGCCTGGGTGTATCATTATATGCATTACTGTGCTCCTGAGCATGTCACTATATGCATCAGTGTGTGCCTGGGTGTATCAGTGAATACATGTGTCTGCCAGTATGTGTCAGTGTATTGATCAGTGTGTGATTTGGTGTGTCAGTGAATGCATAGGTGTGTCGTTAGGTGTGTTAATGTATAGATGAGTATGTGCCTGGGTGTGTCAGTGTACCCATCAGTGTCTGTTTGGGTGTGTTAGTGTACATTTCAGTGTGTTCCTGGGTGTGCTACTGTATGCCTCAGACTGTATTTGGGTGTGCCTTCGTATGCATCGCTGTCTGCCTGGGTGTGTCAGTGTATTAATTAGTGTGTGCCTGAGTGTCTTAGTGTATGGATAAATATGTGACTGGGTGTGTAAGTGTGTGCATCAGTATGTGCCGGGGTCTATCAGTGTATGCCAGGCGTGCCCTGTGCAGGTAAGAGCGGTGGGGCAGGGTGGGGGGGATTCGACATACGACAACAAGAGAAACCTAAAATAAAAAAAGGAAAACCATTATTTTCTTTTTTTTTTATTAAAGTTTCCCTCGTTGTCGTATGTCAAATCCCCCCCACCCTGCCAAACCATGGTTTTCTTTTTTTTATTTTAAATTTCCTTTCTCGTCGTTTGTCGAATACACCCACCACCCCGCCCCACTGCTCTTACCTGCACAGGCTGCACCTGGTGTATGCATTAGTTTATGTGTGGCCATGTCACTATATGCATCAGTGTTCCCGGGTAATTTAGTGTATGAATAAGTTCGTGCCTGGGTGTGTCAGTGTATGCATCAATGTGTGTCTGGGTGTATCAGTGTATGCATAAGTGTGTGCATGGGTGTGTTAGTGTACACATGACTGTGTGCTTGAGTGTGTTAGTGTATGCATCAGTGTATGCCTAGGTGTGCTACTGTATGCATTAGAGTGTGTCTGGGTGTGTCAATGTATGCATCAGTGTATATCTACTTACAGTCTTCCCTAGAGGTCACTTATATATTGAAGAAAGGGAGTTTAACGCCTGGCAAGGGATTTTAAATGCATACTTGACCTGGCAGTAAAACTGCACATACAGACTGTGCACTAGCAGGCCCAAGACATGTTTAAAAAGCTAATTGTCTAAATAGATGACTTAGAGTATCACTACTTGAGTACATACCTAAATAAGTGTATCAGTCCCTGTCTGGGTGTGTCACTGGATGTGTAAGTAACTATGTCGCTAAATGGCAGGTTGTCTTAGTATCTGTGCAGGTCTCTATATGTATAAGTAAGTGACTGTATGGATTGCTTATTGGCTGTACTAGTGAGTCTAGGGGTATGTGACTGGGTGTGCAACTGGCTCTGGTACTGCTAGATACATAAGTACTGTGTGGGTGTGTAAGACTGTATGTATAATTGGGCATATGGGTCTAGAAGTATTCATGTCACTCACTGAAACTTCAAAGTACATGTCTTAACTTTTATGCAAAATCTCACAAGGAGGGACGGGGGGCTTGATCAGTCCAGCATATGGACCATGATCAGAAGTGGAAGACAAAGGGTATGCTGTTCCTAAGGGGCTAAAGGGGGGAAAAAAGGAAGATTAAGGACACGTCAGTAATGGCGGACGTAGGTAGGTGCTAGAGAGAGCAAGAGAGTTAGTGCTCGTCCAGGGATAGCTCCAATTAGGAGCAAGGGCCCTCACACACCCCGAGGGGTGTCATGCTTTATCATAGGGCAGCTCCTCGTTGGGCCAGCGCTGCAATGCCCAACGGGCCCAGCGAGGGGGCTCTTTGCCAGAGGTCTTCTCGGTTTTGCTGTCAAGAAGCTAGATGATATTATGCAAGGGCGAACCTCTGTGAAGTGAGTAGATGTGGGAATGTGTGGGTGTGATTTAAAAAATGGCTCCTGGATGCTCCAAGGGGAATTTATTCGCGGAGTATCTGGGCCATAAATAAAAACAGACTGAAAAAGTTGTGAACTGAGAGGGGAAATTAGACCTGTGTCAGTTCTAGTGAGTTGTGCAAAGAGGTCAACATGTTTCTTGCCTATTTAAAAAGTGCAACAGGATCTCAGCAATTCATCAGGACCTATAATCCTCATCTACTCTCAAGGGGGCGGCAAATAGTGTAAGACGTAGGTCAAAGTCACCTCCCCTTATTTCAGGATACCTTAGTCATCCTGGTGTGTGAAAAAATAACAATAAATCATAAGTGAGGTACAATTATACCTTACGGAGATAGGTGCACCTAGGGGATAGATAATATAACATACAAGTCAATGAGTACTCGATGAGGCATGGGCTGGGTCACCCTGAAAGAAAATGTATAAAATCATGAACATGGGAAAGGGGAAGGAAGGGAAAAAGGGAGGGGAGACCGGAGTAGACATATGTATTGCCCAGGTAAAGAGCAAAAAACATGAGAGGGGAAAGCAACCAAGCACCTGGAGAAAAAAGGACATAGAGGTTTACATTTGTATATTCCAATCAAAGACACATGGCATCTTCATTGCATGAATGTGGCAACTACCCATGCATATAGCTACCCACTCACTTTTACAGTCACTCACACAGCCTCTCACTCAGTCATACAGCTATTCACACACCCACTTATTCACCTATACAGCCTCTCACATACCCCCTCACTCACCCATACAGCCACTTACACACCCACTTATATATCAACACAACCACTTACATACCCATTCACGCATCCATACAAACACTCTCACATCCACACACTCACCCATACAGCTACTCACAGAGACACTCATTCTCTAATACAAGCACTCACATACCCACTCAGTTAACCATACACCCACTTAAACATCCACGTTTGCACCCATACAGCCACGCTGTCTCTAAATGCAGTTAGTGCAGTGTTGTGATACCTAGTGATGGTAATATAAGGTAATTATTATTATTATTATTATCCACATTCAAGAAAAAGACACATGGGGAGCCTATTTTAAAAAGAGGAGGGTAGGGGAAAACAACTTGTAAAGAGGACATAGTCTTACCATAACATAAAGTGGTCACAAATATCATACAACACTTGTCGTGAGTGCGTGGCCAAGCCACGTGGTGACAATATTGTAGCAGGCTATATTTGTCCACCATGCAGTCTCTAACACCCTATATCCCACTCACTGGAAGAGTGAGGTAGTAATGCCCCAGTATTTATGGCCCAGATACTCCGCTAATAAATTCCCCTTGGAGCCCGCTCTCGAGCCTTTCGGGCGTTGCCAGCACAACCTGGGTAGAATATTTACTTTATTATAATCTCTACATTGTGGCGTGCCCCGAGCGATGATGATTGCTCTGTTTCACACGGACTGAACGCATCCCATAACACGGCAGAGATGCTTCGTCGATGTTGCTCATCTTTCTCGTGCGACATGCCGACTGTATGCTCAATGCTTGCAGTGTCCGAATCACAGTTTGCGACCCTCAGAGGTAAGGGCCTACCTGTAATAGTGCCTCATACTACATTGTGTGGCATTGCTAAACTTGCACTTGTGTGTGTGACCGAAATTGTCTTGTGTGACTCACATCAATGCACACCAGATGTTGTATCTCATTTCCAGGGAGGTACGGAATTTGCAACTCTTCATTGTGTGTGACCGGAATTGTCTGGTGCTCCTCATATCAACGTGCACCAGACATTGTGCCTCATTTCCAGGGAGGTGCAGAGGAGCGGATTTGTGTTCCATTGTGTATGGATTGCCTGGGTGCTACTTTTTGCGACATGTGTCTGCCGGGGTGCTTCCTTCTTCCAAGAGGCTCCCCTGCTTCATCCCCCATTCATTGATTGTTTTGTTTGTGCCCTTAGTGCGGCGAACTAACTGCCCTCTCCTCACCCGGCCCCAATGACTTTGTATTGCCAAGTAGTAATGCCCAGATCGTGCCTGGGTGATGAGAATAATTGACTGGGCTAAGGAATGCTTCAGAGAGCTAGTGGAAGTGGATCAAGAGACTGTGTGACCATCCCCCATGCCCACAGAACTGGGCTGCTGCAGGAAGGCACAGTGTGGAACACTTTGATTCAACGACTATCACCTTCAGCCCAATTCTACTCTGCATACCGTGGGCAAACATCCAGGACAGTGGGCAAGTTCCCATTTGTCGACTGCCACCTCATTAGCCTTGCTACCTACCCCCACCTTCTTCCCTGGGACCCTCACTAAGTGTGACTCTGGCCGTGACTGGCCTAGTATCAGGGGGAAGTTTTCTTGAGCTCCAGCCCATAGGTGTAGGGTAGTTGGGTTCAGCTGAATGGTGGAGGAGGGCTCGGGCCATGGGGTCTGCATGTGCATTATCAAATGACATGCCGGATATCAGTTGCACCGCATTCCAGTGCTGTGTGTGTTTGTGTGTGCATGAGTGCGCTCTATACAGACCTGCCTGTGATCCATGGCACCATGTATCAAGGCTGAGTGAGTTTGTGGGAGTGACTGCCTGTTTTTAATTACACCGCATGGCGGTGTTACTTTACATGTTGATTCCTTGCCAAAGAAATACTACATTTGACATTGACATTTGATAAGCCGCAGACATACCTGTGTGATGCTGGAAAAGAGCCGTGCTGGGGAGACTCTAACTCCCGTCAGACCCTGCGAGAAGGAACACCCGCACTGAAAAGCACGACACGCTTCCACGGTGCGGGCCGCACCCGGCCAAAGCCCGGGCCAAGGGCGGGCCCGTCCACACCCATCTGAGCCCGGAAGAGACTGGGTTGGGCCCCCCTCTAACGCTTGCTGAAAGGGAGGCCGAAAGATGGTGAATAAGAGCACTTTAAATAAGGGAGGAAGAAGACAGCCAACCTGCCAGCGGAGGAGGTAACTTTTACTTCTTTGGATATTTTCCTAGCAAAAGCCTCATCTGCCATGGCACTAGAGATTGACCGAGCAGAGAGGAGACTATCAATGGGCAGGGATAATGCCACAAACAGGGATATGACATCTGATTTGCTCCACGAGGGTCAGATACTGAGCACACCGGGCACCAAAACGGCCGTAACAAGCTCTTCCACCACTATTACCACCAGGATTGCCACTGGTTGCAGTACCTGCTCAAAAAAGAAAGAGGGGCCCCTCTAAAACCCTTTGCATTAATAATTCTAAGAGACCAAGAAAATGCAAAATTGCACCAGTAAATCTATCAGTTGGCACTATGGAGAACCCGCAACTGCAGCTGACAGTACCCCACCTAAAGCCCTGAACCTGGATGATTTCCATGAAAAATGTAAAGAGCTCCTATCTCCTATAAGCCTACGTTTAGAATCTATTGTAAAGGCAACAAAGGAGCTAGCATTAACGGGATACATGCCACCTTGTGACTTAGGGGCCAGAGAGAATCCGACAGGGCAGCTGCAAAATCATGTAGGGGTGATCTTAGTGGCATGGTGTATAACAGTGCAAATCCCCCGCTAGTGGCAATCCATCAATCTCATATTGTGGCACCTTTAACCCAGCCTCCATCTCGATGTAATGCCACCTGTTTCCTCCCAATATCAGCCTTGATCCAAGGAGCAGAACCAGTGATGGTGTCCCATCCCCTCCTGGACCCAAGGGGCACAGAACAGGGTATTTCAGCCACAAGGGTAGGGGGCCCTAGTTTTATGCAAAGGTTGGATGAGGGGCCGAGGTTAGATCTTCCACCAGCTGCATGTCCTTATGTGTTTATTTTGGCAAATACCCTTGTTCTAAAAAGAGACCAAATAGAAATCACCACTCAGCTAATCCTCAAAGCTCAACCCTGGATTTATAAAATCATTAATGATTGGTCAGAGGGCATTTTCAATATCTTAATGGCTCGCAGAGTCTCTTGGCTTGGTAAACAAGCCAAATCTATCACAGGGGACTGTGTGGTTTTAACTCTTAAATTTCCGGCCATGGCTGAAAAACTTTTACATTCATTACCCAACATGCCATCAGCATCAACACAAATATTGGCCCTACCTCTTGCTTTTTTCCATAAACAGTTGACGCACCAGCAAGCTACAAACAGAAACAAGGCTCATAATCTCACTTCCCCCTTAGCAGAGGCCCAATTACATTTGCAGTGCGGAGGAAATACTGCTCCATTTGTATCAACCTCTAACCGCTTTATGGCGTTGTCGGACCTGGATGTTTGTGATTGACTGAATATTAGGGAGGGGTTTCAAACTGTAGTAGTGAATGATGTTCCGGAGTGTTCGTCCGCTGAAGCCCCTCTACTAAAGGATTTGGACAATTTTCAGCCATCACATGGAACATTGCAGGTTTGGGACATAAATTGTTGGATCCAGACTGGCTAAAGTATATTTCCACTTTTGACCTAGTGTGTTTGCAAGAGACTTGGGCAGTGGGTCCTGTTAATATAGATGGCTACAGGTCATATTATACTCCCGCAATTGCCTCAAATGCTGTCAGGGCGAGGGGTGGGATTGTGACATTTTTCAAGAACACTCTGCGATTTGAAGTATTGTCATCTCAAAATGACTGTCAATATTTTAATATGCTGCACCTTAACGGTCCTAAGAGCAATACCATATTATTGATTAATTTTTATAATAATCTATTTGGAGGTGAGATGATTAAAGTTGTCTCTATAGTGGAGGAAACTATGAATAGGCTAATTAGCTTGTGCAAAAAAGATCCAACAGTGTTGTGGATGGGCGGTTTTAACATACACCTTTGCCCTTTTGCACTAACCTTAATCTGTGGCCTAACAGACGAGGACGGAGGGGGTAGTGTGCATTTTTGCCACAATCATTATGGGAACGTACTAAATAAGCTCATTATCATAAAAGACCTTGAGATAATGAACCCTCTGTCGGAATCTACTGGCCACCCGCTAGAAACCTTCTGTTCCACTTCAAACAGCTCCACAATTTATTTTATAATAGCCTCAGCCACACTGGGAGTTTTCAGTAATAGGACAGTTGAATTCTCGGGCTTTAGTGACCATGCGGCTGTAGCTTGTCAAATGAAGGGGGTAGCCATCCATGGTCCTAACATCTTACACTTAAAACCCAATATTGCAAGGAAGAATGGGATAGCACTTAAGCGGGAGGGCATTGATAAGGCAGCCCTTATCCCCCGGGTAGTGTCTAGCAGGCTCAAAGAAATAGTAATATGTCTAAATCTAAACCCGGACGCCCAGATCATTATTGAGGCCTTTGAAGCTATTCTGCTAGAAGTGAAAAAGAATCTCTCAAAGAGCGGTGGGTCACAAAAAAACAAGGGCCAGAAATGGTTCGACCAGAATTGCACTAAAGCACTTTCTTATTTACATCAAATCCTTAAGGGTGTACCAAAAGACCCAGCCCTGGTTAAACAGGCCCGCTCAAGGTATTCTACGGCCAGGAAGAATAGGCTAAAGATACTGAAGGAAGAAGCATGGGAAAAACTACTCAAAGCCTCTATTACAAATAATGCGAGGGATTTTTGGGCAACGATCAATGCCCCATTTTTAAAATCAAATTCTGATCTCAACCTTGACAACCATGTGGATGAGGATTCATGTACCCTCTCTCTTCAATGGAAAGAGAGAGGGTACCCGGACGATGGGCGAAGAGCCTGTCTCCCCACCTAACGTTGCTCTCACCTTTAATAACTTGGAGATAAGTGTAGCTCTGTCACAATGCACTAGTAATAAGGCGCCTGGCCTAGATGGCACCCCAATAGACTTTTTTACAGATAGTCCTGACCTTTAGGAACCCGTGTTCACTAATGTATTCAATGCCATAGCCAAAGAGGGCCCACCTACTTCTTGGCTTAAAGCACTTTTAATACCCATTTATAAAAAAGGAGACAAATTAGATCCCAGAAACTATAGGCCAATCTCACTCCTTGATAGCATGGCAAACCTTATGGGCAGAGTGCTATTAAACAGAATGGAGGCTTGGGCACTGACAAATAACATCCTGACCCCGGCCCAATATGGCTTTAAAAAAGGTAGAGGCACCCAAGAACAATGTCTTAACCTGAGTCTACTCATAGCAAAGCACACCTACACTAAGCACGGTAATTTATACATGGCCTTCATGGATCATAGCACAGCTTTTGACTGCGTAACCCATTCCCATCTTTGGAGGATCATGAAGGAAATAATTACTTTTATAAGACAATTGTATTCGAAGGCCGAAGCGTGTGTAAGGTATGGGGAACAAGGTGAGTGCACCAGATGGTTTTCAATCTCTAGAGGAGTTCGCCAAGGGTGCGTTCTCGCCCCTTTTTAGTTCGCTTTATATACAAATGGTTTAGAGTCTCAGCTGCTTGAGTCAGCTATAGATGTCCCTAGAATAAACAAGATGCATATCCCAATTTTAATGTACACAGACGATGCAATTTTAATTGCACGTAAGAGAAGGGCCCTCCAGAAATTGCTAGATACCTATTTAAAATTCATGCAAAGTCTGGACTTACAAACAAACAAATCTAAGTCATTTATTTTAATTGCAGGCCAAAAGGTGAAGACCCCCCTTCCTTATTATCTCTGATCGTAAAGTGGTGCAGACAGAGTTGTTCTCTTATCTAGGGGTGACTTTTGACTATAGATCATCCTGGGCTAGCATGGTGGCGAATACAGGGATCATGCTTGAAAAGAGTATAAATGCAATCCATTCATTCTCTAAAAAGTCAGGCACAAGACATCTTGATATCATAAGAAAGGTTTACGGGGCCAAATCTAGTGCAGTAGCTGCCTATGGTGCTGGAGTCTGGGGCTATGCCAACGTAAAGGTGATACAAACAATAGAGGATTCTTTTTGGAAATCAATGATGAGCCTCCCTATCAGTTGCTCCAATTTTAAATTACATCATGAGCTGAATATCCCCTATATCACCGATCAAATAAATGTAGCACCTATCCTCCTTTGGCATTCAATATGGCGAAGAAACACTGTGATTCTTATTCAACAAATTATCCTGGATTGTTTATCTCTAGAACAGACACACAGAACATACACGGGCAGATTTACAAGAAAGTGACTAAGTGCGTGCTGCAAGCCATTTGGCTGTGCCGCACTGAGTCACTTTCAAAGCACAGGGATGCAACATATTTACAACAATATGTTGCATCTCCGTGCTTCCCCCTGTGCTGGCGCACAAACTGCTGCCTTGCGCCGGTGCGGGCACCCTTGCACCATGGTGCAAGGATGCCTGCGTCGTGGGGAGATTGTTTTTGTTCAGGAAGTGTTCTCTTCCTGCACAAAAACAATCTGAAAAGCCGTTTTTCAACTTCAACACACATAGAAGTTGAAAAACGTCATTGTTTCAATGATTGTTTATGTGCAGGAAGGGACACCTTCCTGTACATAAACAATCATTAGAGGTGATTTCCTCTTTCTATGTGTACTGCAGAATGCAGCACGCATAGAAAGAGGAAAACAATGAGGAGAAATGAATACATTTCTCCTTGTTGCCCCACCCTATGCCTCCCCTGGGGAGGCATAGCATTCAGAGGCAGTTACAGATTTACGATTCCTCGTAAATCTGGAAATTTGTCTGGTTCCATGGGGAGTTGCGTGGGAACACCCACAGCAACACCCATGGAACGCCCCTTTCACGCAAAGTGCTGCATGCAAAGGGGCCATATTTACAAGGACAGGAAAAGTCACGCAGGGTGGCTTTTCCTGTCCTTGTAAATATGGAGCAGTAAAATGCGCCACCAGTACGTCACAAAGAGTGATGCATCGGTAGCGCAAGGGGCTTGTAAATCTGCCCCCCAGTGGTTAGCGTATGTTAAACATACTCTCCATACTTTAGATCTAGGGAGTTTATATGAATCACCAGAAAATTATGTATCTATTTTGAAAAAAGTGTTAAAAGCCCGCTTTTTAAAAATTGCGAATGATGTGAGAATGACCGTTTAGAATAGTAAATCTATGGTCAGAGAGTATCTTGAGGGCCAATGCAGGGTGAGGGGGTACCATCTTACCTGGAGTTTGTAACAAAACCCTGGCACAGATTTATTTTGTTAAGGTTTCGCCTTAATTATATTACGTGTATGCTGGGATTTCCTGTTGGCACCTATTCTAGTAATGATCTCCCATGCTGCCCATGTGATGATTCCTCATGCCAAACTAATTTGCACATTTTCTACTTTTTAAAATTTTACTGTAATCATCGAGAGAGATTTTTAATTCCAATTATGCGCAAGCACAATTTTAGACAATGTTGCCCGGCCTTATATTTTTTACGAATGCTGCCTTACCCTCTAACCTGTTATAGTGTTGCCTCCTTTTTATGTTTGTCACTGAGAACTAGGAAAATGCACATTTGATGAGATGAATTAACAGTTTTTAACTGTTTTATAGCTCTTTTCTTTGATGTATATTTGAGCTTTTATGATTAATTTTGTATTAATCTAATAAAGTAATCTGATGATGATGATGACATTGGTTTTTACCCTTCATCCTTGGCCCACACTGCTGTTTAAAGGTGTTGTCATTATCTGTGTGTACACATTTTTGAAATCGTTATTATCTGGGGTGCACTCTATAACTGAGTAGTATTGAATTATAATAATTGGTAGGGTGGGCCTCATTCTGACAATGTTTTGCACTGCATAAGGTTACTGGTGGATAAAGTAGGATCTTTCCCAAGTTTGCAGATTACTGATGTCATTTTAACACACTTGGGCATAGTACTGCTAGTGATATTTCCAAATATGATTTATGCAGAGAAATACATGATGTTCATGTTGTGTTAATTAATGTGTGTGTTGAATACAAACTTTATTTGCATTCACCACGTGTGATGTCTCTTTTGTGACGCTCAGTGTATTTATTGTGTGAGAGTGCTGTGCTAATGCTTTACACATTGTTTCTGTAATAAGCCTGAGTGCCAAGCTATCCAGGGGTGAGTGCAGGTTATACAGTGAGTGTAACCACCCACCCCTGATGGGAGTGGTAGATTCTGCCTGGCTAGGTCCTCGCCTCAGCCAACCAGAATGTGCAAGTTCCAACAATGGGTGACTAGGAGAATCAGTACTTAAGTACATATCTGAATAAGTGTATACTTCCCTCTCTGGGTGTGTCACTGGATGTGTAAGTAACTATGTCGCTATATGACTAGCTGTCTGTATATGTGTATGTAACTGGCTGTATATATTAAAGACAGACTCTATTACTGAGTGTTGGGGTATAAAACTGTGTGCAACTAGTTCTGTTACTGCTGAATACATAAGTGCTGTGTGGGTGTGTGAGTAAATGTGGAAGTGCTTCTACCACTGTCTGACCGGTTGTCTGAGTGGTTATACGCTTTTGTAAACAGGTATGCCAGTTGCAGTATGGGTGAGAGAATGGATGTATAACTGTGTGTATGGGTCTGTAAGTGCAAGTGTAAGTCACTAAAACTTAAAAGTGCATCTTTCACCAGCTAAGCACATAGCACCCTGCCCTATGGCCTACCTACATCATACTGTAGAGGTGACTTATATCTAGTAGAAGGGGCGATTAAGGCTTGGCAAGAGGTTTTAAATGCTAAGTTGACCAGGCAGTAAAGTTGCAAATACAGGCTCTGCAGTAGAAGCCCTGAGACATGTTTAAAGGGCTACTTGTCTGGGTGGGTAACTTGGTTGTGTCAGTACTTGACTACATATCTGAGTGTATGTATCAGTCCATCTGTTTGTGTGGTACTGGACGTCGAAGTAACTACATGAGTATATAAGTGGCTCTGTTAGTAACTCTATTGGTCTCTAAATCTGTGTGTAAGTGGCTGTATGGATTGCTTATTGACTGTGCTAGTGAGTGCTGGAGTATGCAACTCTGTGTGGAACTTGTTCAGTTACTGCTGGATATATAAATGCTGTGTGGGTGTGGTTGTGGGAGTGAATGTGTAAGTGTCTCTGTCGCTGATTGACTGGGTGTGTGACTGGCTCTACATTTTTAAAATAGGTGTGCAATTTGCAGTATGGGTGACAGACTGCATGTATAACTGGGCATATTGGTCTCTAAGTACGCATGTAACTAGGCCTGGGTGGAGTTCGAGGTGTTCCGCTTTGCTGAACTCCGCAAAGTGACCAAATACTCACTAGGCGGATTTCTGCAAGCGGTGGGGTGCGTTAGGTCACGCTGTTCGCACTGATTTTTAGTGCCAGGTGTTTGTCCAGTGCTGGAAAATCAGTGCGAACTGCACCATGCACAGCTCAAGAGGGTGCTGCTCTTTCTGCCACTCGAGTAGATATTCTACTAGAGCGGCAGCTTTCTCAATGCGAGCAGTAGTGACCATCCGTGACTGCCCCCGTTGCAGAAATCTCTCCAGGAGGTGATCTGGAGTAAGATTTCCCTTAACGTTGGTGAGAGTAAGTGAGGAAAAAACTCTTCTCCATGTTTTCAGAACTCCGCACGCTATGCGTAGTGGGAAAAACTCTGCAAACTCCATAAGCGGAATTTCACTCCCGGCCTACATGTAACTCATTCAAATGTAAAAGTAAATGTCTTACCTTTTAAGCATATATCACGCTGTCCTATGCTCCTCCTATGGCCTACCTTTGGGGAGATTTATATGTAGTAGAAGGCTAGTTTAAGGATTTTAAGGAGTTATTCAATGCCAAGTCAACCTGGCAGTAAAAATGCACACACAGACTCTGCAGTAGCAGGCCAAAAGCATGATTAAAGGGCTACTTTTCCAAACGGGTAACTAGTACTCTCATTACTTGAGCACATATCTAAATAAGTGTATCAGTCCCTGAATGAGTGTGTCACTGGATGTGTAAGTAACTATGTCGCTATATGACTAGCTGTCTTAGTATATCTATGAGTCTGTATATGTGTATGTAACTGGCTGTATATATTAAAGACAGACTCTATTACTGAGTGTTGGGGTATAAAACTGTGTGTGCAACTAGTTCTGTTACTGCTGAATACATAAGTGCTGTGTGGGTGTGTGAGTAAATGTGGAAGTGCTTCTACCACTGTCTGACCGGTTGTCTGAGTGGTTATACGCTTTTGTAAACAGGTATGCCAGTTGCAGTATGGGTGAGAGAATGGATGTATAACTGTGTGTATGGGTCTGTAAGTGCAAGCGTAAGTCACTAAAACTTAAAAGTGCATCTTTCACCAGCTAAGCACATAGCACCCTGCCCTATGGCCTACCTACATCATACTGTAGAGGTGACTTATATCTAGTAGAAGGGGCGATTAAGGCTTGGCAAGAGGTTTTAAATGCTAAGTTGACCAGGCAGTAAAGCTGCAAATACAGGCTCTGCAGTAGAAGCCCTGAGACATGTTTAAAGGGCTACTTGTCTGGGTGGGTAACTTGGTTGTGTCAGTACTTGACTACATATCTGAGTGTATGTATCAGTCCATCTGTTTGTGTGGTACTGGACGTCGAAGTAACTACATGAGTATATAAGTGGCTCTGTTAGTAACTCTATTGGTCTCTAAATATGTGTGTAAGTGGCTGTATGGATTGCTTATTGACTGTGCTAGTGAGTGCTGGAGTATGCAACTCTGTGTGGAACTTGTTCAGTTACTGCTGGATATATAAATGCTGTGTGGGTGTGGTTGTGGGAGTGAATGTGTAAGTGTCTCTGTTGCTGATTGACTGGGTGTGTGACTGGCTCTACATTTTTAAAATAGGTATGCAATTTGCAGTATGGGTGACAGACTGTATGTATAACAGGGCATATTGGTCTCTAAGTACGCATGTAACTAGGCCTGGGTGGAGTTCGAGGTGTTCCGCTATGCTGAACTCCGCAAAGTGACCAAATACTCACTAGGCGGATTTCTGCAAGCGGTGGGGTGCGTTAGGTCACGCTGTTCGCACTGATTTTTAGTGCCAGGTGTTTGTCCAGTGCTGGAAAATCAGTGCGAACTGCACCATGCACAGCTCAAGAGGGTGCTGCCTCTTTCTGCCACTCGAGTAGATATTCTACTAGAGCGGCAGCTTTCTCAATGCGAGCAGTAGTGACCATCCGTGACTGCCCCCGTTGCGAAATCTCTCCAGGAGGTGATCTGGAGTAAGATTTCCCTTAACGTTGGTGAGAGTAAGTGAGGAAAAAACTCTTCTCCATGTTTTTCAGAACTCCGCACGCTATGCGTAGTGGGAAAAACTCTGCAAACTCCGCAAGCGGAATTTCACTCCCCGGCCTACATGTAACTCATTCAAATGTAAAAGTAAATGTCTTACCTTTTAAGCATATATCACGCTGTCCTATGCTCCTCCTATGGCCTACCTTAGGGGAGATTTATATGTAGTAGAAGGCTAGTTTAAGGATTTTAAGGAGTTATTCAATGCCAAGTCAACCTGGCTGTAAAAATGCACACACAGACTCTGCAGTAGCAGGCCAAAAGCATGATTAAAGGGCTACTTTTCCAAACGGGTAACTAGTACTCTCATTACTTGAGTACATATCTAAATAAGTGTATCAGTCCCTGAATGAGTGTGTCACTGGATGTGTAAGTAACTATGTCAGCATATGACTGACTCTGTTAGTATCTCTATGGGTCTGCATAAGTGTATCTGTGGTTGAATGGTCTCCTTACTGGCTGTGTTAGTGATTGTTGGGGTATGTAACTGGGTGTGCAACTAACTCTGTTACTGCTGGAAACTTAGGGGCTCTGTGGGCATGTCACTGAATGTGTTTGAGCCTCTGTTGCTGTCTGACTGGGTGTGTAAGTGGCTGTATAGTTGTCTAAATTGGAATCTCAGTGGGTGCACATATAGCTGAGTGGATGTATAGCTGGGTTTATTGGTCTGAAAGTGTGTTTCTAACTCACTGAAACTTCAGATTACATGTTTTACCTTTTGAACACATATCATCCTGCATTATTGGATACCTACAGATTTCCTTAGGGGTGATTTATATTTATTAAAAGAAAAGATTAGGACTTGACAAGGCATTATAAATATCAATTGAACGTAGCAGTGGAAACTGCAGACACAGGTTCTGGAGTAGCATGCCTAACACATATTTGAGGGGCTACTTCTCTAGATTGGACAATCAGACTTACAATGCATCTAGTACTATTTAATTTACAGACCCTGGGAACAGCTAAAGGACGGAACTATAGGCTTACAAATAAATTAAATATACCAATTCTGGATAAGTCAATCAAGCCATATTTAGGGGACAAAAACATTTACTTTACCACTATCAACAACACTAATAAACTTTTCAGTTACCTAATTCCAACTGAATGTCTCAGTAAGTAACTACATTTGTTAGTGACTGTTTCATTGACCAAATGGCTATAAAAATGAATGTATATATGCATATATCTGTTGCTATACAAATGGGTAACTACTTGCATCAGTAGTTCATTTCATATATAATTGTGTATAGCAGTGCCTTTTTGGATATGTAACTGGATATGTTACTAACTTTTACACTTTCTTTCATTTAACATTCACTCATATGTATATATAAATGTTTTTAAATATACAACATTATTAACATGCCTGTGAAATCACTCTGCTGTCCTTAAATTTTAAAGGCAGTTTTACTTCAAATGTATTATAAGGTAAATTCTGAAGTCTAAACTACTAGAATGGTATACCGCTTTCAGTACAAAGGAACAAATAATGGCAAGATTTCCCAGTGTGCCTTCAGTGATACTGATTTAGTTAACAAATCACACCCGTCATTTAATTTTGTTTTTCAAATTCCACTTCTTAAAAGGCAGTTTTTTTTAACCCTTTCTTAATCTCTTGTGAAGAAGCCCAGTCTGGTAGTGTTTGTGGGCAGATTTGCGGATCCGTCGTGAAGCTCAGCGTGGCCCCTGTGTAACTTTGCGAATCTATACGGGAGTACATTAAAGCATTCAACATTGTACTACAATGACTTTGCATCTACATTTTACTTTATAACATAGTAGTGATTTAGAAAATGTCTTTCATAATAAGCAATGTCTCTAAGACACTCTCCTTTCAACTTTGAAAGTAAAGTCTATTTAGAACCTTTTTCCCCACACTATTTTAGTTCAGTTTCCATAGCAACTCCCTGTGGAACACTCTCTAGCAGCAGTAGTTCAAAGTTCACAACACTTTCTGTGAGCAGCATACTAGCTTCAGGTTGTAGCATGTGTGGTTGACTGTTTGGAAATATAAGCATATTCAAAATAGCATTTTTTATTTTAATTTTTCCAGAGCCACTCACAGATCTACTTACTTTTCCTTCAAAATCACAACCTAGTTTTAGCTACCAGCATATTTACAGCATCCAATCAAATATGTTCTCGTTTTAAAGCAGGTACTACTCCTCCTTGCCTCCAAAATGGTTAGAGTGGGGATCGAGGGTCAAAGCTTTGAGATTTGGGCCTGAGAGTGTGCTAGAAAGAGTGGCATTGACAGGGACTTTGGTTTGTCTAATGTGGCCATTACTTGGGTTGGCCAGGGAGGGTTAAAGTGGCATCAATTGCTCCCTTTGGTTGAAAGCATTGCGGATTGCCAACATCTGGACCTCATGATTGTGCACTGTGGTGGAAATGCATCATTGATCTATCAGAGTGCAATCTCTTTTGTGGTGACTGTTGCGAGTGGGTTATTTCTTGTTGTCTACTAGTGAGAGCAAGGTCACTGGAGGCACTCCCTCATGGTCCATTGCGCAGCTGTAGTGTCAAATATACATTTACCCAATGAGGTACCACTAACTAATTAATCAGTAGAAAGTACTCCAGTTGGGTAGACATTTGTGCAAAACTGTGGACTTACTGGATGAACGGGAAGGTGAGTTTCCACCCTGGCCCATTCACTCACATTCCCACACCCACAAAACCACTCACACACCCACTCACACATCTATACACCCACTCACACACCCACTCACTCACACACCCACTCACAGACCCATGCACTTGCTCAGACACTCACTCACTCACTGACAAATACAGCCACTCACACACCCTCTCTCAAAGGTTACAGGTTACAATTCAGAGATAAAATTTAAAAAAAACTTAGAAATTCACAAAAAAATGATTACAGGGATATTATAGTTTGGAAATAACATTACAAAACAGAAATTGACTGGAAAAAGCAAAAGGTTACAGGGGCGTTATACTTAGGAAATAGCATTAAAAAAACTTAGAAATTCACTGAAAAACAAAGGTCAAAGGGACATTATAGTTAGGCTCAGATTTTACACACAAAAACCATAGAAATTCAGCAGTTATAGTTACCTGAGCTACTAATAACTTATGCCACCTCAATGCACTGCTTATGACCTCACATATTACATTACTCATGACATGGTCAGTGACATCACTCATGACACCACTGATGACATCATCCAGCAAACTAAACTTCAATATATTTCATTAAATACCATGTCAATGTTGAAAAATAAGAGGAAGACACAGGTGGAAGACGTACAGCACAGAGCTCACTTTTACCTTGTCACTTACTACATTCACTTATCACCTAGGAGACAGTTGTAAGGATAGTCCTGTCTCTTCTGAACCACTAATCTAAACACTACTAACCAAAGTAATGCGTCTAACCGTATAGGCTAGTCTATTGCAAACCTCAACAACACCATTTGTGAACTTGGAAAGAAGTTTCACTGCAAATGATCCATCACCCTATAGAAAGTCTTACTGAATAGATTAATTTATTGCAAACTACTACTACAGTCACTGATCACAAAAGAGAGAGGTCTAAGGAAACCGGTCAGTATGTCATATTTATTTATTTATTTGAGAAGTTTTATATAGCGCTGGCTAGACCCGGAGGTATCAGTTCGCTTTACATAAGGATTTGCGAGTTACATGGTTACAAACAGCTTCTGGAGCATAGCAATACAAACACAAAAAACAGCAATGTTACATAGGTACATGACACAGGACGAATGGGGCAAGGCAGGAAGAGGAGTAAGGTAAAGAGGGATTGGAATGGGTAGGGATCAGGGGGACCGGCAAGGGTGAAAGAACTTAAACCAAAAATTCAGAGTGAGAATCCACAAACCGGCTCAGGACCAGTGAATCAGAACATCCAGAGTCAGGTTCACTCGATTGCATCAGATGTTCTAGTACATGGCAAAAAACGGGTTGGGGGCACAAGAGCGCAGTCAAGGGGCACGCATCAAACAGAAAAACCATCGGAGCCAGAAAAACCCTCGAGGCCACCATGATGTAGGATATGATTAAAGACCCAGGAATATCACACTAAAATGGCGGAGTTGCAGATGGGCAAACATCAGTTCGGAGAAGTCACCAAGGGAAACGACCCCATGTCGCCACAAGAAACAGGCAGGGGAAAGGCTGGCAAAGCCACTCAAGCTCAGTTCGTCACTGGTGAGCAATCGGGCAACATGTTCAACATTATTACTGTTAAATAAGCTGTGATGGTAGGAGAAGTCCGCTCAGGTGCCCAGGCGGCAGCCCAGGGAGTGAAGTGTCATAAAAGTGAAACATACTCAGCCATCACGGTGGAGTGCAGTCTCAATGAGCAGCTTAGACTGTCAAAAAGCACTACTGTACACATACATCATCAGGGAACATCTGTCAGTGTTGAGGCTAGTTTACTGGTAAATAGCGCATCTGCTTTTAAAACGTGATTTTAGATCAGCTGGCATATGTTGGAAATAGTATCCCTAATTAGTAGTACAGAAAGAATACTAATTTTACTTTTGCAGTAGTTTAGTATATATCTTTAAGTCTCAAATACTTTTACAAAACACTTATACTTAGTGGATGATGTCATCAGTGATGCCATAAGGGATGCCATTTGAGATGTCTTCAGTGATGTCACTGACCATTTCATGCGTCACTTAATATGTGAGGTAATAAGCAGTGCATTGCTGGGCGTAAGTTATGGTTAGTCCAGGTAACTATAGGTGCTGAATTTCTATGGGCTTTGTTGTGTATAATCTGAACCTATCTATAACGTCCCTTTAACCTTTGTTATTTTTCAGTGAGTTTCTAAGGTTTTTTAATGATTTTCCTAACTATAACACCCCTGTAACCTTCAGTTTTGTCATCACAGCATCCTTGAATATTTTGTGCAGGGAGGGATTGCACAAAATCAATCCTTAGAGGCAAGGGCAACACAAAACTTTGATAGAGTACAGTAGTGGTACATGGTGCCAGCCTGACGGGAAGGATGTAGGAAGTTGGGATTATAGGAGGGCAGTAGAAGTCAAGTGAATGATATTGCCAGCATTCTATTCCAGTGTGAGCAATGCAGGGGCTTGCTTGGGCTTATTTAAGGCGTAATTGTCAGCTCATCATGTCTCTCACTCCTACAATGGTAGTATATCAGGGCTGTCACATAGCTAACTTGCATTCTTCTTTGTGGCTTTCTCTTTATGTAACTCATAGTCCCAATCTCCTGGATGTCGGCAGTACGCAAAGGAGGACCGATTTGACTCATCAAGAGGCGGCGGAGAAGCAAAGATCATTGTTTGGAGTACATGACTAGTTCAAAATGCTATGGTTTAAGGTTTAGGAATCTGAAACAAGAGATAGGCTATCTCATTGAAAGAGTACATTGCTGCTGGGCCTGTCAAAAAAATGTGTTTGTACAGAGTACCACCAATCATTGTTTTTTATCTTCTTTCTTAAGCACTCATGGGCTAGATGGCATCTGTTCTGACTACCACCAGTGCCACAGCGGGAGCGACCACCACCCCCACCACCAACACTGTGGCCAATGGTTTTGCTGAGTAATGCAAGACATTTTTAGCCCCCAATACTAAAATGATGCCCTTATGTATACTTACTAGTTTTTTTTTCCATGTTGGATGTTGTTTGTTATCCCTGCATGTTCCTGTTTCCGCAGCTGACTTTCTCCTGTCTGTACCTTTTTTCTGCTCTATTTTTATTAAGCTTTGCCTTGGCCCGCTTTTACAATTATATGTCTAGTTTAGGGGTGGGTGAAACATGCAGAGTTTCGCGCTGCAGAATTCCATGGATTTACATGAAAACTCCACGACATTCAGTGGAGTTGGGCAGTGGGCAGAATCGGCACTGGGAGCTTGTTCCCTGCTGCATATTTAGTGCGAACAGCACCATGTGGCTGGCCAGAGGGTGTTGCTTCTTTGCTGCCACTAGAGTAGATTTTCTACTCGAGCAGCAACTTATTCACTGTGAATGGTCGTGACCACCCGAAACTGCCTGTGTTGGGAAAATATCGCTGGGTGCCATCCTAGCAACTGAAAATCATTGTAGGGGACGCTAATTCTTGCTTGCCAACTTTCCATTGGCAAGCTGCATGTAAGAAAATACTCTGCCAGATGGCGGTTGGCAGAGTTTGGCTGGAACTCCATGTTACAATTGTAATGTGGAGTTGGCAAAACTCCAAGAACTCCGTCGGCAGAGTGGAATTTATCACCCACCCTAGACTTGTTTTGTAGTACCAAAGAGGGGAAAAGAGTTTTGGTCGCGTAAAGAGTATTGCACAGCCAGTCCCAAGTAGTACTCTAGTCACCAAACATGTTGGTGGTTTTCTTGATCAAACAGTTGAACATTACAGGGGCAGAGATAGAGGGATCATCATGGTGATGGACCCCAATGTTGTCTTAAACTAGTAGTTTCCATGACAGTGCATCATAGCAGGAATGAGATATCACTTCCACAACCAATACCATATGTCTTTTGCATTCCCTTCTCCTCCTTATCCATGGAATTGTAGCCTTACCTTATACCCTTCCCTTATTCCTGAATCCTCCTAATCATGATCCCTATCCTTGCAGAGAAAAGCTTTTTATGATTGACGCAATGGCTGCCTGGTTTTTAAAATTTTGTCAAGCACAAATAACACAAAGCTCCCAGATTTACTATTTGTGATAGAAAAATATACTGATGGATAACTCATCTAACTGTAGTGAGGTATTGCTGTTATATTTTGTGCAAAATAAATACATAGGTGGCTATCTGGTATCTAAAATGGATGCATTAGGTTTTTCACCAGCCTACCACCCGCAGTACCATCACAGCAGGGACGTCAGTGGAGTCTCTTCGTTGCACCTGTTTAAGACCAGGTTATCCATGGTCTTAATTTTGGCGCTGCCCTTGTAAATATGGGGCAGAGTCAAAATCAATGGCTGTTGCGGTGGAATACCCACCACAACACCCATTGCCAGCCACTTTCACTAAAAGTGACGTTCCTGTGGCGATAGAGGCTTGTAAATATGCCCCTAAGTCTGCAATGCACAAACCACAAATCCGAAGACAAGGTGTGTTTCCTAGTGCCCAGTCAGTCGCCTACTAGTGCTTCACTTCATCATTCTGCCTTTCTGTCTCAGCCTACCTGGAAACGTTCATTGTATCTCGGCCTGTGATGTCTGTGCCACATTTCTCTGCCCAAGTGAAGTTATCCTCCATTATGGATTGACAGTTCCAATATTCTTCCTACCATCAATCAATCTGACTTTGAAGTTCTTTTTAGTCACATTGTTTGATGGGAGAAAAACTATTTGAACCGTCAATCCACAGTACATGATCATTTATTGACATGCAACCAGCAATTCCATAGCTAAACCTCTACCTAGCGCAAAAACTATAACTTACCTCCCTGTAGACTAATTTTCCCCACTGCCAAGTGAAGGAGGTATGGGACTAAGGGCCTGATTTAGAGTTTGGAGGAGGGAATACTCTGAAAAATAAAATATCCTGTTTGCTGCACTATAGATCATTAAATTCTTCCATGCGCTGTCTACTGTAATATGGCAGATGGCATATCCATTACTCACCAAGTGTGTCCCATCTGCTAGACTCTATCAGCCTGAGCCTAAAACCTAAATTTGGACTTAGGGTAGTACAACTGAAGAGGGAGTTAAAGAAGAGCAGGGCCATTGGAATTATAAGTTCACGTAACATGCTACAGCTGGACTGCTCTAACAAAATGCTGGAGAGTAACCAGACACGCTAGCATGGCTCCATTATATTGCATAGTGAAGTAATAATTGTGCAGCATACATACTTATGTTCCTTGCTTATTAATGCCAGATAATTCACATTTTTAACACACAAAGTATGTGTTCTGTTTCACTATGAAATCAAATCCTTTCAAAAATTTCATTTTCTTTTGAAAATGTTGGTGTTCTGGCTTAATTATTCCTTGCAGTCAGTGCCATGACTGATTAACATGCTATGATGTGATGCATTAGTGGGAAAAACTTGGCTCAGATTGTGTGTGACTGACTAGTACCAGTATCATCAATCATTACATCCAAATGAAATTCCAAAGGCCCTAGGAGAACAGCAATGTTCTGCTACTGCATTGTGCTATTATAGGCAGTATAAACAAGCACTTGAGCTGAGCATCACAATTTGTGTTTTTGTATTTTGTTCTTCTTACTTTCTTGATATTTATGCTCCTGCTGCTGGCGATAGTCAGCAACCCGTCCCTGGCCCGACCACCAACACGCAGCAGATAGCTGCCTGGCTGCGGTAGCATAATTTGGAAGCAGTGGCCTCTTAATATCACCAGCTAATGGCCCGGGAACTAGAAGAGCAGGAGGCACACCCTGAGGGCCAGTCCCAAGGTCTATCTCCAACTTGGCCACACCACCACCACCAACTGCAACAGGAATCCTCCAATGCTACCCCTGCCACCATCACATCACCCTCTCCTCCTCGGACCCAACACAACTCCTCCTCCACCACATCCTTCAAGGGCTGGCACACAACACGCGTGATATGACGCTGAATGGGCAAGGGCAGCAGCACTTGGTCCATAAAATTGACACCCTCAAGGCCCATTTTTATTGATGTTTTGTTTTGGTGGGACGGCATGTTGTTGGTGGAGAGGCCGGGTGGAAATAGCACACAGTTGGGGAAAGAGCTTTGGTTTTGGACATTGGACTTTGTTACTTTGGACTTTTGGAACATTTTGGCTTGGTGAGGGGGTGGGCTTGTTGTGGATGGAGATGGTGGGTCCTAAAAATAAATGGGTTTTACTTTTTTCTTTGTCATCATTATCTGTCTTTCTATTGCTAGTTGGCGTAATATTATTATAGCATGTTTGAGTGTACTGTTGACAAGAGAGTGCAACATGGAGCTGGCCTCTGAAATTGTCTGTCAAATTGTCAACCATTACTTATCCATCAACTTTTCCCCCTAAATTTTCCCCACCTGAAGTCCCTTGCCATGTAATATACTTTAGTAGGTTACTTACCTCTTCCTGCAGTCCAGTTATACTCTGCCTCCAGAGTGGCACTGTCTGAGAACAGAAAACTAGTTAATTTAATTCTGTTTCACTGGATAAGGTTTTGCAGCACACAGCCACCAAATAATTATACAGTACAGTAGTAGTTAGTGTAGTAACTTCCCTTTTCCTCCCGTCTGTAACTAATTGCCCAGTAAGGGGCCTGCCAACATACAAAAAAATTTAATTTATCTCTCCTTCCAAAGAGCAACTTACTTACTAAGGGGCATATTAACAACGAGGCGATAAACAATTATCGCCGCTTTAGCGTCCGTTTTCGGATGAAAAGCGGCGATAATCTTATCGCCTAATCAGCAAGGTCACGCTATCGCGTGAATCCTTGCACTATCGCCCTTTCCCCAACGCCCATCTTTGCATCTCTAATGAGATGCAAAGTGAGCGTTACTGAGTGTACCTGGATGGGCTACGTTGCAAATATCGCCGATGTGCACATCGCGATATTTACAAGGCAGCCCACAGGATTATAGCAGACGTTAAATTTTGGCGAAACGGCCGTTTTCGCCAAAATCTAACGTCTGCTATAATCCTGACTTACCTATGTTAGACATAGGAGATGGATTCTGCTGATACGACCACAGGGTCGTATCAGCAAGGTTATCGCCGTTTTGAAGGGAACATCGCTGGAAAACCAGCGATGTTCCCTGCAAAAGGGCGATAACCTCACTATCTCTGGAATCTTTATCGCCCTGGAGTAACACGTTGTTAATAACGCGCTACAAGGGCAATAAATACCAGAGATAGGCGGCGATAATATAATTATCGCTAAGCACGGCCAGCGATAATTATCGCTGGCCGTTGTTAATATGCCCCTAAATTAACTAGTTTTTCTAGTTCTTTCTTACCTGAATTGATTAGGTGATGGTACCTCTTGGGAAATCTTCCCAAACCTTTTTGCAGTGTTTCCTAAAAGAGCCTTCTTAAAAATGGAGCTGGTATTAGTGTTCTCTTCTTGTACTACCAGGGAAGACATCACAGAGCGAGGTCCAACTCCAACCTATTTCAATTAGGTGAACTTCAACTGTCAGATTCATCAGAAAGATTATTCATCAAAGGCAACTAAAATGAAAGAAAGCACAGAGATAGTGGGTTGTCAAAGACTAAGATCAGACCACCATGACAAAAAACTCTTGTACTAGTGTGCACTATCGTGGGACACTCAAACAGAGTCAGACATTGTTCTGACTCTTCTGCACTATGATGATGTGTTATTATGTTATCTCTTTCATGCCTAGATGGGTAAGTGGGCCTGGTGTGCTATTGTATTGTTCAGGTAAGAAGATCACACATTGAGTTGGTGTCAATTTCACCACATCCACCCCACCAAGTGTGTAATTCATTTATGGTGTAAATTAAGTAACACCTCAATAAATCACACAGCCTGGGGGAAGAGAGTTAGGGGTTTGATGAATGGATGGAACAGGGGCGTTAGAGAAAGGTGTGACAAAGACAAACACTACACAACAACAAGATTCATCTGGTTGATGAGCAGCACCTCATCAAATCTGTTGTGGAAGGAAATAAAGGATGCAGTTCAATTAAATGGATTGGAAACAGTCACTTCAGCCCCAGAGACTCAAGTTATTGTTATAAATCCAAATGTTCTGTCACCCACACAGTTCTAAAAACTATGATTGTTAAAAGAAATATTATACTGTATACAAATTCCAAATTGGGCAGAGCATCTGTATTCTTCTCAGAATGTCTGTTTAGGGTGCCTATCTGAACCATTCAGGTATGATAAGCACAAAGCAGGAGTGTTATGGAGATTTCCCCTTTCGTGTAGAAAAATCAAAGGCCAGTGGATTGTAAAACAGTAACGATATTGTAAAGTCAAGGAGAAGGACAGAAGGTAAGCTTCATGAGGAGTGGAACAAAAGGCAGAGGAAGAGCAGAGGCTCCTGCAGTCATGATGACTTATGTGTGATAAACTAAGAAGTGAGAGCAATTTTGCAACCAATTCCAGGCAAGTAACTGCATGTAACTGGCTGCTCAATCTCCCAACCGTCATAACATTTAGCCGAATGAGTCCATCATGTGATGATGTGACATCACATGTCTGTCTCTACAACCATATAATAGAAGAGTTTGGCATTTGAGCCAGCACAATACTCAGCATTTCCCAAATCAAAGCACCTCTCTCCAGTCCACAGGCCTGAGTAGGTCTCTTAGAGTCATCATCAAGTTGGTCTCCCTTTAAATTAGATAACTTCCTTCTTCTGGCTGTGTGGTGAGGTAGCCTTTCCATGACTCAGAGTAACAAATACAGCTTGGTTCCAGTGACATATTGAGCATGGGACCCACATCTGGGCATACCCATGCCGCTTAGGGTGGTATATAAATCACACAAAAGGTGATGGGAAGCTGCTTGCAATAAGTCTAAACACTTGCAATCACTCGAGTAGCACTTCAACCCATCATCACTTTGCTCACAATACCACCTTAATTTGGATCCAGTCATATGAAAATCAGTATTAACCCTGCTCCTCACGGGAATAGTCCAGCCCGAACTGCCAAGCCTGGTCCTTCCTGAACCAGAACACAAACAACTGGGGACCGCTTTCACCCTAGTTATGTGCTCCAATTTTGACCCAGGGGACCCAATCCCCCAGGGTACTTTTTGGGGGATGGGGGTATGTGCCCCCTCCCTAGGTCACCTTTGGGCCAGGGGACCAATCCCAGGCCTGGCACATTTCTGTGGGGATAGGCGCACATGGCCCTTCTCCCTGGGCCACTTTTGGCCCAGGAACCCCATACCACGGGGCCCAGTGCATTTGAAAAGGGGGCACACAACCTTCCTCTCTGGGCTGATTTTGGGCCTGTGTGTCCCTATCCCCCGGGGCCTGGCTATATTGTAAAGAGGGGACAGGCCATGCACCCAGGCTCATTTGCTTCTCAGGTCCCCATCCCCTGGGGCCAAGCAAAATGTCCAAAGTGGAAGGGGGTCCACACAGCCCCCGTCCCCAGGCTGATGTGGGCCCGGGGACTCCATCCTCCGGCACCTAGCCAACAACGGGTGGGTGCCCACCCTGGACACCCACCACACTATGGATGGGGGCCACATGGTAGCCCCAAGGCCCCGTGGCCCCAGGCAGCTCCCCACCTCCAGAGGGAGATGGCATTGCTCCCTCCCACAAAGGAGCAGTTAAAAATGCTGCTCCCTGTGGTCAGAAGCAACGTTTTCATCTGTTTGATTGCCACCTTCACTGTGGGTAGGAAAACAGATGAAAAGTTCACTCCCAGCTGGTGGGAGTATTTTCAAGCTCCTGGGAGCAGATTTGGTGTTTGCTCCCACTTGGCAGGGGATTGAAAATTGCTCCCGCCAAGTGAGAGCAAACACAGGTGTGTCTGCCCGTGCAGTGATTGCAGAGAATCTGTCATGTATTAGCAGATGGGGTCCCCAAGACCATTAATGGCTCAAGGAGGGGGCCACACAGCCCCCTCCCTTTGCACATATGGCTGGGTCCCGGGGGATGGGGTCCCTAGGGCCAAAGTCATCCCGGAGAGGGGAACTGCATGACCCTGCCTTTTTCTAATATGGTCAGGCCCCAGAAGATGGGACCCTGGGGCAGAAATCAGCCTGGAAGGGGGGGCTGTGTGCCTCACCCCCCCTTTAAAATGTGGCCGTGCCCTGGGAGATGGCAGCCATTGGTGGCACAAAGTTACCTGCAGGGCATGACTTGCAGCCAGGCCCTGTGGCTAAACACCACATGCAGCCAAGTCACTTGGCCAACCCCCATACCTGTTATGGCCCTGGGGACCCAATCACCAGGGCCAAATATATTGGAAAGGGGAGGGGGCCATGTGTCCCCTCTCCCTCATTATGACCTGGGACCCCATCCCAGATGGTCATTTTTTTAATTAAAGGGGAGGGTGCCACAAGGCCCCCCTCTCCGAGCCTTAATAGACCCTTGGGACCTCATCCCTAGGGTGTTGTTTTTAAATGAAGGCCCCCCACCCTGAGCCTGGTTAGGCCATGGTGACCCCATCCCCCAGAGCCACTCCTCTAAATAAAGGGGAGGAGGACTGCTCGGCCCCCTCCCTGACCCCTATTGGCCCCAGGGACTTCATCCCCAGGACCCTCACACTTAATGGTGGGTGCCTTGGTGCCCACCCAGGGCACCCACCGAATAGCCATTGGGGGCTGCCTGGGAAGCCCCAAGACCCCCGTGTGCCCAGTTGGCTCTCTTCAAACAGAGGGAGCAGGCATTGCTCACACCTGGAGGGAGCAGCTACTAATGCTGCTCTCTCCAGGCATGAGCAATATTTTAATCTGTTTCCCTGCATGCTTCAATATGGGCAGGGAAACAGATAAAAAGTATGCTCCCAGCTGGGTGGGGGCATTTTCAAAGCTCCTGCCCTCTGGGAGCAGACTTTGTGTTTGTTCCAGCTTGGCAGGAGTTTTGAAAATGCTCTCGCCATGCGAGAGTAAACACAGGTTTCTCTACCCACACCAGCGCGGTCAGGTAAACCGATATGTCCTGGGTTTGGCTCCCCAGGCATAGCTTGTGAGCCAGCCCATTAATGGCTTTGGGACATGGGCTGGGTAGCCCCCTGTCCCTTAAAGAGGATGGGGTGCCTGGGACCAAAAGCAGCCCGGGGAGGGGGGCCACATGCCCCTTCCCTCTCATAAACATGCCGGGCCCCAGCAAATAGGGGCCTTGGGCTGAAATCAGGCCCCTGAGAAACATGCCAGCGCAATGTCCCCAAAGCCAAAACTGGCCTGGGAGGGGGGCCACATGTGCCCCCAACTTCCAAAAAATTAACCCCTCTTCCGCCACCTAGGTCCTGGCCCACCCCAGCAGGGGGGTTAAAAAAACAAGCGCAGGAGCCTGCACTTGTTTTTATTTAATAAAATGCTGATGCAGATTTGTTGATCCTCCGCAAATTTGCAGCAAACTTTTAAAAAAAAATGCTTTTGACCCCAGGCTGGATCCCTCTGGAACTCTACCACCAGACCTAGGTGGTCAGGATATCCCTACCATGCCCCCTTATTTATTTTTTAGGACTCAGGACTGAGTCCTAAGATGGCTGCCACCACTTCCTGATTGAGGTGGTGGCAGATAATCAGATCTCAGCTTGAGATCTTTTGGGATCTGCGGAGTCTCCGAGTGCCTCGATATACAATGTTCTTGTGCATTAATTGCTCAAAATCTACTGAACAGATTTACACTAAAACACAAAAAGCTCTCTTTCTGGACCAAGCTCTAACTTTATGCCAAAGTTTATGTAAATCCGTTCAGTGGTTTAGACTCTAGCTGTGTCTAATGTTTCTATGGGAAACAGAATGGGAAAAATGCATTTTGGGACACCCCTTTTTTCCCGGGCCCTGCTTGGCGGATCACCCCAAAACTTTCCATGCACATACTGGGCAATTGTATCTCATGTAGCGCAAAAACAGCTGAATGTATTTTCGTGAAATCTGTCAAGGTTACTCATTATGTTGCACAGATGATCCTTTTAATACAGGTAAGTAGGATAAGTATTTTCTTTAAGTTATAATGCATTTTAACTTATTACCTAGTGATATCTGTTGCTATGGCACTTTCGGCAATGACAAGCCATTATGTGATTGACTAATAACTGCCTCTACAAAAGTTAAAGACAGACATGTTGTCTTTTAGGTACACTATGGCTGTTTTATGCCTTTAGATATAGGAAAGTATTAGGTTTGATATTTTTCCTCTACATTTTACCACTTTATTTAAAATGGTAATAGGTCGGGAAAATATTTAGAGAGTTCCTAAGTATTTTAAAATAGTTCTTTAGGAGTACTGTGGTACTTCAAATAAATTCGAAAAAATATTATATGTTAAAAAAATGTAAAACACACTGTACTACACTATAATTTACTAATATTGTGTACTACAATGTATTTTCTATTTTTTAATATATTTAAATCTGCACAACAAACATCTACGGAGTATTGCTGTAATGCATACAAATTCATGCGCTACTTAAACAATTTTTTTTAACTGTACAGTTTTCCCTAAACTGCTGGAAAAATATATAAAAATGTATCAGTACATTTCTCTACCTATTGCAACTTGAATAAAGGGGTAATAGGTAGGCAACAACAATAAAACCTACTACTTACCTAAAATGCAGCGAAACACAGAAAGCAGAACACAGAACGCAGCCAATCTGTGATTAAAAACTACATGACTGCCTTTTACATTTCATACTCCTATTTATCAAAAGAGAGGGGGACGGTGGGAGCTAATTGTTAGGTCCAGTGACCCTTGCTCCCGATTGGTAACTGGTATAGAAAGGGGGGTCACTGTTCCTTAAGAGGAGAGTTCAAAGTGGAGAAAGAAAAAGGAAAAAGATTCCTGTGCTACTCTATGTGTGGGGACAGTGTGTCCTCATCATGATGCCTTCACACACCCCGAAGCATGTCATGCTTCATCATTGGGCTTTTTGCTCCACGTCGGGCCGGCGCTGCAATGCCCTACGGGTCCCCCGAAGGGTCTCTTTTTCGGAGATCTTTTGATGAAACAAGCCGTTAGGTGCGTGCGTGTGAGTGAAAGTGAGGTCTCAACTAGTGTGTTAAAAAATGACTGGAGGGAGAGTGGCTATTATTTATTAAAGTGGTCCCTCTGTCATTAGTAAAGGTGTGTGGTGCTGCTAGTGGGATATTATGTCCCTCAGTAGCTAGATATGAGTCCTTAGTGGGTGTCTCTAGTGGTCGACATGTTTCGCGCTATCTGTGGCCTCTGGAGGAGATCCAAAGCGCTTCTTCAGGACCAGGGTGAGTTTAAATAAAGTATCACTAGCGGCCTAAATTTTTCAGTGCCGCCAGGTTGATGGAAAGGAGTAGCGTCTCTGAAAAGAGAAAGGGGTAGGACAGAATATGGGTATAGCTCTAATGTCAAAAATGTGTATAGTCCAGGTCTGCCATTGGGGGCCTGGTGCATATTACCATTAGCGTGAGACTTATCGCTATAGGTCAGCATGGGAGTATGAATATCTATATTGTGTTATTATTTACAATGTATTAGTGTGGGGTTTTTAGTATCGACAGGAAGAATGGCGCTCAAGCTAATTCGCGCTGTGTCTATGTTATGCTTGGAGTATGTGCGGTGCAAACCAGGTCAGGGGATATGCCCTAAAACCTTGTGCGAGTCTCACCCACTTTTGCTTTTATAATGTCACAACTTATGGTCTAATGTCACTTCGCTTTACCATTCGGGTGAACGTCATGTCACAGCGGCGCCCACTTTTGTCACCTCAATCATATCTCATGTCACTTAGTTGTTAGCTTTAGGCAAAGCATCATGCAAGTATAGCTTTCATAGTGTCACTCATGAAGATTTTGTATATGCGTGTCACCCTGCGAGCATATGTTTATTATGGTACACTACGTTTCAGTTACCTCCCTCCAAGTTTTAACATTACTGTTTCCATTATCTGACATGCACTCCATGTTTCAGGAGTAAGATAATAATTTCTTAAATGTTCTATCAATTTTCTCCCCTTTTTCTCTTTTTGATATCCTCTACCTATCGGATTTTCTCTATCTCACGTACGCTTGTTCTCCCCCTTTTCCCTTCTTTCCTTCAGCCTGGGTTATTTTCTCCTTCCCTTTTCCTTTTTCTTTCAACCTTGGCTTACATTCCTCTTTCCAGTACTACTTCCTACACGTTTTCTACTCTATACATGACGTCCTATGCGGCCTGCCCCTGCTTTTTCCATCTGCGGTCTAGTCTTTCTCCACCGTGCCTTTTTAACCCCGCCTCCGCCCCTCCCCTTCCGGATATCCGCCCGAACCATTGTTTCCGCCCTGAACACCACATCTCCCAGGTGAGCCACGTAGTCTCTTCTACACGAGCCGACTGTTTGTTAGCCCACAATCCCTGGTGTATCTCCTTACACCTTTTTCTCCCCCTTTCTCATACTTCAGTTTCCTGTACTCCGGCGCATCCGCCGTTGTCACCCTGGATTACTGACCTGGAACGCACAGTCTAAGTTCTCCTCCTGTGCTAGGTAGCACCTGGCTAATACACGTCGCCACAGACTTCATCAGCATCACTGTAGGTAAGCCTTCGAATCCTCGGTACTCTAGCTTGTGTTTTTTTCCCCCGCCACCCCCATCCTTGGCACTTTACCTCATTCCCCCTTTCCGTCTTCCCTCAGGTCAGTAGTCCACCTTGGCCCATCCGCCGTCCTGCGATATCCGTCTCCCTTTCCTTTTCACCTGGCAGTGGATCACTTACCTTGGTCCGCACTGCACTTCCTTGCCGTTTTGGAATTTTAACGGCCACTAGGTAAGCGTTCACTTCAGTTTTCCCTTCACGCACCATTTTCCTCTCTCAGCTCACCCCATTTTCCTTACCTGTTTCCCTTTTCCTCTCTATAGAAATCACCTTGTTTGCACCGCTACTCAGGTATTTGCCTTAACCCCCTTTTTTTTCCTCTATCACCTGCTAGTAATATACATTAAACAATCTTCACTAAGGGCAGCCCACTACTTCTTATAGAGCCACATACTAGGCTGTGTTTTTTTCGCATTTCCTGCATGTTTTTCTGTCTTGCTTATCCAGCTCACCATGGAGCTTGCTCGTGATCACCATTTCGTTCACTGTGCGTTTTATCTTACCCATTCGTGTATTAGAGGTCCACCTTTTAACTCTTGGTGACCTATACTCCATTCAGGAGCCCTTGTACACTAAGTTTGTCTTCCGCCTGATTAGCTTGTTGTATACATTGTTTTGCGAGTACAGCCTCCCTTAGAACCTGCTCATTTTCAACACTGGGCACCTTCTCCTGCATGTAATTCCAATACGTTCCGCATAGTGCGTGATTGTTACTTTTACAGGCTGCTCTTTCGATTTTATTACTTTAAACCCCTTGTTGTACCTCATTCACCATGTATTTATATTTTTTTCGCTTCTTGGTCTGCAATTCCATCCACTTTTCTCCCCCACACAGTCACAGCTCGACCTTTTGATCTTGTTGCAATGCTCTTTTATTTTTCATTTCATGTTTAAGTTTTGTAACTAGGTTTCCACTTTTATTTATGACTCTCAGTTTCGGCCTATACATCCTCTGTATGTTTTCTTGCCAGTTTATTTTATGTTTTGTATCCTCCCCAGCCCTGAAAAGTCACGGGTTACTACCCCTTTGTGACGAAACACGTGTCGGCTGGTTGCTTTTGCTTTGGCTGGTTGCTTTTGCTTGGCTGGTTGCTTTTGCTTTGGCTGGTTGCTTTTGCTTTGTTACTATATTAAACACCTATGATTATCATTCTGGTGTAGACCTTCTACATTTCAACAGTATGAGACATTTCTACTAGTATTATACCCTCATTACGTGTGCCCAGGACCGTACCTTATTATTTACAATGATGTAAAAAAATAGAAAGGATATTTAGTAAATGAATACAAAGAAAGAAAGAAAGAACATAATCAACATGTAGAACATCGAGGATGAGTTTGTCGCTCATTGGTCACAAGTATCATGCAGTGCTGTATCCAGTAGTAATTGGTCTATACACGACTTATACCGAGTGAATAATTGGTGAAAAGTTGTCTTGGTAAGGAGTTTGAAAAAAATGTAGTTAAAGGTTAAAAGTAGAAACTATGAATATCACTAGAGGGGCCCCACCATTGATGGCAAACCTAAGGACACTGTTCCTGTTCATAATAAATGAAAAACATAATCCTCACCCATTGTTTCTATAATTATGGCCTCATCATGAGATCAGTGAGGGCCGATGGGAACTGTAAAAGAACAGGGAAGGAAGCATTGTTTACAAATTCCATTCATTGTAAAAATCGCGTTATCAATGTTCACAAACAGAAAAGGAAAATCACACAGTGGTCCTCATTTGTGATTTTTATCCTGCAAACTAAGAAAAAAATAGGAAAATTCTTTGGGTTCTCATATTGTATTGATGTTATAGATCGAGAGATTCATAAATTGTGTATGTGACACTCGGGCACTGCAAGAGAAAGGAAGGAAAAGGAAGAACATACCGGCATAGTGCTAGCGTTATATTTATCTTACTTCTCTCACATTTAACCTGGGAGTGGTTGAGAGTTTAGTTCAGGCCCAGTGTTTCTTTTCTCAAAGGAAAAGATTTAAAGACTAGGAAGTGACAAAGCGCAAGCGTTATCCTTGTAGTACTCATGGTTCTCCCATTCAGCTGTGCTGCTCCACCTGCATGCCTCTCTCTGTCTCTGCCGGTATTCAAGTAGTTTTTGCCGTCCTTTTTATAGTGGGAGTATGCTACTAATTAAGGAGTTAATAGGAGAGTGTATAGTGTTGTGTTTGGGCGCCATCTTGTAGAGGATGGTTTTATTGTAAAATCGTCTTAAGTCCTGGTATATTGTGATCATCGTTGGCCTTGTATGTCACTCATGATTTATGACATTTAAATACCACCTGAGTGGTTTCTAGGAGATTGATCTAGATTTTGGTTGTTATTGACATGATTGTTTTTATACCACGCTAATCCAAAATTGGTCGTTTTTTTGGGGGCCATTTTGAAGTGGTGTTTCTGGTTACTATATTTGTTCATAGTTGGGCATAGAGTTGTCTTTTTCACAGATTCCGCTTCTGGTTACTTTGTATGTCCAAAATTTCGGATATATGTCATGATAAACTGCTGGGGTTTGTTAAAATATTGATATATACCGGTAGGGTGATTATGGTAGTTTTACCATCGGTATGTTTATCGTACTAATTCAATCCAGGGTATTTCATCATTTAGGCCCTTGGTGTTAGTCCGTAAGCGGTGGACCCATCTTTGTTCTTTTTGGAAGACTGTTCTGGTTGACCATGCAGGATTTGATTCTATGATAGTCCAGTTTACTTGATCTGGTGTGTGCCCAGTCTCGATATAGTGTCTGCTCATTTTGGTGGTATTCTTTTTACATCGTATATTACTTCTTAATTCTGTTCCAATCACATACTCCGCATGTACAGCAAATATATTGTAGTATACTGTGGCACAATATAAAACCAAGGGGGAGAATTTTAAAAAAGTCACGCAACGCAGTGCAGCCCCCTGCGAGGCTGCGCTGCGTTGCGCGAGCGGGAGGGAGCAGGAGAGCGCCATGTTTTCAGAGATATGACTCTCTCCTCCCCTTTCCCTTGCGCCGGTGCTGATTTCAGATGCCGTGCCCCATGCACACACCTTAGCACTGCAGCGCTAGGGTGTGTGCATGAGTGTAGCATAGGTTTTGTACAGGAAGGGTACCCTTCCTATACAAAATACTATGCTATGCACGATGCAAAGCTTTTCCCACTTTGCATACGTGCTGCACAGTGCAGCACGCATGGAAAGTCGGAAAAGCACGGAGAAATGTAAGGATTTCTCCTCTTAGCGCCTCCTTTGAAGGGGCGTTAACTTTTGGTGCAAAACCATGTTTACAAATCTGCGTAAACATGGTTTTGCATCAAAAGGCATGGGTGGTTGCATGGGAACGCCCATGTACCACCCATGTAACGCACCCTCGGCGCAAAGTAACGCAAAGCAGTGCTTCACGCTGCTTTGCACTACTTACAGTTTTGCGCTGGAAAGAGAATAGGCAAATACATTTTTTGCTAGTTTGTGTCACTTTTGTTGCGCTAAACCAGCGCAAAAAGTATAAAAATATCCCCCCCAGTCTTTTAAAACTTTGAAGTTTAATGCTACTTACACCATTCACACATAATACCAAAAATTACCATTTACCCATCATAATGTATATTCCTGCCACATTTTTTTTTTAAAGAGTTTTTATATAGCGCAAACTAGACCCGAAGATATCAGGTATCAGAGTGCTTTACATGAGCACCAGTTTCGTTACAGATGGACACATTAATGTTTGTTAGGCACGGGGAGATAAAGTGATTTGCCCAAAATCACAGGATGTTGAGCATCGTTGCCGAGACTCGAACCCGGTTCTTCAGCTTTGAGGTAGGCTGCTCTAGCCCTAAGGCTACATCCTCTACCCTTTACATCTAGATCCATTCACAAACTTTCATGCTACGTCTTTTCAATTACCACACTCCAATCTACGCTATTACACTCTATACCATCCATTCTACATCACTCCACTGTATGCCACTCTACACTAATCCACTAAATGTCACTCCACTCTGTTCCACTCCACTCTATGTCAATCCATGCAGCACTAATCCTCTGTTCCCAATTACACTCTACACCACTTCATTCTATGACACTCCAGTTTACACCACTATATTGTATGCCCCTCCACTCTCTGCTAATCCATTTTACACAACTCCACTCTACGACACTACACTCTATGATTGTGGGAAAGTGCCTCTTTTTACATGGTTAGCCCCCACTTTTTGACTGATGCCTGAAGTGATTTCAAACTGTAAGTGCACTGGGTCCCTGCTGTCCAGATCACAATTGCCAGATCTCTTCCCCAAAACAATGTACCACGATTGACACAACTTCAGCTATCCCTGTAAGTACCTAGTAAATGGTACCCTGGTACCTAGAGTATGGGTACTGAACAGGGTCCTCTGGGGCTGCAGCACTGGTTGTGCCACCCCAGCGCCCCCTCACCAAGGCTATGCACTCTGCCATTGCAGGCTGCATGTCTTCATGCAAGAAAATCTGAAGAGTCGACATGGCACACAACCCTGTGTGCCATGCCAACCATTCACTGCATGAGAAATAGGTAAGTCAGCTCTACTGCAGGCCTTTAGCCCTAAGGCAGGGTGTACTATATCCTATGTGTGGGCATATCAGCATGAGCAGATATGCTCCTACAATGTCCAGTCCATTCTGTGATGTTATAAGTGAACAGAGAAGCCGTAAAGAGTAAATGGACTGGATACTTGTCAACACAAGTTTCCTAGCTCCATGATGGCTTCACAGATTTCTAAGATGTTTGGTGCCAAACATCTTGTCTTAATAAATTCTCACTGATGCCAGTGTTGAATTTATTAATAAATCCACACAGGAGATCATTCCCTCAAACAGAACCAAACACTAGTGGGGTCTTTGGCCGGTTTTCACCAGCCTGCCACGGTCACATATGTTTCTGACCTTATGGGGTGAGAGCCAGCTCTCTCAGAGGACAGAAACAATACCTGCTCTGGGCAGGGGTGTTTCACACCTCCTCCAGGACATGATGGCCTTCCCTGGCAGGAAGCTTCAAAGGCAATGCCGCCTTCGAAATCCAACCCAGGAACATCCAGACAGTAGGGGGAAGCCAAACCCCCTTTCCTGCTTTACTTTTGGCAGGAGCAAAGGTGGGAAAATTAGTTGATGAGGAAGAGCCCCCCCCTTCCTCTGTACCACCCTTAGGGTGGGGCAGGCAAGTTGAACCCCTCTCCTGAAATTCCACCATCTTGAGATGGTGAGAAAACCTCCAATCAGGGCTAGGGTAGTGCCTCTTCCCACAGGAAGTGGTCTATAGAGGGTGTAGACACCGTAAAGGTAAGTAGCCCATTGGTTACTACCTGTTCCGGATCTAGCCACCCAGTGGCCAAACACAGTCTTAACACCATCATGGCTATGAACATAAATGCCTGAGTATGCCGCAAAACGTCTGCATCACCCACCCCTAGCAAAATTAACTGGGGGGTAATTGCTGTCCGTATCCCCAGTTGCGTCTCAAGCATACTACCAATATCTCTTTTGAGGGTATCAAGGCTGGGACAGGAAGCAAACATATGAATAATGTCTACTGCATAGCAGCCGCAGCATGGGCAGTGTGTACCCCCAATTTTGCTATCTTTGTGGGGGTAATATACAGCTTAAACCTGGTTTTAAAGTATTGCATCTGTAAATTGGCTGCTATAAAAGAGGATTGCGCGAGATGCAGGAAATCCTCCAGTCCCTACCTGCAGCTGGTCTTTCCACCTACAGATATGCTTTGCTAGATCATCCACCATATTATCATTCAACAGCCTGAACACAGTACCCAATAAGGGCTTACATTTGAGGAGCAAATCTATCAATTCAACCCTTGCAAAGCCACAGCCCCCTCCTTTTTTTAATAGGCTCAGCGCCTGGCCTCAGGCCTAGCTTTCTCAATCACAGCCTGGCAGAAGAGTAAATTCCTGAAGAAAATCAATATGGCCCTGGGCTTCTCATTTGGATCAGATTGGCCCCTTTTCTTTTTAAGCATGAGAGGAAACCGGTGCACTCTCTGCACCTCCGCCTCCCAGTCGGCCAATTCAGGAAAGGCCCCCTTTAACAAACTCAGCACGAAGGCCCAAATATCCCCCCCTTGGCAATCTCCGCTATGCCCAAGAGTCTCAGATTATTCCGGCGCTGGCGGTTCTCAAAATCTTCAAGTTTCCACATCACATCTGTCATCCGGGCCTCATGTGAAGATACTTGCCACCCCATTGCCTCAGCCCTGGTCTCTAACGCTACTGTCCATTCTTCCAGTAGCTAGATGAGCCCTCTTATTCTACGAGCGAGCCTTACTTTGTATTTGTTTTAGTGTGGAATAAATTAGGCCCATCGAAGGGTGAGGCTCCGTCTCTAGCTCCGTCTCAGGAAACTGCTTTGATTTCTCCTGTGGTGCTCCGTTAGCTGCAGGCCCCTCTTCTTCCTGCATTAAGTTTGTGGCTGAATAATCCCATTTCAGCTGACTGGCCATACTTCAGTCGGACTCGAAGACTCGAATTCGATAGGCCTCATTTTCCCCATACTCTTCTTCCTTTTATGTAGGGCTGCATGCTTTTGAGTAGCCGGTTCAACCAGGGAGCTATCAGGGCTGCCTCCAGAGTAACCCAATTCTGAATCCAAATCTGAATGTATATCACTTGCACTAGATAGATCTGATTTCTCGCCTCCCTCCAAAGTTCACCCATCCTTTGGGTGCAACCTGCCAGAATTGTTCACATGATTAACTACTGGCCTCAAAGTCGGTCTCCCCGGGTTCGGTAAGCTTTCCACCTGCTGAGGTTGATTTAATGGTAAGGCATGGTCAGCCCCCCCGTCCCCAGAACTACTAAAGGGTGGATGCGGAGAATTGCTACTTGCTGCAAGACTGCCCATAGATACCAGAGGAGCTAAATCAGTACTCACAACGTTAGGGGTCGATGAGGAGACATTGCCTGCTCTAGCTTCCTGCTGACTCTCTGCCGCCGTAGAGGCTGCTCTCTTGTTACCAGCTGTAGCCCATCCAGAAAACATCCCCAGGATTACAGCCTGTTTCCCTCTCGCTGTGTCAGCACTAGACAGCTGCTGCTCCTTCAGTTTCACTTTGCCGGCAGCCTCCTTCGCATTTCGCCGCAGAGGGAGTGGCGTATTCCGTCTTCTGTCCTACCTGAGTCTTCCGACTCGAAGGGACTCCTTGCATTCCCATGGTAGCTCCAGCCTCTACTCGATCCTTGACAGCCTTACTTTGCCTTGGAGGCATCCTGCCCTGCTGGGGCCGTCGCCTGCCTCGGCCAAAACCACCGAGCACTTTTAGCACCGTGCAAATCAGAAGAGAGGTGAGTTGTTTGACTCCCGTGGGCCCTCGCAGTATCTACTGGCAACCCAAAATCTTTTAAGCCCTCAGGATAATTTCATCTGTCCAGAAGCTTGTCAGAGTTAGTACGATGGTGTGAAACAGCATCGGGCTAGGGTGAGTGACTCGCGCTGCGTTCACACAGCCGCCATCTTGCTCCCGTCTATACCTAGGAATCCTAACTATAACTACATAGTGGCAACCAGCACTCTGTAAAATATGTGTGTGTGTGTGTGCGTGAGTGTGTACGTGTGTGCGTGTGTGTGTAAAGTATGTGTGTGTGTGTGTATCTGTGTGTCTGTGTGTGTATCTCCACTGGGTAGTTTTATTGTTTTAATTAGGACAACGATTCCATCGGAAATATATTTTTTGGTTTGCTATTAACTTTAGCACCATTTGACAAATTATCCAGAAACTTTACCAACAAACAGTCTCATCCACCTCAGCTTCTTCCTGCTAGCTAACATATTACTAACACACTGGCGACTTGTGCATGACACCATCCTATAAGCATAGTAACTCATACTGCTCTTCGTAGCTACTTTCATTTTTGTTGACACTTTTTCACGGATTGGCAAACTGTCACTTTCCTAGAATGTGTCCCCAGCTGTTATTTCTATTTAGCAAATGCTACCATTATTTCACACTTGTAACACTTGATATTTAAGCAATCCTGTTTTAGTTTTTCGTTACTAATGCCTACACATCTTTACAATTACAGTTTGCAAACATGCCGCACGTTAAATGTTTTCTACAAAAAATGTTGGAAAAAATCCATGTTGTCATCTGCAATTGGCTTAATGTCATGCAAAATCACATCTATTGAAGTAAATCCACCTAACCATATGATGTTGGTGAAATGATGAAATGACACAATTGTTCGGTAAGCTATTCGATGTGTAGGGTGTAGATGATCGGACATTTGGGTTGATCCCTGTCTGCACCTAAGCTCATGGAAGGCTGCTGCTCGTCCCATCAGTAGTTTGATGAAGGACCTTCTTGGTTCAGAGTCAAGGAAATCATTAGCCTAATTTGGTGGGGGTCTGGGATTGGTTGACACCACTTTGCCCTTACACAAATGTTCTCTAACATTAATAGACTCTAGGAACACACAAAGACAGGTTTGGGGAAGTTTGCCTGAAGTCTAGAATGAATAGGTTAATGCGGTAAGCTGTGTTCTATCTGTGTCCTATGTAGCCCTCTGGCTGAGTAGCTTAGTGATGCATTTAGTATTTTACCACCTTACCTTTTTATACTGATCAACAAGATCAGACTGGTCTTTAGACTAATCAGGCAATGCCCAAAGGACTTGTCTTACATGTTATTGTGTGGGACAGCTTTTTGGATGTTTGTTGGCCTGTTTTATAGTCTGCTTGGCCAGTTTTTACTGTTGATTTCCCTGACAATAAAACAAACATTGATTGCAGCAAGATGAAATCCATGCAGTTTTCCATACCTTACACAACACTTATACAGTGCGTCTTTACAATCTCAAATCTTTATGGTGCCGGGGTCTACTTTCTGCCCCAATCCCGCTGATCATTGACCATTAAATGCTGCTACTTTGGATTTTAAATGTGTGTTGACATATTCAGGGGTATACTGAAGTATGTAAAAAGTATATGGTGCATTTAAAACCAACGCACTTCCATTCCAAACAGTTAATTGAGGGGCACCTTGGTGGAGCCATGGCCAGGTAGGAGGGCACAAACAACGAGACGTAGATCTTATTATGAGCAGCACAGAAGAAAGGGGGGTGTCCTCTTTGTTAGATTTTAAATCGCAGACTTGTTTCAATAACAACTGTGCAAACTGCTGTCAAATTAAGCTGGTGTCAAACGGAAGGACGAGAAGCAGCCTGACATTTGCTTTTTACTGTGGATGAATAATTTTTGTCTTGTACAGCAGTTAGCAGATGAAGCAGGAAGTAGCTATATAAGAGATGGATATTGAGTCCCCAGCTACTGGTTCAGGGTCATGCACAACAAAGGCATTTGCTGACTGAATGAAGGAAGTGCAGTCATTACATCATTTCCGATGCAAGTGTCTTAACTTGCAGGAAGAGAAGGGCGTTGGCATTAGCCAAGCATTTAAATGACTGGCTGATGGCAAAGCACGCCCTGAAACATTACTAACTGCCAAAAAACCTATGATTGGCACAGAACTAAGGCGACTAATATTCTACTGAATGGACTGAAGAATTAATTGCCTTTTTGTTTTTCGGCTGCTTATCTCAGGAGTACTGGCAATAAAGTGTTTTGCCGTTGACAGAATTCCAAACACTCAAAACATGTTTCAGCACAGAAGGAAATTAAAACTAATTGCAACAGTCTAATCTAGATCAGACTATATCCCCGTTTACAGCACACCAAATTTATAGAAAGCATATGTTGTACCTTGGTTTTTACTTACCAGAGGCGCACAAAAATCGTCTCTGATTTAAAGATGCAGGAACAAATAAATGTTTTTAGTTTTGGGAAAACTGTAATACTGTCTCAAAAAACCTTATTTATGAGGACCTTAAGCTGTAGCGTCACTTTTTGTGACTCTGCGGTGGCGTAAAAAATGTACCACACTGTGCCATATTTACAAAGTGACGCATCTAGGCAGATGCGTCACTTTAGAAACCCCTGCGCTACATTATACCTGCGACAGGTATAATATATGCAAGGTGGGAGTTCAGGCGCAGAAAAGGCTTGTAAAGTGTTGAAGTGAAATCTATGAGATTTTTCTGCACCACTTCCACGGCCTCACTGCATCAAATCCTTACGCCTGCTTGACGCAGGCCTTTTCACATGGGGCTTGCCCCATGTGAAATGACACATTGCTGGAGTTGTGTCTGTTTCCAGACACACTCCAGCAATGCGCCATTTTTGCGCCGACAGACATCGCCAGGATTCCTGACGTATCTTGCAATCCTTGCGACATGGAGTACCATACAGTAAATATGGTGCATCCATGGTGTCACAAGGAGGCGCACTGAAAAGTGTTGCAGCGCTGTTTTACCACACCGATGCAACACTTTTCATAAATGAGGCCCATTAAGACCAAACATCCGATAAAACATTGACAAGAACCGATATTAACCTGCACTTATTCAAATGTTATGCAACGCAAATGCATGTTTCGTAAATTAAAGCCAGACCCACTTGTAACCTGATACAAGGAATTAAGGCACGGTAATGAAAATTAACACTTCATTATGCTTTGAGAATACCTCAACCTCTCACTCTTTCCGTATCTGGGGGCACATTTACAAGCCCCTTGCGCCACTTTTGCGTTGTTTTTCCCATGTTAAAAATGACGCAAAAGTGGTGCAAGGGGCTTGTAAATCTGCCCCCTGGCATTTATTTTTTGAATTTCACGTCGATGTTGTTCAAAGTCATTTACCTCATTCTCTTGTAGCAAATTCAGAGGCACCATCGCCAACGCTGTTTGTCACACAACTTGCATTTCAATGTTATCTCGCAGGCTGAAAATTGAAGAGTAAAGGGAAATACTTTTCCTGTATTTTAACAAAAAAGCTCACATACCTGTTTCTAAGAGTTACATTTGAATTAATGTTTTCCGGAATAACTAAAGCCTGCCAATAGGTTTTCACATGTATTGTAAGTAAGTAAGTCCGTTTTTATATAGCGCAGCTACTCACCCTTACGGGTCTCAAGGCGCTGGGGGCCGTAGTGGAAATTAAGTGAGCTATTGCCCAGAGTCACACGGTGCTGAGCTGAGCTGCCGCCGGAGCCGGGGATCGAACTGTGAACCCTGTGCTCCAAAGTCAGCTGCCCTGGCCGCTGCACCACACCTCTCCACATTGTCACCCCTAGAGATACTAATGCAATCTTTCTATGTATCAATAAATTCTGGAAGAAATACAGTGCTTGTCTAGTGAGAGTTAAGAACTCAAGGAAATGTAATAAATTAATGTATTTCATAAATTTGTCAGCACAGGAATTCACTGATGGTTGAAACTCTCTCTCTTCCACATTGTGACCCCAGGAGAGCCTGAAGAAGATTGGATTCGTGTTTGTTTTCTTTCATGAAATTCCAAAAAGTGTGGCAATTTTCTGCTTCTCTCTTTCAGAAACAGATCTGGTGAAAAGATGGAACGTGATATGCATTTTCCTGGATCTCTAGGAGAGGGAGTAACGTGCTGCGATGCATGCACAGGCTTCATATGGTTTTCATTCCGCAAGTGCTAAAATTGAAGAATTTCAGGCCCATACTTACGAGAGAAAAATATTTCAGACAAAAGTGGTTCACAAAGAAAAAATTTACATTTGGGGATTAATTACAGAATATTCATTTACAAGAACTGACGCTTCAATGCGTTGCAATTCGATATGTAATTTGTAAATGCCATGGCTGTGCCGTATTTACAGTATGGCACACCATGGTGTAAGGAACAGGCTGCGAGAAACAAATGCGATGCTGCTGCGGGCATGATGTCCCAGCGGAAACTGACGCATCGGAAGCAAAGCTGATGTAAGGCTGGTTAGCAGCACATAAAGCGATGCTAACCACCCTAGTGTCACTTTTCAGTGCGTCAAGCATCAAAAAACATTGAACAAATGATGCTTTGGAGAAAAAGAAATTAACTTCACAGATTGCAGCCGTGGAGTGCAGAGAAGAGAGAAGGAGTCAGGACAACAGCCCCAAAAATGCCAGCATCAGCTGGGATGTCCAGGCAGACCCCCAGAGGAAGAGGAAGTGCAACTTCAGTGAGAAGGAGAATGATATCTTGATCGCTGAGGTGGCAGAACACCAACATCAGCTCTTTGTAACCTCAGAATTGCCATTAGGAAAGAAAAGCAATTTGACAGTCCATAGTGGCCAAGATCAACAGTGTGGGACAAGCCAAGAGGACAGTGACTGACTGTAAAAGCGATGGCATGACTATAAGCACAGGATGATGGAGAAACTGTCCAACAACCTGAAGGCAGATATGCAGACCGGAGGAGGAAGCCAGGCACCACAGGAGAAGTTGGATGCCATGGAGGAGCGGATGTCAGCTGTCATCCCAGAGGAGTTGGTGGCATTATTCCAAGTGTAACATTGCTCAGGTTCTTCCCACTATTGATAGACAATTCCAGTGGCTTAGCATGTCTTAACGCATGTGAATTGCAGGTTTGCATTGCAGATGTGGCCTGATTAACTTTGCAAGTATGAGGTCCACCCCTCCTACTTAAATTGTGTCTCAGGTAGCACACACGGATATGTGTCCAATGTGAGTACTTCCAGTGACGCTCTAAGGATGTAGGGGGTAACTTTAGCATGTAAGTAATCGAGTTTAGTTAGGCCGATACTGTTTTCTTCGGTGCCTCGATACAACAGATAGAATTTACTTTCAGCTGCATCGCTGATCCTTATCGGAGGCACGCTTACGAGGGTGACAGTGCAGTCATATTAAAGTTTAGCACGCACTTGGTAAATCACCACGCCCTTTGAGGTGCATACTTTGTACTATAATAATATATATATTCTTAGTCTATGGACCCACACCTAACCGCTACATTGATAGCTGATGTCGTTTCATCTCCATACTTGACAGGTCTCAGGAGGTCATGTGTGGACACGAGCGAGTGTGCCATTGTTTATTTAATTATATACCTCGTTGACATGCTAGTTGTTTCTTCTTCTTCTTCCCTCTCCATGCTGGTTATCAGTACATGAGGAACCCCTCATGTGTACAACCTACCGGGTACTGTGATGCCTGGTCAGTTCATTATTGCGGGTAAGACCCTCTTTTCTGCTCGTTCTGTTACCTCCACGTGTGTCACATTGGGTGTAATTTGATGCTTGTTCACCTGATGTTTGTACCGTTTGACACCGTGACATGTAATGGTTTCACAGCGTTTTAATGATTCATGCTCATTTTAATGTACCGAGAGACAGTTTAACACAGACTATTTGTTGAGAAGTCAGTCATTATCACATTACATTGATTCTTGTGATGTATTCTCTCTTCTTAGGAAGTTCCTGCACTACCAGGTACTCAACCTTTTAGTCGTATGGTTGTTGTGAGTATGTTGCCACAACTTCAATTGATTTTTTAGTTGTAGATAGTTATTCTCCTGGTCCTGACGAATCGCCTGTTGAATACTCATTTTTGGCGAGAAACATGTTGACCGATCGCTCATAAGAGCGTCATTAACTGAGATATAATCTCAGCTTCACGCATTAGTTTTTGTTTTTATCTAGGGTAGGAGACCCCCTGATTAAAGTTGTTTTCATAGGTACCCCTACTCTATTTTACATTCACTATCACCATTCACACACATCTACACATATGAGGCCCCCCACCCGCACTTCACCTGACGGCATTTGGAAAAAGATCTCCGATAAAGTGCCCCTATTATAGGGAGCCCGTCGGGTATTGCACCGCCGACCCGACGACGAGCCGTCCAATGATGAAGCATGACACCCGACAGGGTGTGTGAGGGCATTCTAATCCAACATAATGGATTCCTTACTTTGATTCTACTAGATCAGTCGGTTAAGAATCCCCTGTGTATTGTCTCTCGTTCCATAGGAACAGTATAACCTCTTTGTTGCAAACATTATACTTGGGCCTTTGTACTGGACCTGTTCAAAAAGCCCATAGTCCCTCCTTTGTTGACTGGTTTCTGCACGGATAACCCCCGTGGGACTTTTCTTAGGTGGGTAAACCTTGCGCTGTCCCCCTACCACAATCACATCCACATCTTTAACGGCTATAGTTTAGCCAAGTATCCCTTTTGAGCATTCCCCTTTTTCCATCTTTTTCTCCAGCACACCTGTCCCTTTCATTATGGAAGGACAAGGGTTGAGCTATGGAGAAGAAATAGCAGCAGAGATATTGAGGGCACCCTCCATCCTGGGAGTAGAAGGAGGTGCAGCTTCAGGGAGCCAGTCGGATGACTGGCTGTCCCTGACGTCCATGAAAAGAGAATGGGTCAGGATCACCCTACATGGGGCACTCATGACGGAATATCTGAGGGCCAATGTAGCACCCTATGGTTTACTTATCAAGAATTTTCCACGCATCTTCCTTGAGGATGACACATTCAAAATAGAATGGTCACAAGTTTCATGGAAGTGCACACGAGATTTATTGATACTGATAATTAACACAGCTAAAAGACTGGCTGATGAACTTTTATCAAGAATTCAGGTAGCAGAAAGCACTTTGAAAAGTGCCAGCTCGCAGACCAGTTTCAAGACGAAACTTACAGAACTTAACAATGAGATCATGGAACATAAGGAATACCTCATGAAACAGAAAGTAGTCAAACTACAGAAAGACATCCGTAGATTTGACAAAGAAAAAGTCTATCCCTATTTGAAACAGGATTTTGTTCCCTCTGACTCAGACGTCAGTTCTAATTCCTCTAGGTGGGGCTCGTCCAGTAACAGTGACTCGAGCACAGAGAACGGCAACTATAACTACCCAAGGAGAAGGGGCCGCCAGGGTTTTCAGGGATATCCTATACCCCATTATCAGGGCCCACCGTATTGGCAATACCCCATGTTCCCTCAGGGCCCACAACCTTTTGGCATACCTGGCCCACAATCCTTTGTCCCTGGAGGCCTGAGCCAACCTTTTTTAGGCAGAGGTTGGGGCAGAGGGCTCGGGCGAAGAAGAAACAATCAGCAAGACAAGAGGGTACACTGGGAGGAACCACAAGAACGAGTAGTGGAAACCCGGAGTGTTACCAAGAAGAAAACCTGATTGTTAATCTGTCTCCCAAATCTTTGACGGAGATTGAACACAGGGTCCTACAAAAGGGACTAGGTTTTGTCCCTACCCCTAGGGTAGACAAATTTAAAGAACAGTGCGAACTTCAGCGTTTTTTCCGCAAAGTTCGCCTTAGAGCCTTCTTTCATGGTACCCCCCACAGGAAATCTGCGACTCTGGCCTACATAATCCTGCAACTTTTACTCCCCATACTGGTATGGTACCTAATGAGGTTATTACCTTTGAACAGGCTGTCCTGAAGGACCTTCAAAGGGAGTCTAACTCGAGACGTAACTGTAACATCACCGACGAAGAGTTGGTTGCGATTTCTGCCCTGTCCAATGACATCAATATCACTATCAAACCAGCCGACAAAGGCGGGGCTATTGTCATCATGGCAACCACTGACTATGACATCGAATGTCTCAGACAACTGAGTGATCGGCGGTATTACACCCCCATCACCACCAATCCAGTGATACGCCTCAATACAACCATATCCGCACTGATCTTTGAGGCAGAGACCCAGGGCTGGATAAGTAGGAAGGAGGCTGACTTCCTCATGAAGAAAGAACCTAGGATCCCCTATTTCTATATTTTACCTAAAATACACAAGGGAGTCACACCAGTACCTGGACGCCCTATTGTTTCCGGAATAGATTCCATACTTCAACCTCTATCACAATTTTGTGATCATTTTCTACAACCGTTAGTGAGACAAATACCATCCTACATATGGACACTACTGACGTACTACGCCTGATTTCTGAGTTTCAACACACAGGCGATATTGATCTCCTCATCTCCCTAGATGTAGAGGCACTCTACACCAACATCCCACAGAGAGCGACCCTAGATGTGATTGAGGAGGCATTGAATTTGACACCTTGGGACTCTAGCACACCATCTAGTTTTGTCCTTGAATGTGCGTCGTTGGCATTGACTGAAAACTTTTTTGAATTTAAAGGGCAACTTTACCATCAAAAGCAAGGTACTTCCATGGGGAGTACCTTTGCTCCCAGTTTAGCATGTCTTTACATGGCATCCTTTGAGGGTACACTGATCCTCCATGATTCAAATCCATACCGATCCAATATCTGCCTATGGAAGAGGTTCATAGATGACATTTTGGTCTTCTGGAAAGGTGATTTGACATCTTGTGAACAGTTCTGTGTATGGATCAACACATTGAATCCATATCTGAGATTCACCAGTACCATCTCACAGGAACAGATACCATTCTTGGATCTCACGATCAAACTCACACAGGGCAGCTTATCTACTACTATGTACAGAAAAGCAACTGACCGCAATAGCCTGCTGCTGTATAGTAGTCACCATCCCTTGTCCTTGAAAGAAAACCTCCCCTTTGGACAATTTTTAAGGGTAAGACGTAATTGCAGTGAAATTACTGACTACAAAAAGAATCAGAAATACTGGCCAACAAATTGGTGGCACGAGATTATCCCCCAAGAAGTATTGCCCTGAGTAGAAAAAGAGCCAGAAACAACAACAGGGAAGCACTCTTAGAACAGAGAACTAAGATCCCTAGTGATACCATCACGTGTGTGACCACCTTCACACCCGGGTCGAACAGACTAAGCAAAGTAATCAAGAAACATTGGGGTATACTTAACACTGGTGATATGACATTGGATTTACCGCGCTTTGCTTTTAAGCGCTCACGTAATTTGAGAGACATGCTAATCAACACCAGACCCAAGACAGTTGCAGTAACTGTCCAAAGAACCCTATGGGATTTACCTCCGGTTAAGGGCCACTATCCCTGTGGGTCTTGTACAGCATGTGCTTTCACCACCATATGCAAATCTATCACTTTTTCAAATGGCTTTACGTGGGAATTACGGTCCCATACTAATTGCAACACATCAAATTGCATATACCTGCTGACCTGTCCCTGTAATTTGCAATACATAGGGATGACTACTCGCACCATCAAAACCCGTGTTGCTGAACACCGGAGCAACATTCGATGTCACAAATCCAACACGAAAATGTGTGCCCACTTTCTAGAGAAACACCACTCACCTGATGCACTTAAATGGCTGGTGTTAGAAACATTCACGAGGATTAATAAGCATGCCCTCTTTTTGAAAGAACAGAGATGGATACATCGCTTGTCCTTACACACTCAGGGTTTGAACGATGCCATACCTTGGAACACATTGAGGATATGATTTTTCAAATACCCTCCTGCTCTTTAAAAGGGTTTTTCAATATTCATTTTAATATAGACTTTATTTTTATACAGACTCTAGTATTTTTCATAGAATACATGAGATTCATGTTTGTTTCGTATTTGAGACTTAGGTCTTGGCTCATATATATATTTTTTGGTCTGACGATCTGACTTCTGCTCACATACTGTGGTCCCTTGATCCAATACCAGCTTACATACGGTAGTCATATTATACCAATGCTGTAGCTTGACTAGCTGATGATCTATATCATCAACCGCAACACAGTGCTGCTTATTCCATGGTTTTACTTGTGCACCTTTTCCATCTAACAGGATGTGTTATCCCCGCACTATATCTCATGACATACCTCCTAAACGTGCACTTTGAATTGTCCTTGACACCATTCCAAGATGTCTGCCGTAGTCATCCCCTTCTTTCCCTGTATTATCATGCTCGGAGTAGGCGACTTATTTTTAAACGCTTGCTATACTTGTTTCATTTATCTTCCTCCTCCCTTAATCAAGTACTTTGTCCATATATTTACGACAGATCCACATCCTCTAGTGTTGTCTCTGTACAGTCTTACATCTATTGATACTGTTCCAAGATGTCTGCCATAGCCATCTAAATCTCTATCACGTATTACCTCTTTCCAAGATGGCCACCATTGAGGTTAGCGTTCGATGCACTCATGTCTGCTACACTCACTTCCTGCCTCCCGGAAACGAGGGAAAGACTTAAATACACAAGAGACCTACACCACTCTACCACCCGGACCCGGTAGGAGTGGGTAGGTCTGCAGCCCCCGTGCGAACAGCACCAATGTGAGTACTTCCAGTGACGCTCTAAGGATGTAGGGGGTAACTTTAGCATGCAAGTAATCGAGTTTAGTTAGGCCGATACTGTTTTCTTCGGTGCCTCGATACAACAGATAGAATTTACTTTCAGCTGCATCGCTGATCCTTATCGGAGGCACGCTTACGAGGGTGACAGTGCAGTCATATTAAAGTTTAGCACGCACTTGGTAAATCACCACGCCCTTTGAGGTGCATACTATGTACTATAATAATATATATATTCTTAGTCTATGGACCCACACCTAACCGCTACATTGATAGCTGATGTCGTTTCATCTCCATACTTGACAGGTCTCAGGAGGTCATGTGTGGACACGAGCGAGTGTGCCATTGTTTATTTAATTATATACCTCGTTGACATGCTAATTGTTTCTTCTTCTTCTTCCCTCTCCATGCTGGTTATCAGTACATGAGGAACCCCTCATGTGTACAACCTACCGGGTACTGTGATGCCTGGTCAGTTCATTTTTGCGGGTAAGACCCTCTTTTCTGCTCGTTCTGTTACCTCCACGTGTGTCACATTGGGTGTAATTTGATGCTTGTTCACCTGATGTTTGTACCGTTTGACACCGTGACATGTAATGGTTTCACAGCGTTTTAATGATTCATGCTCATTTTAATGTACCGAGAGACAGTTTAACACAGACTATTTGTTGAGAAGTCAGTCATTATCACATTACATTGATTCTTGTGATGTATTCTCTCTTCTTAGGAAGTTCCTGCACTACCAGGTACTCGACCTTTTAGTCGTATGGTTGTTGTGAGTATGTTGCCACAACTTCAATTGATTTTTAGTTGTAGATAGTTATTCTCCTGGTCCTGACGAATCGCCTGTTGAATACTCATTTTTGGCGAGAAACATGTTGACCGATCACTCATAAGAGCGTCATTAACTGAGATATAATCTCAGCTTCACGCCTTAGTTTTTGTTTTTATCTAGGGTAGGAGACCCCCTGATTAAAGTTGTTTTCATAGGTACCCCTACTCTATTTTACATTCACTATCACCATTCACACACATCTACACATATGAGGCCCCCCACCCGTACTTCACCTGACGGCGTTTGGAAAAAGATCTCTGATAAAGTGCCCCTACTATAGGGAGCCCGTCAGGTATTGCACCGCCGACCCGACGAGGAGCCGCCCAATGATGAAGCATGACACCCGACAGGGTGTGTGAGGGCATTCTAATCCAACATAATGGATTCCTTACTTTGATTCTACTAGATCAGTCGGTTAAGAATCCCCTGTGTATTGTCTCTCGTTCCATAGGAACAGTATAACCTCTTTGTTGCTAACAAATCTCCTATAGTACCCAGTCAGGCCTAAGAAGGCTCTCACCTGAGTCTGGGTAGTTGGAGCAATCCAGTCCATGATGGTCTGGATTTTGCTCTGCAGTGGTTGAACCTGGCCTCCACCTACAAGGTGGCCCAGGTACACAACCTGACTCTGCCCTATCTGGCACTTGGTGGCCTTGATAGTGAGGCCTGCCTTCTGCAGGGCCTCCAAAACATTTCTGAGGTGCCAGGTGATCCTCCCAGGTGGAGCTAAAGACAGCAATATCATCTAGATATGCTGCACTATAGGCTTCCAGGCCTGTAAGGACTGTGTTCACCAACCTCTGAAAAGTGGCAGGTGCATTTTTCAAACCAAAGGGCATCACCACAAATTGGTAAAGCCCACCAGGGGTAGAAAATGCTGTTTTTGGCTTTGCATCCTCAGCTAATCTGATCTGCCAGTAGCCAGCTGTTAGGTCAAATGTGCTTAGATACTTGGCTGAGGCCAAAGTGTCTATTAGCTCATCTTCCCTGGGTATTGGATGGGCATCAGTCCTAGTGACTGCATTGAGGCCCCTGTAGTCCACACAAAACCTCATCTCTCTTTTCCCACCACTGGTGTGAGGTTTTGGCACAAGGACCACTGGACTAGCCCAAGGGCTATCTGAGGGTTCAATAACTCCCAAATCCAACATTTTCTGGACTTCTGTCCTGATACAGTCCCTGACATGGTCAGGTTGCCTATACATCTTATTTTTAATAGGCAGACTGTCCCCAGTGTCCACTTCATGAGTGCACCAGGTGGTCTGACTTGGAGTCAGAGAGAATATATGTCTGAACTGATTGAGCACCTGTCTACAATCAGTTTGCTGCTGGGCAGTGAGGCTGCCTGCCAAGGCTACACCATCTACTGACCCATCATCAGGGTTCTGTGAGAGCAGGTCAGGAGTGGGTCACTCTCTTCCTCCTGTCCCTCATCAGTAGCCATGAGCAAGCCCATGTCTGCCCTGTCCACATATGGTTTCAACCTGTTGACATGGAGAACCCTGTGGGGACTCCTGGGTGTTCCTAGGTCTATCAAATAGGTAACCTCACCCTTCTGTTCAACAATGGTATGGGGTCCACTCCACTTGTATTGGAGAGCTGCTGGGGCCACCGGCTCCAACACCCACACCTTCTGCCATGGCTGGTAAACAGTCAGTACAGCCTTTTGGTCATGCCAGGCTTTTTGGAGTTCCTGGCTAGCCTCAAGGTTTTTAGTTGCCTTTTTCATGTACTCAGCCATCCTGGAGCGGAGACCAAGTACGTAGTCCACTATATCCTGCTTTGGGGGCTTGAGAGGTAACTCCAATCCTTCCCTCACCAGGCACAATGGACCCCAGACAGGGAGACCAAACAAAAGTTCAAAAGGGCTGTAGCCAACCCCCTTTTGAGGCACCTCCCTGTATGCAAATAAAAGGCAGGGCAAGAGTATGTCCCATCTTCGCCTAAGCTTCTCTGGGAGCCCTTTAATCATGCCCTTCAAGGTTTTGTTGAATCTCTCAACTAAACCATTGCATTGTGGGTGATAGGGTGTGGTGAACTTGTAAGTCACTCCACACTCCTTCCACATTGCCTTCAAGTATCCAGACAAAAAGTTTGCATCTCTGTCAGATACTACCTCCTTAGGAAAGCCCACTCTTGAGAAAATTCCCAGGAGGGCCCTTGCCACCACAGGAGCTGTAGTGGTCCTAAGGGGAATGGCCTCTGGGTACCTGGTTGCATGGTCCACCACCACCAGGATAAATCTGTGCCCAGATGCTGTTTGGGGATCCATAGGTCCAACTATGTCAATCCCCACCCTCTCAAAGGGCACCCCCACCACGGGTAGTGGTATCAGGGGGGCCATTGTGGTGCCACCTGCCTTCCCACTGGCTTGACAGGTTACAAAGGAGCGACAAAACTCCTTGGTGTCTTCAGACATGTGGGGCCAGTGAAAGTGAGGGACAATCCTGTCCCAAGTCTTGTTCTGGCCCAGGTGACCTGCTAAGGTAATGTCATGGGCTAGTGTCAATAGGAAGCTCCTGAACTTCAAAGGTATAACCAACCTCCTGGCTGCACCAGGCTTGGGGTCTCTACTCTCTGAGTACAGGAGTCTATCATCCCAATAGATCTTATGGGTTCCACTAGCATTCCCAGCAGCCTCAGCAGCAGCTTGCTGTCTGAGGGGTTCAAGAGAGGGGCAGCTCAGCTGCTCCTGGCTCAGATCTGCCCTGGAAGGGCCCCCTGTCCCCAAGAAGTCAACCTGATCAGGTTCAAGCTCCTCTGGGACAGTTCCTTCTTCAGGCCTGAGATCATCTCCCTCAAGAGACTGATCTTCCTCCTGAGCCAAGGGGAAGGCACTGCCTTAACCCTACTACTCCGCCTCTTGGGAGGCACCCGGTCCATTATTCCAGAATCCAGGGCCTGTTCAGCTTTTGACATTTTTGCCTGTGACCTAGTCACAGCAAAGACATGTGCAGGGATCCCTAGCATTTCTGCATGTTTCCTGAGCTCCACCTCTGCCCAAGCTGAGGTTTCAAGATCATTGCCAAGCAAGCATTCAACTGGTAGGTCTGCACTCACCACAACCTTCTTAAGGCCAGTTACCCCTCCCCAGGAGAAGTTAACAACTGCCAGAGAATGGTCTGTTCTGACATTGCTAGCATTGGTCACTTGGTACATTTCACCAAGTATAATCTGCCCAGGATCCACAAGATCTTGTGTCACCATGGTGACACCTGCTCCTGCGTCCCTGAATGCCAAAGCCTCTCTTCCATTAATCAAAGGCTGCTGTCTGTATTTGCCCAAATTACTAGGACTCACAAAGGGGGACATATCCATGCCCCCATCACAGACTAGGACAGCCTGAGTTGGCACTCTGACCAGGTCAGAGCCCATCTCAGTACCCAGGGTTAACCCTACTAAACCCTTATTCTGAGTATTTCTACCACCATTTGTAGCTGGACTAGGGGGAACAGTTGCCTTAGGGGCAATGGTGGAAGGAGTGGAGTCTTTGGACTTGGTGCAGTCACTTGTCCAGTGAGTCTTTTGCTTACAGACTTTGCACCATGGTTTCCTTTGGCCTTTTCCTTTGTTGGAATGGGGTTCCCCACCAGATGCAGATTTTTGGGGGCCTTGTGAAGACTTCTGGTCCTTACCCTTCTCCCCACCCTTATCAGAGTTTTTGGAATCTGTCTTCTTCTGGTCACCACCTTGGTTCTGTACCTTCTGCCTCACCCTGGTTCTGACCCATTTGTCTGCCTTCTTTCCCAATTCTTGGGGAGAGGTCAGATCAGAGTCCACCAGGTACTGATGCAATAGCTGATTTTGACAGTTATTAAGAAACTGCTCCCTCATGATAAGATTGTACAATCCCTTGAAGTCACATACCTTACTGCCTAGTAACCAACCTTCCAGAGCCTTAGCAGAACAATCAACAAAGTCCACCCAGTCCTGTGTCTGTGCCTTTTGGGTCTCTCTGAACTTTAACCTGTATTGTTCAGTGGTTAGGCCAAACCCATCTATCAGTGCACTCTTCAGGACTTGGTAATCATCAGCATCCTCTTCTCTTACAGTGAGGAGCTTGTCTCTACCTTTGTCTGCAAAGGAGAGCCATAAGATTGCTGCCCACTGCTCCTGGGGGACCATTTGTACTTTACAGGCCCTTTCCAGTGCAGTTATCCATTTGTGGATGTCATCCCCACTCTGGTAGGGAGGGACAATCTTATTCAGGTTTCTATGGTCATGAGACCTTTCCCTATCTCTGGGGAAATTGCTGCCACCATGGGACTCTAGTCCCAACTTTTTTCTTTGTCTAAAAAGATCAAGGGACTTCCTGTCTATAGCCAACTGCTGTTTTCTGATCTCAACCTGGGCTTGTTCATACTGAAGCAGTCTCTTTTTCCTTTCATGAGAGGATTCCCTCCTATGAGAGGAAACAGAGGTCCCTACTGAGGTGCTAGAGTGGTTAGATTCCCCTGAGGAAGATCTTGCCCTTCTAGGCACACTCACAACTCTTCCTGGTGGGACAAAGGGGAGGTCAGTCTGATCCTCCTCTTCCTCTGCAGGAGTAGCTGGATTGTCCAGGTCAAGGTCATTGTCACCTTCCTGGCCAGTTTCAGAGGGCAGGTCCTGGGCTGGTCCCTCCCTGGCCCCTTCCTCATCTTCTGCCCCACCCTCTCTGCTTACCCCTTCATACCCTAAGGGTCTTCTGAGATCATCTAACAGGAGTACCTCTATGAGGCGTTGGGTGTTGGCACTTTTGCCTGTCTTCAACTTCCTAGCAGTGCTTATTGCTCTCAATTCCAAGAATGGGAGATTATCATACTTGGAGGGAAGAAGCCCATTGGCTTCTGGCATTGACCCACTGGTTCCTGGCCCTGAAGACATTACTAGTTGGTGTGGTGTATTGCACTTCCTACTCTAGTGTGGCCTACTAAACTCTCTTGAGTTGTAGAAAGGGTGTGCTAGCCCTTAACACACAACTCTAAGTTCAGTAGAACTTACTGTATCCTCAGCTTGAACTATATGTACCTAAGGTACCTTTACTGGTTTTCAGTTGATCAATTCAATTGAGATTATCTGGTAAAACAATAGCAAACTGGAATCCCACACGCTGCACACCAATGTGAGAAGTTGGCCTGGTATATGCTGTCCACTAATTATAGTGGGCACCTTGCACCAGTCCAAACAACCCCTTATTGGAGATAGGTTAAAGACAACCTTTATTGAAAGCTATCCTAGTGGTAGCTATGGAGAGCAGCCTTCAGGCTAAGTCTTGAAGGAATGTAAAGCAGCTTGTTTTACCAGTCTATAATCTCTTGAGTGGCCAAATGAAAAGAGGACCACACCAGGTATATATATAAAATATTTGTATTTAGTCTTAAACACACCCCTCTAGTCTCTTTATGAGGCTAGAGTTCGAAGTACATATGTTACAAGTCAGTTATCAACAGTAATAGTACAAATACACGTTTGAGCCCTAGGGGCATACCAAACCATATACCAATAAAGTGGTATAAGAACCACGACTGAGCTAGACACAAGGCCTAGAGCCTGTAGAAGTGCTTGGACCACAAGGAACTACCCAAGGTAGTGACACAGGGGACCCACGGGGGACGCGTGCAGTGTGGGAACACAGCCGTGAATCACCGTTAACTTCTATGGGGAATGTCGCGATTGGAGTTTTAAAGAAAAAGGACACTTAAAAGAGGACTTGAAGCAAACCCCTTTAGAACTAGGCTGTTCTAGAGTCAATGCCCATGGGAGCACCGGAGTACTCGAATTACCTCACCCAGGGGAGCCGGGTGCATAGGTGTCTTTCGGGGTCGGGTTTCGTCGTCGTTTTCAATGGCGATCTGCTGCAAAGTGCTGCTGGCGGCCAAGTCGAAAGTGTTCGGGTGGATCCAAGGTTGGATCGCAGATCTGAAGAACCTGAAAGCAGAGGGGACAGAGTCTGGGTCTCTAGCCAGTGACCAGGAAGGCGATGAGCAGATGCCCACCGATGTCGGGTGCTTCAGGTAGGTTGATGGTCATCTTGACTCTTCAGCCACGAGGTTTAGGAGGCGTCGACGATGGCCAGGAGCTGGATTCGAGCTGTCCCACGACGTCTGTCGATTGCTGCGGTGTCGGTGACCAGAGTGGACCCAACCAGCCTTGGCAACGGCAAGTCACGTGGAAATCAAGAAAGGATGTTGATGCAGACCAGCAAGGTCTGGGGGACTCACCCAGCGAGGGTAAGTCAGGACACATCTGGAGCAACCAGGAAAGCCCAAGCAGAAGAAGCGTTGCCTTCGGGAGGGCCCACTAGCCAACGGACTAGCGACCGTGAAGGAGCCTCGAGTGGATGCACTTGGAGCTGGCTCACAGGACACTCGTGGAGTGGAGGCCAGTGATCTTCGGAGCAGTCGGTGCTGGAGGCGGGGGCTACTCGGAGCCCAAAGCACAACTTTGTGGGAGGCCAGGAAGAGGATGCACTTACAAAAGTTCTCGGTGTCCAGGGGTCACGGTTCCATGTTACCCACGACAGCTACGTGCCTCAGCTTTGCTGGGGTCCTAGGGCAGCCTCGGGGAAGTCCGGAAATCCACCTCTGGTGTTGCAAAGACTTCAGTGTCCGGCGGGAGCTTCAGCGATGCAGACTGGACAATTGCTTCTTAGGTGCCTGCCATGCAGGGGAGTCACTCCTTGACCCCAAGGGAGATTCTTCAGTCCTCTAATCTTGTAGTAGAGCGTCGAAGGTCCAGGATTCGGCTTCAGAGTTTCGTCCAGGGTAATCTAAAGTCCAAAGGACTGGGGTCCCATACTTATACTAAGTTAGGGGGTTGGACATACTCTGGGGACCCACCTATGGAAGGGTCAGGGAAGAGGGGTGGTTACACCCATTCCCTTTGTCCAGTTTTGCGCCAGAGCAGGGGCAGGTAGCCCCTGCAACCGGTTTGAACTGGGCTATGCAGAGGGACACCAAATGTGCCCCCAGTGCAGGACTTCAAAGCACCAGATAGAGTGCTCCCGCCCAGCCCCAATACACACTATCCTGTCTGGGGAGGTGGTTACACCTCCCTTCGACAGGAAACCTATTGTCCAGGCCTCCCCTGCCGGAGTTTCGGTCAGCAGCAGGAGGCCAGACCCGTGTCTGTGGCAGCGGCATCCATTTTGAGATGCCAGGGCTCTGTAAAGTTAATACCGGGTAGCCTGGTGTGTACATGTCTCTCCCTCTAGAAGGGTGGAATGCTACCCCCGCCACCAGAACTGGCGGGGGGGTAGTATTCCAAGATGTTTGACACCAAACACGACATGTTTCTGTGCAGCCATCCCAAAGTTAGCATTTAACGCGAGGTTATAATGCACTTAAGAGTATATGGTCAGGCTGCATCAGAGGAGTGGCTCCAAACGCTGCAGAGGGGCTCTCCTCATGCAGGGGCACCCTCTCACATAAAAACCAAGCACTCTGCCTTCACGATTGTTAAGGCCTGCCATAGGAGTGACTTATAGGGGTATATATGTGTGCAATGGTAGTGATATAGGTAACCTATATCACAGTAAGGGGTGCATGCACCACCTTACCCAGGCTGCAGTAGCAGACCTGTGGTGTCATTTTGGAGGGCCTTCCAGGGGTGGCACAATACATGCTTCAGCCCCTGGTAGGCCTCTGGGGTACCTATGCCCTGGGTATATAGTATACCATATACTAGGGACTTATAAGGGCACCCCAGGATCCAATTAGAGATGCACCTAAGGTACATGGAATCCATTTTAGAGAGGAAGCAGCTAGGCTGGGGTTCTGATTAGCAGGGCCCCAGCCAGACTAAAGTCAAAATACAGTGAAGCATCAGCAAAAAGTGGGGGTAACCATAAGAGGCTGATCCTACTCTCCTACACCTACCTTGCATATATTAATACTTACGTGATGCAGCTGGTTCAGGTGCAGGTAGATTTTGACGCTGGACTACTAAAAGTGACAGATCAACCTAGATGTATCACCTTGTAAAGGTGGAGTACTGACTGCTACCATTGCTTCATTATTTTGATTATGATACATTGGTGGCACAAGCTCCTTATAAATAAGACCCTGTGTGAGTGCCCTGGGAAATGCTAGTGAGGAGATATCGCCCTCCATCTGACTGTGTGCCCGTCAGACCTCTCAGCATATTGTTGTTCTTATTTTTGTCATGACAGTTCTCAAGATCTGCCATTTTCCTTCTTGCACAAATGCATGATTTTGGGGGCAAGGTATGCTCAAATATATATTCACATTGATCGACTTATACCAGACGCATCTATATGTACAGGTTTCTGACACTGATTTCCCCATAAATATTTAAATAAATGGGATCACAAAGTTATCCAGAACTAACAACCATGTAATGGTCGGTTTGTGGTATGTCTTCTTCAGGCATAACAACTGGAAACCTGGAACGCTGCTTGTTTTCTTCCTGATTTTCTGAGTGACCCCCTACTGAGACAGGACAGAAGTTTCCATTTGTCAACAGGACTTCTCTCACCTACTTATTCCGATAGACATTTCATCATTAATATGTACTGCCGTAGCCTGACACACAAGTGAAAGGGAACATTATCAATGCAATAGGTCTCTTGGTGATTCTCTCATAATTGTTTGGCAGCAGCTGTGCGGTCAAGCCAGACCATAAGAATGCTTTGTTGGTAGTGAAGAGAGAAATACTCAGCTTCAACATATCTCATTGTGTGTGGCATACATATTAATTCTCCAACTGATGTAACAGATGGCCTGTTCACTTTGATCTCCATCACCTTAGATAGGAGGATTCATAAAACCTATCTTGGTTCACATAATTTTCAAATCATTAGCCTCTTGCACAAGACTAGGGAAATGCTTTTTACTGTAAATTTTTACCATAAGAATTTCATTTCCTGTAATACAGCTATAGCAGTTTCACTTGATCAGACCCCTAGAAAGGTCCTGAATTAGCTTAATAAGGGTTTTTATTATAATTTGGGGGGGGTTTAACTGCAGGTTCTGTAAAATTTCCTGAATCCCTGTTTGCGCGGTCCTGGGCCATGATATTGAGGACTATTGCCATTTTGAGCATAGTTTGTGTGCCGATGCTTTTTAAGTCAATTTTGAGTAAGCACTGCCTTATTCTTGTGATTGATCTCATTGCCGTTCCTGCTCAATGACCGATTACACAGGCAGATCTTGCAGCAGGAAATGGAGAGCAGATAGTGGTCTGCTTGGAAAGCGAACTGGACCCCAAGCGTATGTGTGGGCATTCACTGGGATCTGTCATGCCATTACTGAGCTTTTAACATCTGTTAAAATGGTCAGGGAGGTCAGACCACAAAATTGGTTTGACAGAGAGAGCTAGAAGGCCCATAGATACCTTAACTCCCCTAAAACAGGCTCCCAGGGAGTGGCAGGTGGTGGGACTCTGTAGACGGAACTATAAGCAAGCGATCTTGAATAGGAAGGTAGTGATAAGACAAGAAGCCTGGGAGAATTTACATGCAGCTAGTTTAAAGAACAATGTGTGCCTCTACTGGAAAACAGTTAACATCCCCTGCCTCGGGGACAACCATAATGGCCATGTGATGTTACTATCCCATCATATAAATGAAGTGCCAGAAAGAATGCTACAGGGCCTGATGGAGTACCACTCTACCTTTTTATTGATAATATTGACCTATGGGCTTCACTTATCATCAATATCCTGAGGAGTGCAGTTGTCGATGGCCCACCCAAATCATGGTCGAACTCCGTGACTGTTCCTTTTTTTAAGAAGGGTGATAGAGCAGACCCCTGATGCTATCATCTTATCTCTTTAATTGATTCGACAAGCAAAGTTCTGGGAAGGGTCATATTGGATCATCTGGAGGCCTTGGTGGCAGAGAAGGACTGATTTTCTGTTGTTCAATATGGATGTAGACTGGGCTTTGGCTTTGGCTTTGACCAATGTCTAAACTTCCATCTAACCATCAGTAAGTACACACATGCAAAAAAGGGTTGTCTCCATTTAGCATTTATGGATCTTACTTCAGCTTTTGGTTGAATGAAGAGAGGGAAACTATGGAGTAAAATGATGGAAATGGGCGTGGATGCTGCACTGGTTCAGTTTTTAGTTCAGATGCACGAAGATGTGAATGGATGTGTAAAGTATGGGGCCAATGGGGAATGTACTGTTCCCATCAAAATGAAACGTGGTGTGAGACCAGGGTGCGTGCTGTCTCCATTTCTTTTTTGCATATATATTAATGATCTGGACACGTTTTTAAATATAGGGGAGGCAGACACACCCAGGGTGGGCTTGAGACAATTCTGTGCTCTGTTATATGCAGACAACTGTGTTTTCATGTCGAGAACTGGTGTGGGCCTACAGAAGTTGTTGAACAGATTTCTTGTATTCATGAGTGAATTGGGATTACTGACAAATATTGCCAAGTCACACACCATTAATTGTGAAAAACGTCTTTGTGTTCCACCCTTTACTTATCTGGGAATACCTTTGAATGTAAAGGCACCTGGTCGCATTCAATCAAAGGCAGAAAGTCACAGTATGATCAGACCATAGAGGCTTTCTTTAGGTGTGCTGGGAGGCTGGGTTCTACATCATTAGATGCCATTATTATTCATACAGCAAGTTGCTGCTCCATTATGAAATATGGAGCTGGTGTTCGAGGATATTGTGATACCCCTCATCCACAGGCTAGAGAAAATGTGTTTTTGAGAAGCCTTCTGTCTGTACCTAACAGCCTATCTGCATTTCTTTGCTATACGGTTTTAGGCCTACTGAATCTAAAAGACCATATTAAGCAAGTTCTGCTTATGCTATGGCATTAAATCTGGTCTAAATATGAAACTCAAATCAATGATTGTCTACATCTTGATAATGTCTGCAGCATCCTATGGCTGAGATATGTAAGAGAACCATTTGCCTTGTTAGGGAGACTGGATTGTTTTCTCATACCCCCGGGATATCACAACTATTTCTAAAAATCAATTAAAGCTTTTGTTCCCGTTTCAACACCACCAGATATTTTATCTAATAAGGTTTAGATTCAATATAGTTCACTTCTTGGTTTCTTATCACAGCAATGCAAACAATGATTCCGACCTCAAGCTTTGTCCTTGTGGCTGAGTTCGATCTATGCTCCACATTTATTTTTTTGTAAATTGTATCTTGCACCTAGGATTTTTTTTTTTTTTTACAATTCTTTTTATTGATAATAACAATGACACATTGCAAACAGTATTCCATAGTTTCATATAGAGATCAATGCATCTACACTTAGTCACAGCTCATCACATCCTTTCTTGCACCCTATGTATGCTTTACTACTCCTATTCTGTTTTGCTCACTCACTGATAAAGTTGGGAAGTTGTATTATGCGGGGGGCGCAAAGATGTTCCCTCTATACTCATTCCACTTGCTCCATATTTGCGACCATTTCTTGGGACAGACCCAAGATTCGTATACTGTCTTCTCCATTAACATGCCTCAGTCCATATCCTTCTTCCATGCCTTGATCGTTGGTGTTTCTTGAGCTCCCCATGCTCTAGCAATATTGCTCTTAGCTACAACCATTCCCAATGTCGCCCAGGTTTTCTCTTTACTATTCAGGTCTGTGGGTTCCCAAATGTTTAAGAGGCACAATCCAATCTTTGGGTCCATTTTTGCTCCAAGGTACTTCTGCTATGCATTGGAGCACTTCTGCCCAGTATCTTCTAAGGTGTACACATTCCCAGATGATATGGATGAATGTACCTTCCTGGCCACACCCCCTCCCGCACCCGGAGTCATCTCTATAACCCATTTCCACTAGTGCCGGGCCAGTAGAGTATATTCGGTGTAGTACTTTAAGTTGCACTAGCCTAAGTCTTGAGGAGATTGCCACTTCTTTGGGGGAGGCCAGGGCCTCCTGCCAGTCATCATCCTCCAAGTCTGCAATGTCCTTTTCCCAATGTTTACAGAGTGGCAGGAGGGGGTCTAGTGCATATTGACTAACTTCTGATATGTTATGGAAATTGCTTTTTTTAGGCGTGTATTCTTCAAGGATTCTATTTTCGAGTGGAGAGGACTCCGGTGGTGTTTCACCTCTGGGGATAGCAGACTGCAGGGCATGCCTTATCTGTAGATACCTAAACCTTTCTGTATTTGCCAGTTCATATTCTTTCTGTCACTGCACGAAGGGAACCATGTCTCCCCCCTTCCATAAGTCTCCAACCCGGGAGATTCCTAGCATATGCCAGCGGTCAAAGCCCTTGCTATTTCTCAAGGTTCCAATTCGTTCTGTGTCCCATAAAGGGGTGGCTTGCGTGATCTTTCCTGCCCATCCCATGCTTTTGTTAACCGTATGCAACACCTGGACTGAGTGTTTGGTAGGGCCTGTCAATCGTATTTTTGCTTGTGTAGAATAAAATGCTCTGGAATAGTTCCCCTCAGTCAGGAGCTACTTGTGCATTCTTTATCCCGGGTCGTCAAGCGGGCCTGCATATACACTGATTAATGGCTACTAACTGCGCTGCCCAGTAATATTTTCTAATATCCGGGAGACCTATGCCACTGTCATACCACCCCCTTAGCAACTTTTGGGTCGCTATGCAGGGCGGCTTCCCCACCCATAGGAGCTCTCTTTGTTCGCTTTCAATAGCTTTAAAATGGGTGGTCCAGACCGGGCCTGGTGAATTATGCAAACTATATGAAAACAAGTGGCAGGGACATCATCTTAAATAATGTGGCTTGGCCTAATAGTGATATTGGAAGGGTCTTCCAGTGTGTCACATCACTCCTCAGTCTCTGCAACAGGGGCAAGAGGTTACGTTCATAGTGCAGCGCTGGATCCTTAGTAACATATATGCCGATGTATTTAAATCCCTTGCGTGCTTCTGCCACCACAAACCCTTTGGGTAGAGGGGGGAACCCTCCCCTCAATACATATATAACTGACTTAGTCCAGTTTATTGTGTATCCAGAATATTTCCCAAAGTTTGTAAATACATTGAAGACTCTGTTTATGGAAGCTCCAGGTGACGCCAGATATAGCTGTATGTCATCTGCATAAAGGGAAACACGGTCTTCCCATCCCTCCAACCATTTGAGTCCCCTTATAATCTTTCCGGATCCACGCCGCCAACAGTTCCAGCATCAATGCGAAGAGCAACGGAGACATGGGACAACTCTGCCTCGTCCCCCTTCTGAGGGCAAAAATTGGGGACTTTCTATTATTAACCACCACTTGCGCCAGCAGATCCGTGTATAGGAGTTTAATCCAACTCATAAAGCTTGGACCAAATCCCATTTCCCTAAGTACTGCGGTTAGGTATGGCCATTCAATTGTATCAAAGGACATGATGGCATCCAGGGATCATTTTAGTATTATCTTTTTTCACATTCAAGCGTAAGTCTGTCTTCCATTTCAAACATGACGCTAGTCACATGATTTTCCATGTGACCGGGACCGCTCATTTAAGTTTAGATGAGGACGGCATCGGTTATTTTGTCTGAACGCCGAACGCCGTATATGTGATATTCTGCATTTCCGAACCAGTAAGATATGATCATTTGTGTAAGCCGCGAATTCAACACAGCGTAGAAGCTAAATAGCTCTCTTCTCTAATACGTACCGTGGTTTTAATTTTTCAATCAAGGAATGCCAACTTGAGTATCCACACAAGGGAGAATCCACCATCACGGGATTTCTCGCTCTCGGATTATGCCTCTACATTTTACCAGTTTGAAGCACTCGTGATTAATCTTAGGTAATTACAGTTTTTCACCCCGTTTAGCGCTAGTGCTTAGTAAATGTAACGTTATGTATACTCGCTACAGGGTAAACTTACCGGTGTATGTTCTGTTTTAGAGATAATACGGCTGTAGTGTATTTTGTCGATCAAGGAAGACATCCGTAGTACCTGCTTTAATTACATCATTTATCAGGTACTTTCAGCTAACAACAACATACTTACCCCTCATGACTTAATATAGACTTTATGAAATGCGCGTTCACGATATGGTAAATATAATGTGCAAATGTACACTTGTTGTGTTTCTTTGCCCAGATGGCTGCCACTGACACTGTGTAGGCAGATTCAGCGATGCTTTATATGGCTCATGGCTTAAAACGTCTCAGTTCGAATAGAGTAATTATCCTTTTTGACTATTTACCAATAAAGATCTTGCTCCAGTATCAGATAGCATTTATGCTCTTCTGATTAAATTCTATGTTTTCACTTTCAGATCAGAATCATTATTCGGTTAGCCCCTTATCCTTTGAGGGTGACCCAGTTCTTATCAAAATAGTAAGCTTTTTCTATTACTCAAGTTGATGTTTGGTTTGCTTTATCATAGGCTCAAACTTTTTCACCTTTTGGAAATGAGCCATTTTAAAGCACATATATCCTTTTTTCTTTCTTCCTTGTTTTTCCTTTTTTCTTCTTTTTGTGGTTCTTTGTTCTTTGTTGCTTCTTTTCCTTTTCTCTTTTTCTGACTGCTTTATCCACCACACTGGAATATGGTGTAGGTGCACAATTTTCTAACTTTTATTATAATTCCCTTCTGCTTCTCTCTTTTTGAACACTATGCCAGTAGTAGAAGAATATCTTTGTACAGTTAATATCTATTATTCATAATTAGAGTGAGGATGGTAGCAGATCATTGATTTTCTTTGTTATCTTGACCCTCAGTGTCTAAATAAATATATTTTTACATGGTTCTTAATTTCAATCGTAGGTAACTGTTTTTGGCTTTCCTGATGAAGGCGCAGAGTGCGCTGAAACGCGCGTAGAGAAGAAGATCCATTGTATAGCCACCGTCTTTTGCGTTTCTCTATTTGTTGTTTGTGAAATTCTATATATTGTCTGTTCCATGGTGTCCATTGACACAATTTATGAAGTGTGTATAGTTGTATTATATATGTTATTGTTTATATGTATTTGTTTAGCATGTTGTATATTGATTGTTTGTTTTATATATGTACCATGATGTTTTTAAAAAGAGAAGAATAAAAATATGATATTTTAACATAATTAGATAGAGACACTGAGTGTATTGTATCATGCACGTTCTGATATGAGTCACTTATGAATATGTGACCCATTAATTGCCTAGGGATTGGCATTTCAAGAGAATCCAGGGACATTACCACAGCACCTTCCCTTAATGTATCTATCCTCCCCATCACTCTGTGCAGTCGACGGAGGTTAGGTGAAGTATTCCTTGCCGGCATAACTCCTGACTGATCGGGGTGTACCAGTTTTGAGATGACCTGCATCAAACGTGCGGCCAATAATTTCGCTAAGATCTTTGCCTCTGCTTTGAGCAGTGATATGGGCCTGTACGAGGAACATTTGTTCTTGGGTTTACCGCTCTTATGAATGACCACTATGGTTGCTAACCTTTGATCAGGAGGAAGTTTCCCTTGCTTACAACTATCTGAATACATATCTATGAGGTATGGGGCAATTTTACTGGGAGCTAATTTATACAATTTGATGGGGAGACCATTGGGTCCCATTGCTTTCCCGGATTGTAGGTCCCTTATGGCTACATTTGTGAGTTCACTGTCCAGTGACAAAAAATCGTCCGCGGAGAGGGTGGGGAGGGACATGTCCGACAATGGCGCCTCCGATTCCTCTTCTAAGGGGGCTGTATGGGATTCATATATCTGCTTAAAGTGATTTGCAAATTCATCTGCTATCTCTTGTGGGTCACTTATATAGTTCCCCTGATTCGACTATTAGTTCTGTAACCAATCGGTTTACCTGTTCTCGTCTATCAAGCCATGCAAGTAATTTCCCCGCCTTGTCCCCGACTTCATACACTCTGCAGAGCATTGCCCTGTATAGTGTTTTCGCTGCGTCCATGGTGAGGGCAATGTATTCTTTTTTCTTCAATCCTAATCTGCATTTGGTCTCTTCTTCATCATCTCTCTGTATCATCCCTTCCAATTGTAGGATTTCATTCTGAAGCTTGACAAGGTCTGCAATTTTCTCTTTTCGGGTCCCTGCAATCTGGGAGATTGCGTGGCCCCTCACCACTGTCTTGAAGGCTTCCCAGAGCGTCTGGGCGGATTCCACCGAACCCTCATTCTCCCAGAAATAGAGTTCAATTTTGTGTGTTATTTTTTCCTTTACTGAAGAGTTTTTGAGATACCATGGGTTTATCGGGCTATTCTACCTATTTGTAGTTCTCCCACCTTGACCTGGACCCAAATCAGGGAATGGTCAGAGGTTCCCCTTGCCAGGTGACGCACCTCCCTGATCTGTCCAATCTGATCTGCCGGTACAAGTATATAATCTATCCTTGAGAGACTATTGTGGGCTCCGGAGAGGAATGCGAACTGTGTCTCATTGGGATGGTGAATATGCCATGCATCCGCCAATCCCACTGCCCCAATGAAGTCACGGAGGTGCACTCGTAAGGGCAGTATGCCACGTGGGGGATATTGGTCTAGTTGCCCCGACACAACCCAGTTAAAATCTCCTCCTATTAGGAGCCTTCCCTTGGGTAGGGTTAGTAATAAGCTTCCCAGATCTTTGAAAGCTGACGTGTGGAGGCCCGGGGGGACATATACTGACACTATTGTAAGTACACTGCCCTCCCATCTCCCCGATGCTGCAGTGTATCTGCCCTGTATGTCTGTCCAGGTGTGTTCGATCGCCACAGGGAAGTTTTTCCTGATCATGATTCCAACTCCCCTGGATCCAGTAGTAAACCCTGAGTGTGCCACCAAATTGTATCCCCATCTAGTCAGGGCTCTACATGGGTTTCCGATTAAGTGTGTTTCTTGTAGTAAAACCACATCGGGAGAGTGTCGCTTTATGTATTGGAGCACAATTTCTCTTTTGAGCTTGTCCCCAAGACCATTCTCATTCCAGGACAGCAATCTAAGTATTTTTCTTACTGGTGGACCCATTCTTGTTCGAGCCTTCTCCCCCCCTTGATCTAAGTACCCCCACGAGGGCCAATTGTCCCTCTTGTATTCAAGCAAAATCATTAATCGGATTGGGGCATGTGAGTCTGCATCAAGCGCCGCAAACTGCATAGTCTCCACTTTCGATTCAAGGTTCTGTCATCTCAACTACGTATTGAACCTAACAATAACCCATATACCCCCTCCCTGCTTTCCTGCAATCTGGGCTTAAAACTGCCCCTATCCCCAACTATGCAGAGTGCCTGCCCCCCCATAACTGAAGGTTGTGAGGGGGTGGGTTCTCTTCCCCTTTACCTACCACTATACACATTTGAATACATGCATTTCCACACTGTTACTTTGGATATAATAATTAAAGTCACTTAGCTGAGTTCCAGCCATTAACTCTAGAAGCGATGCAGTTATAGACTTCAATCAGGTATCTCTGCTTTCAACTGTACAGTTCTATAGTCTCTGAGACCTTCATCTCTCCGCTATTCCTCTGGATTATCTCCATCGGTTGACTGCCTTGTTCGCACGTCTGAACCCGTTTGTCTCTGGGGATTTCTCCCTTCTTTGCTGGGAGCCATTTCCCTCGGCCGGTCTCCATCCATCTAGCCACTCCTGCGCCGATTCTGGGATATCGAAGAACCAGGTCCTTCCCTCTGACTCAACATGTAGTTTTTCTGGGAACAACATTGAGTACTTCAGCCCTCTTTCTCTAAGCAGTTTTTGGGTTCCCAGAAAGGAGCCCCTCTGTTTCTGTACGTTAACCGTGAAGTCAGGAAAGAAAGTTATCTCGCTATTTTCAAATTTAATCATTGGGGCAGTGTGGGCAGTCTGCAAAACGATGTCCCGGTCTCTGAAGTTAAAGAGTCTTGCCCACAGTGGTCTTGGGGGTGCCCCTGGTTTCGGTCTTCCTCCCGGGACTCAATGTGCTCTTTTAACCGAGAAGAAATTGGATAGGTTTTTTGGTTGTAGATGATTCGTGATTAGACCTTCGAAGAAGAGGTCAGGTGTGGGTCCCTTCGCACTCTCAGGAACTCCCAGTATCCTGACGTTGTGACGTGACCTTCCTTCATAGTCATCTAGTTTACTGTCCATCATTTTGCTTGCGGCCTGTAGGTTTTTGATCTGTTGCTGCATCATTTGGAGCCTTGGCGGAGGTCGGTTGTGGTCGCTTCCTTTGTTTTGACCTTATCGCTCATCTTTTGGAGGTCCGCCCTGATGAGCGTTACCTCTGTCGTGATCAAGTCCATTCTGCTCTCGAGCGACGAACACACTCCAGTGATAGCTTCCATAATGTATTTTGATGTGGGGTCTTCTGCCTCTGATCTCATTCCTGCCATTGTCTCTGCTTTAGCTGCTACGTCTGTGTCTGCACTCTTTGATGTAGCATATCTTTTGTGCTTCGTTTGGTGGGTACCCTTAGCCCCTCTGCTCCCAGACATCTCTCTCCGTTGAGACGGGGGGAGCCCCTCCAGTGCGTGGTTTCACGTTCTACCAGGATGCTGCCCGCCGCCTGTCCATGAAGCGGGGATCTCCCTGGGTGATCGTTATTTGTTTGCGATCTTGGTAGGCCCCTCCTTGCCGCTATACTTTCTCCTTCTTCAAGTGCCGGTATAGAATTTCGCCTGTCAATTGCGGGCTGTGGCCACAGGAGCGCCTATTTTGTGTTTTTGTATTTCTGGAGTTTCTCCCTTGTGGGAAGTGGTGGATGTAAGTAGGGAACTCCTCCAATGTCTGACCTCTTTCAGAGCTTAGTCTGTTGTTTTCTAGGGGGGAGTTCCCTTTAGCAAAGACGTGGCTGCCTGCCCAGACTGCTAAGGCTCACCTCTTTTACGTGTAGGTCAATAACTTCCAAGCCTCGAAAGCTCCACCAACCATGGGCGGCAAGAGCACTTGGCCCACAGTTGATCCTCACCTGCTGTGTATACTGTAATCCCCTCACCGGGATTGTCGCTTGGCCCAGCCGTCCTAATGGCGCCACATCTGCGCTGCCCACACTCTTCTTTTTGCCCGGTCTGCACTTATTTAGCTGTATCCACTCCTCGGCCCCCGCAGTCTCAGGGTCTTGGGCAGCCTTTTGAACGCTGCTTTTGATGTGTGCCGCAGGACCCACCTCTCACCTCGAGTCCCGGGCCCCGCACCTCTCCTCGATTTTCTCGCAGCTCTGTCTTTTACTGGAGCCCGTGGCTGCAGGCAGGGTCAGGCCCCAATGCGTCTTCCCGTGTGATCAGTGAAAAGGATTGCTACGCAGTCACCGGGATCACACCGGTATTGTTTCTGGAATGATGACCTTTCGTTCCACTGCATGTAACGGATAATTAGGGCAGATTAATTGGCGGTAGGGGCTAGAGAGTTACGTAGCCTCTCTAACACGTGTCCATTTTCTCCGACGCGTAGCCAAGCCCCCCTAGGATCTGTTTTTTAACTCCATTGCTGAGGCTCATGAATAGAAGAATGTGTAGGCTTGCCTTACTTTACCTACAGCTACTATAAACAGAATACATTTATATGTTGATCTATTCGTTTATTTCTACATCTGTAAGAATGAGGAATTTGGTGGGGAAGTAAGGGCCTCATTTACAAACAAATGTTGCAGCGCCGCAAGTCATTTTGCTGCGCCAAGTGGTGCCATTTTAAAAGTACAGGGTTGTGTCGTATTAAGAACAATATGAAGCATCTGTGTGCTTTCCCCTGCGCTGATGCACAATTGGATGCCATACGCCAGCGCAGGCACCCTTGCATCATGTTGCAAGGGTGCCTGTGTTGCATGGATGATTGTTTTTGTGCAGTAAGGGACACCTTCCTGCACAAAGACAATAATTGATGCCATTTTTCTCTGGGAATGTTTCAGGGTCCATGGATGTCGCATGGGAACACCCAGAGTAATGTGTGAAAGGGGCCCATATATAAAGGCCATGAAAAGTCATACGTGGCCTTATAAATATGGGCAAGCACACTGCACCACCAGTGAATCAAAAAAAGAGACCCAACGGGGCGCAATGGCCTTGTAAATGAGATCACACATTTTTAATTGTGACATATTTGTAGAGATCATGAGCATCTCTTTTACTTTCTTGGTTACATCTGCACAAATCACTTTATGATCCTAATTGTTGAACTGGGCCGCTCGGGTGGCTGAAATACTGACTATTTCCCCATGAGGATGTTTTTATCTTTGTATTTATTCCTTTTTTTTTTTATTATTCTTTTTATTTTACAAAACATCAATAGCACAGTACAATAACTTGTCAGTTACCCATAATAACGCACATTGAGTACACTGAGTCAACCACATTGTATTTGTGTGTATATAGAATTATTATCACTCTATCCCTCAGCAAGTGAATGACCTGGACTCCCATCCGTCCCTCGACTAAGCTCCGTTGTGGGAGACAGACATATTCCACCTCTATGTATGTTCCATCTAGTCCATTTTCGATCCCACTTTTTAGGGCATCCTCTATTTTTGAATACGTCTCTCTCAGCCACCAGGTCCCTGTCCTTATCCCCCACCCATCCCTTCAGTAGTGGTGACCGCCCCACTCCCCATTTTTGCGCAATATTACGTTTCACCAGGGCCCAACCCAGTGAGAGCCATGATTGTTCAGTTTGGGTTAAGTCTGTTGCCTCCCATATATTTAGTGGGCAAAGTTTCGGTGAGGGGTGCAGCTTTTTCCCCCTACTTCCTCCATTCTTCGTGTGACCGCCCCCCAGTATTTCTGAATAGCTGGGCATTCCCATATAGTATGAAAAAAGGTCCCCTCCAAGCCGCATTGACGAAGGCATTGGGAATATGCTCGTTGTCTCATCTTCACTAGGACACTTGCAGCCAAATATGTACGATGTAAAGCTTTAAGTTGGACTAGTCTCAATCTCATAGGTATGGCGACCTCCCAAGGGGAAGCCAAGGCCTCTTGCCTCTTGTCAGTCATCGTCGTCTACCTCCCCCATGTCTGCCGCCCATTGCTGTCTAAGTTTTATCAGCAGATCCGGTTGGTTATTAATCAGTTTTTTTGTATGTTAGTGAGATGGCTTTCCTGGGCATTGGGTCTAATAATAATCTGTCTTCAAGCGGAGATAATTCTGGTATTTGACCGTCCCTGGGCAGCACCGCTTTCAGTGCATTACTAATTTGCAGATATCTAAAGGTTTCGGATTGTGCTAATTGATATTCTCTCTGGAGGTCGGCGAACGTGATCAGTCCCTTTCGGGACCACATATCCTTCACTGATGAAATACCAATCAGGTCCCATTTGTCAAACCCTGGACATGAGCTCAAGCGGCCCAACCATTCTGGCTCCCAGAGAGGGGTCGCCAGCGTGATTCTTTTGTCCCAGCCCAATTTCTTGTTGACTGTGTGCCAGATTTCTATTGTTCTGGCCGTTGGTCCAGTTAGGCTCAACTTTTTGGGGTTGGTATATAGGGCTCTACGGTATCCCCCCTGTCCCATCAACTTATTTATTTATTTATTTGAAGAGTTTTATATAGCGCTGGCTAGACCCGGAGGTATCAGAGCACTTTACATGAGGATCAGTGTGTTACAGGTTACATAAGTTACATCAGTTACATCAGTTACAATTACAAGTATAGGCATATCAGAAAGACATGAGAATACATAATAAAAAAGTTATTAGCGCGTTGCATAGCCAAGACTAACGTCTTAAGGGAAATGGAAGGAAGAGGTGGAGAGGAAAAATGGGGGGAAAGGAAAGTAGATAGAGTAAGGCAGACCAGAAGGGGGAAAGTACTTCAGGAGGAATAAAGCATTTAAAGCAGTCAATGTGAAAGATAGACAAAGCCGTGAGGAACCATTTGAAACAATGTCCGAAGTCCGGCTGGGTAGGTGACGGCTGAGGGAATGAGCCATAGCCAGACTCCTCTATAGCTGCATAGGACAGCTCCACCGGGCAACGGCCAATGGTTCTTGGGCTCCGCTGAACGCTAGCGCTGGCTAGACCCGGAGGTAACATAGCTCATTAAAATAAGGAAATTATTACAGCAGAACAGTGATTACAAAGATTACAATTAGTTTCTGCAGCAAAAAAAAAAACAACCGCATGTTGCAAAAATACATCTGTTGAAATAGAGCACAAGATAAAATACTTCCGTTTCTAGAGCAACAGAAAATATGGAAAACAAGACCAAGGAGCAAAGCTGGAGAAGGGGGAAAGAAAAGGGCAAGGATACATAATAAGCCAGGAAGATCGGGCATGGAGAAGAGATTCTTAAGTGGGTGCCAAAACTAAGAGTAAGCAAGTCGGACAAAACAGGAGAGGGTCCAGGTATCGATAACAATCTAATCCGGTCTACAGAGCTAGGATGGGTAAAGGTAGGGGTGGAAAGGGGTGCCTAACCAAGTCCAACCAGAAGAGAGAAGTGTAGCAGGCTCCGATGGGTCGATGAAGGGCGCAGGTCGCTCCGGTGGCAACGGGCATCGTGGGGACAGTCGAAACCGCAAGATGGAGGAATAAGTGACACGGACCCAGAGAGCTAGGCAAATAAGATGGCAGACATTAAGGGTAAACAAAAAATCAGATCAAGAAAATCCGATATAGAATCAACCAACCCCAAAGGTAAAGCTGCATGGGGAAATTAGCAGATGGGTCTGAAAGTAGGTAAGGTTGAAGGTTGCCGATCTCTCCCAGGAAATGCAAGGCAGGGGAGAAAGCGCAGTCACTCAGGAGGCAGATTCAGGAGGAGGCAGCTGCAGGGTCAGGAGGATGAGCAACTCCGCAGAAAAGGAAAGCAAGCTCGAAACCCTAAACAAGGCGGCACAGGCGGGGCTGGCAGGGCACTGGAGAACCGCTCTTGCGTCCGGGTCCTTCTCACCGGTGTCATTGCGGGGGGGTTTCTCTTGTCTTAGAATTTGGCAGGATGCCCTAGCGGGCGAAGGAGGGGCATTCCGCTGGCCAAGGCGCTGCGGCTTGCGCAGTGTTGTCCGCCCGCTACTCCTTACCGCATCAGCCCCTCTCCCACTGACGCCGACATTTTGGGGCATCTCGCGGCCGTGCTCGGCCCCTTCCATCAGCCAGCGCCGTCACGGGGGAGCGTCATTCAAGTATTTTGGCCAGACTCACTAGAAGGCAGGAGTGGTGGATCTCCGCATGTACCAGCACTGCCGCTCCAGTCACTCTGCCAGCCAGATTATTTTACTGCTAGGCTTCCTCACACTGCAGGCGTTGCCATCTTGTCTTTTTGCCCAGGTTCAGCCTGTGCAGTCAAGACCACTAGTTCTGACGCAATCATCACTCCTTCATGAGCGAACAAAGCCACCATAAGTGCGCCCCAAGGCTGGCAGCCGTGACTAGAGCTAGCGGCCCTTCGCTCCAAGGGTAGCCGATCTCCAGAGCACTCGGAGCCGAACATCGGGGGTAAGCAGCCCGGGCCAATATCATAGGAACCATCACCGAACCATAGGTCCGTGCGGATACTTGGCTCGTCTTGGGTTTGGTATACCCATCGATTAATCACTACAAGTTGTGAAGCCCAGTAGTAATGCCGGTGGTCGGGGAGAGCAATTCCGCCATGTATTTATTACTTTTAAAAAATTGTAATCGTAATGATGTACTGTATTGCAATGGTTTTATGCATGAATTCTTTCATGGTTTTACAACCGAAAAACGAATGAATTGTGAAGCTCCAACTGATCATTGGGAATAAGCAGACCAAGCATCAAGGCAAGCTATTTTATGAATGGATTATAATGTGCGGCCATGAGAGATAAAAATAATAATTATATACTGCAGTGGAGAAACCTTATACCATTCAAAAACAGTACTCTCTGCTCTACCTGTGCACCATCTACCTGATTTATTTTAGGAACATCAAGTCCCTCTTGCATTTAAAGATATTTCTCCTTGCTAAGAGATGTTTAAATTCCGAAAGTTGTCCTGTTGGGTCTGCTTGCTTTCCAACCATTGACAAGAAATAGCTTTGGTAACTTCTGCCTTGATTTTTAATATTTTCGGATTTAAAGTTCTTGCCCATTTGAAGTAAGACAAAAAAACTATTTGCCAGCTAAAGTCAAGAAAACGTGGACCAAAAATGAATAATACCTTCAAAGACCCCTCAGACATGCTTCAGGTTTCAGTGTAAGGCATACGGAAAAACTGCCATGAGACACTAACAAGGTTCTTGGGAAGAAATGCACCTCACAGATAGCTGTTAAGCCCCTCTAGGAATGTTGAGATTGTGTTAGGCCAGTTTAGGGCTGTTTGTTGCTGGAATGATGATTTGGTTGCCAAAAGCAATCTTCATCTTATATATTCCATACTACAAGAACAATGAAGCCAATTTTGCTCCAATAATCCCTCAGCAAAGTTGAGTCACAGTACACACATCAAAAGAACTTTGTGCAGTAGGTTTGTCAGCAATACCTCTAAGCAAGAAAAATGTTTATACTGATCTACTGACCTCTTATCCTGCTTCAGCATCTATAGTTATCTAATCCGCCCACTAAATTTTTACATTTGAAGGTACTTCAACACAAGCATTTTCTGAAGGGAGTGGTATGGATGACACTTCTGAATGGAAGATATGGGTTGCACTTAGGAGACTAGCATAGAGAAGGTAGCGGGGGCAATGTGTCCAGGACACTAAGGGAGAGGGAGCTGAGGCCCTGCATTAAGTGATGAGGAGGACTTCAAGATGGCAGCTAGTTGCCATGCAGCCTCAGAGGAGGCATAGAAGAGGGAACAGTGTCCATAAAGGGGATTCACCACTCCTGTCTGGAACTGATGCTGATATGGCTGACACATATAACAGGCCCTGAAGGAGGCTCATTGGACACTGGGGAAGTTTATATTTTATATGTTGGGGAGTGACCCCTTGGACAAGCATCACTCCCCTTTTTTGGGGCAATGTTCTGGCTGTTTTCTCCCCCCCCCCGGGGTCAGATCAGCCATATTTTTAGGCCTGTCTGTCCCCACTAGGACAGAAAGCCTCTAGACACCAGGGAGTTTTAGATTTATATGTTAGGGAGCTGCACCTTGGGTAAGGGTTGCTCCCCTTGATATGGGCAATGTTTTGGTTGTTTTGTGCCCCCCTGGGGTCAGATCAGCCATGTCTTTAGGCCAGTCTGCCCCTGTGGGGTGCAGAAAGCCACTAGACATCAGGGAGTTTTAGACTTATATGTTGTGGTGCGGCCCTTTGGGCAAGCGTCACTCCCCTTTATTGGGGCAATGTTTTGGCCTCTTTTTCTGCCCCCCATGGAGAGAAGATCGGCCACATTTTTAGGTTGCGGTTGTATGCAGAAAAGCTAAACAGGCCTGAAAGATAAGAACCAGTGCTCATTCAGTTCTCGAAGCCGAGGTGTGCACTCACTGCATCGCAGCACAGCCAGTGCTGTCTCCATTCCGGATTGAACTGGGACATCAATTGTGGAGCAGAAAAATGTAAATCAGAATTTAAAATCAGATTTAAATTTAAATTAGAATTTCCAGAACAAGTAGCAGAACAAGCGGGAGACCTCCAAAAACGCTTCCCAACAAGGAGTGTATGAAAGATGGTATAACTCCGAAATCCATCTGAAAGTTGCTAACTAGTCCAGAGCCAATACATTTAAAAAAGTATGCTATTCTCTTCGTATCAGACGTATTAAATATACGGTGGACCAGCTCCCCAGGATGCAGCGGGAAGTTAGTATGAAGTAGCGTATGCATCTCGGGCGAGGACCTTGCAACCAGGAGATCAAACGTCTCTCTGACTGATGTTAAGGCCACATCTTTTTGAAAAAACATGGCTTTCAGTTTGCTCAGAGAATCAAAGCATTTGTTGGAAACATTTATCAAAGGCTATAGCGTTACCTACCTAACTGTGCGAGCAGATGGAAACAGTACTTGCGTGTAACAAGTGACTGTAGCATTAACCGTTACCAGATAAGTGATGCCTGGTTCCATTCCACAACTAACTTGATCATTTAGCATCAAATAGCTCCCATTCGAGAGCAGTTTGAAAACTGGATGAATCACGGCAGCCGGAGAACTCTTCAGATAACAGGACAAGTTAGCAACTGAAGCATTGGATACCCCATGCAGTGAAATATCCTTGCATACTAGGGGCCCGCTTAAAGAATCCTTGCATCCTGAACCACTAAGGAAAATGTCTGTGTCCCCATTCCTGCATCTGAATGGTAATTCCCAGTATTCATGCACATAACCTTCCCCTAGCCCCCTTCATATCTCCCTACTTGAAGGTATTGTAGACAATATTGGAATTGGAAAGTTGTGACCGGTAGAGCGATATAACCATGGATTATCCAGTCTGTGGATGGTGTCTCAGCCACAGTGAAAGGTAATTGGCCTAACTTTTCAATGTGCAACATGGTATACTTTGCATCTCTCTGTGCCTTTAATATCTGCCTTTCAGTCAGCTTGTATGCAGAAAACAGACTTGTGCTATTTATGAAACGCCACGGCACTCGGCCAGAATGTAATGTTTGCAATGTCCAGCTTAATAATACAATGGACCGTAGTTGTGATTGTCCATGCTGTAAGATAGGCATATCCTGTTGTACTACGTCAGTTGCAGAAGATACTATGTTGCCCAGTGAATATATTTTGGATGTTAACATGGTCATACCATTGTCAAACTCAGCCAAGGCATTTTCTAAATTAACCCTATCAATCTCGCGCAGTCTCTCAGCAGCTTCCTGTTGAGAAACTTTCCACAGCTCATTGTATGTTGCATACAAGAAGTGCTTCTGATGTGAGTTACCGGGGACCTAACAAGAAATCCCTGAGATTCATGTCACCAGAAAGAAGGGACAATTGTCGTTTCACCTGAGAAAGTGTTGAGGTTTTTAGCCAATCAAGGCAGAACCTCCCAACACTATATGATGTCACCACCCAAGTGTTTTGATTGTACATATCGCTGGTCAGGCCTATTTATTTTAACCACTTCATCATTGCCCTGGAATCTAGATTGACACCCATCAGTGTATACAGGCCAAACCAACCATCCCTTCCAATTGGGGTCTGATGAATTGTAAGAACCATTTGGTATCATGAAATCTAGTGTATCCACACTGTAATGTGTGTAATGCTGCCAGTTCTCAAAGTGTGAGAATGCAAGAATAAGAGGTGTATTAAATCCTTCATCTTGGCTAGTGCAACACAGGAAGTTTGTTGCACTGTTTTTCAGGAAAATATGTTGATGTTGTATGAAACATGCTCTAAACAAGGCCTCAGTTCCCTGGACCTGCCAGTCCTTTGACCCCCAGACAGATTTTGTGTCTATGGTGTCTTTCCAAAACTCAAAAACCCTGTACAGACAGCTCGGAAAGAATGGAAGTAGAGTATATCAGCTTGGTGTTTGTTAGCATATTTTTCTTTGCAGGTGTAGGTGCAAGCCAGTAGTAGTAAGAGGCTGGGTCTAACATGTCAAAACCAGAAAAATAAGCAAACTTTTTTGCAAATGTTTTTTAACTACCTTTCGGTGGTGTTCGGCAGTGTTCCCATTGAGTGTAATTATAAACAGCATGTGGGATACTAGCTTTGTGAAACAAATGGTAACCATAATGTTGATAGCAAAACATATCACCGAAATTAGATATACCATCATAATATTCATCAGAAGAAAATGCAGCCAATTGTTCTAAATCTGCAAGCAAATTGTGCACTGTTTCCATGTTACAATCATCAGAGAAAGTACTAGAGGTGATGAAATCATTTAAGGAAATTGTAAACAAATACAGTATTTGTAAAAGTTCAGTAGGACCAAACACATCATACGATACCCTGTCTCACACTATTCCTTCCGGAACTGGAACTGCTGTAATGTTCACCAGGGACAGGTCCCTTTGTTCACGGTGTGATGATACATGTGGTTTTAATACCAAGTTCACAGGTTGTACTGCAAAGCGTTGTGGGAGATAATGTTCATTCAGAAGCAGGAAAAAGACAGTTACCAAACCAATCCATAGGACCAGGAAAAATAATCCAATTGTAATCCAAAGGTGTAACCAAGGAGTAACAAAGTATGTCTTTTTCAGTCAAAGATAAAGAGCACGCATTTGTAGCTTGAAAGGAAGAGGCGATGGCATCTCAGGTTCAGCTGAATCTGATGAGAAGCCGTCATAGTTCACGAAGTAGTCAGACTCCGGTCGGTCTATTTTTGGCAGCTCAGCAGGTTTTGTGGAACTGGGAGATGACTCAATCTGTGGCATATTCACATAGATGTCTTCAATTTGTTTAATTCAAATTTGTGTTTCTGTACTCGTTGACTGTACAGTTGTAGTTATTTCAACCAGAAGAAAAAATAACTCATTGTTGTTTACAGTTTCTCTTTGGGCTCTTCATTAGTTAATAAAGCTTCCATCTGTACTTCCTGAACGGTAGCAAGAGGAGTACGGCGGCTACCCAGGAGCCCACGCGGCCTACTGTTGAGATTCAGCCACATAGTGGGGTTTGATCAGATCAATTGAGACAAACCTTTTGTCTCGGTGGCCGGCAAGAGGCGGAAGAAGTATAGTTCTGGTACCTTTGACAGCCAGAACAGGTACAGGCTCTGTAAGATGGCCCACATTCTTTCTTGTCCATAATTTTTTCCCTAACCAGATCCCCAATCTTCGGGACCCAGCCGGGTCTTGCCAGTACTACCTTCACTTCTCCAGTGGTGGTGCGTTTTACTTGGATGTTGCTTTGTGTGCCCCGGAATTCATTGAGTTCCTGTAAAACAGTGAAACATTCATTGATGTCAAATGGTGTTTGCCCCGCCACTGTACTGATGTTATCGAGGTCTGGGACCCACATTCTCACTCCAAACAGGATTTCATATGGAGTTTTCTTGGCATGTTATTGAGTCCCCTCTGGACCCCATATAGGTGATTGACCCAACTGTGACCCAAGCCTAATACCCTTTCTTTTAAGGACTGCTTTAAGTCACATTTTTGTATCTCACCTATAGAATTTCCCTCGAGATAATAGGGGGAGGAGTACTGCAAGCCGCGAGCAGCATTGACAGCCACCATGATGTCTCTGTCTAATCTCGTACTAGAACGAGTGATTGAAGCAACAGCAGCAGTGCGGACTGTTGCCTTAGTGGCTTCATAAGCCATGGAATTCCCTGCAACGTGAATGCTAACATGTTGATGACTCAATGTGTGGATAACATGAGCATGTGGCAAGCATTCTTTCAGCTTTGCCATATCTTCCCATAGCAGCTTGTGCTTGATTGTGCAACCCTTGGAATCTCAAAATAAATTTTGGCCCCAATAGTGAAGGTATTCATTATATGACTGGACACAGTAATACGAATCACACACAATGAGTGTGGGGAATCCATTATCCGTATTTTGTAATGCCAGTATCAGGGCTTTGATTTCTGCCAGCTGCACTGTTCAGTCCCCTAGGGACTGCGTGTGCGTTTTTTCAGGACAGAACTTTCTGTCATGCATGTGCCCTTTTACTATTGCACATGCTGTTGATCTCTGTGGGTTCGGATAAGAAGGGAGGGAGTCCGATCCTTTGGGTTCTGCCGGCGAGCGGTTCCAGTCAAGGGCGGTTTCCCTTATGCCGGCTTCGTGGAGTCTGGCTGCGAGAGTATGGTGGGAGACGATGTCAAAGGCTGCGGATAGGTCTAGCAGGATGAGGGTTGCAGAGTGGCCTTGGTCGAGGAGTGTGCGGATGTCATCAGTGACGGCAAGGAGGGCGGTCTCGGTGCTGTGGTTTCTGTGGAATCCGGACTGGGAAGAGAGAAGGATGTTGTTCTCTTCAATGAAGGTGGTAAGCTGGGCGTTGACGATTTTCTCAGTGACCTTGGCTGTGAAGGGGAGCAGAGAAATAGGGCGGTAGTTCTACAGGTTCGTCAGGTCGGCGGACGGTTTCTTTAGGAGGGGCTTGACCTCTGCCTGCTTCCAGTCATCACGGAAAAGGCCGGATTCTAAGGTGGTGTTGATGGTGTGGCGTAGTTTGGGAGCTATGGTGGTGGCGGCTCTGTGGAAGATGTGCGGTGGGCAGGGGTCCGTGGGGGCTCCTGCGTGGATGCTCCTCATGGTCTTGGTGGTCGCTTCGGTGGTGACTGGGGTCCAGGTGGTGATGGTGGGCTGGCCGTACTTGCTGGGGGGGAGGGAGGTTTCAGGAGTTTGTTCACTGAAGTTGTCATAGAGGGTCTTGATCTTTGTGTGGAAGTAGGAGCTGAGCTTGTCGCAGAGGTCCTGGGAGGGTGTGATGTCCGTGGCTTTGTTGGGTGGTTTGGTGAGAGAATTAGCCCACTGAATTTATTGTGGATGCAATGCTTTGACATTTGGAACGCTCGCTTTTTTAGCAGCCTCTAAGGTCAGTAGCGAGGCAACCACAATTATTCGTTTTCCCTGTGCTAGTGCTCTCTCTCTCACTATAGCAGTCTGTATGCTCTAAGAATGTTTTCAGTTAGTGCAAAACACATTTCAACGTTTGTGTGCAAATGTGATTTGTATGCGATAGGTACTGTATCACCTTCGTTGAAAGTGATATAGGTGTATCTGGTTGGTCCAGCGACAACGCGGATCACCATGGTGGTTTTGTTAACATGTGTGTTGAAAGCTATCATATCAGCTCGTACGGAACGTAAAATGTTTGTATGTTCCTGTGTCCAATGGTTGATTGAAAAATTTGTCTAATTAAATCATAGAATGGTTTTACTTGTTCTGCGTAATCCAAAATGTATGTTCTGCCAAAATTTAAAAATCCTGAAATGGATTGTAGTCTTTTCAGAGTTGTCGGAGGTTGGAGCAATGCATATTTTTCTAAGAAATGTGCTGCCAGGCTTTTGCCTTCACTTGATAATTCGTATCCCAGAAAGAGGACATTGAGATGGGCAATTTTTGATTTTTTAAAATTAAATCTGTAGCCCAGGTGAGCAAACCCTAGAATTATACGGTCTTCTCTGTCCAAGTGTTCCATTAATTCGTCGTCCGTCAGATAAATATCATCTACATAGGACAACACCTCCTCATCAAAATTTTGAAGTAACTGTGTCACTCTGGCTGAAAACATCCCAGAGCTATTCTTATACCCTTGAGGCAAACAGAAAAATTGCCTCTGTGAACCTAGCGCTGAAAATGCTGTCAAATATCTGCTATTAGGTTCTATATTCTGGCAGAAGAATCCATTTGAAATATCTAGTGTTGTTTTGTATTTCTTCTGCACTATGCGATTCATTAGTGTGGCAATGTGTGCATTTTGTACTGTTAATGTGCGAGTAGATGTGTTTAAATGCCAGTAGTCTAAAACTAGACGGTATGAATCATCTGGTTTCAAGCTGCTTTGTATCACCCACAAAGCGTTTCATGGAACATGATCGCTCTTCATGAGGAATAAAATCACAAAATACATTCAACAAAGGAACCTCTGGTCAAAATCCCACCGTCCAAGAAACAAATCAGGGGTGGCACATCCTTCCCTGTTCAAGCGGCCAAACTATGAAACTCTTTACTCCCAAACATAAGATCCACAAATAACCACCTTATCTTCAGAACACTGCTCAAGAATTCCCCACATAACCACAATACAGAAATATACAGCATATTCCTCTATATAAAAGCATTTATTTGGAATATAGATGTGTATCTACATATGTGTATTGCTTTGTATAAATGTGTATAGTAATTATGTTTTTGAAGATATATATATTCGTTAGTTCTGCTTAAAAATGTACATATTACTTATAGTTACATTATTCTATGTTTTACATGTATATAAGTGACTGCATAAGAAGTAAATCTTTATCATAACTATTTATCTACAATTGCTTCACTATTGAATTACAAAAAATTAAAACAAATACATTAATTTAATGTACAAAAGCATTTTAAAGTCTGAGTTTACTAAATGCAATTTTAATCTACATATATTACCTTCCTTATGCATATATATACCTTCCATGTACTTATGTATCTTTATATTTATTACTTTGCTTCTAATTGAGCATATCCAATGCACTACCTTATATCTCATCCCATATCTCTCGTAATATATCCTCTACCTCCACTCTGACTCATCTCAAACCTCATTCTACTACTCTCTCCAATGCACTACCCTACTTCTCACCCTATACCACTCTCAATATATCTTCTACCTCAACTCTCTGACTCATCTCAAACATCATTCTACTACTTTTTCCAATGCACTATCCTATTTATGACTCTATACCTCTCTCAATATATCCTCTACTTCCACTCTCTCATTCATCCCAAACCCCCATACCACTAATATGACTTTTACTATTCAGATCTCCCAAACATGCCTTTCCAAACCCTTCCCTCTGGCTCTTCCCCCTCCACCTCCCCTTTACTCATCCCAACCCCCCTACTGCTATGAACGCCAAAAAAAATACTTTTTAGACCCTTCCCTTTTCCATCCCTCCACTATTCCTTTTCAACAGACTAACATGTCCATTACTTAAATTAATTTAATTTTTCCCCATACTAATTTCCCACTAATCCTGTTTGGGTTCCAGAGTAGCGTGCTACTCGACGAAAAAGGCTTCAACACCTCATCAGGGGTTCAGGAGTAGCACGCTACCTGCTAAAATCACTTCAACATCTCATCAGGGGTAGCAAGAGCTATATAAATGCAAGCCTTTCCCTCTAACATCCCTCCACTAGCCTTTTCAAACCAAATAACAGACTAACATGTTGATCGCTCAAATTAATTTTATATTTCCCTAGATTAGTTCACCACTAACCCTATTTTGGTTCCAGAGTAGCCTGCTACGCACCAAAAACTGCTTCAAAACCTCATCAAAGGTAGCGAGAGCTATATAAATGCACATATTTTCCCTCTTCTATCCCTCCACTATCCTTCTCAATCCAAATATCAGACTAACATATCCATATCCATCGCTCAAATGAATTTCATATTTCACTATACTAATTCACCACTAATCCTTTATGGGTTCCGGAGTAGGGTGCTACTTGCCAAAAAAGCACTTCAACGCCTCATCAGGGGTAGTAAGCGCAAATTAAATGCAATTACAATACAATAACAGGAAACAAGAAATTATTCATTTATGAGGTGCAATTTTTTTTATAACACCTTGATGTTCAAGTTGTTCTAGGACTTCACTAACATGTTTTTTGATTCATGTTTTATTGGGTAATGCCTCTGGGATTGAGAAATTGATTTTAATGGGATCTCAAGATGAGGGTTCACTGACAGAATATCGATGTAAAAAATATAGATGGTAAAAATATCGATGAAAAAATATAGAATGCAAAAATATCGACTCCCTATACTTAAACAGGTAAGCACAAAAGATCGGAAAAAAATATTGATTTAAAAATATAGTTGTATATATAATAAATATTAAATATGTTAAATAATAAAATTAAAATAAAAAATAAAGTAGATTTAATATACATTCTAACAAATATAACAAATCAACTTAATTAAAAAAGTTAAACACACATACATAACAATTAGTATATATATATATATATATATATATTTACTTTAAAACAATATATAAACTATTCATTTTAAAATTATATACAAATATATATATATATATATATATATATATATATATATATATATATATATATATATATATATATATATATATATATATATTATTTTACGGAGTTCTATATAGGTCGAACTTGACCCGAAGGTATCGGGTATCAGAGCGATTTGCATAGTACCAGTTGCGTTACATGAGGACACATTCAATTTTGTTAGGCACGGGGACATTAAGTGGTTTGCCCAGAATCACAGGATGTTCACCGTCATTGCCGAGACTCAAACCCAGTTCCCCAGAATCAAGGTCGACCGCCCTAGCTGTTAGGCCAACTCCTCTCCCCAAATCAAATATATATATTTTTATATGTCTAGCTATAAATATATCTATATATATTGATATATATGTACCAATAACATAAAATCAATTTAAAAAACATTCTATTACAAATTAAAACATTAAACTATTTAAAAATCTTTAAACCTAAATTTCCCACTCCGGTCAGTGCAACAGTAGGGAAAGTGTTGGATAGCGGAGGGGTAAAAATTACTATTTCCACTCCAGTGAGTGTAACAGTAGGGAAAGTGTTGGATTGCAGAGGAGTAAAAATTACTATTCCCACTCCAATGAGTGCAACAGTAGGGAAATTGTTGAATATTGGCGTGATAAAATGTACTATTCCCACTCCAATCAGTGCAACAGTAAGGAAAGTGTTCGATAGCGGAGGGGTAAAAATTACTATTCCCGCTCCAATAATTGTAACAGTAGGGAAAGTGTTAGATAGCGGAGGGGTAAAAATTACTATTCCCACTGCAATTAGTGCAACAGTAGGGAAAGTGTTGAATAGCGGAGGGGTGAAAATTACAATTCCCACTCCAGTGAGTGCAATAGTAGGGAAAGTGTTGGATAGTGGTGGAACAAAATTTACTATTCCCACTCCAATGAGTGCAACAGTAGAGAAAGTGTTGGATTGCGGAGGGGTAACAATTAATATTCTCACTCCAGTCAGTTCAAAATTTTAAACAAACAAAATCTTAACAACAACAAAAATATTTAAAAAACAAAATAAATTAAAAAATATATAAATATGTTAAATATGTAAATACAAATATATTTAACCCCTTCGATGCTTATGACGAGCTGGACTCGTCATGGCACACAGTGGTCGTGTGCTCATGACGAGTCCAGCTCGTCAAAAGACCCACCCATGGGGGAAGCGCTGGCGCTCCCCCCGTGGGAATCCAATCGTTGGTTTTTTGGGGGGGAAGGCAGGGGAAGGGCTTCCCCTGCCTCCCCCCGCAGCCCCCTCAATGACGTCAGCGCGCGAGGCGTGCTGACGTCATTGGGGGTTTCCCTTTGTTCCCCGACGCGCTGGAAGCCATTTGCTTCCAGCGCGTCGGGGAATAAGGTGAGTTTTGGCTCCGGGGAGGGGGGGTTTGAAACAAAAGAGGCATCGAGAGAAAGGAAAGGGTTTTCCTTTCCCCCGATGCCTCTTTTGTGCATTCCTGCTGCACGATCATGCGATCGTGCAGCAGGAATCCCCACTAGACACCAGGGAATTTTTTTTTTTTTTTTTTTAAATAAAATGAAAATACTGTTTTGGGGAGCGGCCCCTTGGGCAAGGGTCGCTCCCCTTTTGGGGGCCATATGTTTTTGGTGCTCTGCCCCCCTGGGGGGGGGCAGTTTTTTCTATATAGCGCAGGCTTTACCCGAAGGTGTCAGAGCGCTTCACAATAGTACCATTACATCAGGAGAAGGTTACAAGTGAGCATAATACAAAAGCAAGCGTTACATTACATGAGGAAAAAGTGACAATTGTGCAAATAACAAAACAAACAAGATACAAAAAGAGGTATGCGTTACAAGAGGAAAAAGTGACAGGTGTGCATGATACATGAGATACAAAATACAAATAGAGGTATAATACTGCAATAAGTGGCAGTCACTCAGAACACACTGGGAAGGCACTTCTATAGGCATGGAGTACAGAATTTCCTATAGTGGAAGAACTTCCTTGAGGGAGTAGAGAGGGCGTGAATTAAACAGGAGACTTAAAATGAAGGGTACACAAATCCAACACAGCACGCAAGGGTGAGGAATGTCTTGGAAAAAGTACAAATTTACAATGAAGAGCGAACTTCCTAGAGGGGGCTGAGAGTGAAAGTATTAGTTCTGAAAGTGTCTTTGGAAGAGAACAGATTTGAGGTCAGCTTTGAAGATCCGGGTAGAGGAGGTGGCACGGAGCAATGGGGAAGCGAGTTCCAGATTCTCACCGCATTGCCTGAGAAGGATTGCGCCATCGATCTTTCCCTTTTGAAGACGGGGGGCTCAAGCAGAAGCTTTTCCGCATTGCGAGAAGGGCGAGAGCCACCGGACAATTTCAATTTATTCACCAGGTAACGAGGGGAGGACGTGTGTAAGGCTTTGTGTGTGATGCAGGCAGTTTTGTAAATAGATCTTGCCTCGATCTGAAGCCATCGAAGAGAGGCATGATAGGAGTGACGTGGTCGCTTCGTTTAGACCCTGAAATGAAGCGAGCTGCTGAATGAAGGATGGATTTGAGAGGGGAGAGGTGGGATTTGGGTAGGCCCGTCAGAAGAGAATTGCAATAATCCAGTCTTGAGAGAACCAGAGATTGTACCAAGGTTTTTAAGTCTTTCTCCGGGAAGAACCGACGGATCCCCCATAGAAGGCGCAACTGGTAACGTGCGTTCTTAGCAATAGAGTTGATGTGGGAGATTAGGTTGAGTCTTTTGTCAAGAATGACACCTAGGGATTTAGCGCTGTCGACAATGATGGGTTTGTTGTTGAGTAGGTTCAGCTGATCCATCCAAGATTGAACAGGAGGAGGTGAGAGAGAGGTAGAGAGGAGGAGGAATTCAGTTTTGGCGGGATTCAGAATGAGTTGGTGAGCTAACATCCAGTTGTGAATAGAGTTGAGAGTAGAGTTGAGTAGTGAGAGATCGTGTGCGGAAGATAAAGGTATCTTCCCACTAGTCCACCAGGCATTTATTTGTGGAGAGTGACCCCTTGGGCAATGGTCACTCTCCTTTGGGGGCAATATTTGTGGCTGTGTCTGCCCCCCAGGAGGGCAGATCGCCATGTTTTTTTTTAAAATTGGGCCCACTAGACCACCAGGGATTTGTTTGAGGGGAGTGGCCCCTTGGGCAAGGGTCACTCCCCTATGGGGAGCATCAATTTGGCCGTTTCTGCCCTCCTGGGTGGGCAGATCGGCTGATTTTTTTTGTATGGCCACAAGGCCACCAGGGATTTTTTTTGTGGGGAGTGGCCCCTTGGGCAAGGGTCGCTCCCCCTTGGGGGCATTGTTTGTGGCTGTCTGCCCCCATGGGGGGGGCAGATGTCGCCATTTTTTTTAATATTTGGCCCACTAGACCACCAGGGATTTGTTTTTGGGGAGTGGCCCCTTGGGCAAGGGTTGCTCCCCTTTGGGGAGAATTAATTTGGCTGTTTCTGCCATCCTGAGGGGCAGATCGGCTGATTTGTTTTTTTGTAGGTCCACTAGGCCACCAGGGTTTTTTTTATGTTGGGGAGCGGCCCCTTGGGCAAGTGTCGCTCCCCTTTATGGGAGGATGATTGTGGCCATTTCTGCCCTCTTTGGGTGGCAGGATAGTTTTTAGGCCCATCTGCCCCCAAGGAGGGCAGAAGCCACTAGACACCAGGGTTTTTTTAATTTTTGTGTTGGGGAGTGGCCAAAAGGGCAAGGGTTGCTCCCCTTTTACGGGGGTGAATATTTTATTTATACTATTTGGCCCACCTACCCCTTAGCTTGGCTGGTGGATTGTGTGTGGACTGGTGCATTATTTGCATATGTGATTGTAATGGTTTTTTTCTCCTTTTTATTCTAGTGTAAAGCTTTTGATTCCTGTTTGCGGTTTCGGCAGTGGTTGTTCTGCAGTTTTGCGTAATTGCATTTATTTGGTAAGAAAAATATTTTTGTTGTGTGTACTCGAAATGAGTATTATTGTCATGCATGAATGAATTTTTTTGTAAGTGGTGTCATAATGGCAGCATATTTGTTAGTGTTCAGAGCATGAAATTCTTTGCGATGTTTTGCATTGTCTTATGTGTAATTTTTTTTTCTTCTTTTTAGTGGGATATTGTTGATCCTTACTGTGTCTGTGCAGAGTAGGTGGTGGTGAGTCTAGCTGCTTCTGTCACGTGAGTGGTATAGTGTTGGAGTATATAGGTCTTTGTGATAAAGCTACATTTTGTTTATTTCTTTTTTTTACAAAGGGTTTGTTGTTGTTGACTTGTTTGACAAGTAACCTTTATTAGTAAGCATTATGGCTAGCCGTAGAATGACTGCTCAGCAGGTGGTTGGTTTGCTTCTTGAATCTTCCTCTGAGCAGGATTATGAGACTGACAGTGCGTCTGAGGGAGAGGAGGGAGGGGAAGATTCAGGCAGTGAGTTTTCTCTCCACATGGAATCATCGGATGATGAAGGTACTCTCAGTGCAGATGAAGTGCCTGTTTTAGAGGAGGATACTACTGTGCCGATGGTGCAAGAGACATCTGGATTGCAGCCTGGGGCTGCTAGGCTTCCTACTGGAAGTGCTGGACTCTGGGTTGATCCAAACATGGTGCAGCCGGTGTTGCCTGCCTTTAGTGGTTATGCAGGGTGTAGAGTGTATTGTGAACATTATTTGCCTATACAGTATTTACAGTTGTTTATGGATGATGTATTTTTGGGTGAGATTGTTGAGCAGATAATTTTTATGCTGAACAGTTTTTGAGGGACAACAGTGCCAGACTTAGGCCCCATTCTAGAGCTACCCGGTGGAGTCCCACAAATCTGGAAGAGATGAAGAAGTTTTTGGGTTTGACTTTTTTGATGGGTTTGATAAGGAAGCCGTCCATGGGTTCATATTGGTCTACCAGTCCCTTGATGGCAACGGCCATATTTCCTGCAGTTATGACTCGTGATCGGTATTTACTTTTGCTTCGGATGCTGCATTTTGTTGATAATGGTTTGGCGTTGCCACGAGATCACCCTGAATGTGACCGTCTTTTTAAGATTCGGCCTGTTCTTGATCACTTTGTAGATCGATTTTCAGAGATCTATACTCCAGGGAAAGAAATATCTATTGATGAGTCTTTGGTCCTGTTCAAGGGCCGTTTGGTTTTTAGGCAGTACATTCCTAGCAAGAGGGCACGCTATGGAATTAAGCTGTATATGTTGTCTGAGAGTAGGACAGGATATGTTTTTAATTTGCGTGTGTACACTGGTAGGGATTCCACTATTGACCCCCTGGTTGTCCGTCCACTTTTGGAGTTTCAGAGAAAATTGTGTGGGATCTTGCTAGAGGACTGTTTAACAGAGGCCACCATTTGTACCTTGATAACTTCTACACTGCTGTGCAATTGTTTAAGGAATTGTTCAAAGTGGACACTTTTGCTTGTGGCACAATCCGCTCTAACCGTAAAGGTTATCCAAAAGAGCTTGTTTGCAAAAAACTTCAGAGGGGACAGTGCAGTTCCTTGCGTAGTGATGAACTACTAGCTGTGAAATTTGTGGACAGGAGGGATGTGTACATGCTGACTACCATCCATGATGAGAGTACTTCACCTGTGGCTGTTTGGGGTCAGATTGCTGAAGTGCGCAAACCTGTGTGCATTTTAGACTACAATAAGCACATGGGTGGTGTTGATAGAGTAGATCAGAGGTTGGAACCTTACACTGCTATTCGTAAGGCTTACATTTGGTATAAGAAGTTGGCCATCCATCTCTTCAATTTAGCAACTTTCAATGCTTTTGTTGTGTTCAAGGAGTGTTCACCTGTGTCAAAGTTGACTTTTGTTCAGTTTCAGCAGTCTGTCATAGGCAGCCTTGTTGTTGTGGAACAGGCAAGTGTTCCTAGAGTTGGAGTGGTGGAGGATGTGGCTCGATTGAAAGATCGCCACTTTCCTGATCACATTCCTCCTACACCCTTAAAAGACTTTCCCACTAGGAGATGTAGAGTCTGTTGGCAAAGAGGTACGCGGAAGGAGACTCGTATGTACTGCCCTGAGTGTCCTTCTAACCCTGGGCTGTGTGTGCCTGCTTGTTATAGAGCGTACCACAAGCAAAAGAATTATTGGGAGCAACCATGAGTGGTAAAGTGAACTGCCTGGTCTGTAATGTTTAAGAATTGTTGTTCTGTTTCAAGGTTGGCATTAGTGCAATGTATTTAGTTTCTGATTTTGTGTTAGTAGATTTGTATCTATTTGCAATTTGTTTGTGTTTTTCTTTTTTGTATAAAAAAATCCTAAATGTGATGGTGGTGTGTGTAGGCTGGTGCTTGGCTGGCGGTGTGCGTGGAGTGGCGCTTGGCTGGCGGTGTGCGTGGAGTGGCGCTTGGCTGGCGGTGTGCGTGGAGTGGTGCTTGGCTGGCGGTGTGCGTGGAGTGGCGCTTGGCTGGCGGTGTGCGTGGAGTGGCGCTTGGCTGGCGGTGTCCGTGGAGTGGCGCTTGGCTGGCGGTGTGTGTGGAGTTGCGCTTGGCTGGCAGTGTGCGTGGAGTGGCGCTTGGCTGGCGGTGTGTGTGGAGTGACGCTTGGCTGGCGGTGTGCGTGGAGTGGCGCTTGGCTGGCGGTGTGCGTGGAGTGGCGCTTGGCTGGCGGTGTGCGTGGACTGGCGCTCGGCTGGCGGTGTGTGAGTAGTGACTTGCTGCTGGTCACTACACACACTGCTAGCTGAGCGACACTCCACGCAATCCATCAGCTTGTGTGGTTGCTGTGTTAGGAATGTGGGCGTGTGAAAGTGATGGGCCCTTGAATGGCGCTGTCTGCTGGTGTGAGTGTTGTAATGTGATGGGCCCGCGGCTGGTGGTGTGAATGGTTTTGTATGTGTCACACGTATGAAAGGTGTATGAATGGCCTGTAAAGAGGTTGGTGCCTTGTCGTGGCTTTACAGCTCACGAGCTGTGAGTCAATGGTTCAGTTTCTCGTCCTTTCAATTATTAACAGTGCATTTCATTTTTGTGAAATCACTTGTTAATACAATTGTATATACTGAACCATCACTCACCCTCGTGCCAAATCCAACCAGTATGTGTGTGTGCTTGAGGATTAGATGGCTGTGCAGTAATATTTTTTTATGTCTTTCTCAAGCAGGGTGTACCTTGTCCCTTTTTGTGAATGTTGTAATGTGTTTGTTTCGTGCCTGGTGGTGTGAATGGTCTTGTGTGTATCACGTATGAAAGGTGTGTGAATGGCCTGTAAAGCGGTTGGGGCCTTGATGTGGCTTTACAGCTCACGAGCTGCGAGTCACTGGTTCAGTTTTTTGTCCTTTCAATTATTGACAGTGCATTTCATTTTTGTGAAATCTCTTGTTGATAAAATTGTATATACTGAACCATCACTTGCCCTCGTGCCAAATCCAACCAGTATGTGTGTGCTTGAGGAATAGATGGCTGTGCAGTAATCTTTGTCTTTTTAGTCTGTCTGCCAAGGTGTACATTCCGTCTAAGAATAACCTACTAACTGTAGATATTGTCGTAAACGAAACACCCATGGGAGTACATGGTGATATCTCTCTTGTGGATCACAACAAGTTATGTTACCCACAATGTCCTGCAAACCTCAAAATGTCTGTCACATTTTCCTTGCAATATTGTGCCAAAATTTTCACGCTGCAGAAATAAACAACACATTATCTCAAAACGACCTGGTTTTGCAAGTGGGGTCACCTGGGCTTTGGCCCGGGCTCGGCGGCCACCTAGGGAAACCTACCAAACCCACACATTTTTGTAAAGTAGACACCTGGGGATTCCAGGGAGGTATGGCTTGCGTGGATCCCCCAACGTTTTCTTACCCAGAATCCCCTGCAAACCTGACATTTTGCTGAAAAAATCACTTTTATCACACATTTTTGTGTGGTAAGCTGTGGCATCACCGGGCTGACACAAATTTCCTACCACCCAGCGTCCCCCAGGTCTCCCGATAAAAATGGTGCCTCACTCGGGTGGGAGGCCCAAGTATCCGCGACAGGCAAGGGCCCACAACGTATTGAGGCGACCTCAAAATGGCCTTTCACAAAACGACCTGGTTTTGCAAGGGGGTCCCATGACGTTTTGGCCTGGGGCTCGGCGGCCACCTAGGGAAACCTACCAAACCCACACATTTCTGAAAAGTAGACACCCGGGGATTCCAGGGAGGTATGCCTTGCGTGGATCCCCCAACGTTTTCTTACCCAGAATCCCCTGCAAACCTGACATTTTGCTGAAAAAATCACTTTTTTCACACATTTTTGTGTGGTAAAGCTGTGGCATCACCGGGCTGACACAAATTTCTTACCACCCAGCGTCCCCCAGGTCTCCCGATAAAATGGTGCCTCACTCAGGTGGGAGGCCCAAGTACTCGCGACATGCAAGGACACAAAACGTTTTGAGGCAACATCAACATTGCCTATCAAAAATGTTTTGGGCCCTTGCCTGTCGCGGGTACTTGAGTCTCCCACACAAGTGAGGCACCATTTTTATCGGGAGACCTGGGGGAACGCTGGGTGGTAGGAAATTTGTGTGAGGCCAGTGATGCCACACTTTCCCACACAAAAATGTGTGAAAAAAGTGATTTTTCAGCTAAAATTGAGGTTTGCAGGGGAGTCTGGGTAAGGAAACGTTGGGGGATCCACGCAAGCCATACCTCCCTAGAAGCCCCGGGTGTCTACTTTTCAGAAATGTGTGGGTTTGGTAGGTTTCCCTAGATGGCCGCCGAGCACGGGGCCATAAACCCAGGTGACTCCCCTTGCAAAACCAGGTGGTTTTGAGATAGGCAATTTTGATGTCACCTCACTACGTTTTGGGCCCTTGCCTGTCGCGGGTACTTGGGCCTCCCACACAAGTGAGGCACCATTTTTATCGGGAGACCTGGGGGAACGCTGGGTGGTAGGAAATTTGTGTGAGGCCAGTGATGCCACACTTTCCCACACAAAAATGTGTGAAAAAGTGATTTTTTCAGCTAAAATTGAGGTTTGCAGGGGATTCTGGGTAAGGAAACGTTGGGGGATGCACGCAAGCCATACCTCCCTGGAAGCCCCTGGTGTCTACTTTTCAGAAATGTGTGGGTTTGGTAGGTTTCGCTAGATGGCCGCCGAGCACAGGGCCAAAAACCCAGGTGACCCCCCTTTCAAAACCAGGTGGTTTTGAGATAGGCAATTTTGATGTCGCCTCACTACGTTTTGGGCCCTTGCCTGTCGCAGGTACTTGGGCCTCCCCCACAAGTGAGGCACCATTTTTATCGGGAGACCTGGGGGAACGCTGGGTGTTAGGAAATTTGTGTAAGCCCGGTGATGCCACACTTTCCCACACAAAAATGTCTGAAAAAGGTGATTTTTTTCAGCTAAAATTGAGGTTTGCAGGGGATTCTGGGTAAGGAAACGTTGGGGGATCCACGCAAGCCATACCTCCCTGGAAGCCCCCGGGTGTCTACTTTGCAGAAATGTGTGGGTTTGGTAGGTTTCCCTAGATGGCTGCCGAGCACGGGGCCAAAAACCCAGGTGACCCCCTTTCAAAACCAGGTGGTTTTGAGATAGGCAATTTTGATGTCGCCTCACTACGTTTTGGGCCCTTGCCTGTCGCAGGTACTTGGGCCTCCCCCACAAGTGAGGCACCATTTTTATCGGGAGACCTGGGGGAACGCTGGGTGTTAGGAAATTTGTGTAAGCCCGGTGATGCCACACTTTCCCACACAAAAATGTGTGAAAAAAGTGATGTTTTCAGCTAAAATTGAGGTTTGCAGGGGATTCTGGGTAAGGAAACGTTGGGGGATCCACGCAAGCCATACCTCCCTGGAAGCCCCCGGGTGTCTACTTTTCAGAAATGTGTGTGTTTGGTAGGTTTCCCTAGGTGCCGGCAGAGCTAGGGTTCACAAACTACAGCTAGGCACTTTGCCAAAAAAGGGTCATTTTTCACTGCGAAATTGAGGTGTGACCACATTGCGTTTTGCGCCGTTTCCTGTCGCGGGCACTAGGCTGACCCACACAAGTGAGGTACCATTTTTCTCAAAAGACTTTGGGGAACGCGGGGTGGGCAGAAATTTGTGGATCCACTTAGATTCCAGAACTTTCCACCACAGAAATGTGGGGAAAATGTGGTTTTTTTGACAATTTTTAGGTTTGCAAGGGATTCTGGGTAACAGAACCTGGTGGGAGGCAGTCAAGTCACCCCATCCTGGATTTCCCTGGGTGTCTAGTTTTCAAAAATGTATAGGTTTGCTAGGTTTCCCTAGGTGCCTGCAGAGGTAGGGTTCAAAAACTACAGCTAGGCACTTTGCCAAAAAAGGGTCATTTTTCACTGCGAAATTGAGGTGTGACCACGTTGCGTTTTGCGCCGTTTCCTGTCGCAGGCACTAGGCCGACCCACACAAGTGAGGTACCATTTTTCTCGTAAGACTTTGAGAAACGCGGGGTGGGTGGAAATTTGTGGATCCACGCAGATTCCAGAACTTTCCACTACAGAAATGTGGGGAAAATGTGGTTTTTTTGACAATTGTTTAGGTTTGCGAGGGATTCTGGGTAACAGAACCTGATGGGAGGCAGTCAAGTCACCCCATCCTGGATTCCCCTGGGTGTCTAGTTTTCAAAAATGTATAGGTTTGCCAGGTTTCCCTAGGTGCCGGCAGAGCTAGGGTTCAAAAACTACAGCTAGGCACTTTGCCAAAAAAGGATCATTTTTCACTGCGAAATTGAGGTGTGACAACGTTGCGTTTTGCGCCGTTTCCTGTCGCAGGCACTATGCCGACCCACACAAGTGAGGTACTATTTTTCTCGGAAGACTTTGAGGAATGCAGGGTGGGAGGAAATTTGTGGATCTACGCAGATTCCAGAACTTTCCACCACAGAAATGTGGGGAAAATGTGGTTTTTTGGACAATTTTTTAGGTTTGCAAGGGATTCTGGGTAACAGAACCTGGTGGTAGGCAGTCAAGTCACCCCATCCTGGATTCCCCTGGGTGTCTAGTTTTCAAAAATGTATAGGTTTGCTAGGTTTCCCTAGGTGCCGGCAGAGCTAGGGTTCAAAAACTACACCTAGGCACTTTGCCAAAAAAGGGTCATTTTTCACTGCGAAATTGAAGTGTGACCACGTTGCGTTTTGCGTCGTTTCCTGTCGCAGGCACTAGGCTGACCCACACAAGTGAGGTACCATTTTTCTCATAAGACTTTGGGGAACACGGGATGGGTGGAAATTTGTGGATCCACGCAGATTCCAGAACTTTCCACCACAGAAATGTGGGGAAAATTTGTTTTTTTTGGCAATTTATTAGGTTAGCAAGGGATTCTGGGTAACAGTACCTGGTGGGAGGCAGTCAAGTCACCCCATCCTGGATTCCTCTGGATGTCTAGTTTTCAAAAATGTATAGGTTTGCTAGGTTTCCCTAGGTGTCCGCAGAGCTAGGGTTCAAAAACTACAGCTAGGCACTTTGCCAACAAAGGGTCATTTTTCACTGAGAAATTGAGGTGTGACCACATTGTGTTTTGTGCCGTTTCCTGTCGCAGGCACTAGGCCGACCCACACAAGTGAGGTACCATTTTTCTCGTAAGACTTTGGGGAACGCTGGGTGGGTGGAAATTTGTGGATCCAAGCAGATTTCAGAACTTTCCACCACAGAAATGTGGGGAAAATGTGTTTTTTTTTACAGTTTTTTAGGTTTGCGAGGGATTCTGGGTAACAGAATCTGGTGGGAGGCAGTCAAGTCACCCCATCCTGGATTCCCCTGGGTGTCTAGTTTTCAAAAATGTATAGGTTTGCTAGGTTTCCCTGGGTGCCCGCAGAGCTAGGGTTCAAAAACTACAGCTAGGCACTTTGCCAAAAAAGGGTCATTTTTCACTGCGAAATTGAGGTGTGACAACGTTGCGTTTTGCGCCGTTTCCTGTCGCAGGCACTAGGCCGACCCACACAAGTGAGGTACCATTTTTCTCGTAAGACTTTGGGGAACGCGGGGTGGGTGGAAATTTGTGGATCCATGCAGATTCCAGAACTTTCCACTACAGAAATGTGGGGAAAATGTGGTTTTTTTGACAATGCTTTAGGTTTGCGAGGGATTCTGGGTAACAGAACCTGGTGGGAGGCAGTCAAGTCACCCCATCCTGGATTCCCCTGGGTGTCTAGTTTTCAAAAATGTATAGGTTTGCTAGGTTTCCCTAGGTGCCCGCAGAGCTAGGGTTCAAAAACTACAGCTAGGCACTTTGCCAACAAAGGGTCATTTTTCACTGAGAAATTGAGGTGTGACCACATTGTGTTTTGTGCCGTTTCCTGTCGCAGGCACTAGGCCGACCCACACAAGTGAGGTACCATTTTTCTCGTAAGACTTTGGGGAACGCTGGGTGGGCGGAAATTTGTGGATCCAAGCAGATTTCAGAACTTTCCACCACAGAAATGTGGGGAAAATGTGTTTTTTTTGACAATTGTTTAGGTTTGCGAGGGATTCTGGGTAACATAACCTGGTGGGAGGCAGTCAAGTCACCCCATCCTGGATTCCCCAGGGTGTCTAGTTTCCAAAAATGTATAGGTTTGCTAGGTTTCCCTAGGTGCCGGCAGAGCTAGGGTTCAAAAACTACAGCTAGGCACTTTGCCAAAAAAGGGTCATTTTTCACTGTGAAAATGTGGTGCGTCCACGTTGCGTTTTGCGCTGCTTCCTGTCGCGGGCACTAGGCCTACCCACACAAGTGAGGTACCATTTTTTTCGGAAGACCTTGGGGAACGCGGGGTGGGTGGAATTTTGTGGATCCACGCAGATTCCAGAACTTTCCACCACAGAAAAGTGAGAAAAATGTGTTTTTTTTACCAATTTTTTAGGTTTGCAAGGGATTCTGGGTAACAGAACCTGGTGAGAGCCAGTCAAGTCACCCCATCCTCAATTCCCCTGGGTGTCTAGTTTTCAAAAATGTATAGGTTTGCTAGGTTTCCCTAAGTGCCCGCAGAGCTAGGGTTCAAAAACTACAGCTAGGCACTTTGCAAAAAAAGGGTAATTTTTCATCGTGAAAATGTGGTACGTCCACGTTGCATTTTGAGCCATTTCCTGTTGTGGGCACACGGCCTACCCACACAAGTGAGGTACCATTTTTATCGGGAGACTTAGTGTAATACAGAATTGTAGAGCAACTGTTATTACCTATTGACTTTCGATGCATTTCTGCCTTCCAAATGAAAGACAATGTGTAAAAAATAAGTCATTTTGAAAAATGACCTATAATTCTCATGCTAGTATGGGTACTCCTAATTTCGGAAATGTGCAAATATCTACTGTTTCTAAAATCTACATTTTGTTCCCATTTCAGAAATACATAGGTGTCTTTCATAACAATTTTTCCATGTATACATTTTCCCAAAATAATTGCTATATACCCGGTACATAATAAAAATCCATTCAAGATGCTGCTCAGTTATTGGCTCTGGGTTCATCGGGTTCTTGGTGAACCTACAAGTCCTATATATCCCCACAACCAGAAAGGTCCAGCGGATATAACGATATATTGCTTTCAAATAGCTGTCATAATTAGAAGAAGTTACAGGTGAAAATGTTGACACAAATGGCTGTTTTTTTCAACTAATTTTCAATTTTTCCTTCATTTAACTGTTAGTTTCTATAAGGAAAACTTTAAGGATCTACAGAAATGACCCCTTGCTGAATTCAGAATTTTGTCTACATTTCAGAAATGTATGGCTTTCCAGGATCCATTATTGGTTTCATACCCATTTCTACCATTAACTGGCAGGAGGTTGAAAGCACAAAAAATAGCAAGAATAGGCTATGTCCCACAAAAATGCCAAAACTGTGTAAAAAAAGTTGGTTTTCTGACAAAAGTCTGCTTGTCCCTGAAAGCTGGGAAGATGGTGATTTCAGCACCTCAACCCCTTTTTTGATGCCATTTGCAGGGAAAAAACAAGACGCTTTCATCCGTAGCCCTTTTTTCCGCATTTTTCCCCCAAAAAACAAAGTTTTGCTGTATTTTGGCAAATTTCTGGGTCACCTCCAGGGGAATGCACAAACCCTGGGTACCTTTACAATCCCCATGATGTTAGAAAAAAAGGACGCAAATTTGGCGTAGATACCTTATGTGGTCAAAAAGTTACAGGGGCCTAAGCATGCACTACCCCAAATAGCCCAAAAAAGGCTTAGCACAGGGGGGGAAAAGGCCTAGCAGCGAAGGGGTTAATATTAAAAAAACATATTAATATGTTAAATACATATGATAAATACCTGCAAATATTATATTAAATAAAATGTAAAAATATTTTCAAACAAATAAATATTTTTAATTAGAAATTATTTAGAAACAAAAACATGAATTATTATATAAATTAGCATTTTTTATTTCCTACCCTATAACACCACACAATTCACAACCCGCATCTAAATTAAAAAAAAAATGTAACATAATTAATTACCAATTAAAAAATACTATTAATTAAAAAACAAATTGAAACTCATAAAAATGCATTCACTTCCCACACTTTACCCCTATAATCCCCACAATCCACAGCTAAAATGAAACTATAAAAAAGATATTACACAATTAAAATGTATTTTCAATTAAAAAACAAATAGTATTTAACAAATAATTATAAGGTAAGTAAAATTAATTTACTCCCCACCCTTTACCCCTATAAAAGTAAAACCCACACACAAAAAAATGTAAACATATACCCTAATTAAATATCAATTAATTAATTAATATTAATGATCAACTAATTATTAGTTAATTAAACATTAATTACTTCCCACCCTTTATACCTATAAACCCCACAATCCACACCTAAAATTAATTACACAATTTCCATAATTAATTTCCAATCAATTAATTAATATAAATCAACGACTAATTATTAATTAATCAAAAATGAATTCTCACCATTTACCCCTATAAACCCCACAACCCACACCTAAAAAGAACTACACAATTACCATAATGAATTCATTATTTTTTAATTAACAACTAATTAATAATTAATTACAAATAAATTACTTCCCACAACACTATAAAATCTCAATTAAATAAATATGAATAAATAAAAATCATCATTAATTTATTATAATTAAATTACTTCCCACTCTATTCCCCCATAAACCCACAACCCGCCACAGAACTCAAAAACGCAAAATGTAATTAAAATAAAATTGATAACTACTAAAAAATTAACATATATATTAAAAAACATAAACAATACTTATACAAAAAACATACATCACATACCTTTAAAATATAAACTAAAATACATAACACTAATTAAAAAATCGATATTTTAAGCAATTATATTTTTGAAAATGATATTAATTACTTCTATATTTTAGAAAACTATATTTCTTACCTTAAATTTGATATTCTTGACCACAATATTCTTGCTGTCGATATTTTTGTGTCACGATATTTCCGACTCGATATTTGTGTAAGTTGACATTTCCAACTCGATATTCTGTCTGCATACCCATGATGAGGTGTCTCATCATCCACCCAACATGATTGCGGTATAATGCAGGAGCTATCGCTAACGCCCACTCCTTGGTTTATGAATGTTTAATTGATTCCAGAACAAGGTCGGAGAAAGCTGGTAAAATTACTGCTTCACTGTTTGGGTATTATATTACAAACTCGGGTGGCCAGGCCTTTTCAGGCAAAAGAATATCGTAACCATATGTCAGGTTCTCCCAAAAGAGAGCCTTGATGTTCCTGGGTATGCCCCTTTCCAATTGGAGTGTTATTTTGTATAAACAATGGGGAACACTTACCCTAGTATCAGGTGTTTCCACCGTGATATGCTCACTCAGCGCTACTACTGCCAGATAATCCATCAGGTTCTGGCGAGCTATTGTGATTTCTGCCACGCTGTCCAGCATCGCCACTGCCCATTCCCCATTCAGAAGCAGAGTCGTCAGTAGCCTGGGCATGCCTTATTTAAATCTGAGCTACATTCTTCTTTTTGAATTGAGGTTTAGGAGTCTTTTATTTGTCTTCTTTTTTAATGTTGTAGTCTGATGAGCATTGTGATTCCTTCTTCAGTTTCACGCGCTCTTCTGATCTGCACTCTGACCATCCACCTCTCTTTGAACATGTATCATTTTACTCCTGAAAGGAACGAGAGGCACGTGTATCAGTATCCTGTTTCTCAGGTTATATTTCTTTTCAGTGGTTTCCTGTTGAGGAGACCCACTCCGTGATGGGTTTTTTTTGTTTGTTGTCCCATTTCTTCTTGGAAGAATTGGGTGCTTGCTTAGAGTTATCCTTTTCAGAAATACTCTTAACTTGTGGTTTCCCAGGTCTGGCTCCAAAATTATCTAGTCAGTATTCTGTGTTTTTCCTGTGGTCCTGTTTGAGGAAAAACCGCTTGAAGCTGACTTGTTGTTTGTGCTATCCAGAATGGAATTTGCTCCCCACTGGTGGGAATCGTTCCCATAACGGCATTCAGTGTTTGCGGGGCTGATACCTGTTGTAGCCAATTGTGGTTGTGCAGCCTGAGCAGTCTGCGCAGGGTTAATTGTTAGTGTTCGCATTATGAACTTTGTAAGATTTCTGTACATTTGTACTAGATCTCATATAGTGTGCTTAACTCTGCTGCATCTAAATAAGCAAAGTTAGGATGCGGTTTATAAGCAGCTAAGACTGGCCATGTTGCTCCTTCTATACTGAGCAGACCGAGTCTCACGTTTTCTGTAGTGTGGGGAAGAGCGATTTTCAACTAATTTGTATGTTCTTCGTAAGTTAATGGAATTTCTATGTCCACATATGGTAAGCATTCATATGGTATTTTATCTTCAATGAAAGTGTGAAGCAATTGTGTGGGAGCATCTGTAGCCGGGAACTTAATCCAAGGATAGAATACCTCTGTTCTGAATGCTTTGTGTGCCTCAACCATGAAGGTAACATCTCCTCTCATTGCCGGGAGACCATATTGTAGCAATTTCATAGTAACTGCATGTCTGCAATTTTTAGTAATAATTAGCACTTCTACTTCTTCTCTGATGTTTTCTCCATTATCTCCAGTTACGGACATTGTTTTAAAGAAGAAGAAGATTAGTAAATTAATTTATGGAGATAGGGTTAGCACAATGTGGGAGGTTTTTATCCTACAAGCTTTAATAACCTACAGCCAATACATAGGGTATACATACTCAGCTGAGGTGGATTTCCCTACCACCACGGATGTATCCAGTTTGGAGGTGAATAGGGGTCTCTGGGAAAGCACAACTGAACTACTCAGGTGGACCGTTAAATAAGAACCCAATCAACATTGGGCGCCATATCAGGTAGTCCCAACAAATCCATAGGATATGCGAGTTTGTTGGACAATATAAACTTTGGGTGAGGTGACTAGACTGATTCTGGGCACCCCCGCAGGATATGTTGGCCTAAAGATCAGCTATCTCACAGTGCCACCATAAGCCCCCTAACCCTACCACAGAGGTAATGGTTTCTGGCAGTCACTGAACATGACAACCCTGACTCCTTAAAGATCGTGGTAACAGATCAGAACCTCTCGCTCAGTCATTCGTGTTTACTTGTTCTCAGAGAAATATACAGAGAATACACACTGGGACATATTCAATATATTTATTGAACCAATGTTATTCTTGTATAAAATACATATGCAGCGATAATCAGTAGACAGAAGCAGATGAAAGTGATTACAAGTACCAAAAGTGTAAATAGTTGATAGAGTTCTACCTTGGTGCTAAAACAGTGTATATATGCAGGCATCTAAAACAAGGTAGTAATCAAGCGTACTCCTACTATGCAAACCCTACTCTGTGTGTACCTAGAGTGTGGGTAGGTGTAAAGCCAAGAATCCCACCAAGGGATGATCCAACCCGATTACTTGGTGGGAGAGAATGTAGGACCTCATCTTCATCACAAACTGGACACCCTTCATGGAGATGTCAGACTGCTGCGTTGTTAAGTCTCAGCATACAGGGACCCTCGATGTCATCTGAAGTGCCTCTTCTGCTAATCCTATGAAATGCTGATTATTTATATTAAAAAGCATCCTTGCGATGTATGTACAGATTACCAATGTTATGGATATGTTTAAAGCCATGTTGCCCTGTGGATGAAGATAGAACAACATTTATACATTCCTGCATACAGGCCTTGTACTTGGTGTTCGAGGCATTGTGATAATATTATGCAAAGCCATATGTGTAAACAGAAACAGTTTCAGAGAAAGTAATCCAATATTGTCATGCAGGTTAATATTTTCAAAAGGTCACAGCAGAAAAGTTATTGTGAAAAAGAGGAAAATGTAAGAAATGAGTAGCTTTACTACATGGGCCTAACCCAGGCACATAAAAGGTTGTCCATCTACTTTTGGAGTTAGTGAGAAAATTGTGTGGGAACTTGGTAGAGGATGTCCTAGCAAAGGTTTCCATTCATACGTAGATAACTTCTACACTGGTCAGCAATTGTTTAGGGAATTGTTCAAAGTGGACACTGTTGCTTGTGGCACAATCGCTCTAACCGTAAAGGTTACCCAAAGGAGCTTGTTTATAAAAACTTAAGAAGGGACAGTGCAGTGCCTTGTGTACTGATGAGCTTCTAGCTGTGAAATGTTCTGCCAGGAGAAATGTCTGTATGCTGACTACCATCCATGCTGTCACTGTTTGGGGTCAGGTTGTGGAATTGCACAAACATGTTTGCATTTTAAACTACAATAAACACATGGGTTTTGTAGATAGAGTATATCAGAGGTTGGAACCATACACTGCTGTTTGTACAGCTTACGTTTGGTATAGTTTCCATTAATTTCATTTGACAACCTTCATTGTTTTTGCTGTATTCAATGATTGTTCTCCAGAGTCAAAGATGAAAATTGTTTAGTTTCAGGAGTCTGTGATAGGCAGCCTTGTTTTAGTGGAACAGGCAGGAGTTCCTAGAGTTGCAATGGTCGAGGATGTGGCTAGACTGAAAGATCACTACTTTCCTGATCACATTCCTCCCATGGCCAAAAAAGACTTTCCCAGTAGGAGATGTAAAGTCTGTGTGTGCACATGTTTCAAATTGTACCACACCTAATGGAGTTTTTGGGAGCAATGTTGAGCGTAAAAGTAAACTGATTGGAATGTATGGTTTTATATTTTTCACAGTTTATAGATTTCACGGTTGGCATTAGTGTGATGTATTTAGTTAGAGCTGTTGTGCATGAATGTCTCACTTGGTATGTGAGTGAATGCTTGAGTGTCTGAGTGGGTCTGTGAGTGGGTGCATTAGCCTCTGAGTGGGTCTGTAAGTGGGTGTGTGAGTCTATGAGTGGGTCTGTGAGTCAGGGTGTGAGTCTCTGAGTAGATCTGTTAGTGGGTGAGAGAGAGTATGAGTGATCCTGTAAGTGGCTGCATAGGTGTCTGACTGGTTATGTGAGTGTGTGAGAGAGTGTCTGAGCTGTTCTTTGAGTGGGTGCATGTGTTCCTGAGTTGGTTCTGCTCATTCTCTGGTAATTTTGTGCTGTTTTCCACTTACTTCTGACCTTTATTAGATTTTCGTCAGGCAGCAGAGGATTGGAATTGCACTCCAGTCCGGGTTTTATACATGCCACCTTGAAGCAAGATGGAACTTTGTAAAAACATTGAATTTATGGAAGGGCCCTCAGGGGCACTGGCCGGACATTATTTCCAATTACTCATTTAAGAGTTGCATTGTTAAAAATACTGAGAAGCCACTGAACTGTATAATTTAATTGTTTGACATCTCCCCATTTGTTCCATCATTATTGCTGCAAGTGGGAAGTATATTGTTTATGTCTATCATGTTTGAGGTATGAATGGAGCACCAATATGGTACATGTCTGATTGAAAAAGGCAGTTGTACTGCCGAAACACGTCTTTTTTGTGTTCCTGTGTCCGGGGAGACCTGATTTAATAAACAGGTTATATTCCCCTGACTTTGAGTGCCGGTTCTCTTTCTCTTATAGGAGTTGGGGGAAATATTTTAATATTGTAGCGCCAGCTGTGGCGCTGTTTTCTGTGCACCACCATCAGTTTGGAAGCATGCCCGCATCACTGCAAGCTTTTCTTTTAAAACATAAGGCCGGCGTGCCCCCAAGAAATGGCGTGAGATGAGTGGAGATAAGGAAATGGCAGAGGTGGAGGTGAAGGTTCGGCACTGGGAGAAGTGACTCCCTTGGCGGGGACTGTGGATCCTCCACTCAAGCTTGCTTTAACCTCACCTTAGAATTGCTTCCCATTCTTGGAGCTGGACACATAATAAAGGCACTAGCCGAGTAGTAAAAGTCATGGGACCTAAACACCGGTAGGAGGATTACATCAAACTGGACACATGGACATTAGCCAAGTTGTGTGCCGCCTTCCCTGTGAGTACCTCCTATTGTAAGCAAAAGTATGAGACTCTGAGAAAAGTGCCTAATAAATATTGGAAATAGGCAGAACATCTCTTCAAGGACTGAGATACAAATATTTAATGTTAAAAGGAGTCTTGAGATATTTATAGAAGATGGCACTATGGCTGTATGAATAGTCATTTTGAGTGCTTTCTTCAAAAATTGTTTTAGCAATTCCAATTTGGTGTGTGTTTATTTATGGTCTTATTAGATTTTCGTCAGGCAGCAGAGGACTTGAATTTCACTCCAGTCTGGGTTTTATACATGCCACCATGAAGCGAGATGGAACTTTGTAAAATCTTTGAATTTATGGAAGGACGATCAGGGGCACTGGTCGGACGTTATTTCCAATTACTCATTTAAGAGTTGCATTGTTAAAAATACTGAGAAGCCACTGAACTGTATAATTTAAATGTTTGACATCCCCCCATATGTTCCATCACCATTGCTGCAAGTGGGCAGTATATTGTTTATGTCTATCATGTTTGAAGTATAAATGAAGCAACAATACAGCGCATGTCAGATTGAAAAAGGCAGTTGTACTGCTGAAACGTGTCTTTTTTGTGTTCCTGTGTCCGGGGAGACCTGATTCAATAAACAGGTTTTATTCCCCTTAAGAAAAGCAGAGTCCAAATGGATCATAACTATTGGAACAAAAATACAGTGGGGACTAAATATGGACGCCGAATTACATAATTTCCTTTGAGCTCATAATCTAAATGAACAGTACTTCATGACACCGATTGTTGGCTTCTAGAGATATTATTTGGGTGGTATTTTCTCTTATGTCCAAGCATTTTAAGGATATAATGATATTTGGGATTAGAATTTTATGTTTATGAACACTTTACCATCTAAATACTTTGCATTGGAACATGTTCAGACGTTATTCCAGCACTTTGCACTTTAGTGAACGAGGACGAAGGTTTTTGTGGGGATCTAAAATTGATGAAAATACAACAGTAGATTGTTTACAAGGTGTTTATAAGCACTCCATTAGCATAGCACTATGCACTTTAAGACTCTAGGCATCGGTGCAACACTTAGCACTTTATTAAATGAGATCATTTGTTTATAAGCGCTCCATTTGCAGATCACTATGCACCTTAAGACTCTAGGCATCAGTGCAACACTTAGCACTTTATTAAATTAGATAATTTGCCTCTGGGAGACTTCCAGTATATGAACGGTAGAGGAAGCTACTTATAAGTCTTTTTCCCTGCAGAGCACAGTGCACTTTAACATTCCCCTTGTCGCTATAGAATATATGGGTCATGTATATAAGTCTTTTAGCCATAGAGCACGGCGCACCTTAACATGCTTCTTGATGCTATAGGATATTTGGGTGTTTATATAACAGACAATTGTTTACATAATAGACAAATGCATACAAGGTTGTGCAAACCTCTGACCAACTGAGCACTGTGCAATTTAATGTTTATAATATTTATAATATTTTTAATGTTATTAATGTTGTTGGTATTAGACAAGCATCTTATACCTTATGAAACCAGACTAAGGGGCCGATTCCGATCTCGGTCGGAAGCTCTCCGAACGGGATCCGGCCGGAAAAAGTACGAGCCGTACGCGTTTTTCCCGACTGACTCGTACAGCTGTCCGACCGAGCGAGTATGATGCGAATGTACGCGTGTGTTCCGACCGAACCGTTTCCGGATCCGAACCGCTCCGACCGACTCGTACGGAAACGAATTGCACCACGCAATGGAGACGTTATCCGACTGAGCGAGTACGATGTACGCGTCGGACAGCCGGATTGAGTCGGAGTGTCCGTCTCGAAAAAGCTCCCGGTGCCGGACTTGGGGGGTCCGTGCCGGACCCCCCTTCACCCGTAGCCTTACGAGTCAAACACAGGGGGGACCCAAGGGTCCCCCCTAAACATGCATGTACGGTGCGGGTTGCACTGATGCGTACACACTGTAGGGGGTGCACTTGTTCGCGACGTACCCATTCAGTCAAAGGGAGCCCATGTACGCGTCGTACGACCAGCTCCCATTGACTTCAATGGGAGTCCGACCGAATCGAGTCCGGCAGCATGCGGCCGCATCGTACTCGCTCGGTCGGACTGCAGGAGTCCGGCTCGGTCGGAAATCTCTCCAGATCCGGCTTGGTCGGAGAGTTTTCCGACCCAGATCGGAATTTGCCCCTAAGTGTCTCTGTGATATATCCAGTGTGAGCTCACAAGACCATTCTGTTTTTAAAGCTGCTACAAGCTTTACACTATGCACTTTAATACTCTGCTTCTAGAACGAGCAGGTATGACTAGACCATATTATTGTCCAAGCCCTATTTGACCTAGCATTGTGCACATACTTTGTCTTATGCTCTAGAGGTCCCTGATATCGATAATGTTTCAATAGCCTATATTCTCCTTTTAGCTCAACACTAAGCACCTCAATATTCCACTTCAATGTTAGAAGTATTCTAGCTTTGATATTGTTTTAACAGTGTATCTTCTTACCTCCCCTTGTGCATTTTTATGCCGTTATTTGATTTGAAATTTTGAGGATTGTACATTAATAATGCATAATAGAGTTCCGTTGAAAACTTAAGATCTGATTTGTGCACCAGAAAATGTTGATCTGATATATATTATTTATCACCTAATGGTGATAGCGTATGTGTTCCTTTCAAGTCACATTATGTCTTATGAATTGTTCTCTGGGGATTAAATATCTCATTAAATACAAAATATAAGCGAAATATATCCTGGAGAAATGTTGACATACATAGTGACTTCAATTATGGGGTACTTCACCATGATTTAGAAATACAGGACACCTAGCCTGAACAGATACCAACATAGCGGTGCTGTTTCGCATATTTTGTGAACAGTATTACACATTACAAAATATATGTCCTTGGGTACTTTACCAGAATTATGATGTACAATTGTTCAATTTTGTAATGTGGGGCATCCTACACAGCAGTTCTTTATACCACTGTGATACCTGCCTTATAGATAATTGCAACTGAAATTGCACATGTTCTTTTAAATTCTGGTTTTAATGGTGATGGGCGGGATGATCCAGCCCCTGTTAAAAGACACTCTGTACAGCACACTCTATGACCCCAACGAAGGCCGTTGGCCTAAACGCGTTGGTCTTTTTCCCCATGATTGCCCTTACACTTTGTTGGAAAATACTTTAAAAAGAATAACATTCTTTGCCAAAGGAAATATGGATCCTGCTGTCTTTTTGACCTGATCAGTGCTGTCTTCCTGTGCCCTTGACAAACAGTGTGTGATGAAAGAGAGCGTGAGCGTGGGATATCAGTACCCATATATATATATATATTCACTGAAAAAACCACACATTTCAGGGACGTTATAGTTAGTTGGACATTTCACTCGTATAAAACCAGAGAAATTTGCTGGTTATAAGTGGAGCTAACTATAACTCACGCCCCCACAATGCACTGCTGATGACATCACATATTACACCACTCATGACATGGTCAGTGACGTCACTGATGACATCACTGATGACATCACTGATGACATTATCCAGTGACTTGTGTTTCTGAAAAGTTTAAGAATATTATCTATAATCTGCCTGTGGATTCCTCACTGCCCTACCCGCCTCCCCGTTGTCCACCTGTTTCTACTAAAAAGATGCTTTTACTGTTTGGCATGAATGTTTTTAATATGTCTTAATCATGCTTATGTTTTAATAGTGAGAAATGCTTGATCTGTTGCTATTTCTTTATGCCTTTATTGGTTATGCATTTCTATATATATATATTTAGTATACTATGTATACATATGAAAATGTGTCGGTCCACCTGTTTACCTCGGTGGCACGGAAAAAATGGGTGGAACTGACGTCAGGACGCCGACGAGGTCCTCTTATGGCTCCTATGACGTCATACGGTGTTGCGAGCGGAGCCGTGCTATTATGGCATCATCGTCGATGTGGGAGAGCTAGGAAAGAATTTCCGCGGAATGCTGGTGCAGGGGATATTCACCTAAGTGTTCAGGCTAGTCCTTTGGGAGCAACTGTTTATGTTGCCACTCCAGAAACCGAAACCAGTGATCCGAGGGCAGAGGCCCTGCAGATGGCACACGAGGTGGGGAGCCCAGTCGTGTGCACTGGCGGGTCAGCGAAGTGACAAGCACCACTACCCACAGAAAAGGTAACGAGGGCACTGAATAACACAGGATCTTCTCTTTGTATCTGGCAGGAACAACAAGGTTAAAATGCCCTAGTTCCAAAATGTAGAATTAGTGCTACAACGGTCTTCAAGAGGACCCGCGATGGATGCTGCTTCTGCCTTCCGTACACTGGAGGCGGCACATGGGTCACGCGGTACGGTCATACTGTGGTGGGACGCAAATAGCGCTTCGATGCTATTTTGCCCCCGGGTGGGCCAAGTCCCGGGGGCATGCGGGGGTGCGTTTATAGTTTATGTGGTGGGCCTCTAAGGCCCCCCAAGCCCCGGGGACCGCCACCCCCGGGGCTTTAAAGAAAAAATGGTGCGGGAGGGCGCTCCGCCCTCCCGCAGCCCCGGGGACCGCCATCCCCCGGGGCTTCTTTTTTTAAATTTTGATAACCTGTGTGGGGGGCTCCAGCCCCCACACACGCCCCGGGGACTGCCACCTCCCCGGGGCACTTAGAATTGAAATTTGGGGGTCCGTTTCGGACCCCCGAAGCCTCCTCCTCAATCCCGAGGGTCCCTAGGGGCCAACTAGCCCACCAGGTACGTCCAGAAAGCGCCACCGAGCTGCCTTGCAGAGAGGTGCAAAAAGGGGCGTGGCCTCTGCACACCTCTCTGCAACGCAGCTCTCTGGCGCATACTGGAGGTATCTGGTGGACTAGTTGGCCCCTAGGGACCCTCGGGATTGAGGAGGAATTAATTCTCCAACTTAAAACGCGCCACAGGGCGTGTTTGCAGACATGTCACCTCAGGCCCCACCCCCTCCCTTCACCATTGTGCAAATATTCCTCTAAAATCAGCCGAACTACGAATTCCGATTTACTCACCTGTTATCAGGAGAGAACCCAGTGCTGCATCTTTTAGCCCAGCACTGACCCTGAAAAGTAATTCTAACCGTACTTACCAGTAACTTGAATTTCCTTCCATAGGCTAACATTGACTGGTTTCACTTGGAAATTCTTCTAAGTGTGGAGTTTTGGAACTTTATAATATTCCTCTAAAATCAGCCGAAATACGAATTCCGATTTACTCACCTGTTATCAGGAGAGACCTCAGTGCTGCATCTTTCAGCCCAGTACAGATCCTGAAAAGTAATTCTAACCGTACTTACCAGTAACTTGAATTTCCTTCCATAGGCTAACATTGACTGGTTTGACTTGGAAATTCTTCTAAGTGTGGAGTTTTGGAACTTTATAATATTCCTCTAAAATCAGCCCAAATACGAATTCCGATTTACTCACCTGTTATCAGGAGAGACCTCAGTGCTGCATCTTTCAGCCCAGTACTGATCCTGAAAAGTAATTTTAACCGTACTTACCAGTAACTTGAATTTCCTTCCATAGGCTAACATTGACTGGTTTCACTTGGAAATTCTTCTAAGTGTGGAGTTTTGGAACTTTATAATATTCCTCTAAAATCAACCGAACTACGAATTCCGATTTACTCACCTGTTATCAGGAGAGAACCCAGTGCTGCATCTTTTAGCCCAGCACTGACCCTGAAAAGTAATTCTAACCGTATTTACCAGTAACTTGTATTTCCTTCCATAGGAATCCATTGTCTGGTTTTCAGCAGAAAAGTTTCAGTGTCGATTTTCACAAACTACAAATATTCCTTAAAAATCGCCTGTATGACTTAAACGCATTCTTTCAACTGTTTACAGGAGATGCACCAGTGCTGGATCCAAGATCCACCACTGAGTAAGAAAAAGTAACGATAACACTACTTACCTGCTAAGTGAATTTTCTCCCATAGGATAGCATTGGTGATTCTATGTGAAAAAGTTTCTAAGTGTCAACTTTTAAAATACAATAATATTCCTTAAAAAACACTACTGTAACCAAAACGCTTTTACTCAACTGTTTACAGGAGATGTCCCAGGACTGAATCTAGGATCCAGTCCTGTGGTTAGAAAAGTAATCCATAAAGTAACTAATTGCATTTAACTTGAAATTCACATTGAGCTCAATGTTGCATTGTGTTTGAAATTGTGTTGCCCATTGCAACAACTGTAACTACTGTACTTAAAAGTCTATTGCCTATTTGCAAAGTATTTAAACTAAAGTAATTCATTCTGAGAAAGTATATTTTGTAATGTAATGTATAATGTAATTACAATGTATTTTAAAAAATAAAATATCTACAAATAAATAGTTAAAAAAAATATAGTAAATCCGTATCAAAAAAATAAATATAACAATTAATACAATTAAAAATTGTCATTTACAAAACCTTTGAAATTCACTGAAAAAAAACATAGGTTTCAGACATGTTATAGTTAGGAATTAGCATTTAAAAAACCTTTGAAATTTACTGAAAAAACCATAGGTTTCAGGCACGTTATAGTTAGAAATTAGCATTTAAAAAACCTTACAAATTCACTGAAAAAACCATAGGTTTTAGGGACAGTTATAGTTAGTTGGACATTGCACTCGTACAAAACCCGTGAAATTCCCCCGTTATAGTTAGTTCAGCTAACTATAACTCGCGCCCCGCAATGCACTGCTGATGACGTCACATATTACATCACTCATGACATGGTCAGTGACATCACTGATGACATCACTGATGACATCTCAAATGACATCACTGATGACATCACTGATGACATCATCCATGTGATAATTTGATGCATCTTCTCACACCCTAATATAACTTTTGATACACCCACTGTAAATTACAGACTGCCATTGTCAAAACCATAGACACTCCAACACCAATAACTACATACACACTGACTGATTCTTAGGTCTACACACACATCCACTCACTCACCTCTACAGTCACTCATACTTACGGTCACTCAGTACAGGACTTTCATATGCACTTATACACCTACATAGACACTCACACACCGCCACTCATCCATAGAGGTACTCACACACCTAGTCAGTCATGCAAATAATTAATCACACTGCCATTTACTCACCTATACAGTTATACATACACCAGCTCACTTACTCATACAAATACTAGCACATTCTTACGCTCTTATACAATCACTGATACAAGTACACACTCATTCATACAGCCACTCTCACAATCACACACTCTCACTTGTAGCCATTTATATACTCCAACACACATATATACTGCCTTTGACATATTAGTTACTCACACTTGTAACACTAAGATATACATTCACTCACTAACACACCCATACACACACTCACCCACCCATACAGTCCATCACAGATGCACTCTTGAAACCATGCACCCAGTGAATCACCAACTCACACATCTATGCACAGTCACACACCCCCCACCCACACAAACACTCAGGCACCCATACATATACTCAGACAACCAATCAATAACCCATGTAGACACTCATGTAGCTATTCGCAAACCCATGCAGCCGCTTACACACCAACAGACAGACGGATACAGACATTCACACAGTTTAGTCACTAACCCATGCATTCAGTAAGATACGTTTAATCACTCACTTATAGAGTCAGTCACGCACCTACTAAATCATCCATCCAGACACTTATACACCCACTCATTCTTGAATACACCTTGGCATATATATTAAACATATTTAAACTTTATAGAAACACACAGTCACTAGATGATGTCATCAGTGATGTCATTTGAGATGTCATCAGTGATGTCATCAGTGATGTCACTGACCATGTCATGAGTGATGTAATATGTGACGTCATCAGCAGTGCATTGCGGGCGCGAGTTATAGTTAGCTGAACTAACTATAACGGGGGAATTTCACGGGTTTTGTACGAGTGCAATGTCCAACTAACTATAACTGTCCCTAAAACCTATGGTTTTTCAGTGAATATATATATATATATATATATATTCACTGAAAAAACCATAGGTTTTAGACACGTTATAGTTACAAATTAGCATTTAAAAAACCTTTGAAATTCACTGAAAAAACCATAGGTTTTAGGGACAGTTTTAGTTACTTGGACATTGCACTCGTACAAAACCCGTGAAATTCCCCCGTTATAGTTAGTTCAGCTAACTATAACTCGCGCCCCGCAATGCACTGCTGATGACGTCACATATTACATCACTCATGACATGGTCAGTGACATCACTGATGACATCACTGATGACATCTCAAATGACATCACTGATGACATCATCCAGTGACTGTGTGTTTCTGTAAAGTTTAAATATTTTTAATATATATAGGAAAAGACGTATTGAAGAATGAGTGGGTGTGTAAGTGTCTGTATGGATGATTTAGTAGGTGCGTGACTGACTCTATAAGTGAGTGATTTAACGTATCTTACTGAATGCATGGGTTAGTGACTAAACTGGGTGAATGTCTGTATCCGTCTGTCTGTTGCTGTGTAAGTGGCTGCATGTGTTTGTGAATAGCTAAATGAGTGTCTATATGAGTTATTGAATGCTTGTCTGAGTATCTGTATGGGTGCCTGAGTGTTTGTGTGGGAGGGTGTGTGCAACTCTGTGCATAGATGTGTGAGTGGGTGATTCACTGGGTGGATGGTTTCAAGAGTGCATCTGTGATAGACTGTATGGGTGGGTAAGTGTGTGTAAGAGTGTGTTAGTGAGTGAATGTATGTCCCAGTGGTACATGTGTGAGTAACTACATATGTGAAAGGCAGTATATATGTGTGTTGGAGTATATAAATAGCTATAAGCAAGAGTGAGTGATTGTGATAGTGGCTGTATGGATGAGTGTGTGCTTGTATCTGTGATTGTATAAGAGCGTAACAATGTGCTACTATTTGTATGAGTAAGTGAGCTGGTGTGTGTATAACTGTATAGGTGAGTAAATGGCAGTGTGTTTAATTATTTGCATGACTGACTAGGTGTGTGAGTATCTCTATGGATGAGTGGCGTTGTTTGAGTGTCTATATAGGAGTAAGAGTGCATATGATAGTCCTGTACTGAGTGACCGTAAGTATGAGTGACTGTACGGGTGAGTGAGTGGATGTGTGTGTGTAGACCTAAGAATCAGTGAGTGGGTATGTAGTTATTGGTGTTGGAGTGTCTATGGTTTTGCGAATGGCAGTCTGTAATTTAGAGTGGGTGTATCAAAGGTTATATTAGGGTGTGAGGAGGTGCATCAGATTATCACGTGGATGATGTCATCAGTGATGTCATTTGAGATGTCATCAGTGATGTCATCAGTGATGTCACTGACCATGTCATGAGTGATGTAATATGTGACGTCATCAGCAGTGCATTGCGGGCGCGAGTTATAGTTAGCTGAACTAACTATAACGGGGGAATTTCACGGGTTTTGTACGAGTGCAATGTCCAAGTAACTAAAACTGTCCCTAAAACCTATGGTTTTTTCAGTGAATTTCAAAGGTTTTTTAAATGCTAATTTGTAACTATAACGTGTCTGAAACCTATGGTTTTTTCTGTGAATTTCAAAGGTTTTTTAAATGCTAATTTGTAACTATAACGTATCTGAAACCTATGGTTTTTTCAGTGAATTTCAAAGGTTTTTTAAATGCTAATTTCTAACTATAACGTGCCTGAAACCTACGGTTTTTTCAGTGAATTTCAAAGGTTTTGTAAATGACAATTTTTAAATGTATTAATTGTTATATTAATTTTTTTCATACTGATTTACTACATTTTTAGAAACAATTTTTTTTACATATTTTATTTTTTAAATTACATTGTAATTACATTATACATTACATTACAAAAAATACTTTCTCAGAATGAATTACTTTAGTTTAAATACTTTGCAGATAGGCAATAGACTTTTAAGTACAGTAGTTACAGTTGTTGCAATGGGCAACACATTTTCAAACACAATGCAACATTCAGCTCAATGTGAATTTCTAGTTAAATGCAATTAGTTACTTTATGGATTACTTTTGTAACCACAGGACTGGATCCTAGATTCAGTCCTGGTACATCTCCTGTAAACAGTTGAGTAAAAGCGTTTTGGTTACAGTCGTGATTTTTAAGGAATATTATTGTATTTTAAAAGTTGACACTTAGAAACTTTTTCTCATAGAATCACCAATGTTATCCTATGGAAGGAAATTCACTTAGCAGGTAAAAACTGTTATCGTTACTTTTTCTTACTCAGTGTTGGATCCTGGATCCAGCACTGGTGCATCTCCTGTAAACAGTTGAAAAAATGCGTTTAAGTCATACAGGCGATTTTTAAGGAATATTTGTAGTTTGTGAAAATCAACACTTTGAAACTTTTTTGCTGAAAACCAGTCAATCTTAGCCTATGAAGGAAATTCAAGTTACCGGTAAGTACGGTTAAAATTACTTTTGAGGATCAGTACTGGGCTGAAAGATGCAGCACTGAGGTCTCTCCTGATAACAGGTGAGTAAATCGGAATTCGTATTTCGGCTGATTTTAGAGGAATATTTTAAAGTTCCAAAACTCCACACTTAGAAGAATTTCCAAGTGAAACCAGTCAATGTTAGCCTATGAAGGAAATTCAAGTTACCGGTAAGTACGGTTAAAATTACTTTTCAGGACCAGTACTGGGCTGAAAGATGCAGCACTGAGGTCTCTCCTGATAACAGGTGAGTAAATCGGAATTCGTATTTCGGCTGATTTTAGAGGAATATTTTAAAGTTCCAAAACTCCACACTTAGAAGAATTTCCAAGTGAAACCAGTCAATGTTAGCCTATGAAGGAAATTCAAGTTACCGGTAAGTACGGCTAAAATTACTTTTCAGGACCAGTACTGGGCTGAAAGATGCAGCACTGAGGTCTCTCCTGATAACAGGTGAGTAAATCGGAATTCGTATTTCGGCTGATTTTAGAGGAATATTTTAAAGTTCCAAAACTCCACACTTAGAAGAATTTCCAAGTGAAACCAGTCAATGTTAGCCTATGGAAGGAAATTCAAGTTACTGGTAAGTATGGTTAGAATTACTTTTCAGGACCAGTACTGGGCTGAAAGATACAGCACTGAGGTCTCTCCTGATAACAGGTGAGTAAATCGGAATTCGTATTTCGGCTGATTTTAGAGGAATATTTGCACAATGGTGAAGGGAGGGGCGGGGCCTGAGGTTACATCTGTGCAAACGCGCCCCGTGGCGCGTTTTAAGTTGGGGGATTAAGTCCCCTTGAATCCTGAGGGTCCCTAGGGGCCAACTAGCCCACCAGGAACCTCCAATATGCGCCAGGGGCTGCATTGCAGAGACGTGTAGAGAGGCCACACCCCTTTTACACCTCTCTGCAACGCAGCTCTGTGGCGCTTTCTGGATGTACCTGTTGAGCTAGTTGGCCCCCAGGGACCCTCAGGATTGAAGGGATTTAATTCCCCATCTTAAAACGCGCCACGGGGCCTGTTTGCACACATGTCACCTGAAGCCCCGCCCCCTCCCTTCACCACTGTGCAAACGCGCCCCGTGGTGCGTTTTAAGTTGGGGGATTAAGTCCCCTTGAATCCTGAGGGTCCCCGGAGTCCAACTAGCCCACCATATACCTCCAAAGCGCCACAGAGCTGCGTTGCAGAGAGGTGTAAAAGGGGCGTGGCCTCTGTACACCTCTCTGCAAGGCAGCCCCTGGCGCATACTGGAGGTTCCTGGTGGGCTAGTTGGCCCCAGGGACCCCCAGTATTCAAGGGGAATTGTTCCCCTCTGCAAACGCGCCAGGGGCGCGTTTGCAGAGTGGTGAAGGAAGGGGCGGGCCTGCGGGCCCGATCGTTTTTTTTTTTTTTTTTTGTCCCCTGAAGGGGGCTGTGTAGCCCCCTTCCTTTTTCTGTTTTTGGGCCCTGGGGACCCCATCCCCCAGGGCCTTACCCCTTTTTTAAATTTCAAAATAAAAAACGGGAAGGGGGCCGCGTGGCCCCCTTCCCCGGGCCTGTATTGGCCCCGGGGACCCCATCTCCCGGGGCATGGCCTCTATTTTTATTTTTAATATTTTGAGGGGGCTGCGTGGCCCCCCTCCTCTGGCCATTTTAAGGCCCGGGGACCCCATCCCCGGGCCGGCCATACCCTTTTTTTTTTTTTATTATTTTTCAAATCTTTGGGGAGGGGGCCGCGTGGCCTCCCTCCCGGGCCACTACTTGCCCCGGGGACCCCATCCCCCGGGGCCTGGCCTCTCGTTGGGGACTGTGGGGGGTCCCCAAACCCCCCACAGTCCCGCCGGCTCCCCACGTCCCTTGGGAGCCGGCATTGCTGTTCCACATGGGGAGCAGCTGACATGCTGCTCCCCATGTGGAAAGCAATCGGCTTTGGATATTGGAAGAGAGAGCAGGTTTCCTGCTCTCTCTTCCAATATCCAAAGCAAGTTTGCAATGACAGGACGGGAGCCGCGAGGCTCCCGTCCTGTCATTGCAAACAGCAGTGTCCCGGGGGTAGGCACCCGGGACACTGCAGGAGCCGGCCCTGGGGGTGGCGGTCCCCAGGGCCATCAAGGGCTCCAGGAGGGGGCCGCGCGGCCCCCCTCCCATCGTGTGCACAGCCCCGGGGAGGTGGTGGTCCCCGGGGCTCTGGGGGTCCGTAACGGACCCCCATATTTAAATGTTTAGTGCCCCGGGGAGGTGGCGGTCCCGAGGCGTGTGGGGGGCTGGAGCCCCCCACACAGGTTTTTCATTAAAAAAAGAAGCCCCGGGGAGGTGGTGGTCCCTGGGGCTGCGGGAGGGCTCAGAGCCCTCCCGCACCATAATGCATAAAGCCCCGGGGGGTGGTGGTCCCCAGGGCTTGGGGGGCCCTTAGAGGCCCCCACACATAAAATTAACCCCCCCAGCATGCCCCCGGGACTTGGCCCACCCGGGGCCACTACATCGAAGCGCGGAGACCGCGCTTCGATTTTTTTCGGCAGGATTCGCGCACCCTGAGCGCATCCTGCCAATTTTTTTTTTTTAAATGCTTTTTTGCCCAGGGGGTCCTTGTGGGACCCCTGAGCAGGCCTAAGGGGTTACGGGTGTTTCTACCCTGCCCCCTTTGTGCGTTTTGCGCACTTGTTTCTTTTTTTTTCTCGGCGGGATACGCGCACCCTAAGCGCATCCCGCCGATTTAAAAAAAAAAAAATCTTTTTCTGCCCAGGGGGTCCTTGTGGGACCCCCTGAGCAGACCTAGGGGTCAGGGTGTTTCTACCCTGCCCCTTTGCGCTTTGCGCACTTGTTTCTGTCCCTCGGTTCTACCGAGGGACAAAATGGCTGCCAACACTTCTTGATTTGGAGTGTTGACAGCCAATTAGCATGCAGCTCGTGATCGGGAGGGTACGCGGATCCGACGCGCCCATAGATATATATGTGATTTTAATTGTGAATTTCTCAGGAACTACTGAACGGATTTACACCATTTTAGCAAAAGGCACCAGTCTGAACCAAGGGCTACCTCTTTGCCAAATTTGGGGTAATTCCGTTCAGCAGTTCGGGCTGTAGCTGCGACTAAAGGTTCCTATGGAAAAATGAATGGGGAAAACGCGTTTTGGGACCCCCTTTTCTCGGCCCCCGCTTGACGTATCACCCCGAGACTTTCAGGGTAGGAGCGGACCGGAGCGCCCCAACAAGTTGGAAGCTTTCGCGAAGATTCGTCAACCGACGCCAACGTTATTGCAAATAGAATGTCGCGGATTTCCTATGGATAATAGGTTGTAACTATAACTATCTACTGGCGACCGCCAGTAGATAATATATATATATATATATATATATTTCAAAGTAAGACATCTACTTAAACTAAAATATAAAAATAATTAAAGTTAAAAATGTAAAATAACAAATAAGTAATAAAAATACTACTTCTATCTCTTATGTTTAGTTACTAAAAAGAAACTACCACAATATTGAGAAACTGTTGACCTGCACTTACATACCTGGAAAAAGGCACATAAAAAATTAAGTACATAAAAAATATTACTAAACAGGAACTCACCCTAAAAAGAATTTAAAAAAAACCTTACTGCCTCAGCCTCCACTAGCTACCAACAAATAAGTGTTTATAATCAAACTAATGCACTTTTTCAACCCAAGAGAATAGAAATCACCTGCAAATAAAGAGTGCAACATCCAGCAAGAACATACATGTAATTATAAAACAGAAAATGCGTAGCATAATTTTGCAAGTCATTAACAACTGTATTAAACAATTTAACATTTTAATTATTAATATTATTACACTATTTTCTGATGTAATTACAGAAAGAGCAAGATACATCATATCACAGAAAGGAAAGCAAATATTGTCTCACATGGGCAAACCAACAGCCAAAGAAGGTACAAGAACGGAAACTATCAATTGGAAAAATGTGCTAACTATTACTGTAAGGTTTGAGGTGGGAGGGACACTTCTAAAGATTGACATTGTAACTAATGTAAAGGAACACAAGCACCCTACAAATGTGACAGAAATAGAAATAAGGCACATATTACAATATATAAGAATGGCAAGCACTTGCTCCCAAGAGCCCACATCAAAAATGCTAAAGGATGGTGGGCCCGATTCACAGAAGTAATCTGAGACAAAATCCTAAACTTACTACTTTTGGTATTCACAGAAGGCATTTAGTAGTAGTAAAGTTAGGATTTTGTCTTAAGTCTGTCTTAAGTCTGTTTTAAGTCTGTCTTAAGTCTGTCCTAAGTTTGTCCTAAGTTTGTCTTAAGTCTGTCTTAAGTCTGTCTTAAGTCTGTCTTAAGTCAAACTTAAGTCAAACTTAAGACAAAATCCTAACTTTACTACTACTAAATGCCTTCTGTGAATACCAAAAGTAGTAAGTTTAGGATTTTGTCTCAGATTAGTTCTGTGAATCGGCCCCATCCTGCCTAAAGTCCCCAAACACATCACAGGTCAGCTACCAGCTATTACCACCTTAAACAATTTAATTTGATGAACTAAAAAAAGCCACCAGTTTCACCCCTCGAGCCCTTAGAAGATACCAAAATATCCAAATATCTGAACACTTTACTACTAGACATAATGGAGAACCCTTCCGCTTTCATGATAACTTGAGCAATGAAAAACAAATCCTAATATTTTCTATGGTAGATAACTTACTAAAACTAAGTCAATGTCAAACATGGATGATGGAACCTTCAGAATGTGTCCAAAACCATTCAGTCAGATATACACCATACATGGTGAACATCAAAACCCAAATCTACCATTCATAAATGTCCTACAATCCAATAAACAAAGGAGCCCTTACTACAAACTACTAAACCACAAAAAATTAAACAAACAACTACTGCCCACATAAAATATTAATAGATTTTGAACAAGCCATGATTCAAACCATTTTATAGCTTTACCCAAACACAGATATACAGCGCTGTTAATCAAAGCATATGGAAACATCGCCAACAATGCGCACTAAGGGGCCTATTCCGATGGCGGTCGGAAAACCTCCCCGACCGCTATGGTAACGGGAAAAGACCACCCGCAAGGCCCGCGACATAACCACCGGTCGTATTATGATGTTCCTTGCTCGAAATCCGACCGCTGCGGTCGGATCGTGGGCTTTACATTGCGGTGGTTGCTGATGCACGCAGCACCGCCACGAGGCAAAAGGAGCATGTCCTGCATTTCCCTGCACTGCGTGGCAGGCACTGCACAGTGCCTGACACCTGGTACAGGGAAATGTAGGGGGGGGACCATGGGTACCCCCCAGTGCACCCACACCCCCCAAAACATTGGAGGCCCGCAACGGGCCCCTGGAAGACAATCACTGCATGCCTTTCAATGGCGGTCTGACCGCTGAGGAAAGGCTGGCTACCACTGGCATCATAATCCTGCCGGTGGAGCCTGCTCTGCACCGCCACCATTATCCCGGTCCTGCTCCATCCGCCAAGCAGGAGTGCGGATGGCAACCGGCAGAAAAGCGGTGGTCGGAATTTCCCACCTCCGCGGTCACCACCGCCATCCTAATTTGACCGGCGTATTTCTGGCTTGCGATCGCGGGCGGATGTCCACCGCCAGTCCGGCGGGCACCACCGCCGGCCCGGCGGTGGACATCCGACCGCCATCGTCATAGACCCCTAAGTGTAGAATATGCAACAAATAGTCGATTTCAGTTTGCAATATACAAAATGGTTGATCTAGTCTATGTCCCTGTCACAGAGGTAACTAACCACTAGAATGTATTTATAAACAGTCCTTTCTATCAACAAAATGATCACAAACTAAGATCCCTAATGGATTATTTTGAAGACACTTGGTTTGGCAGACTGCACCACTTTTGACACAGATCCCAAACTATAAAAACCATGGTAGAATGTCAATGACAGCACCATGGCTCAAGAAGCCAAAGCCAACAACTCAGTAGAAAGATGGCACAATGCCTTCCAATCCACACTTGGCAGAGCCCAACCTACACTCTATAAGTTTATAGAAGCCCTACAAAAAACAAAGCTACCAACAACTACAAATGGAACAATCAGCAACCCAAATTAAGACTAAAGTTAGAAAACAAAATAATAAAATGTTTGACATGCTACTATGTAAAGTAAAACTGTTTATTAACAGTGAAGAAGTACACTACTTAGAATCAATAGCCAAACCCCTAATATAAAATAAATAATAACCTAAATAAATCAGAGCAGCATAACAAAAATATTTTTGAAATAAATAGTAAACATATTATTTGTATACATCAGTCAAAAAATTTATAAAAATAAAATTTCAAATAAGACTGATGAATAAAAATATGATGCATATTAATTATGCAAAACATTTTAATCTCACCAGCCACAAACCTGAAATCGCAACTAAAATCGATAACAAAAATTAATTTCAAAATATAAAATATTATTTGATAAATAGCTATCACATACAATTCACATAAACCATAAAATAATAATACTTCCCAACTAGAACAAAGAAGTTAAATATAACTTACTGTTCTGTAGCTGCAGATCTTCCTCCGTATGGACGCACTCAATAAGTATAATCCACCAAAAATAGAAAAATAAAACAAGTCCAATAGGGATCTATCAATGTAATAAAAAGTCTTCAAGAACCATAAAAAACCTGAAAAAGTGTTTTATAAAAAAAAGCACTCCTGGAAACCTGAAATAAAGAAAGAAAATCAAAGAAAAAAATATTGGTTTAATAGAAACCAAAACTGATTTCCTTTGAATAATAAAAAAACACAAAAACCAAACGTCATAGGATACTTAGTAAATGAAAACCTGTAAAATAGAAGACAATACCCACCAACAAGAAACAGCAACTTCACAATTAGCATATAAATCACACTTAATCAACAAAAAGCACATAACAGCACAGCACAACATAACATAACAATACATTATTTATAATATCTATGTAAACCTAGCCAAAAACACTAGTGAATGAAACTACAAAACACTATAACTTTTATGTACAAATACCCCCTACACTACATCCTCCCTGCCCTCATAACTGTAAAAAAAAAAAACTTTATAGGTCTTACCTTCCAGAAACTTACTTCCAGTAAAATGGACTAAAAATTGAAGTTACAGGTAAAAAAAATGTCAGCTAAATGAAACCTAAAAAAGAATATCTCCCTTTAGAAAACAATGGGAATTTAATATAAAAATGTTTAATTTTTTTTTATAAAAATGTAAAATAATAATTTTAACTCTCTGCAGTACACCATGCAGGGATTCCATCCAGACTACAGAGATTCGGCCACGTGTGCGGAGACTCTGCCAAGAGTGCTGATAATCCACACTCAGATCTTTACTACACATAAGTTCCTTTGTGAATTAGGCCCTTGATATCTAATGAAATGCGACCAGAGGATTTGCAAAGTGCGTTTGAACAGATTGCTGTTCCCATGCTCAGCAAGTGGAAGACTACAAATAAAATTTGTTGATAGTGTGCGCATTTGTGCACTATTATGGCCAGCTACTTTCTTATGCTAGGAGATCCGTCGTATGAGTTCTGCTGTAAGTTAATGGCTGTCAGGTAAGGGTGGGCAAAATCTAAACTTTGCTTGACGAGTTAACCCAAGATGTTAATCTTTGTCTTCCACGAAGGTGGACAAACTTTCCCAGTAATCAACCACTCCTTCAGATTCCTGCATCCTGGGAGACTACAGATCAGTTTGGCAGATGTCTATAGTTGTACACCAGGCGATTTTCTGCCACCTGATCCCCTGCATAGGAAAGCAGGCTTTCCACCTGAAGGGAGCCATGTGGTGCCCATAAGGACATCATCTGCCAAGAATGTCAATTTATCCCCCAGTCTTGGGGCTGTCTTTATCTGTTAGCTGCAGTGAGTACATTTCAGAACTCAGCAACGTCTACCACTTAGGCATGGGAACTCTATTTACAGGCAATTGTATTGTGCAGCTGTTGAGTACCAGCAATGTATCTGTTGCCAATTGTGAGCATGACACGAAGTGGGACCGTTGTTCCACTACCAAGTAGGGCATACAAATCTGCTGTCTTTTTTTAAGATTTGGACTTTTTGAAGGTTGTCAAGTTTAAGTTTTAAAAAGTATGTTTATTGAAGTGAATAATACAACATAATATCATACAAAGAGCTGTGGTTATATTGTCAGGAAGAGGAAAAAGGAAGATGCCAAATGATAAACAAAGTCTGATAGCGTGTACAAACGTATATCCATATTTGTTTGCTTACACAGATGAGAATATTTATAATTATAGAATTTGGAATGTCAAGGAGGCTTCAAAATGTCTTATTCCATTGGATTACACATGGAACAATGTTCCGCACTAGTATCGAGGAACTGTGTGACAGGGGACCAATAACAATAAGCGTTTCATAGCAAGAGAAGCAGGATATACATAAGCTGTGTCTAATCTGTGATTATAACAGGCTGCGTACCACCAGGCTTGAAAAGATTGTTTAGAGACATCTTTCCAGAACATAGGGCCAGATGTACGACCGTTTTTACATGCGCAAACGGGTTTGCGAACCCGTTTGCGCATGCAAAAACAGCATGGGCCATGTACAAAGCCTATTTAGCGAGTCGCAATTTATTTGCGACTCGCTAAATAGGTTTTGTGACTCGCTATGAGGATGGGGCGTTCCCTTCCTAATAGCGAGCGTATGAATGTTTTGCGACCGCAATTGCGGTTGCAAAACATTCGCAAATTACCACCCTCTTCAAGAGGGTGGTAATGCACTCGCAAAAGGGAAGGGGTCCCCATGGGACCCCTTCCCCTTTGCAAATGCAGGAGAAAATATTTTTTAAGGGCAGGCAGTGGTCCCAGGGACCACTACCTGCCTTTAAAAAATTAAACGAAAACGTTTCATTTCTTTCTTTTTTAAATGCATCCCGTTTTCCTTTAAGGAAAACGGGCTGCATTAAAAAAAAAATGCTTTATTTAAAAGCAGTCCCAGACATGGTGGTCTGCTGAGCCCAGCAGGCCACCATACCTGGGAGGGCCTGCCATTCCCAATGGGGTCGCAAATTGCGAAAGGCTCATTAATATTCATGAGCCTCTCAATTTGCGACCCCATTGGGAATCGCAAACAGTGTGATACACACTGTGGTACATCCAAAATAGCACCTCGCAAATTGCGAGTCGCAATAAACTCGCTATTTGCGAGGCACTATTTTGCGCGTTGTACATCTGGCCCTTAGTGATTTATTGAAACACTATTGCTATAAGTAAGTCCAAAATTCGTATACTTGAGGTACAGTTGTCCCAGACATACGATAAAGTGCTTAGAAAAATATTGGTAAAAGAGAAAGGAGCTGCAAAATCAAAAATTAAAGTAATCTGCTTCCAGACACTCTTCCAAAAATCATGGACAAAAGGACACGTAAAAAGTAAGGGCCTGATTAGTATGGCGGGTGGACTCACGTCACCCTAACGGAGATGGGGACCGCCCGACATAGTGTCGGGGGTCCCACAGGCCAAATTACAATGCGGCCGCCACTGTGGCAGTCGCTTTGTACATGTTTTCCATTGCGGCAGGTGCTACTGCTGGAAAAAATGCAGGTTTTGCATTTCCCTGCATTACGTGGCAGGCACCATGCAGTGCCTGCCACATGGTGCAGGGAAATGTAGGATGGTGCCCCCAAGTGCAAAATCAAAGTGCCGGGGGAAATGGGGGCCCGCTATGGAAAGGCTGTCGGGGAAGGACCATCATAATATGAACGGCGGTGCCTGACAGGCACCGCTGCCATTCTAGGCAAAGTGGCTGCTCCGACAGGCGGTCGGGATAGGACCGCCTATCGGAACCGGGGCGGTTGGTCTTTCCGACTGCCACATCTCCGCCCGCCATAGTATTCTGGCGGGCAGGAAACCGCAGTATGATGGTGGTTTACCGCCATCGTAATCAGCCTCCAAATGTTTTAAATCAGCATGTGCCAAGGAGCAAGACCAACAAGCATCTGATGTATCACAATTCATCCTATGTAATGTCATGGGAGAGAAGGAGCCTATTGTATATGAAAAAGAATGTCTGAGTAGCATTAGTTGCTCTAGAAGCCTTCCTAATTTCAGTCCAGATTTTATTCCAGGTGAGAATTGAACAATCCTTACCAAAATCCTGTTCCCTGGCTAATTCTACTTTAGTTTTGTCTCTAGTGATACTAGACCTGCGAAAATAAGAATATATGATAGAGGCCTTAGGGTTTGCGTTAAGGAGATTGTGGAATTGATTGATTTTGCGTGTGTGAGGAGGATATGAATTGAATTGAGCAAAGGCAGAACTTAAAGTGTTTTGCAATAGCAGAAATGTGTTCCGGAAAGAGGGAGTAAGGTCAAATAGAAGGCGAGCATGAGAAAAATAAATTACAGTGTTATTTTCAAATAATTGATTTACCCATATTAGTCCTTTTTGCCTCCATATTTTCCAATAGAAAGGTTTACCTTTAATCAATATGAATTTATTATGCCATAAAGTAGATTTAAGAAACGTTTTAGAGTCTATAGGCAGACATGATCAAATCGATTCTATTAGTTTACTCAAGTACCTAAGGATGGAAGTGGATAAATGGTGAGGTTTACGGGTGAAAGACAAGTATTCTTGGAAGGAAAAGAGAAGCAGATAAAATTGTTCCAATGATACCCAGAGTGGGGGAGTTAATGCGAAATTTGAGATCCATTTGGAGGATTGACATAGTAGAAATGCTTTATGATATTTAGAGATATCAGGAAAGTTTAATCCCCCTTCTGGTTTCAGATGCATGAGCTTTAGTAGAGACATGCAAGCTTTTTTATTGCTCCAAAGGAAAGAAGAGAGTAAGGAATTAATTTTTTTAAAGGATTTAGAGGGTATAGCAATTGGAATATTTGAGATAATATAAAGTATGATAGGGAATAGTATAATTTTGATAGTATCTAAGCGGCCCCACCATGGGAGATAAAGAGGATGACATTTATCAGTCAAAGCGACAGCTTTAGTAAACATTTTTCCATGTTCATGGACATGGATGTTTTAATTGACGAGGTAAAATATACCCCAAATATTTTATGTGTTTAGAGCTCCAAGTAAATTAAATCTAGCAAAATCATGTTTAAACGTGAATTTGGTTAAGGGAAATATCTTGCATTTATCATTGTTTAATTTATAACCAGAAACAAAAGAATAGGAAGTTGCTTCTTGTAAACAAGCAGGAAGGGAGATTTGGGGTTTAGAAATGAATAACAAAATATCGTCAGCATAAGCTGCTAATTTAACTTGTAATTTGTTAGAACTGAAACCATGTGTTTCCAGATTTTGACTTATTCTCGACAAGAAGGGTTCCAGAGCAAGGTTGAAAAGAAAGGGAGATAAAGGGCATCCTTGCCTGACACCTCTGCCTAAGGTGAAATATGAGGAAGATAGGCAATTAATAAAAATTGCTGCTTTTGGGCTCGAGTAGAGAAGAGAAATCAGAGAAGCGATTTTTGGACCAAATCCGAACCATTTAAGCAACTGAAAAGGAAAAGGCGAATGGACTGTGTCAAATGCTTTCTCCGCATCTAGTGCTATTGCGGTTAAGGAATCAAACATGTGAGACGTTTTGGAGAGTATGTCGAAAAATAAGTGGGTATTATCTGATATCAAGCGTCCCTTCACAAAACCAGATTGTTCCCTACCAAGAAGATCCAGTAAAAAAGGTTCCATCCTTAGGGCTAAAGCTTTGGAAAAATGTTATAGTCAATATTTACTAAAGAGATGGGTCTATAATTTCCACAATGATGCAAATCTTTACCTTCTTTGGGAATGAGGCAGATCAAAGCTTCTAAAAAGGTCCCAGAAGATTTGCCAGTATGTAAAAAGGAAGATATGAGTACTGCCAATTTTGGGAGGAGCAGTTGAGAAAAGTGTATAAACAAATTCTACAGTGAACCCATCTGGGCCAGGAGCTTTGTCTTTTTTAAGTGCATGTAATGCTCTGCATAGTTCTTCATATGAAACATCGAGCTCTTAAAGGTCAAGGTTTAGCTATGTGTCGAAGGATGTCAATACAGTGGAAAATTAGTCTATAATTTCAGTATCTGAAGGTGAGATATCAGGTGTGTATAGAGATTTGTAGAACTGGTGAAACTCCTCCAAGATCTCTGAGTCTTTATATTTGAGAGTCTGTAGATTATCTAGAATTGATTCAATATTGAGTCTATTATGTTTGACCTTGACATAGTTTGCTATTAGTTTGCCTCATTTATTCTGACCTCCATAGAATTTTGCCCTGGATCTTCATAAATATAATGAAGCATTATCTGTGGATTCTTTATTAAATTTGAATTTAGTAGCTAAGAGTTCAGATAAACATTCTTTTGACCTAGAGGTGTAGTAAGAGTGTTCCAAGCTCTAAATTTTTGCGAAACGTTCAGGGTCAAGTTTACGCGCCCCGTGTCTTTTCTTTGAGACATAATTGATTATGTAGTCCCGAGCAGCCGCATTAAAAGCATCCCAAATAGTGCAAAAAGGTAAGTCATCCGAATCATTAAAATGAAGTATTCATTAAAAAAAGAGGTAAAGGAGACAGTAAATGTGGGGTCTAGGAGTAGAGAATTGTTAAAACGCCAAAGTTTAGGTAAATTAGGTTTATTAAGTACGTCTAGCACGATGGAGACTGGGGCATGGTCTTAGATTAATATAGAGCCAATGTCAGCAGATTTTAAAGACTGTGAAATGTTGTGAGATATAAAAAAATAATCAATGCATGACTGGGTCTGATGTACCGTGGAGAAATACGTAAATTCTCTAAGGGTGGGGTTACAAAGTCTCCAAGCATCTAATAGTTTTAATTGTTTGATGGTTTGTACAAAAAGCTTATGGGCTTTATTCAGTGTAAAGAAGGCTAAGGAATTATGATCAATAAAGGGATCTATAATCTCATTGCAATCCCCGGCTAAGATAAGGCTATCGTGAGAACATTGTAGAAGATTTTTTGTGAGATTGGAACAAAACGAAGAATCACCAGTAGTTGGGGTATAAATGTTAAATAGGGAAAGTGGCATTTTTCCAATCAACAATTCAGTGAACAGCCAGCGTCCCACATCATCTTACACCTGGGAGATTAGCTTAACACAGAGAGATTTACGAAATAAAGTAGCAACTCCATTTCTCTTACCGTCTCCTGGAGAGAAAAAAACTGTACCCGCCCAATCTCTTTTTGATTTTAAAGATTCAGTTTCCGTAAGGTGAGTCTCTTGTATTAGAGCTATGTCAGCTTCTAGCTCAGATAGATGTGTTAGAACAAGCTGTCCTTTAATGGGAGAATTATAGTCTTGTACATTCTATGAAATAATTTTCAACGACATAGAACTTTCAATACGAAGGGGATATAAACCGAATTAATCATGTTATATGAATATTACAGTGTAAACTGTATAACCACGAATATAAGCTTAAATATCACAAAGATTATCAAGAAAAAAGTACAATCATAATAAAGATAGAAAAACCAGAGAAAATGCTGATAAAAGGAGGAAAATAGGGACAGGAAAGAGAAGGAAGGTTCACAAGGAAGAGAGAAAAAAAGAAGGAAAAATGAAAACATACAGAAGAATACACATACCTAAAAAATTCCAAAAAGGGTCGGGGGAGAAACCACATTTAGGATGGTGCATCCAGACTCTGCAGAAGCAACACACGGACAACCGCAGCTAACGTGATGTGAGACAATGGCTTGGCAGTTTGGGCTGGACTGTTCCCATGAGGCACAGGGTCAGACTGATTTGCATATAGCCATGTCTGAACTGGGGTGGTGGAGTGAGCTAAAGAATGATGATGGATTAAACCCAGATCAGTTGACTGGGGGTGAGTGTTTGATTTGCTCTAGCGCTCCGTCCATCATCCCCTTTGGTATCGCTTTGTTCGCCCTAAGTTGGCAGGGTATGCCCAGACGTGGGTCCCTTGCTCACTTTGCCACTGGATTCAAGCTAGCCTGGCTGATGACGGCTGAAATGCCAGAAACCGGTCCTAGGATGCTTGTTTCCGGTCCAGGGAAGACATGGCTTGGCAGTTTGGGCTGGAATGTTCCCATGAGGCACAGGGTCAGACTGATTTGCATATAGCCATGTCTGAACTGGGGTGGTGGAGTGAGCTAAAGAATGATGATGGATTAAACCCAGATCAGTTGACTGGGGGTGAGTGTTTGATTTGCTCTAGCGCTCCGTCCATCATCCCCAGTGGTATCGAGGTGATCGCCCTAAGTTGGCAGGGTATGCCCATACGTGGGTCCCTTGCTCACTTTGCCACTGGATTCAAGCTAGCCTGGCTGATGACGGCTGAAATGCCAGAAACCGGTCCTAGGATGCTTGTTTCCGGTCCAGGGAAGACATGGCTTGGCAGTTTGGGCTGGACTGTTCCCATGAGGCACAGGGTCAGACTGATTTGCATATAGCCATGTCTGAACTGGGTGGTGGAGTGAGCTAAAGAATGATGATGGATTAAACCCAGATCAGTTGACTGGGGGTGAGTGTTTTATTTGCTCTAGCGCTCCGTCCATCATCCCCTTTGGTATCGCTTTGTTCGCCCTAAGTTGGCAGGGTATGCCCAGACGTGGGTCCCTTGCTCACTTTGCCACTGGATTCAAGCTAGCCTGGCTGATGACGGCTGAAATGCCAGAAACCGGTCCTAGGATGCTTGTTTCCGGTCCAGGGAAGACATGGCTTGGCAGTTTGGGCTGGACTGTTCCCATGAGGCACAGGGTCAGACTGATTTGCATATAGCCATGTCTGAACTGGGGTGGTGGAGTGAGCTAAAGAATGATGATGGATTAAACCCAGATCAGTTGACTGGGGGTGAGTGTTTGATTTGCTCTAGCGCTCCGTCCATCATCCCCTTTGGTATCGCTTTGTTCGCCCCTAAGTTGGCAGGGTATGCCCAGACGTGGGTCCCTTGCTCACTTTGCCACTGGATTCAAGCTAGCCTGGCTGATGATGGCTGAAATGCCAGAAACCGGTCCTAGGATGCTTGTTTCCGGTCCAGGGAAGACATGGCTTGGCAGTTTGGGCTGGACTGTTCCCATGAGGCACAGGGTCAGACTGATTTGCATATAGCCATGTCTGAACTGGGGTGGTGGAGTGAGCTAAAGAATGATGATGGATTAAACCCAGATCAGTTGACTGGGGGTGAGTGTTTGATTTGCTCTAGCGCTCCGTCCATCATCCCCTTTGGTATCGCTTTGTTCGCCCTAAGTTGGCAGGGTATGCCCAGACGTGGGTCCCTTGCTCACTTTGCCACTGGATTCAAGCTAACCTGGCTGATGACGGCTGAAATGCCAGAAACCGGTCCTAGGATGCTTGTTTCCGGTCCAGGGAAGACATGGCTTGGCAGTTTGGGCTGGACTGTTCCCATGAGGCACAGGGTCAGACTGATTTGCATATAGCCATGTCTGAACTGGGGTGGTGGAGTGAGCTAAAGAATGATGATGGATTAAACCCAGATCAGTTGACTGGGGGTGAGTGTTTGATTTGCTCTAGCGCTCCGTCCATTATCCCCTTTGGTATCGCTTTGTTCGCCCTAAGTTGGCAGGGTATGCCCAGACGTGGGTCCCTTGCTCACTTTGCCACTGGATTCAAGCTAGCCTGGCTGATGACGGCTGAAATGCCAGAAACCGGTCCTAGGATGCTTGTTTCCGGTCCAGGGAAGACATGGCTTGGCAGTTTGGGCTGGACTGTTCCCATGAGGCACAGGGTCAGACTGATTTGCATATAGCCATGTCTGAACTGGGGTGGTGGAGTGAGCTAAAGAATGATGATGGATTAAACCCAGATCAGTTGACTGGGGGTGAGTGTTTGATTTGCTCTAGCGCTCCGTCCATCATCCCCTTTGGTATCGCTTTGTGAGACAATGGCAAGCACGTACAGTAGGGTAACTAAAAGGAATGAACAGAGAAAACATATTCAATTTAAAAAGTTTATAACAATATAAAGAGCGAAGCATTATAGACAATACACAATTGTTTAACAACACAATCCATAAAACTGAAAAGTGAGGCATCACTGAAAGTCACCGAAGCTCTAAACTTTTAACTAGTGTGAGGTGTTGAAGATCCCGAAGTGTCCATACTTTCCATTTTGCAAGAGTTTATGAAGCCTCTCAGTTTAACAGGATGTTCATAGGTGGTCGTGTTGTTCTTGTAAGTGACCTTGAAGAGGCGAGGGTGGAAAAGACCATAGCGAGCACCCAAAGAGCGAAGATCTGGCCTCATGTTTAGGAATTCTCTGCGCCTGTCAGCCCTCCTCTTGGTGTAGTCTTGGGAGAAAAACAAGTAATGGCCAGACCAGGAAATGCCATTTATTGACGCTGTTGGAACTTTGAGTAGATCCGTATACTCCAGAAAATACAAGATTACACCTCTCGGGCGCCTTGAAGAAGAACCAGCCACAGGTATACACCCCAGTCGACGTGCACACTGGATATTTAAAGAGGTGTCTTCAGGTAGCCTTAACAGTTCAGGAAGAAAGTTTTTAAAGAAGATAGGAGGATCAGATCCTTCCACGTTTTCTGGCAAGCCAAAGATTCACAAATTATTTCTTCTATTTCTGTTTTCCAACTCTTCAACTTGCTTCTGTAGAGATAAGACTTGACCTTGAAGAGAGTTAACTTTATCTTCAGTTACGCCAAGATACGCTGTGCTCTACTGCAAGCAAACGTTCATCCATTTGGGACCATCTTTCAGTAAGATGTTGCAAATTGTTATTGGTTTCCTCCATGAAGGGGCGCAAAGCGTGATTTTCATCGAGTACAAGGTCTAAAGAAGCAGGAGGAGATGACTTTGTAGGAGAAGGCGGGTCTTTTTTTAAACGTTTCGTGGAGGCTTTTCCAGAAGTCGCCGACCCAGAAGTTGTGTTTGTAGAGGCGTTGTTCCTAGATGGGGATGTCAAAGAAGCTTCCATGGCTGCAAATCTCGAAAAAATTGTTGAATTTTTAGCAAATTTCTTCTTTAGTGGCAAGGCAGAAGTATCAGCTCTCTTCAGTCTTCCCATATGACAGGCACCGAACTACAGGGTCCTCCAAGGTGCCAATAGGAAGAGAAAAAAAAGAGTAGTGCTTTATATTGCTGATTGCTGCTGAAAATGCTATACCAGAAGAGCATGCAGAATAAAAGGGTCAAAAAGGGAAAAAAAAACTTAGAAAATTCCGCTTGCTCAGATAACTAAAAGCGCTATAAAAAGCATACCTCAGTCATAATGGTATGCATTATTGAGGCAAAGCAGTCGAGCTTGCCATCTCAGCACTCAGCTGTAGTAAGAGGAAGACGTCGCTACCTAAAATGGCGGCAGCTTCTGAGGAGAGATAATGCGCGGTAGAAGAAAAGATATTAAAATCACCGTTGCGGAGGTACCGCTGCTCTCCAAAGGATATGCACCGCTCTCCACATCCTCAAATCACTGCAGGGACTCGTCGGGAGGTCCGCAGTGAGGAAACTGCTGTCGTAGACCCTTGTCGCTCCGACGAGAGCTACATGGGTGCCGCCATCTTCCTTGGACATCAAGCCACGCCCCCCAAAGGTTGGCAAGTTTAAAAGGTGCAAGGTTGCTAAACACCAGCCTACACAAATGGGCAAAACCCTAGTGACATGATAACCTGGTGAGAAATGTTGGGATGCTCATATAATGTTATGTCTAACATGCTGAGGAGTGTCCATTTATATAATGTTGTGGAGTTTTGTGATAGACTTCTGGAAGCAGCAGCCACACTCTGGATGTGCAATACGTGTCAGTTAATTGAGTTATGCATTTTGCAATCAAAGGAAATCAAAATCCCCTAACACAAAAAACAGGCCTCACCCCTAAACATAAAGAAAGGATTCAAAGGTGAAAGTATTCTCACTGAGAATTTGAAGCACACATCACACCCGTTGAGTATAGGTACACCTACAACCTGTCCCACAAAGTCTAATGCTACCTGACCTTTGTCATAAATATATGTGGTGTGAACATACAAGATATAGCCTATCCGAAAAAACAGGTATAGGAGCAGGTGAACTTCCCTAACATGGATTAGACATTCTGGTTTAACATGTGATCCCACATGGGCCAAAAATGGTCCAGAATGAATTTTTGCCATTTACTAATGTCATCGCGCAGAAGATATAGTACCACAGTGCTGGACTGGTAGACACCTTGCCTGCTTGATAGGCCTTTTTGCCATATTGTATGAACTGCCGTCTCTGCATACAGTCCCTTAGTTAGACTACTGGAACTGTATAGTGAAGATGTGCGCTACACACAGCAGAGCTGTGCGGCAGTTATCAAGCCATAGCATTGGTCTTAGCACTTACTTACACTTAAAACAAAAATTCTGTGAATAAGCGCATGCGCAGTGCAGCTCGGAAAAGGAGAGCAGAGGTTGCTTTTCATACAAACTAAGAAACACCACCGAAGGAAACTGCTGAGGGTACTAGGGACTCGATGGTGGATCCATCCCCCCTTAGACCTTTGAACCCAAGGACATATGATGGCCTTGTTTAATTTAAGAAGAGATATTGTATCTATCACTTCCAATGTATTTGCATGCCTTGGTTTACAACATACAGGTCTTTGGATACGTTTGCTTTATGCGAACCTTCCAAATTCTTGGACTTGACCTGACAACACGGTTTACAGCATTTAAGCTGAAGGAGGAGTATGAGTGGGTCTTGTCAGACAGTAGCTCACAGTAGTTAATGGAGGGAAGTGACGTCAGGCTCTTGTTCCAGGGGCACCACGAGTAGAGATGGCCAAGCAGAGAAATAGCTTTAATGGTGTCCCTAGCCTCTTTTTCTTTTAACTTAGGAGGCAGGCGAGTGGGAGGGCTACGAAAATGGGCGGTTATTGCCATGATTTTCAGTCATGTGGCATATCTGTGAAAATCACTCAGACCTACAGCACTGTTTGAGCGTGGAAAGAACCGGTCAATTAGGAAAGTCTTAAGTGCTGATGAAGTCAGTGCCTAACTATTGAGTGAGCTCAAAGGGAGCCCTACAGTGCAAAAGGGCCCATAATTGGAGTTCCAATGTGCAGGTGAATTACAACATCAAATCCACTTACAGTAAAGACTATAATAGAAATATCATTAACAGTGTTCCGAAGATCTCTGAAATGCCAAATAATTAACTCATAATGTAATATTGCTGCCAAACACCAGCACAAAAGACCCCTAAGATATGATTGATGTTTTTGTATTATCCTAAAATTCCTTCGACAGTTATGTTGGGTAGATATACATAAATTGGTATGTGTAAAATGCATGCCACTTGCTAAAGACTTGCTTACATCATCAGTTGTACCTCATGTATATAGTCTACAAACATCCCCTCGCACATACAGTTGTGCTGTCTGTTTTTAATGAAATGTTCCATCATAAATGCTCTGAGAACTGATAACAACGATTCATGGGGCTTAATGAACTGCTAATGTGACATTGCTATCACACGAGCACATGCGGAAAGAACAAACTCGCCTTAATAATTGTTACATAGGTTTTTTTAAAGCGTAATGTCTCTCTTTTGTTCCTTGAGAAGTATATTATAAAGCAGGAACACATGTTATTGTTTCAGTGGTACTGCCTAATATGAAAGGATTTATGGCTGTCATTAAAGTCTAGGGAGCTGTAAATTGTTTCCAGCAGCAGCAACTCACTGCCTACAGACTGCTACAGGGACGGAGGAGTGGGAGAGAGAGCCTACTTGGTGCCAGAGAAACTCTCTGCGGATGTCTAAAGGTGAGATTGTGCAGAGAAATATTCTTAGTTGTTACTGTTTTTAAAACCTCTTGGAGCACGAGAGGGCACGTTTGTTGCCTCCTCGAGCTCACGCTGTTTCTTCTCACAAAATGAAAATATTTATATTGCATTGGGATCACAGGCCGTCTTCTTTCATTTGGGGAGCATAGTACAAAATGTTTTACTTTTTCAGGCTACACTGTCCTGCCAAGATCCCACTTGTGCGCTGGGATTCACTAATCAATTCACGAGATCCAAGTACAGTCTGTGCTCCGATGTGTGTGTGTGTGTGTGTGTGTGCGTGCGTGCGTGCGTGCGTGTGTGGGTTTGTGTTACTATCCTTGTGGGGACTTGGGTGTGATAACACACTCACGCTGTGGGGACTTGATTGCACTGTGGGGACTTGAACCCAGGTCCCCACAAGGCAATGTCTTCAAAATGATAAAAAATGGCTTCAGGAAAATCTGTGTCAATTTTTACAACTTTAAAAAAAATTGCCTTGTGGGGACCTGTGTTTCATCAAGTGTGTTTATATTTGTGCTCTGCTCTGCCCCTGCAGACAGGAGGCGGTACTGCAGACTTAAACACACTTTGCATTTAAACACACTTTGCTAACCAGAAACACACTCTAGCAGCAGAAAGGACAGACATTTCAAAGGAAAAGCTGCATAAACCTATTTATGTAAAGACTTTTCATGCAAATTAACCTTTTCTCTATTTAATAAAATAAAACGATTTTTACACGAAGTATTTATTTAGCCTTTTTGCATTTGAATGTTATTAGTTTTATAAATATTGCTAAAAGCAATTTGGGTCAGTTTCGAATTTCAGCATACTTCATTAATGCCATTTGATTCTGAACTGAAATTAAAGAATGATAGTGCACTATGCTGCGATACAATATAAACTAGTTTTATCATTTTTGGCAACTAACTTAGAGGCATCAATGCTTATTGTTACATTTTAATGCTTGTACCAGGAATCCAGAGTCTTTATGTTGCTTTGCCTTTGTAATTTTAGGGTTTTGGGTGGATAATGGTAAACAGCAGGCAGGGTAATTTTAGGGTTTAGGGATGGTAAGGGTATTTTTAAGTTTAAGGGTGGGTAGTGGTAAAAGGTAGTAGGGGGTTTAGGGATGGATGATGGTAAAGGGTGTAAAGGTTAATTTTAGGGTTTAAAGTGGGTAGTGGTAAAGGGTGTTAAGAGTAAATTTAAGGTTTAGGGGTGGGTAGTGGTAGAGGATGGTAAGATTAAATTTAGGGTTATGGGGTGCGTAGTGGTAAAGCTTGGGAAGGGCAATTTTAAGGTTTGGGGATAGGTAGTGGTAAATGGTGTTTAAAGTAATATTAGGGTTTAGGGGTGGGTAATGGTAAAGGGAGGACAATGTAATTTTAGGGTTTAGGGGTGGTTAGTGGTAAAGGGTGGTAGGGGTAATTTTAGGGTTTAGGGTAGGTAGTGGTAAATGGTGTTTTAGAGTAATTTCAGAGTTTATTTATATTACCACATACAGGCATGCCACTGGTGGTGAATCTAGAATGGTGTGTGCATTCCTACGTGGGTTCACTGCTGTTTCCAGTGGAGCCACAAAGTTAACAGATGGCATAGTTTGTACTGGACTATGGTTGGGTGTGCATAATAGCATAAAAGCTCAGGGGACAATTGAAGGGGCCGAATTGAAACTAGGCCTTGAGTCAGTCACTTCTAAGTTCAGCCCACTACGTTAAGTTAATTAATGGACAAGGCTAAGAACAGGCATTAGGTGGCTTTGAAGATGGTACATTATTCTGAGATGGGGAGGGGAGGCAAAGGTCAGTGCAAAGGTAAACCATAATTGAGCAAAGCAGGCTGTACAATTGTGGAATTTAATACCTTTACCAAATGCAATTCAATGCGCTTAACTTGCTCAAGAAGAGACTGGACCACTTTTTCAAACTTTGCATCTAATTTAAAATGCAACTCATCAAAAATGGACTGTTGAAAAGCATGATCTGGTAAAAATTCCATGGAGGTCTTTACACATTTATCTAATATTTTGGTGAAAGTTGCAGCTTTCCTCTCATACTTAGCTGTTGGTTAATTTTGAGTTGAGGGTATTAACAACAGAAATTAAACAAGAGGAAATATCCATCATGAGAGAAATAATATTTCCATTATAGTGAAGAGCTGAGGGTGTCCCATTTATAATACTTGCATGATTTATGCCATCAATAGGAAGGTGGCATGCAGGAAGCTCGATTTCTTTTAATAGGACACCCACTGCACACTCTAAAAAACAGTCAATTGTGGCACACTTAGGGGCCGATTCCGATCTCGGTCGGAGGCGCACCCAATACCATTCGGTCGGGAAAAAAGCCATGCGAAAGCCTGTTTTCCGACCGATCCGTACAGCACACCGAACGAGCAAGTACGATGCGCACAACAGCAAAAATCCGGCCGAGCCGTACTCACCCAAACCAGGTCCTGTTCTCCGACCGAGGCGAATCCGGAAACGCCGAATCGAGTCGCACGGAAGGAAAAATGCAGCCCCGTCCGGCCGGACAAGTACGATGCGCTTCCCGTACGCGCCGAACCCGTCGCTACGCACGGCACGTTAAAGCATCCGGGAGAGGCGCACATAAGCTCCGATTCGCGCCACAACACGATCCACGGCTACGAGACGAACACGGCACCGACGAGGACGACGCGAAGCGACGAGGACGAGGCGAAGCGACGAGGACGACGCGAAGCAACGAGAAGGACGAACGACACGAACCAACCATGAATCCCTTCGTCCCGATCATACCAATATTCTACATCTACTACCGGAACAGGCACGGACGCGTACGGCGCAGAAGGTAAGCCAGACACCAACCACAAAACACATACAACACGTACACGACACATCACACACATACACGGGGATGCTGAATATACTTACACCAGCAACAGCAGCACCATAGGGGCGGGATGCCCATCACCAATGCCACATATGCACACAGGGGCCTGAATGCGCACCACCACCCCTACCCAGGGGGCTGGATGCCTACCACTACTACCACCCTCACCCAGGGGGGCTGGATGCCTACCACCACCCTTAGCCAGGGGGCTGGATGCCTACCACTACTACCACCCTTAGCCAGGGGGCTGGATGCCTACCACTACTACCACCCTTAGCCAGGGGGGCAGGATGCCTACCACTACTACCACCCACACCCAGGGGGCTGGATGCCTCACCACTACTACCACCCTCACCCAGGGGGCTGGATGCCTACCACTACTACCACCCTCACCCAGGGGGACTGGATGCCTACCACCACTACCACCCTCACCCAGGGGGCTGGATGCCTACCACTACTACCACCCTCACCCAGGGGGCTGGATGCCTACCACTACTACCACCCTCACCCAGGGGGGCTGGATGCCTACCACCACCCTTAGCCCGGGGGCTGGATGCCTACCACTACTACCACCCTCACCCAGGGGGCTGGATGCCTACCACTACTACCACCCTTAGCCAGGGGGCTGGATGCCTACCACTACTACCACCCACACCCAGGGGGCTGGATGCCTACCACTACTACCACCCTCACCCAGGGGGGCTGGATGCCTACCACTACTACCACCCTTAGCCAGGGGGCTGGATGCCTACCACTACTACCACCCACACCCAGGGGGCTGGATGCCTACCACTACTACCACCCTTAGCCAGGGGGCTGGATGCCTACCACTACTACCACCCTTAGCCAGGGGGGCTGGATGCCTACCACTACTACCACCCTTAGCCAGGGGGCTGGATGCCTACCACTACTACCACCCTTAGCCAGGGGGGCTGGATGCCTACCACTACTACCACCCTTAGCCAGGGGGGCAGGATGCCTACCACTACTACCACCCACACCCAGGGGGGCTGGATGCCTACCACTACTACCACCCTCACCCAGGGGGCTGGATGCCTACCACTACTACCACCCTTAGCCAGGGGGGCTGGATGCCTACCACTACTACCACCCTTAGCCAGGGGGCTGGATGCCTACCACTACTACCACCCTTAGCCAGGGGGCAGGATGCCTACCACTACTACCTCCCACACCCAGGGGGCTGGATGCCTACCACTACTACCACCCTCACCCAGGGGGCTGGATGCCTACCACTACTACCACCCTTAGCCAGGGGGGCTGGATGCCTACCACTACTACCACCCCCACTCATAAGATGGACAATGCATGACACAACAAGCACACCACAACCTAGGGAATGCAAGATAAAGACATCCCCCCACCACCATGACAAGCGTGTGTAGGCTGTGTCAAATGCCTACAACACCGAACATGACTTTGAACATACAATGTGACCCCCTAGCACATGTGCCACACATATATGTGTGTGGCACCCACAATGCAAGCAGCCCATGACCATTGTGGCAATGGGGCCTAAACCCCCATCATCACAGTGACCAAAAGGCAAGTGTGGGGTCCATAGCCGAAGCACATTCTGACCATTGTGGCAATGGGGTCTAAACCCCCATCATCACAGTGACCAAAAGGCAAGTGTGGGGTCCATAGCCGAAGCACATTTTGACCATTGTGGCAATGGGGTCTAAACCCCCATCATCACAGTGACCAAAAGGCAAGTGTGGGGTCCATAGCCGAAGCACATTCTGACCATTGTGGCAATGGGGTCTAAACCCCCATCATCACAGTGACCAAAAGGCAAGTGTGGGGTCCATAGCCGCAGCACATTTTGACCATTGTGGCAATGGGGTCTAAACCCCCATCATCACAGTGACCAAAAGGCAAGTGTGGGGTCCATAGCTGAAGCACATTTTGACCATTGTGGCAATGGGGTCTAAACCCCCATCATCACAGTGACCAAAAGGCAAGTGTGGGGTCCATAGCCGAAGCACATTTTGACCATTGTGGCAATGGGGTCTACACCCTCATCATCACAGTGACCAAAAGGTAATTGTTGACAAAGAAAGAGCTGCAACTGCCAAACTGCATGGATCATTCCTGGTCACAGAACCAAAAACTCATCTGTGGCAAAGTAGTGTATGTGTCCCATTGCAACATAAATTGGGGGAGCCAAATACTGCAGTGCAAATGAAACATTCCTTTGGCCATGTGCAGACAAACAACACCCATGTGTGCTGAGACCGTCAACAGTCATCAATGACACAATGACAGAAGTGACCATCAGAATGCAGAACCACATATTTGCACCAATGGGCACACAAATGCAGATATCCTGTGGAGACAGCAGATGTGAGGTGAACAGATACCATACCATGGCAGCAATGGGACACACAAACCATGATCACTGTGCTGACCGATGACCTAGGAGTCCCAGGGACAGCAGGGGAAACACACCAAACAACATACAGCCAATGGCACACCCAAGATATGCCAATGCAGTGGTGCAGATGCACAAACACAAACAGGCAGACCAACACTGTCATCATACACAGCAGGTGAGGGGTGGGGGTGCCAGTGTCCCCAGGCAACCACACAACACATGAGGAGAGCTGAATACCAATCATACAGATGTGCATACACTGCCACACTAAGGTAACTCATGGATCCAAATCCCCTATGTGGGCAAGCAGGCATTGTCAGATGAGAGGGAGCACAAAACACACATGTCACACAGGCACGTAGGAACAACAACTGACACAGCAAGACACAGACGCACCACCCCCAGGGCCCCCACAATGTGGTGACCCTGGGCTGAATAAAAATCCCACTGTGATGACAAAGCTAAATGTCGTTCACACTGTGAACCACAGTCAGGTGTCCTGAGCAACAAACTACCATCACACCTACACAAGCACAAATCAATCAGCATGGCCAGTAAGCCAAGGCCAACATGGAGGCAGGGGACTAGCTGGGCAACAACTCCCATCTGCACACACTCAAGACCACACCCCTCGACCTCTAACAATGTGCAGCAGTGAAGTACACATGCACTGGTGACATTGCACATGCACCCATGACTATTCCAGGGTGGTGGGTGGGAACCAAGGTGCAGAAACACATCACACATGGCCACTCAACAAGACTCCTGAATGTCTGACACACTGCAGACTACGCTGTACATGGACATGACGGCGATACCACACCAACCAATGGGATCCCAGCCACAGTCACACACCAATGAAGAAGCCAAGGTCACCCACAAAGAACACACATAGACAACAACCAACATTGCAGCCCGGACCCTGAGGAGTGCCAGCAGTCACACACACAACGTGTCACAATCACTGAAAGCCAACACGAACTGAAAATCACATGACAGGGGCAAACAACAAGTGCCAAGGGAAACCTGACTGTGACCCATCTGCGTCTGCACACAAACTCAGCCCTGACAGCAAACACACCTATGGGTGACACCCTGATGACCAGTAATGTGCCATGCACCCACATCACAGAGAACACAGGGAGAAGACTTTGGGGGAACATAGCTCAAGTCAGCAAGCATCACAAACAGGTACAACACTAGGGATCACAGCATGCGCAGATAAATGGAAGTGAACACACAGACATGCACATACAACACACACCTTGGGCGCAGGCAATGTCACACGTGTACACACTGCCATGAGGGGACTCCACTCCTGTGTGAGGAAAGCTGTGCCATATGTTGCCTCAGTAGGGCCCCATCATGTCAGCTGAGCACTTGGTCACACAATCAACAATTAGCACCAAATGAGGGCTCCCATCACATCAGCCTGGTCATGGATGTGCCAACGGAATCATCAGCACAGATCCAACACACTTGTATAGCAATGTTGCACTGACTACACGGATGAGTCCTTCCCCATTGATGCCCAAACCTGCATGTCCACTGGAGATGGCAACACGGTCAGGGAAGTAGACAAATGCAACGATGGCAGGCACAACAGATGTGCAGGGGTGGAAGCCACAGATATGAAATTGCTAATGTAAGTAGGAAACCCATTGCCAAATACTGAACACATGACACCCTCAGATGCTGCTATTGATGATATGGATACACCACATGATAGGACACATTCCCCTGGACCACATGGGTTCCTGCACAGTAACACTTCATAATCATGAGACCAGATATCACCATCACTGCAGCAAGGGCATGGTTAGCAGCACCAACAACATGTACATCTGAAGCATGAGCACTAGAGAAAAGAAAGTTGCTTTATTCAGCATATGTGTTGATTGAAAACGACGTCCAGAAAAATAGAGCAAAGGCCAATGGCCAGTCCATTGTCAAAGTTCAAACAGGGTGACACTGGCAGATGTCACCCTACGCATGCCTGCACAAAACCAGGGACAATCCACTAGGAGGGGCAACCGGGGGGCAGGCCAGGCACCGCAGGGACAGGATCAGGGCTCACCAGGGGAGTCAGG